>JANFOE010000037.1:0-675000 GCA_025667525.1 Glebionis coronaria
TTGACTTTGAATTGCGGGTTTGTAGTCCTCCACCATTAAAATCTTGTGAGTACAAAATTTTGGGTCAATACCCTTAATGTCGGAAATTTTCCACGCAATTGCCCCTTTATGAGCTTTAAGAACTTTCAAAAGTGCGGTTTTTTCATCATTAGCAAGATCTTTTGCAATAATAACCGGTAACTTGTCATCACCTTCCAAGAATGCCTATTCAAGGTGAGATGGAAGATCTTTCAATTCAAGGATTGACGGTTCCTCGATTGAAGATTTATGTTCAACACTCATAACTTCCATCGGCGGAAGAAATGATGGAATAAGAGTATCATTACCAATAATCACCTCATCTTCATTGTCGATTTCATTTGAAGTAATATCTCCTCCTTGTAATGGAGTGAGATTTGGTGTAGAATTGGCAAGAACCGGATCCAAAATAGTGGGATTGCCACTTGACGAACTATCAGAAAAACCAAACACTTCTAGTGAAAACTCATCGCAAACCACATCAACTAATTCAATGTGATTGATGGTAGCGATTGCATAAACATGAGAAGGTGTAGAGTTTTGAGTAGCGTTTATAAAAAGTTCCTCTTTGTTGAATCTCAAAGTAATAGTTCTTGCATGAACGTCGATAAGCGATCTCGAGGTGTCTAAAAATGGACGACCTAAAATTAGAGGAACTTGAGGATCCGCGGGGATGTCAACTACTATAAAATCAACGGGATAGTAGAACTTCCCCACTTTCACGAAAACATCCTCGGCTACTCCACATGCTAAAATCATAGAATGATCGGCCATCTCAATAGACATGTTCGAAGGAGTAAGAGCCGGAAGAGAAAGCGATTTCCAATGGAAAATGGCATCAAATTAATGCTCGCGCCAAGATCGGCCAAGGCGAGGCATTCTTTCATATCTTGTATATCACAAGGAATGAGAAACTTCCCGGGATCACCAACTTTTTCCGGTATTCGATTAAGATAAACCGAAGAACAATTAGATAGCTTTGAAAGCTTCTCCTTATCGTTCATCATACCTTTGAAAGTGGAAGCAAAACGAGGCATGTATAGCAACGCGTCGGCTAAACTTACATTAAAATGCACTTGTTGAAACATTTTCATAAAAAGATCGATTTGTTGTTTGTTACGTTCTTTCATTTTCTCTTTGTTTCGTCTCGATGGGTAAGGTAAGGGTGGTGTGGGTTGGGTCATAGGCAACGGCCTTGGAATCTCGGGTTCCACAATTGGTATTGGTTCAACCGTAGGTGTGGTATGAGCGATACTTCGTGGGTTTGTGATATGCTCCTTTTCGACCATCACCTCGGGCTCTTTCTCGATTTCCTTCTCCGTAGAAGTACTAGGACGAGAGATTGGTTCCTTGAAAGTTTTACCACTACGAGTAGTAATAACCTTCATTTCTCCCTTCGGGTTTGCAATGGTGTCACTAGGAATACCACTCGAGTAAGAGGGTTTACACATGATTGCTACAAACATTTTAGCCATTCGATCATCAAATTTTGATTGCCTTATATCCGCTTTTAACAATTCTTTCTTAATCTCATGTTGACCTTGTTCCATATTTTGTTGATTTTGTTGAAGACGTTGAACGTTTCCTTCCATTTTATTAGCATGAGTTTTCAATTCATTAGCAAGTTCGTTTTTAAGCTCGTTTTTCAACTCGGATCTTAAGCTAATCATCTCACGTTGCATGTTATCAAACTTATCATCGTTTGCTTTTGCATAATCCAAAAATTCTCCAATAAGATTTTTAGTGTGAGCATTTTGAAAACCTTGTGTAGTGTTTTGAAAATCACGGTTTTGGTTTGATTTTGAACATGCCCATTCCCACTTTGGTAATTAACCTTGTTGTAGTTACGTTGATTGCCTTGATAACCACCACTTTGATTGTTGTTTCGATTGTTGTTAACATTTTGATTTTGGGGAGCATGATTTGGGCGGGAACCTTGGCCGTTTTGGTTGTAAGTTCCCGTTGCTACATACTCGTTGGATGGACACGCAAAAATTTGGCTCGAGAAAGAACCGCCAAATTCGATTTTGACATGGGGTGATCTCGTTTCTAAGTTTGTGAATTAATTTTTTCCACCATCTAAGACAACACATTTGAAAAATGAGATTTCTAGGTTTACACAACGTAATAATGAATGTTTTTCAATGGCATGGGAACGATTTAAGGAAATGTTACATGAATGTCCACACCATGATTTTTCGGAATTGCATCAAATTGATACTTTTATAATGGGCTTAATGATCATGAACGAGATTATTTGAATGTCGTCACGGGTGGTAAGTTTTTGTGCAAAACGACCGATGAGGCTTTAAAGATTATCGATAATAGATCTAAGGTTTATAACCCTCGTAACACACAGAGTGTTGCCAATATGGGTTCATCGTCATCTTCATCGTCTCGTAACATGAATGCCTTACATGATGAAGCAAATGAGGAAAATCGGTTTTTTGATAGATTTTTTACGCTTATGACACATTCGAAAGCACAAGATGCTTTGAATTCCGCATCGGTTAAAGCGGTTGAAAAGAGTTGTTTATCTTGTGGTGGAGCTCATGATCTTTCCGAGTGCATTGCCGCCGGTGGTAACACTTCGAGTGCTTGGAAACAACATCATCTTAATGACGTCATGTGGAACATCCTTAAACTTGCTTGTTGCGGTGAGAAGATTGAAATTCCGTATGTCATAATGCGGTTTATCTTTTTCATGACCTCGAAACTTGTTTGCTTGTAACATCGACATTAAACCCGTCTTAATCTTGAAATTCTCCGCAAGGATGGAGGGAATCACAATAGCTTCTCCAAAACCCTCGGTGGGTGCTTGAAGCAACTCCATCATAGTACGATTAGCCATGGTGACTGTTGGTTCTACAACGGGTTCGACAATTGGAGTTTCTTCTTCAATCAAATTGCCTTGGTTTTGACGACGTTTGCGAGCTCGTTTTGCATGATTACGAGTTTGCATAAACGTGACGTAGAATGTAGAGGTGAGCAAAGAAGATTCTTTTGGGTGTTTTGTGGATTTTCAATTTTTTTTTGTGTTTTTGATTGTTTTTAATTTTTTTGGATTTTGTGTGTATTCGTAGACAACAATCTACCAAATCTCTCCTCGAATCAAACTCTGATTAAAGAAGCCACAAAGGTATGAAAACGATCACGTGGAGTGAACACCTTTGATTGACTTTAGAACTTTGGTGAAAACCAAATTGTTCAAGAGGGTTTAATCACAAAGAAACCAAGCAAATATATATGATACGTAATAATACTTTGGGCGGAAAAACCCTCGATTAGCCTTCAATATCAAATACTCACAAGTGAACGGGGGGAATGAGGTGGCGAAGCACTTAAGTACCTAGCTTCCCTTCAACGGACTTTTATAGCACGTTGCCTATCTATTCACCTTATAGTTTGTATTTTTCAAAATCGAGCTTCACGAAAGTATTTATCTATTTTTGCCTTTTTCTTTTTGTTTGAGATTCGAATACAATAATTAGGAGATCAAATCCCAATTAAAGTTGTGTTTTCACACTTTTGGAGATATTTTGAATTTGTTGTGATACTTATACAATATAGTAATAATAATTTCACAAGAAAAACGAAAAAAACCGATAATACGTACTAGTGGAGTTCTACTAACACAAATACTATATATGGTTAGATATTAAAAACAAAATGAACAAATTAATCACGACAGACCTCCCCGGCAGCGATACCAAAATGATTGTGGTAAAATACGACCCTTTAGGAAAAAGGTGTAAAAGCGGTAAGTATTAAGTGTCGATTTAGGAAAATCAAGCACTAATGACCCAAAGGTGAAAGTTCGTTTCCCAAGGAGGTATATGTGTGTGAATAATTCGTAATGATTTTGGATTAATACTAGAGAAAAAAAAGATGAGAAGAGAGAATGACGGATACGTTAAAATTACACTACGACGACAAAACGAAAAACCGTAAAAAGTGACATAATAAAAATTAATTCTAAAAATTCCCAAGAAATTACCAAAAATAGCTAAAAATAAACTAAGAGTTTTCAATTGATCAAAACTTTTTCAAACCTTTTAATTAATTAAATATTAACTTTTAAATGCTAATTAAAGCCCTAAAAATCCAAATAATTAATAAAAAGCCCAAATAAAGATTTTTCACTTTGTAAACCTCTAAAATAGTTTAATTAAACTAAAAACTAACTATTTTTAAATGATTAAAAACTATTAAAATATTAAAATAATTCTAAGAATTTATAAAATGATGAGAAAAATAATCCAAGAATTTTAAAAATCCTAACTTAGTGTATTTGACCTAGGAAAAATGTAAAAGTTGCAAGAATCCTAAAAACAATTTTAATAATAAGATAATATTAAAATAATATTAAAAATCCAAAAATTATAAAATTTCTAAAAACTTGCAAATTAGTTTATTTTAACCTAAATAAACAGAAAATGAAAGTGAAATTACAAAAATACCCCTAATGGGCCCCCAAATGGGCTAAAATAAAAAACAGTGCACTTAAATGGGCTTTTTGGCCCAATAAAATTAAACTCAACCAAATAAGCTAAAAATCACCAGTCTAGATTAATTTGATTCTAAACACAAAGCTCTGAAGGCCCAAAAGCTGAATATGAGCTTATCACAGTTTAAATGTACAATAGCTTATTCTTAATGGGCTTTTTGGCCCATTAAGCTATAAGCCAATGCCATAAGGTCTAATTTGACACACAACCTTCTTTTGGGATGCTTAAGAGATCTGTGAAAAGAAATTTTGAAAAAGCACGACCAATAAGCCAGAAATAAGCCAAGTACAAATCCACTAAACGACAAAATAATCGTCTTAGAGTTTTAGACCACCTCAGAACTTGATTCAACTTGCAAAAGACTCTAAATGACTTAAATAAGCCAAATCAATCAAGAAACATCCAATAAGAAAAGCCAAATAAGCTGAAATAGTCAATAAGCACTTATGTAAAAGTCAAATAAGTTGGTTTTCTAGTCAAACTCTAAAGTCAACAGCCCAAAAGCTCCAGAATGAACAAATGGGTCAAATGATGAAGACCTATTACCAAATTGAAGTTGTTGCATGTTTAAATAAGCTGGAATAGCTTATTGTTAAGCTAAACCAAAAATAACACTAGTAGTGGCTAGCAGCAGGCGAAAGGAGTTCCCACTGCTTTAACAAATTGACCTTTGATTTTAGAGAGATTTACTTGGATTTAGTGAACAACAAAGGGAACCCTTATAACCAGTGGGTTATAAGGAGTCAATAACAAGCAAGAAATCACAAAATCACTCAGCCAAATGATACAGTTTAATCAATCAAGCATCAGACATGACACATATATGAACTATGAACAGTTATGAAGAAATAAGCAGTTTAAGCTAGAATAAGACCACCAGATTGCACCAAAAGCTTACACAATCTCAATAAAACTTAATCAAACACAAAAAAACTAAATTCAATCCCTGTTTCAAAGATTAGATCTGGTTTTAAGCATATGCAGATTATTGATGAACAAATGATACCCAAACCCTTTTTTGCTGAACTAGATGACCACAAATCCAATCTCAAAACCCTAAATCTCATATTCAGGTTGCATAAACTTAGATTTAGCTCTTGTTAACCCCATAGAATCTATTATAGGTGTCTCTAAACTTTCAGTTAATAACAACAAGAAAAACAGATTTTATGGCCAACATTAGGATTATGGTGATGCAAACCTCACAACTTGTAGATAAACAACTAATAACACAATAAAAACAAGAACAAACATAAAATACCAAATAACACCTACTCAAATCAACCCAAACATAGATTATGCAGTTAACCCAAACACCCCTTAAATAACTGATTTCTTAGTTTTTCAAAGGATTAGTTAGATTCAATCTACAAACCAAGCTCAAATCAACTCAATAACAACAAATAACCACCAAACTTAGGTTAGACGTTTAAGTAGATGAGATCACAACCCATTGTCATTCACCCACTTTGTTATTCCGCAAACAAAGTGGATTATAGATTCTTTATTTGATTCTAATAAAAGTTTATACGTTGAAAAGTATATTGGTACTGTTGTTTTAATTGTTCATAGTTCTTATCTATTGTTAAAACAACACACTTGAGTCGAAGCAAAGAGTTATTACTTAAGTTAATAAGTAATAACGAATCACAAGGGACCAACATTACGTGTTGAGCTCCGTGACATTAAAACAAATATCTTTTGAGAGATATTTGAGTTAGTTGGGATGGGTTGTGTGTCGCATCATTGGGTCCATGATACTTTGTCGTCTTCAAGATGTGTTGACCCGGTTTTTGTCTAAGTTGTAAGGAGGGCTTCTTTATTTACACCTTTATCTTTTAATAAGTGTGAAAACACTTATCCTTTTACCACTTAATTATAATAACAACCAAGCCAAAATGTAACACCCCCAAATTTATACAACTCAATACAGCGGAAGACTAGTTGGTGTTACGGGATAACACATTACTCACATCATAGACAACACATAAAAATCGCGTCGTTTATTTATAAAGCATTTCCATTCAATAATATCAAAGTTACATCGGTCCCAAGTAATTACATTTCATACAAAGTTTTACAAAATATTTGAATGGAAAATATTGTTTAAGTGCGGGCCATGAATTCTTGTCGTCTTCCCGAGAATTACCTTCAAGTACCTGAGATAAAACATGTTAAAAGAAAAGGTCAGCGATAACGCCGAGTGAATTCATAGAGTTTAATAAAATCCATCAATATAATATCAGTATAAAATTATTACTGATAATCATCTTGTACAAATTATTTTAATAGGCCATAAAATAGCCAAAGTCATTTTATACAAATCTTTATCGAAAATCATAATATAGGCATTTGCCTTAAAAATCATTATACGAGCCAATGTCGTAAAAACATCATACAATACGTCTTACGACGTTGTATAAAGTTAAATAAAAACCGTTATATGAGTATGGTTATGAAAACCAAAACACAAACATAATATCAATAGTATGACCCTGTATTGCTAGTCAGGCAATCCATCGTAATTCGGAGCGTCTAGTAGTATTTCGTAAGTTTTGGATTATTATAAGCCGCATGACATTGTTACCTTACTAAACCAACAACGGGTAGCTAACCCGATACTCAATTTGCCCATCTAAAGTAGCGTGTCGTCACAAAGGTCACGCTATGGAAATCTTCTCATACATAAATTCGCTTACCAATCAATGTGGCACGACGGGGATCAACCGTCAAGGCGCGAACTTCGGTGATCGTCCCCAAATAGTACTATTATATGCACAAGCGTCTACCAAATCCCGGTAGTTCATAATTCATGCTAATGGGACTTTTAGTGACATAACCTAACTTTAATAATCCATTTAATTTCATCTATCGGGTCCTTTAATCATTTATCGGGTCATACAATCGGGTCATACAATCATTCGGGTCCAAATCAATAAACAAACAATCGTGAAAAATGGTGTCCTATTTTATAAAAACTAACATGTTATCTCCCTCGCGGGTTTATAAAACATTTATAGAAACATTTAAAAGAGTGCGAGGCTATGAACTCACGTTGATGTGGGAAGGCGGTTATCGGCGATTCGGATGTACGGTACGTGCTTCAATCACGGAAACGTAGACAAATAATACTCGTCTTAGACTCATGTCCAATGACTTTATAAAATAACAATTATGTATACATATTATGATTTTATATATATATGATGATCAAGTGGGTTTACATATTATCGTTTACTCATTTTAGTGTTATATGTCGGTAACTTTATACTAGCTTACTAGTTTTACATATTTACACGTTTTAAGTCCAATAAGCTTATTATAAGTTATTTAACTTGTTTTAATCCATTTTATACTTATATTATCAGTATCTATACTTTATATGTTGGGCCTAAATGGGTTAAGCCCAATAATTAAGTTTACAAGTGTTTTAGTCCATTTTGTTGTTTTATTAGTCCAATAACGTTAATTTAGCCCGTTAATGTCCGTAGGTTATATAGTTCGGGTTTTATCGGTTTTTACTTGTTATATATGTTTATATATCAGTATATGAGTTTTTATAAAGTTTACATTAGACGGGTCCAACCATCTAAGTTTTATTTAACAAAAACGTTAATTTTACGGTAATAGCCGAAAAACTCGTAAAAATCAAGTTTATAGTTTTATAACTTATAAAACATAACAAGTTACCATTTTTATAAATTTCCACTTATTTATCATTGTACATATTTATATAAATAAAATTCATGAGTTAGTTGGTTTTAACTTTACATTTTATATAATATAATTTTGAGTGCTTATATAATAGTATTATACTTTAATTTCCAAAATCTGATTTTTATTTTCATCTTCACCAAAACTGCCATATCTAGAGTTCTATATGGAGATAGAAGCTCAAATTTTTATCACATAAACTATATGATATGTGCTACATTTAACTCTAGTATAGCTACTGTTGAATCATCCTCTAAGTATTTTCTAAAAATCGTCCAAAACAGTGAACTCAGATTTGTATCTTAAACTTGTTTTGATCATATCTTACTCATTACAATGATTCCATTGCATGGCCAACTCTCACATGTGTACAAGACCCATATCTTACTGTATATTAATTCTACTTCATCATTTTATCAGTTCATGGCATGTTTCTTTACTGTTTTATACAGCCATCTAAATTAAGCAAGATTTTAACCTTGTTTCTTATAGTTTTTCACCTTTTTATCCATGATTATCAACACCAAATCCCCACACAATACTTTTATCATCATATAATCATCATATACATATACAATAGGAAATAAAATACATGATTACATAGTAAAAATAACAAGAAGATGGGGAGAACAATCTTTATACCACCATGATGATGTAGGTTGTGATTTGGACATGGATTTTGATGGAGAAACTTGTGCATAGCCAAGACCATCTTCAAGACCACCAATCTTCATATACTCCTTGTGGAAAAATCAGCCTCAAGACTCCATGGAAACTCCTCCATGGATGTTATAATCACCTCCAATCAATAGGGTTTCAAAAGGGCTTCAACTTGTGCAAGAATAACATAGGATTTCATGGTTGATTTTTGATCAAAATGGTGTTTCTTCTTGATTTTGGGACGGCAAGGAAGAGGGAGTAGAGAGAAAATGGATTTGTTTGTATGGTCAATAATAAGTTAGCTAGTTTTAGTTAGTGGTTTTTGTTGGTGGAATGCTTACATTGTAAGCTAAGACATGTGTTAAGCTAAGTTGTTGCAAAGTTGACACATAAGAGATGTGTTGGTGATGTTAGGCCGCCCCATGTGTAGTGGGGTGGGATAAATTAGTTTGTCCCATTGATAGGTGTGAAAACACCCATCCTTTTACCACTTAAATCGGGCTAAAACGAGACCAAAACACGTATTTAATATCATTTGTTTGGAATTATGCGTGGTTTTTGTGTTTATTGTGTTTTCAGAGTCAACCGGATGAATAATGAAGAAAACATGGGATTATACGGGTTTTATCGAGGAAAAAGACTCAAGACGAAGTCTATTATCCAAGAGATGCAGAAGATTTGAAGTCATTGTGCCTATTTGAAGATTTATCGAAGAATAGAGCCAAAGATGGAAGATTCATATATGTCGAAGAACTCGAGTCTATAAAACAATAGATTATAAGACGAGTTGGAATAATTCACCGACACTTCTCAAATCCAAGTCGGCAACGTTTATTTAAAAGACGCAGGAAGACTTAAGAAGAAAGAAGAAAAAGAAGCCCAAATCAAAGCCCGATAAAAAGCCCATCACTACCATGTACACGCCTATATAAAGGCCCTTACTTCACAAAAATTGACACTTAGTTTTTTAGGTAGTTTCTAGTTTTAGAGAGAGAAAGTTCTAAACTTTCTCTCACTAGATTTCATCTCTTTTCTCTTTCAAATTCAAACTTTTGTATTATCTTTAATGAATCAAGATCAAGTTTTTAGTTTTTAATCCTTAATCTCATCCTTCCTTTCTTTACTTTTATTGATTTTGGTACAAATCTCGTATGATCCGTGTTGTTCATCTATGATTTGTGCTTAAAAAGTTGTTAACTTTTTATGTTTCCTTAAGTTTCTACTTAAATAAGCTTTGAGATCCTTGTTCTTATTGGCTTATTTGATGATTTAGCTTATTTACTTTTTGAAGTTTTTATGAAAAGTTCATCTTTTTATTGATTTGATTTAAAAGTTGTTTATTTTGAGCTTAGATAAAGTGTTTTTAGTGCTTATTTGATCATCTTATCATTGGATTCGAGCTTGTTTTGGAGTTAGCTTATTCAATAAGCTTATTTCCTTGCTTTATTTTCGGAATCACCACCATTTTCGGAAAAGGAACTCCCTTTTCCGATTGTACTTTCCGACCGGGCTACACCCCCTCTTTCCGATCAGTCGATCGGAAAAGGGTTTTGTTTTTCCGATAGGCTCCATTTTGGACATTCCGACCGTAGTCAATTTCGAATATTCCGATTGAGCAAGTGATTAACATTCCGATCAGCTTCCTTCTTGAACTTTCCGATTGGTCCTTTTTTCTGCTGCATTCCGATCATTGACCCACACCCACATTCCGATTGGAGTCCTTTAATAAGTATTCCGATTGGGATTTTGCACGTATTCCGATTGGCCATTTGTCCCTATATTCCGATTGTAGCTTCTACCCCTGTTCCGATCAGCCGATCGGAAAACATTCCGATCGGGAGCCCTTTTTGGCTTGTTTTGGTTTCTTTCGATAGCACTTTCTTATAGTACCTTTAATATTTTCTGAATATTTTCCTAGTGTTAGTTTTATTTAAATGTGCTAGTACTTTCCCATTGTCACCTTTAAGTTTTATGCATTTATTTTTACTCGTCATTCCTATTAATCTTTTAACTTCCATTTACTCAACGACACTTTAAATATTTGCTATTAGTTTAAAATAGATAAACAACCAAACCATTTCTCATTAACCAAGAACAAATCATTCCACTTAAGACCAAGATCAATTCGAGAGGATATCGAGAGAAAATTGAACCATACAAAAAGCAAATATCACCCATCCCACTAATTTACGGGTATTCCTCGATTCTAGTTTTCTCGATTTGCGTGCCCTCGGGTCTTTTTACGAAAAACGTTTTTATAAATTATGAATCAACGGCACAAAACGAATACAATAAAAATTGTTTCATCAAAAACGGAGTTCGAAAACGTAAATACGTAATCCTAAGGTTTTCGGTTTAGTCGTAAAGGACGTTAAATTAAAATCGCAAGTCCTAATCTCTTCTCGTAAATTTGTGAGTTTATGAACCAACACAAATTTAAAACTCCAAAAAAATAATATTCACGGATAAATTTATTTTCTGAAATGTCGGACTGTCACCAAAGATGGTGTATGTAAACGTAAGCACGTAACGTAGAATCCTCCGGTTTAGATGTAGTCGATGCTACTTCAAGACGTAAATCCAAATTTCTTCCCAAAAATAAGTGAGTTCATAAAATAATATTTTCAAATAAATATTGAGAATAAAATATTGACCATAAATTGACGGATTGTCACAGCATTTACCCCTAAACAGGATCTTTGTCCTCAAAGATCATCTTACTACTCGCTTCTTATAGAGTTAAAGCCATGTGGGTATTTCCTCCACATTCGGTCTTTTCTCACAAGTGCAATTCATTACGATACGCGAGTTTCATCAAACATAACTACGGGAATAAGATCAGGCTAAATGTTGACTTACTTTCTCTATCCATGATGTTCACGGGTTTTTGATGAATGCAACTTTTCGCCGATCTAAGCTTTATTAAGAAGAATTCAGATTTTCACTTGATAGGTATTCCATCAAGTTCGATTTACGAAATAAAATTCACGCAGTTCTTGAAGTCCTAGGGTAGATCCAGCTTATATGCCTTTCAAACCAATCTTTTACATCATCTCAATGGTCCCATACAACTGAGACTTATATCCCATGATTTGTCAGATCATGAATTCATTTTTCCAAGGTTAAAATTTTTGGCATAACTTCGCTACCCATCTGGCACTTCAAGATCTACATTTCATATTCACATAACCTCCTGCCCACTATCGGCAGTCAATAATCAAATCCTAATTTCAACAATCATTTCAGGTCTCGCGGGTCGAGTGTTTTGTAAGGTTAGGTTCGCCATCATAGGAAACCTTAAACCTAAAAGACATGTCCAACTCACTATGGGTGTATGTCGGATGTCTCCGTCTCAACTCTTGCTTACAGATGCTCTAAGATTTAGATCCTAACAAGATTAGGTCTCGATCCTAATACGATAGTTATCAAGGATAATCTCTCCAAAGGAAAACAATTATACGGTCTATTACCAAAGGTCAATCATTCAAACATAAAACAGCACTTATATTACTTTGTATCGTTACTTTACCTCGTCCCTTCGATTGGGGTGGTACATAGTACTCTCATCAAGGTTCGTTCTCAATGATTTCTGAGCAAATCTCTAGAAATTCGATGCGAAGCGAGGATCTTGATAAAGATGTTCGATACAAGCACACTATGTTTACATAACTCTTTTGCATTTATCATTAACGGGAATGATATTAGCAGATTTGGTCAGTCTGTCGACGATGACCTAAATCGAATCAAATTCAGATGATGACCTTTGCAATAGCTAGACATTTACTAATGTATGAGGCGATGTCTGCCTTCATAATTGCCATTAGTACAACTTCTTCAGACAAAGATACTTTTAGTCATAAAATGACAGGAATAGAATACTTATACTTACACGATTCCAACGTAACTATATCTCACAATATTTAGGCAACCACAAGTGGCCTTTTATATTTTTAACGCTATCGGCTTCTCAATTCTAGTGGTTCACATTAGCCGCGAACCCCTTTTTATTATCTATATTATCCTTTTTACAAACATTGTTTATTTTTATATCGTTCGACAATTTATTTTGCACACTCATTATTAAGAAATACATCGTAATTGATTCTTTATCCTTTCTATATTATGCGATAGTAATTACGTTCACCTTTCTTCATATTTTCTAAGTTTCAGCTTCGTCTCATCTATCATTTTTATCAGTTTTTCTCAATCCGGCATTTAAAGCGTCGATAATTATTACAATTAATTAAATATTAAATATTCAATTGTTATGAAATGTAAACGTAAAGATTTTAAATTTCTTAGTTCGCCCAATTATATAAAATGTTCAAAAATAAATTTGAATTTAATTAACAAGATTTTTGTTGATTTATCGAAAATAATTAAAATAATTAATAAGATCCGTAAATGTTCGAAAAATCTTTGGTTATACTTTGGTCAAAATTTTCTTAGTTTGAAAAGCAAAAATTGTCGTTTCAAATTTTAAGTCATGGTTTAAATGGTTTCCTCAATCCCTCTTAGGTTATCTTGAGGTATACACAAACATTTACCCCTAAACAGAAGTTTAGTTAAATGGTTTGTGTATAAGGGAATAATCCCTTAAAAATTCTTTTGTTAAAACATTTGTCAAAACATATTTGCACTTTCTTTTTAGTAATAATCCAAAGTCTTAAAAGGGCTCTTAATTTTTGAAGAGTCAATATATTCCATTATCTATTAATCACATTGTTAAATCATGTAAAGGATTAAGTCTTTTATAGGTTTTCATTGTTCGGCCAATTCAGGGCAATCTAATTATTAACTCATTCTTATTCTTATAAACAAACAAATAGTCCTTAATGATCACAAGCATGAATTTATCAAATTACAGCCTACACACGAGATTCACTAAATTTTTGAATTCTACATGTGTATTAGTCAATCCAATCGACATCACGTGAAACTCAAAATGTTCATTACAAGTACCAGACGTAGTAATTGGAATAGATAATCCTTTTTGCAGATGCGAAGTTGATGATAACCATGCTGAGGATCAAAAACCTTGTAAATGATCGAACAAATCTTCCATTTCGAGTTATGGATATCGTTTTTGATTGTCAATTTACTCAGTTCACAGTAATCTATAAATGTAAGGAATGATAACACCATAGCTCTTCATGATGACGAGCTCGGTAGAATAAAATCATTCTCCGACAACTCTCTCAGTTGTACGGTAATTCCTTTAATTCAGATGGTGCTGACGTACAGTACACATGCCACAGATGCAGCACCGAGAATATAATCAATACCAATTTCAATCTGCCTTAATGGCAAAAGTCTAGGTAATTCACCAATAAATACCTCCTAAAGTTTCAGATAACATAAACATCTTTTAATAAATTCATATTAGGTTCTTTATAGATTATAATATCTATGACTAGTTCACAATCATTCACAGTATAATTTCAAGTCTAAATACAGGATATGGACATCCATCAAGAATTATTTAGATCACTTTTGATAATCAACATCTTATCATTTAGGGGAATTCTACTTGAGTTCCCATCAATTAAGACAATGTCGTCATGTCATAATCAATCAATCCATTCTACTGGCATTATCAACTTTCCAGTTGTATTGCCGTCGATAAGATGTGAAATTATCAAAAGACTAATAATAACTCATAATCCTTCACATATTCAAGGATATCTGGAGACATAACTAACCTTAAAAGAGTAAGGTCAACGCATGATTTACGTGATAGAATTTCAAATCAGATACAGACGAAAACATTTAACGAATATGAATATATCCCATGTTTTCATAATTTGAGTACGCATTCGAAAGCTCCTCGGATCGTTACCCAGGTCATTCAAATGAAATCAAATCACAAGAAATGATAAGAATGTCAATACATCCAGTCGGGTATCAACACTCGGTAATTAGATACTTTTCCTAAGAATCTCACTACGGGAGAATTGGACATGAAAGAATTGTCAATTGTCAAATAAGACAATTTCCACAGATGAGTAAATTCGACTCAGAAGAATAGATGCTACAGGCACATAGGTAGGTGTCCCTAACACTATGTCCCTATTTTTCACTTCTTGCAGATCTCATAAAGTTTAATCTTTCACAATCTTCAAAGAAAATGTAGTGTATATTAATCAATTTTATGGTGACTACTAATCAGCCTTGCATGGTCCATTCCAAATTGTATGTAGGCGCGCAACTATATACAATTTCAAGATTAACAATGCAATACTCAGTTCGTCAAGATTTTATCATCATGTTTATAATAAAAACATTTTCCTGCTTAAGAAAAAAAATAAATTTACAAAGATTTTCTTTGTTATGAAAACAATTAAGTTTTCCAAAGTGTTTCATAAACAACCTTATTTCGATAATGATTACTCATAAATCTCACTTTAAATAATCCTTTCAGTGATGAAAATTCAATCTTTTATCAAGGGATACTGTTTTATCTTTATAAAAACAATTAGTGATCTGCAAAAGAGTGATGAAGAGTTGTTCACCAATAACTAACTATAATATGATAGGAAATGAGCTTAGCCAAGTAATCATGAGGTTCATGACCTTGATGGCACTCAACAAGAATAATCCACAATGTAATTCAATTCAAGATGAGTACTTGTTCAATGGTTGCATCACTAATGCGAACATTAGGATGAAGCAATAAAGGATAGATAACATCGATACATGTAGAATTTAGCAATCAAAGGTAGTCTTTTTATTAATCACAAACAAGTCAAATTGTACCGTAACACATTACATGTCACTATGTCATACAATTCTCAGAACTCATCCTACCAACTGATGTCTCAGTTAAGTTAGGGATTTTTAAGAGATACCACAGTGAATACTAATCTACAAGAGTTATGGGGGTTCCACCTGTCCTGGAAGATCCATCGGTCCCATTTCAGAAGAAGATTTCTTCAATTTATTTCCTGGACACTGGGCATCCTCATCATTGGACAATGGCCTAGGAACAATACTTAACACGAATCAACAATCAATTAAAACCTTATAATTCAATCAAAGAACTTAACGACTTCCTCTTAACAATCTCATATTTCATTCAAGTTAAATTTTACTTTATTCAAGTTCCAACCAATTTTATACTCAATTCGATATCCTACTTCATTCTCCAATACTTTCAATCTTATTCTTAGACCTTAATAGGGCAATAAAAGTTCGATATGAACCACGCTTAATTTTCAATCCTATAGCTCTTACAACAACAATTATCAAATGAATCACTAGTATGAGATGACTCATACATTCAATTAGACTTCTCAGAAAGGTATTAGTGGCATGAGGCTTTTGGGTAATGGTTCCAATGACAGCCTCAAGTGCAACATTCATCCTTTTGATTTCAATTTAAGAATTGGATGACAACGAATCAGATGACATCTTTCTAGGTGGCAACGTTTTGTCAAACACCATTCTATAAGGAAAGATCGTCATGACATCGATATCAGATTTAATCTCGCCAATTCTTTTTCAATATCACAATCAACTAATATCTACCTTTCTACGAATATCAACCATTTGTTGGGATCATAAATATCCACAACTTGGTTTAGATCTAGGATAGCTAGAATTCATACGAGAATAGCTTCGATTAATTTACTAGGGGATTTAGGGTTTCTTGTGACAATCTACGTCGTATAAATACCTCGTATAAATATCAAAATAATCATCAAACAATCATGTAATAAAATTACATCATATGTATATATATAATCCAAGTTATATATATATTAAAATAACACTTCTCAGTCTGGCCTTGTCGGTAACTCGGGAATTCTTCGGCACTGTTATAGTCAAAAGATTTTTAGACATTTTGTGAAAAAATGTTTAAAGTTAAAAGATTTTGAAATGTTTTATTCAAAACCTTGGTTTTAATAATCTTTCGTTCTCTATAACGAGAGCTCTGGTACCAAACTGTAACACCCCCAAATTTATACAACTCAATACAGCGGAAGACTAGTTGGTGTTACGGGATAGCACATTACTCACATCATAGACAACGCATAAAAATCGCGTCGTTTATTTATAAAGCATTTCCATTCAATAATATCAAAGTTACATCGGTCCCAAGTCATTACATTTCATACAAAGTTTTACAAAATATTTGAATGGAAAATATTGTTTAAGTGCGGGCCATGAATTCTTGTCGTCTTCCCGAGAATTACCTTCAAGTACCTGAGATAAAACATGTTAAAAGAAAAGGTCAGCGATAACGCTGAGTGAATTCATAGAGTTTAATAAAATCCATCAATATAATATCAGTATAAAATTATTACTGAAAATCATCTTGTACAAATTATTTTAATAGGCCATAAAATAGCCAAAGTCATTTTATACAAATCTTTAGGCATTTGCCTTAAAAATCATTATACGAGCCAATGTCGTAAAAACATCATACAATACGTCTTACGACGTTGTATAAAGTTAAATAAAAAGCGTTATATGAGTATGGTTATGAAAACCAAAACACAAATATAATATCAATAGTATGACCCTGTATTGCTAGTCAGGCAATACATCGTAATTCGGAGCGTCTAGTAGTATTTCGTAAGTTTTGGATTATTATAAGCCACATCACATTGTTACCTTACTAAACCAACAACGGGTAGCTAACCCGATACTCAATTTGCCCATCTAAAGTAGCGTGTCGTCACAAAGGTCACGCTATGGAAATCTTCTCATACATAAATTCGCTTACCAATCAATGTGGCATGACGGGGATCAACCGTCAAGGCGCGAACTAGGGTGATCGTCCCCAAATAGTACTATTATATGCACAAGCGTCTACCAAATCCCGGTAGTTCACAATTCATGCTAATGGGACTCATAGTGACATAACCTAACTTTAATAATCCATTTAATTTCATCTATCGGGTCCTTAAATCATTTATCGGGTCATACAATCGGGTCATACAATCATTCAGGTCCAAATCAATAAACAAACAATCGAGACAAATGGTGTCCTATTTTATAAAAACTAACATGTTATCTCCCTCGCGGGTTTATAAAACATTTATAAAAACATTTAAAAGAGTGCGAGGCTATGAACTCACGTTGATGTGGGAAGGCGGTTATCGTCGATTCGGATGTACGGTACGTGCTTCAATCACGGAAACCTAGACAAATAATACTCGTCTTAGACTCATGTCCAATGACTTCATAAAATAACAATTATGTATACATATGATGATTTTATATATATATGATGATCAAGTGGGTTTACATATTCTCGTTTACTCATTTTAGTGTTATATGTCGGTAACTTTTATACTAGCTTACTAGTTTTACCTATTTACACGTTTTAAGTCCAGTAAGCTTATTATAAGTTATTTAACTTGTTTTAATCCATTTTATACTTATATTATCAGTATCTATACTTTATATGTTGGGCCTAAATGGGTTAAGCCCAATAATTAAGTTTACAAGTGTTTTAGTCCATTTTGTTGTTTTATTAGTCCAATAACGTTAATTTAGCCCGTTAATGTCCGTAGGTTATATAGTTCGGTTTTTATCGGTTTTTACTTGTTATATATGTTTATATATCATTATATGAGTTTTTATAATGTTTACATTAGACGGGTCCAACCATCTAAGTTTTATTTAACAAAAACGTTAATTTTGACGGTAATAGCCGAAAAACTCGTAAAAATCAAGTTTATAGTTTTATAACTTATAAAACATAACAAGTTACCATTTTTATAAATGTCCACTTATTTATCATTGTACATATTTATATAAATAAAATTCATGAGTTAGTGGGTTTTAACTTTACATTTTATACAATATAATTTTGAGTGCTTATATAATAGTATTATACTTTAATTTCCAAAATCTGATTTTTATTTTCATCTTCACCAAAACTGCCATATCTAGAGTTCTATATGGAGATAGAAGCTCAAATTTTTATCACATAAACTACATGATATGTGCTCCATTTAACTCTACTATAGCTACTGTTGAATCATCCTCTAAGTATTTTCTAAAAATCGTCCAAAACAGTGAACTCAGATTTGTATCTTAAACTTGTTTTGATCATATCTTACTCATTACAATGATTCCATTGCATGGCCAACTCTCACATGTGTAAAAGACCCATAGCTTACTGTATATTAATTCTACTTCATCATTTTATCAGTTCATGACATGTTTCTTTACTGTTTTATACAGCCATCTAAATTAAGCAAGATTTTAACCTTGTTTCTTATAGTTTTTCACCTTTTTATCCATGATTATCAACACCAAATCCCCACACAATACTTTTATCATCATATAATCATCATATACATATACAATAGGAAATAAAATACATGATTACATAGTAAAAATAACAAGAAGATGGGGAGAACAATCTTTATACCACCATGATGATGTAGGTTGTGATTTGGACATGGATTTTGATGGAGAAACTTGTGCATAGCCAAGACCATCGTCAAGACCACCAATCTTCATATACTCCTTGTGGAAAATCAGCCTCAAGACTCCATGGAAACTCCTCCATGGATGTTATAATCACCTCCAATCAATAGGGTTTCAAAAGGGCTTCAACTTGTGCAAGAATAACATAGGATTTCATGGTTGATTTTTTATCAAAATGGTGTTTCTTCATGATTTTGGGACGGCAAGGAAGAGGGAGTAGAGAGAAAATGGAGTTGTTTGTATGGTGAATAATGAGTTAGCTAGTTTTAGTTAGTGGTTTTTGTTGGTGGAATGCTTACATTGTAAGGTAAGACATGTGTTAAGCTAAGTTGTTGCAAAGTTGACACATAAGAGATGTGTTGGTGATGTTAGGCCGCCCCATGTGTAGTGGGGTGGGATAAATTAGTTTGTCCCATCCCACTAATTTACGGGTATTCCTCGATTCTAGTTTTCTCGATTTGTGTGCCCTCGAGTCGTTTTACGAAAAACGTTTTTATAAATTATGAATCAACGACACAAAACGAATCCAATAAAAATTGTTTTATCAAAAACGGAGTTCGAAAACATAAATACGTAATCCTAAGGTTTCCGGTTTAGTCGTAAAGGACGTTAAAATAATATCGTAAGTCCTAATCTCTTCTCGTAAATTTGTGAGTTTATGAACCAACACAAATTTAAAACTCCAAAAAAATAATATTCACGGATAAATTTATTTTCTGAAATGTCGGACTGTCACCAAAGACGGTGTATGTAAACGTAAGCACGTAACGTAGAATCCTCCGGTTTAGATGTAGTCGATGCTACTTCAAAACGTAAATCCAAATATCTTCCCAAAAATAAGTGAGTTCATAAAATAATATTTTCAAAAAAATATTGAGAATAAAATATTGACCATAAATTGACGGATTGTCACACAAAACGTGTATTTTTTTGTCGTAAATGTCGGAATTATGCGTGGTTTTTGTTTTTATTGTGATTTAGGATCAAAATGTGAAAAGAGAAGAAAACACGGACTTTCACGGGCTTTTATCGAAGAAAACAAGAAAAGACGAAGTCAAAAGATCAAGAGTGCAAAAAGAACGGAAGTCCAAGGCCTATTCTGAAGATTTATCAAAGAAAAAGTCTACAGACAGAAGTTTAATAAAGTCGAAGAACTATGTCTAATAAAAGAAAAAAATTATAAGACGAGCTCATTTTATATCGACTAATCCTGAGACAACGTCTAAGAAATTAAAAGACGAGAAGACAAAGTGAAAGAAGAAAGTATCAACACTCCTCCTCTCCTCCTATATAAACCCTCCTAATATGTCATTAGGAGGTGTTAGTCATTTTAGGAGTAGATAGAGTAGTTTTAGGAGTAGGAGTAGTGTAATTTACTTTCTCTCTCTAGAACTACTTTTATGTTCTTAAGCTTTCATCTTTAATCTTGTATTGAATCTTTCATCTTAATCATCTTAATTTCAAGCTTTTTCAATTAATCATTTCTCATTCTACCTTTCTTTATTTTTATCTTGTTTTGATTTAGATAATCATGTAGTTGGTTAATCATGTTCTTTGATTGATTGATGTTTGTGTTTGATTGTGCTTATTGGGTTTGATGTGTTTGATTTTTATAGCTTATAGTGTTTAGTGCTTATTGTTCTATTTTTCTTATTTTTAATTAAGTGCTTATTAGTTATTTTATTAAAAGTTGATTTTAAACATTTTGATTATTTAGTGTTTTTAAATTTTTTTAAATTTTGGCTTACTTGCATTTTCTAAAAATTGATCTGGTAAAGTTTTTAGATACGTGCTTATTTGATTTTTAGCTTATTTTCATTTTGCCCTTTTTTTTCTCATTCCGATCTACTAAACCCTAATATTCAGAACTAGGTCCTTCATCACTTATTCCGAGTTAGGTCTCAGTTTGTGTATCCCGAATTAGGATAGTGATGCCTATTCCGAATTAAGTGCAATTCGTCCATTCCGAATTACATACAGGATCATATTCCGAATTAAGTTCATGACTTGGATTCCGAACTAAGTGCATCACTAATTCTGAATTAGGTCAGAGAAGCCCATTCCGGATTAGATCAAGATTGTGATTCCGGATTGTATGCATGGTGTTGGATTCTGAATTAGGTTGTAGATGATTATTTCGAACTAGGTCTGAAATCGTGCATTTCGAATTAGGTTTGAACCACGTATTCCGAATTAGCTACCTATTGTGTATTCCGAATTAGGTATTGAATTTAGATTCAGGATTAGGTTTCGGATCTGGATTCCGAACTAGGTTAATCATAGTTGATTCCGAATTGAGTAAAGGATGTGAATTCCAAAATAGGTATAGAACAACTATTCCGAATTAGGTGTGGGTTTGTCTATTCCGAATTAGGTCCAGATTTTTGATATTCAGACTTATGTTTTGATTCTTGTTTTCTGTTTAATTTTCAAACATTTATTTTTCCCGCTTTTTTTTCTCAAGTTTTATTTTGATTGTTTTACTTTATTTTAAATTTCAAGTTTGCATTTTTATTAAGTTGTCAAATTTACTTTTAAAAGTTTTTAATTTTTTGTCAATTATTTTTAAAGTCTTAATTTTTTAGTTTAAATTCTAAAGCTTTCGTCTTTACTTTATTTTTACCTTTACTCAACTACATTTCATTTTTATTTAGTAATAGATAATCATTTTATTTCCTTTCCACCAAGAACAACTGAGTCACACTTCAAACTGTAATCAATTCGATTAGACTGGTTCAACGAACAAATTTTTTATATAAGAAAATCTCATGTATTAATATGGCGCCTCTGCCGGCTCTTTCGTAAAGATTAACGGTTTTTTGTGAGAGACGCGTTGGATTTTGGGATCCGTTCACTTGTGAACGTTATTTTTCTTGCTTAAAAATTTTTCAAAAATCCATAATAATCAAAAATTTCAAAAACTCAACAACATTTAAACAAGCATAAAAAGCATTTCTTTTTCGAAAGTTTTGCACCAAAAATATTCTTCTTACTTATTGTTGATGCAAAAGTTGGGTGATCCTTGCTTGACCCGAATTAGGCTTAATTCGGGCTGGCTTGGGCTCCAGCTCCTGCACCAAGTGAACTGTTTGGTTGAGATCTTGCACACTAAACAACACGTGTTAGGCTTACCGTGGGAATGTTTCCCACGATTAGACTCCGGCGTGAGAGTAAGTAATCGGTTAGGGTTTATAGGAGTTGAGTAAGTTGAGAGTATAGAACGTAATACCTTTGTGGAACCCTTGGGGGTTCCTTTTATAGGCAGTGAAACCTTAGTGGGCTGTCACTTTTACTTCGGCCCCAAGGAAAGGATAAGTACCAGAATTAGATTGATTGTTATCTTCTAATTATGGTGACTGAATATCCTCTTCTTTAGGGTAAATCCTATTCATAGACAGAATATGATTATGTCTAACCCTGTACCGGCCGTGCCGGGCCGTGGAACGCACACGTGTGTGTGGTTACTGTTCATCCAAGCCCATAAGCTTAAATGACATTACTCCCACCCATCTGTGATGGGCCGGATACAGGTAGTACCCGTGGGCCGGATTCCTGACCCCGCTGGGGACTATACGTCATCATGTCCCCCCAGTCTAGTTGTTACAGCCGTAGGCGTAACCTCTAGACTATCAAGATGCTCTCCGGACATACCAAGAAAGACCTAGGGAATGAGAAATATTGAAAATTTTGCTTTGGCCGCACGTGGCTGCCTGCCTTAGGAATATTATTCTAATAGCACCTCAGCCGCACGTAACGGCTGAGACAAATTAAATGTAGCATTGAATATGGTCTTACGTAAGACCGCATATCCCGACTCAAGAATAAATGCATTAATGGTAGTCAACTGGGTTGCCGCACTTCTGTAAAAGTGCACCATTAATGCCCACCATTGAGCCACGTAAAACTGCCAAGAAGTGATCCGTGGGCCCCTTCTAACTTTGCAGAAGTGTCAGAAATCTAATCCGTTGGATAGGAGTAGTGGCCTACACGTGTCAAACATCCATGTTACCTCGGAAACCGAGGCAACCCTATATAAGAGTTGGTGTGTGTGTTTGTTACACAAACAATTCATACTCTCTTCCACCATTGTTATTTCTAAGCTCCATCCTTCAAACTTTTGCCTTCTATTCCACGGATTTCCTCCGCCGTAGGTTAGATCATCACGCCTTTCAAACCCTTTTTATAAAACATGGTAAAGGACAACCCACTCATCACGGATGTCCTTAACGTGATGTCAGCGGAAAAATACATAGACTTTTTGTCGAAGTATTACATTCCCGAAAGCGTACACCCCACCTATCCAGGTGAAGGTGAGGCAATTATGGATGCACCGACGGGGAAAATAGGCGTGTACACGCGCCTATTTGACACAGCCAACTATCGTATCCCCCTGTCCAAATTATTGGTGGATCTGCTATTGTATTATGACTTCCACATAACCCAGCTTCACTGCATAGGGGCGTGTAAAATCAACCAGTTTGAAATTACATGCCATACATGCGGAGTGACTCCGACCGTGAACCTATTTAGGGCTTTTTACTTCCCCCAACTAGTGAATGGGTGGCTATCGTTTAAAAAACGACCCGGGAACGCCCCCATGACGTATAGGAAGCCTTTAGACTCCCTTAAGAACTGGTACGACCATTACTTCTTTGTTGATGAGAAGGTATTCCCTACTCCTTTCGTACTCAAAACCAGAGCACCCAAAGATTTTCCGCCCAAATCCAAAGACTATAGCAGCAAAGACTTAAAAATACTAGATACCCACCGCACAGAATTCCATAGGGGGTTGCCGAAACATTTTCTGTGCTTAGTAGGATTAAGCCGCCGCTACTTTCGGAGGGATGACTTATATCCGTGCTTCCTGGCGGAACAGGGAGATGGTAGGTTACTTATACCTTGTGAATGTAAAATATCATTTGTATTGTAGAACCGTACTAACCCGTGTATTTATAAATGTCCGCAGAAATGAACCTACACGGATTACTACGCCAGGGCGACCCCATGAAGGTGCCTGAAGGGTTCCGCCCTCTGAAGGAGAATGAACTCCCCCTTCTCGATGCGACCGCCTACCGCACCATTCCACTCGAAGAAACGTCCGAAAAAAGATCAGATGAAGGGGAGCCTGTCATCGAGAAATCCCCATTGGACTTCCATAATGAAGATGGTGGAGAGCTACTGCTGGAGGGAACCGCGACGCACCAGGAAGATGAAAACGATTTCCTTAACCTTGAGAACGAAGACATCACTCAAGCTTCCGGGTCCGCCCCACCCACATCTAGAAAGAGAAAGACTACCAGGAGGGTGGCAAAGACGATAGGGGATGGGGTCGGGGCCTCGAATGCTCCCCCAAAGAAACTGAGGAAGGACCATCCGCAGTACCAGGAGGGAAGTGGTACTGCGACCGCTCAGGCCGACCCTACCCCGCACATGGAAGAGCAAGTCTGGCGAGCTACCCCTGTGAGTGTCGTAGCTCCTACCGCCCTAGAACCTGCAATTGGTACCACGTAAGTACCCTTCGAATGTCAGTCGTGTCATTTTGCTTGTGAAATATATAATGCTTAAACAAAATTTGCAATGTCAATAACAGGTCGGATCCGTCGGCCGTAGCCCAAGAGGAAGAAGTAGAGAGGAATCCATCCCCCGCACCATCAAACAGACCCCCATCCCCTGCTGCGACACACGCCGAGGAGCCATTCCCCGAAGGGCCAGAAAATAGCCTGCGCCTAGCATGGAATCTCTCAAGTCTAACAAGGTTGGAGGCGGAATCTAAATGTTCAGAATTCATCGAGCACATCACCCCTCCAGCCCTTGCACAAGACTTGGATGAGCTGGATCATGAATCCCTTCTGGAGCAGTTTGACGTGTCGTCCGCGCATCAAGTGACGGTGGGTGCCGCTTTAAGACGCCGTCTAATCAAGGCCCTGGCTAATGTGAAGCGGGCAGACAAAAGGATAGCTCGTCGGGAGGCAATGGTTGTAAAGAATGAGAAGACCATGGCGTCACAGCAAGCGGCGCTGGTAACGGCCGAGGCCACAGTGAAAGAGCAAGCTCATCATGCCGACAGCCGAGAAAAGCGCATCGCCGAGCTCGAAGCTCTTGTAACCGCATCGAATGAGAAGGTATACTTTCGAAAATTTTCTACATATACTCTTTCCTTGATTTTATATTTGACCCAAGAAAAAGAACATATTATCCTTGTGATAACTCGAAGTTACATATGCAGGTGTCTGCGGCCGAAGCTTCCACCAAGGCCGTAACCGTACAAGCCTTCAACATCGCCCAAGAGCGTGATGCGCTGAAGGATGAGCTAACACAAGTGCGGGCCAAGTTGGAAGAGCAAACTGCAACGGCAGAGGAGGAACTGAGCAAGATGGCCACATGTTGTGCTGAAAGACTATGTCCTCCCATGTTATCCGCCATAGCTGGACGCAGGTGGATAATTGGATAAGGAATGCGCCTCGCCGTAAGCAAGGCCATGGAAGATCCGCACCTACTGCAAGCATTCGCCGGGGTCATGTCGGATGGAATCGACCGTAGTAGGCATGAGGGTTTGGTCAAAGCTGCAGAATTGATAGGGAAGAACGAAGACATCATGCAGCATCCCTACCATAACCCTTCAGCTGCGGACAATATGACCGCGTCGATGGATGCACTGGCGGAGATCCAACACCCTCTTCTGGATGAACTCGAGGCGCTTAAGGATGCTCCGAACGAGGCGGTAATGTCCAAGCTTACTGCGGATCCCATCCCCTTGACCCTGCCTACTTACGACTCCGTATCGAAAGTGATGAAAGGTGAAAAGCTACTTGCGGAGGCATTGGATGCGACTGCGGTCAAGGCACAGGTTGGAAAGGACGCTCGCGGGGAGGCCCTCCGTGCTCTGATCGAAGAAGGAAAGAAAGACATAGGGGAGTTCCTACCTCCCTTGTAATTTATCTTGTAAACATTTGTAACTTTTATTCGTCCGTGCATGTACACGGCTAAGATTGATATGGTAGATAACTGTCTTTTGTTTATAGGTCCGTGATAACCACGACCATTTTGTTATTTATTTGGAAACTTGTGTATTTTTATTTTGTTAAAAATCGTATACCGATACTGCATGACATGTCACGTCTTACCCAAAAGGGAAAATACATTCAAGTCTATAATTTACTAGACATGCGACGTGCGTCTTTATTATGCAAAGCACTACGTGAGTACGGCATACGGAAACTTATCACAACGTCTTGTGAGTAAGGTGTCTAGTAAGGATACATGATCCGCGCCGCTGAGGTTGCATCCCTCTTACGCGGCAAGTTGAATTAGTAGGTTCACTTAATCCTCTTACCCCGCCTGGAGGCGTATAGTACATGTACAGTGATTGAATGAATGCATATGAATGAAACATGGCATATTATAATAATAATTAAAATTCATATGACTAACAAAATCCTAAAAAATAATTTGCACAAAACAAGCCGTGGAGCTAGCTAGGCACCACCGCATTTTATTAGAACGTTTACATTTTTTGTTTGAACAAGAATGATAAGTCCTAAGAAACAAAAAAAGAACCTAGACAAAACATAAGAAGCAAAACAGATAGAGTGCATGGATCTTCATTAGAGCCACATATAGCAAAGTACCCATGCGGAAGCCGTAGCTTTCAAAGATAGCACCTTTTGAGATTTGAGATGTTCCATGTGCGTTCTAGATCGCGGCCATCCATGTCACGTAACTTCTACGCGCCTCGTCCTAAGGCTTCCGTGACCTCATACGGTCCTTCCCACTTAGGGCCCCAGCTTTCCTGTATTCTCCACTCGACTTACTTCGTTAGCACGATAAACATAATCTCCCGGTCGAAAAGAAACACCTTTAACCTTGGCGTCATAATAAGCCTTCATTTTAGCCTTGGACTTAGCCTCATTAATGGCTGCTATCTCTCTTTTTTCCTCCAACAAATCCAGGTTGATTCGCAGTTGCTCGTCGTTCGTGACGACATTAACCTCCGCCGTGCGGATGGTAGGCATTCCGTTTTCCGTCGGTATGACAGCTTCAGTGCCGTAGGCCAATGCAAATAGAGTGTCTCCGTTGGCTGTTTTGATCATAGTCCTATGCGCCCATAGAACATGTTGTAGCTCATCCACCCATTTGGCACTTCGTTCATCCAGACGCGCCTTGATGTCGTTTACCAAGCTTCTATTTACTCGTTCCACAAGGCCATTTGTCTGCAGATGCTTAACAGACGCGAAGCGCCGTTTGATATTCAATGATGCGCACCAGTCCTTGAATGGATTATCCGCGAACTGTTTACCGTTGTCCGAGATGATTTCTCCTGGTAAGCCAAAACGGCACACAATGTTCTCCCAAAAAAACTTTTTAACTTGTTTGCCTGTGATGGATTTGACTGCCTTGGCCTCTATCCATCGTGTGAAGTAGTCCATTGCAACAATCAAGAACTTAACTCCCCCCACAGCTACAGGAGATGGTCCTTCGATGTCGATTCCCCACTTATATAAGGGCCATGGGGATGTAATAGGTGTAAGCTCCTGCTGCGGATGTCGCGGCACTGGTCTATGCACTTGGCAATCACTACACTTGTGAATCATGTCGCGTGCGTCCCTGTGCATGGTAGGCCAATAATATCCTGTTCGTAAGGCTCGAGCTACCACGGATCGTGGACCTGCGTGCATGCCGCATAACCCTTCGTGTATTTCACTGATTACATAAGTAGCCTGTCGTGGTCCAACACACCGCAACCACGGCTGCAAGAAAGAGCGCTTATAAAGGGTACCTTCTCGAAGTTCGAAGTGCTGCGACTTCCTTCTGATGCGCCGCGCCTCTTTTTCATCGTCCAGAAGGGTTTCACTAGTCAAATAGTTGATGATCGGGGTCATCCATGTAGGTCCATCATCCTCAACTATAGTAGCGACCTCCCCTTCTGTTATAGACTTTTCCTTGAGTATTTGCACCAAGACTTGCTTGGACAAGTGGGCGAAGCTTGTGGATGCGATCTTGCTAAGAGCGTCCGCCTTCTTATTCTCACCTCTTGGCACCTGCTTGATGGAAAACTTGCTGAAAGTCGCGATGAGTGACTTGACTTTCTCCAAGTACCGGACCACGTTGTCCTCCTTAGCCACATATCCACCTAGAACGTGGTTCGCGACAAGCCTTGAGTCCACGTAGGCCTCAAGGTTGTGGAGTCCCATTCTAGTGGCGATTTTTAAACCCTCAATTATTGCTTCATATTCTGCTTCGTTGTTGGTAGCTGTGAACTCAAAACGGAGGGCGTATGTAAACTCCATTCCTTCCGGATTTGTGAGGATGTAAATTCGCCCCTTCCGTCAGCAAGATCTCCCGGTAGGACATCTTTAGGGGGGTAAACTTATCATCCGGCCATCCTCCTTTATTTTGGCTCTTGTAGTCTGAGCCCCTACTATTGTTTTGATTGCTCTGACCGTCCGACTGTCTCCGGGACTGGTCGTTTGATCGGTAGACGTTTCCTTTGGAAGGGTAGGCCGCGGCATCCGTTGTTTCTCCCTCTATGAAATTTCTGACCCTTTCCATGAGATCATCATGCTTCTCTGGATGCTTGTCATTGAGACGCCTGATTAACTCCCTATCTGTTATGACGTGCATGTAGTCGGGGATTTTCAGGAGTTTCGACATCGTCTTTGTGCGTGTGCACTCGTCGTTGAAGCGTTCAGTGAAGGCTTCTGTAGACTCCCCCGGCCGTTGCTTGACAGTTGCCAATGAGACCAGATCCCTATTATACTTCTTCCGCTGAGTATAATTATTCTTGAACGTAGTGCGTAGTTCCGTGAAGCTGTCAATGCTTCATGGAGGGAGTCCCTCAAACCAGTCACGGGCATTGCCGATCAAAGTTGAATTAAACATTTGGCACCATATAGGCATGGGCCATCGCTCAATTTTAGTCTGCGTATCGAATATTTTGAGGTGACCATCCGGATCACCGGTTCCATCATAGGTCTTGACACACGCCGGCATGCGACGCTTTGTGTCTTCGGAGTAGTTCCGTATACGGAGAGTAAAGGGATCTTCCCTGGGATCCGCCCATGGACGGGTGATCCTAGGGTCTTCCCATGGGTCACACCATGGGCGGGAAAGATCCTCCGCTTCTGCCTCTCGATAATAGGAGCCACCATAATACTCATCATTGTTTGGTGGTGGTGGAGGAGTACGCCTAGGTCGGCGATGTTTGGGCGGATGGTCATCCGAGTCCTCTCCTGATGGATCTGGAGATGGGGGTGGTGCCCCATCTCTTGGGTGAGGACCACTCTTCTGAGAAGAGCCAGGAGCCTTCTTCCTAGTGTCCATCCTATCCCACACACTTGTGCGGTGAGCGGCTCTGGTCAGCTCTTGGTCTGGTCGCTCGGGCGAACCGTCGTACTTCTCTCCCCCTTCTCGAGACTGTGTTAGTTCCTGTATGAGGCGATCTCCTATGCGCACGAACACATTCCTAGGTTGAGGGGTTTCCTCGAAGATTCCCTCCTCCTGAGGCCGGGTTTTCCTTTTCCTCTGATTTTGGGAAGAGGTGATTGGTCCGGCATTGCCAAAGTTGAGTCTAGATTGGAGGTTTCTCCCTATATTAAACCTTGATGCAATCCCTGGGACGATCCTATCAAAGTTCTGCGTGAGTACTCGAGTGAGATCCTCCTTGCTGAGTGATTGGACTTCTACTTCCGCCTCAATCGATGGTCTGCGCGGTTCCTTGTTAGGGGGATTGGGCGCACTCCCTGGATCACGGTTGTCCAGGGTTCAAGTGGGTGGGGGAGTTATGGAGATCGTGCTCGTCACCCCCATGGACTGAAAACCACCTCGTTTACTTGGTCCGCCCACTGGGCGGCTAGGGGATTGATTGGGGATGAGTATCCCTTCCCTTTGGGACTTCCAATTTCCAGGATTCGTGTTCCTGGGATTAGCTTGCGGATGCCCCTTCATCATTGAGAGTTGAAGATGAGATTTTGCTCTAGCTTAGTGTAATGGGTCCCACGGATGGCGCCAACTTGTTGATGCAAAAGTTGGGTGATCCTTGCTTGATCCGAATTAGGCTTAATTCGGGCTGGCTTGGGCTCCGGCTCCTGCACCAAGTGAACTGTTTGGTTGAGATCCTGGACACTAAATAACACGCGTTAGGATTACTGTGGGAATTTTTCCCACGATTAGACTCCAGCGTGAGAATAAGTAATCGGTTAGGGTTTATAGGAGTTGAGTAAGTTGAGAGTATAGAACGTAATACCTTTGTGGAACCCTTGGGGGTTCCTTTTATAGGTAGTGAAACACTAGTGGGCTGTCACTTATACTTCGGCCCCAAGGAAAGGATAAGTACCAGAATTAGATTGATTGTTATCTTCTAATTATGGTGAGTGAATATCCTCTTCATTAGGGTAAATCCTATTCATAGACAGAATATGATTCTGTCTAACCCTATACCGGCTGTGCCGGGCCGTGGGCCGCACACGTGTGTGCGGTTACTGTTCATCCAAGCCTATAAGCTTAAATGACATTACTCCCACCCATCTGTGATGGGCCGGATACGGGTAGTACCCGTGGGCCGGATTCCTGACCCGGCTGGGGACTATACGTCATCACTTATCTATTATGTTTAATGGATTCGTTTGTTGATTGTGTAGGGTGTGGAAGACCATCTTCTGGTAGTCAATCCTGTCAATGGTGTTCATGCGAACGGTGTGGAATAGATATCCTTAATTACGAATTTGGCCGTTGTCTATCGTGCAATTCGATCAATTCATACTTCAGTTCATCCTTCCCTTCTAATGACACTATTTTACCCTCTCCCATATATGACGATCTATATCCACAAAATGCACCGAGTTTTTCTCAATACCCGTGTTGCAACAATTGGGGGGGCCCTCACGATACTTCTTATTGTCAACTGATGAGTTATTATGAAAAAATCCATGCTATAATTCCGGTTTTCATAATTTCGAGCCCCCACAATATACCCTCGATCATCAACCTTCTTTGAATCCGAATGACGAAAGACAAGCCCTTCTTTTGAAAATTTATGACGGCTTAATTCAACTAAAAGAAACATGGGAGAAGGAAAAGCGACAACAACACGAGCAAGTATCTAATCTTAGTGATGATACTCTGCCTCTTGTGCGTCCATACTATTATGATGATGATGACAATGAGAAGGCTATTTCTTGGAATGATCTTGTTGCTCAACATCATAGTGAAATTGTAATTCCTTCTCTCGATATCCCACATGCGTCTAAGGATTGTGATACATCAAGTGAGATTAGTGAATTTGGTCTCGACAACTTATTTGAGGAGGTTTGTGATGTACCGACTTTTGCTGAGCTTACGGACGGGGTCTCTCTTCATAATGATTTCCAATTCGAGCCCGAGATTGAGGAAATTATCAAACGAGAGCTAGCTCTTTTACCTCCACTCCCATCTACAAGCGAGGACGATTTTTCCAATGTCAAGGCCGAAGTTGATGAGTTGGAACGTCTTATTTTTCATAATTATGACGAACCCACTCACTTGACCAATCATCCAATTCTCGAGGAGTTACCTAATCAATACTCCTCAAATGAGACTTACGTTTACCACATTCGTGCGGATTTAACTTATCAACAATCCCCCCAAATGAATGAGGGTTTCGTACTTGATCGTGATCTTTTCGAGCAAATTTCTAAAATCCTCAATGACGGGAACGACAAACCCTTGGTTTGACGCGCCTATCTATGATGAAGAAATCGAAGAGATTAACGTTCATGATTGACTCCTTTACGGCTTTGCCACTTAGTGACCATCAACTGTCTTGGGGGGATAACAATTTGCTTCATTTCCACACCCCACCTCCCGTGGATCATGATTTCACTTACGTTTTTTTATATTAAGAGGACTTTTATACCATTCAAAACTTATCCTCCAGCCTCTCCTTAATTATTTTCCTCCAGGATAGAGGACAAGATTTTTGATCCCGGTATTACATTAGAGGCTTCCCCATGGACCATTTAATTCGGGGTCGAGTCAGGCACGTGACTCGATTAACAAAAACAAGCGCTTCTCAGTAGGCAACCCGCTAATCTATCCTTTTTTATCTGTTTTTCATCCTAAGTGTAGGGGGAGCCCCGTAGGATTTTGTTGTTTTCTTTCTTATGATGTGCAGGGATTGGAGCTTCAAAGACCCACTTTTGATGATTTTTATGACCCGTGATTCCGTGTACCCGTCTTCCCGGTTTTATCCTAAACTCTTTTGCTTCACTATTTTATATTCTTCAATATTAAAACAGACATCACTTTAGTTGTCCTTTCCTTAGCAAGATTTAAACAACGTGCACAATGTCCTATGTGTAGGGCAGTTTACTCCCACATGCATAAACATTGAGGACAATGTTTATATTAAGTGTAGGGGGACTTCTATCGAAGTTAAGTGGGCTTTTCCTTGTAATTGTCCTCATTTTAACCGGAAAATTAACTTTTAGATATTTTTCAAAATTTTTGATCTATTTTGGCCTAGTTATATTTCCTTTTATTATCTTTATTTTCTTTCATTGCTAGAATAAATTTTAATAAATGGTTTCAATAAGTTTAGATGTCTTTGATATATTAGGCCCGTCATGAATCTTTTGACTCAACCCGAGTTTACTTATCTAACTTTACTCTAGCTAGTTTCCTTAACGTGTTTAAGTCAAGTTTTGCTAGGCTTTTATATAGGGGACTTTAAAACGTGAAAGTCTTAACTCTTACGGGTTAAGTACAAGAACTTTTCGCAAGTTCCTATAATTGATCCTAGAAAGTCGTTTATCAAGGGAACTTTAAAATGAAAATTCTAAACTTGAAAAAGTCTAAGAAGATGCAAGATCCTATAGATGACTTGAAAACCCAAAACTTTGATCTAATAGGCTAAGCATCCACGAGTCTCATTCCTTGAGATTTTAAATTGTGGAGAACGTGAGATGATAAAGTCAATTATAAGTTTGGTATTCTTTCATGAATTTATGTGAGTTAATTATGAACTTATTCTCCCATCGTTTGTTAATAAATATAATTGCAATAAGTAAGGTCGTACGATTTGAAAAGTTACTTAGCTTCTAGCACAAGATCCTTTAAAAGTTGCTCGGTATTAATTAGAGTTCATAGCCAATGCATAACTTATTGAAGCGGGATGCGAAGATTGGCGAGTCCGAAAAGGTCCTAACAAGACATGAGGGCTACATTTTGTTGCTAAAGATCCCAAGTGATGTAAGCAATCATTTATCAAAAATCAATATGAAGGATCGAGACACACGACAAAAAGCAAATACTCCCCTAAAGATCATGGAGAAGTCTATCCGAAAAGACCCTAGCAAGGTATGAGGATAAATAGATCCAACTCCTAAAAGGAGGCGGATCGTTGTATATCAAAATCCAAAATAAAGATTGGAGAAAAATGGAGAAGTCGTGGTCTAAGTTTGAAGAATCTCTCAAAAACGTCAAGTGAAGAAATTCCTATTATTAAGAGAAGACCATTATTTCATGAACGTCTCTCAAGATTTGAAGAATTAAGTCAATGCCAAATATCGATCCGAGAAAGGTCTCAAATCGTGAAGCGAGTTATGCCACGATATGAACTTTATGAGGTCCCGAGAAGCAGTTTTAAAAGATTCTGTCCTTTAGCTAACTATTGATTAAATCGTCTTACTTTATTTTCGGCCTAAATAAACTATCGAAATAAGTCAACAATGCATCCTCGTGATCATTCAAGACAACAATAAAATATAAGAGATACACCTAGGAATAAGGGAGTCTAAGTGAATAATTGGGCCACATGAGTTTGTGTTAGTTTGCTAACTTATAATAACAATGATCTCGTTTTTAAGCTTGATATGAGGAACGTGAAACTTGAGGGTGATAAACATTCATGATTACCCAAAGCCCTAATGTAAGTCTTCGATGTCTCTACTTGTTTTCTTCTTTTAAATATCTTTTAAATTTTCTATCTCTTTAAATTTCCTTAATGTCTTATGTTTAATAAAGGCCTAAGTGGGTTAATTATGATGGAAAATGTAAATCTTGCTTTGTAACTAATGCATTGCATGAGGGCATTGCAATGGTCAAGTGTAGGGGATTTAATAAGTATGAAAACACTTATCCTTTTACCACTTAATTATAATAATAACCAAGCAAAAACGTGTATTTTATGTCGTAAATGTCAGAATTATGTGTAGTTTTTGTTTTTGTTGTGATTTAGGATCAAAATGTGAAAAGGGAAGAAAACACGGACTTTCACGGGCTTTTATCAAAGAAAACAAGAAAAGACGAAGTCAAAAGATCAAGAGTGCAAAAAGAACGGAAGTCCAAGCCCTGTTCTGAAGATTTATCAAAGAAAAAGTCTAAAGACGGAAGTTTAATGAAGTCGAAGAACTAAGTCTAATAAAAGAAGAAAATTATAAGACGAGCTCATTTTATATCGACTAATCCCGAGACAACGTCTAAGAAATTAAAAGACGAGAAGACAAAGTGAAAGAAGAAAACATCAACACTCCTCTCCTCCTTTATAAACCCTCCTAGTATGTCATTAGGAGGTGTTAGTCATTTTAGGAGTAGATAGAGTAGTTTTAGGAGTAGGAGTAGTGTAATTTACTTTCTCTCTCTAGAATTACTTTCATGTTCTTAAGCTTTCATCTTTAATCTTGTATTGAATGTTTCATCTTAATCATATTAATTTCAAGCTTTTTCAATTAATCATTTCTCATTCTACCTATCTTTATTTTTAATCTTGTTTTGATTTAGATAATCATGTAGTTTGTTAATCATGTTCTTTGATTGATTGATGTTTGTGTTTGATTGTGCTTATTGGTTTTGATGTGTTTGATTTTTATAGCTTACAGTGTTTAGTGCTTATTGTTCTATTTTTCTTATTTTTAATTAAGTGCTTATTAGTTATTTTATTAAAAGCTGATTTTAAATATTTTGATTATTTAGTGTTTTTAAAAGTTTTTAAATTTTGGCTTTTTTGCTTTGTCTAAAAATTGATTTGGTAATGTTTTTAGATAAGTTCTTATTTGATTTATAGCTTATTTTCATTTTGCCCATTTTTTTCTCATTCCGATCTACTAAACCCTAATATTCAGAATTAGGTCCTTCATCACTTATTCCGAATTAGGTCTTGGTTTGTGTATCCCGAATTAGGATAGTGATGCCTATTCTGAATTAAGTGCAATTCGTCCATTCCGAATTACATACAGGATCATATTCCGAATTAAGTTCATAACTTGGATTCCGAACTAAGTGCATCACTGATTTCGAATTAGGTAATAAGTGTGAAAACACTTATCCTTTTGCCGCTTATTTCCAATAATAACAAGACCAAAACGTGTGATTTATGTCGTAAAAGTCGGAATTATGCGTGGTTTGTGTTTTTATTGTGTTTTAGGACCAAAATATGAAAAAGTAAGAAAACACGGGCTTTCACGGGCTTTTATCGAAGAAAACGGGAAAAGACGAAGTTAAAAGATCAAGACCTATTCTGAAGATTTATCGAAGAAAAAGTCTAAAGACGGAAGTTTAATGAAGTCGAAGAACAAAAATCTAATGGAAGAAGAAAAATTAAAAAGACAAGTTCAAATCCCGAGACGACATCGAGAAACGACAAAGAATTAAAGTCGAGTCGAGAAGACGTGAAGAAAGAAAGAAAGAAAGAAGATGCAACACATGCACTCCTTCCACTTTTCCTATAAATACCCTCCTAATATACATTAGGAGGGACTTGGTCTTTTACTTTTAGTTTTTCATTTTTTTTCCTTTTTCGAGTTTTTAGAGAGAGAAAGTTCTAAACTTTCTCTCACTAAGTTTCATCTTTTCTTTAAATCTTTCAAGATTAAACATTTGTGTATTGCTTATTTCATTAATCAAGTTCTATTTAAGCTTTTAATCTCTAATCTCCTTCTACCTTTCTTTGATTTTAGATTAACTTTGGTGCATAATTCATTAAATCCGTGTTGATCTTGATGTTTTTGTGCTTAAAAAGTTGATCTTTTTTGTTTCTACATAAGCTTTCATTTGATTAAGCTTTAAGATTCTTGTGCTTATTGGCTTATTTACATGTTTAGCTTATTTACTTTTAAAAAGTTTTCTTAAAAAGTTCATATTTTTATGGTTTGATTTAAAAGTTTGTTTATTTTAAGTTAGATAAGTTGATACAAGTGCTTATTTGATCCGGTTCAGTTTTGATTCGTTCAAGTTTTAGTGATAAGCTTACCAATATAGCTTATTCATTGGCTTATCTCGGATCCCACACAAATCGGAAAGGGTCTAAACCCCTTTCCGATCGCAGCTTTCCGACCAAGCTTCCTCACCCTTCTTTCCGATTGTCAAATCGGAAAAGGGTTTCTGCATATTCCGATTAGCATCCCCTATATTCCGATTGTAGTGATCGGATTAGGTAGTTTCACATTCCGATTGGACCTTTTGTTTGATATTCCGACGAGGACACTTGAACTATTCCGATTGGGAATGTTTTCATACATTCCGATTGGGTTTTGCTTAGTATTCCGATTGCACCACTTCCAACATTCCGATCAGCTTAATTTATTGCACTTTCCGATCAGATTTCGATTTGGGAATTTTACGATTGTTTAGTTTATTGTTTTTATAAAGTTTCCAAGTGTTAGCTTATTTAAGTGTTCTAGTATTTTCCTTAGCTTGTCTTTAAGTTTTCTTTAACTCGTCATTTTAGTATTAATCTTTTAACTTCTACTTTACTCAACGACACTTTTAAATTACTTGCTATTAGTTTAAAATAGATAAACTAAACCAAACCATTCTCTTGTTCACCTAAAGACGATTGAGTCGCACTTTAGATCGGTTATCAATTCGAAAAGACTTGGGACTACGAATTTTGATACGTGGTGTAAAAACCGAGTATTAAATGGCGCCGCTGCCGGCTCTTTTCGTTAAGATTAACGGTCTCTAGTGAGAGACGCATTGAATTTTGGGGATCCGTTCTTTGAACGTTATTTTCCTTGCTTTAAAAATTTTCAAAAATCCTAAGAAATATAAAACTATTCAAAAATACAAAAATATTAAAAAAATCATAAAAAGCAATTCTTTTCCAAAAGGTTTTGCACCAAAAATATTATATAGATATTCTCTCTGTGTATATTTTTCTTCTGCAGGTGTATGCGTACTAGATCATCGAACTATTCTGAGCCCGAGACTCGTGAAGATTTAGATATGGCTGGTGTTAATAACAACCATAACAACCCACCTCTATCCAATTTGAATAACAACAACAACAACAACAATGTCCTCCTACCTGATTTACGAACAATGGAGGAAGTGTGTCAACCCACCATGAACGGACGCGGAGGCCCGATTGCGCCGATGCACGTCACGGCTCAGGAGTTTTCGTTGAAACATCACATGATCCAACAAGTGCAAACTAACCCATTTCGCGGAATTCCGGATGATGATGCCAACAAACACCTCGACAAATTCATTAGCATCACCCAAACCATGAAGTTCCCCGGTGTTTCTATGGATGACCTTCGCCTTCAACTTTTTCCCCACTCGCTTTCTCACTATGCCGAAAAATGGTTTGACCGTCTCCCGAAGAATTCTATTCATACGTGGAATGACATGACTCAACGTTTTTTGTCGTGCTACTTCCCACCATCCATGGTCACAAGCCTTCGTAACCAAATCAGTGGATTCATGCAAGACAATGATGAATCGCTCTTCGATGCTTGGGAACGATACAATGATTTGATCAACGGCTGTCCAAATCACAACATGCTCCCCGTCACTCTCATTGATACCTTCTACAATGGTCTCACTTTTCGTGATCGTGACACGATCAATGCCGCCGCCGGTGGTACTTTTATGAAAAGGAGACCAGAGGAGTGTAGAGAGTTTATTGAAAACATGACTACTCACCACAAGAATTGGGATTCATCCGCATCCTCAAGATCTAACCAGAGAGTCAATGTTTCTTCTACTACTTCCAATCTCGAGATAACCGAACTTACTTGACAAATCGCGAATATGCACAAGGATTTCATGTCCATGGCCACAAACCACTTTCAACAAGCTAAAGCCGTTGCTATTTCTTGTGACACATGTGGTGGTCCTCATTCTTACACTGATTGTCCTTCTACCCAAGGCAATTTTTCTGAAAACGTTAACGCGGCTTACGGTACTTATCCCACGGGAGGCTATCAAGCTCGTCCTCAAGGAGACCGTAGCTTGCTAAGTTATCATTCAAACAATTATCTTGCTCCACCCGGTTTTCCTCCTACAAACCAGAACCAACAACAAAGCTATAACCGAAACAACCAACTTCAACCTCGTGATAACAATCAATATCAATCCCAAAGAAACCCATACCCAACTCAAGGAAATTCTCAAGCTTACCAAGCTCCACCTCTCAATCAACCGATGGCATTGAATCCAGACGTCGAAACGTTCATGAAGACTAATCGTGAGATGGTGACGAATCTTCAGAGTCAAGTCATCAACTTGAACGGAGAAATGGCGAAACAAGGGAGCGATATTCGAGCCGAGCTAAGGAATGACATGGCAAAACAAAGCAATGAATTCTTGCAGACATCAGAGATTCTTTCAGCACTCAAGCGCTTAACATTCGTGATATGATTGGTTCGCTCATCCAAGGTAATCAACCCTCTTCTCCGGGTACTCTTCCGAGTAACACCGTTGCGAATCCAAGAGGGGAGATGAAAGCAATCACCACTCGTAGTGGAAAAGGTTATACGAAACCCGAGCTTCCTACACCTCCACCCGTGATTGTGAACAAGGAAAAAGAGCAACTTTCCCCACCTCCTTTGCCTTCTATCCCCATAACCCCACCACCCATGGTTGTGAGTGATCCTACTCCCCTTAAGCCTTCTTCTTCATCCAATATACCTTATCCTTCAAGGTTGAGGAAAGAGAAGCAAAAGAGCAAGGATGATATTCAAGTTTCAAACTTCCTTAAAATGTTTAAACAATTGAATTTTAACATCTCCTTTGCCGAGGCTCTCGCTCACATGCCCAAATACGCGAAAATGTAAGATCTTCTTAGTGACAAGGAGAAGCTTCTTGACATTGCTCAGACCCAACTTAATGAGAATTGCTCCGCCGTTCTCTTAAGGAAATTGCCCACCAAACTTGGTGATCCGGGTCGCTTCTTGATTCCTTGCAACTTCCCGGGAGTAGAGAATTACATGGCCCTAGCCGATCTAGGTGCCAGTATTAACTTAATGCCATTAAGTGTTTGGAAGCAATTATCTCTCCCCGAGCTTGTCCCCACACGAATGACTTTGGAATTAGCTAACCGTACGGTTGCTTATCCAGTGGGGATAGCCGAAGATGTCTTTGTTGGCGTTGACAAATTCACCTTCCCGGCGGATTTTGTTGTCGTTGACTACGAGATGGACCCCCGTGTTCCATTAATCGTTGGACGTCCCTTCCTGAGGACCGGTCGCACTCTCATTGATGTAGCCGCGGGCGAAATAATCATGAGAGTTGGTGACGATAAAATTGTCTTCAACATGGGTAAGATTTATAAGAAACCTTATTCGTATGAGAGTGTTAATGCTATTGATGTTCTCGATGAGGCTTGTGAAGAACATTTTCATGATGCTTGCAAAAGTACTCTTTCTTCTCTACCCAATGTTGAGACCGTTGCCTCAATTGCTCCGGCATTGACTCCTTTTGGAGAAAGTGACTTGGATGATTTCGAAGCTAGCTTGGGTCCTCTCGATATTAAGTATGATAATTCGTCCACCGATTGGGATGAAGACATTCGTACTATTGAGAGACTTCTCAATGAAGACCCGTTTCCTCCTCCCTCTCCTAAAGAGGTGACTAATGATGATCCATCGTTAGTTTCACCATCTATTGAGGATCCTCCCACTCTTGAGCTTAAGGACCTACCTCCTCATCTTGAGTACGTTTTCCTTGAAGACAACGAGAAGTTACCAGTCATCATCGCGAAGGACCTGAAAGAAGAAGAAAAAGCCCGAATCATCGCCATGTTGAAGAAGCATAAAAGAGCTATCGCTTGGAAAATCTCCGACATTCGTGGAATTGATCCTCACTTTTGCACACATAAAATTCTCATGGAGGACGACTTTAAGCCCACAATTCAAAGCCAACGAAGGGTGAATCCTAAAATCCATGAAGTCATCAAAAAAGAGGTTATCAAACTTCTTGATGCGGGTATGATTTACCCTATTTCGGATTCATCATGGGTTAGTCCAGTCCATTGTGTGCCTAAGAAAGGTGGAATCACCGTTGTGCCCAATCAAAACAACGACTTGATTCCTACCCGTCTCGTTACTGGGTGGAGAGTTTGTATAGACTACCGCAAACTCAATGATGCCACGAGAAAGGATCATTTCCCTCTACCTTTTATGGACCAAATGCTTGAACGTTTAGCGGGTAATGAATATTACTGCTTTCTTGATGGTTTCTCGGGTTATTTCCAAATACCCATCGATCCCCAAGATCAAGAGAAGACCACATTCACTTGTCCCTATGGCACATTTGCTTACAAAAGAATGCATTTTGGCTTATGCAATGCCCCCGGAACTTTCCAAAGGTGCATGTTGGCTATCTTCCATGACATGGTTGAGCAAACCATGGAAGTCTTCATGGATGATTTCTCGGTCTTTGGGGATTCCTTCTCTTCTTGCCTTGCCAATTTGGAACGTATGCTTAAGTGGTGCGAAGACACTCGCCTTGTTCTGAATTGGGAAAAATGCCATTTTATGGTAATAGAAGGCATTGTGCTAGGACACAAAATCTCTAAAGCCGGTCTTGAAGTCGACCGTGCTAAAGTAGATGTCATAACCAAATTACCTCCACCTTTAACCGTGAAGGGTGTAAGAAGTTTTCTGGGTCATGCGGGCTCCCATCGTCGATTCATTCAGAATTTCTCTAAAATCGCTCGCCCGATGACCCACCTCTTGGAAAAAGATACTCCTTTTATCTTTTCTAAAGAGTGTATCAAAGCCTTTCTTCTATTTCGCGAAGGTTATCTAGAAGGCGAGTCCGAAAAGGCCCTAACACGGCATGAGGATTCCATTTTATTGCTAAAGATCCAAGGTGATGTGAAAAGCATTATTCCCAAAGTCAATATGAAGGATCAAGACTCACGACGAAAAGCAATCAACTCCCATAAAGATCATGGAGAAGTCTATCCGAAAAGACCCTAACAAGGTATGAGGATAAATAGATCCAAGTCCGAAAAGGAGGCGGATCGTTGTATCTCGAAATCCCAATTAGAGACTAAAGAATAATCATGAAGTCGTGTTCAACAAAGTTGGAGTACCCATCAAAAGTCTCCAAGTGAAGAAACTCTATTACGATGAGAAGACCATTATCTCAAGCACGTCTCTCAAGATATGAAGTATGAAGTACATGCCAAATATTGGCCCGAGAAAGGTCTCAAATCGTGAACCGAGTTATGCCAAGATATGAACTTTTTGATATCCCGAGAAGCAGTTTTAAGAGATTTTGTCCTTTAGCTAACTATTGATCAAATCGTCCTACTTTGCTTTCGGCCTTAATAAACTATCGAAATAAGTCCAAAAATGCATCTTCATGATCATTCTAAGACAAAAATAAAATATAAGAGATACACCTAGGAATAAGGGAGTTTAAGCATTTAATTAAGCCATGTGTGTAAGTGTTTGAATTGCTAACTTATAATAACAATGATCTCGTTTCTAAGCTTAGTTTGGGGAACGTGAAACTTGTGAGTGATAAATCTTCGCAACACCAAAGCCCTAATGTAAGTCATTGATCTCTTTGCAAGTTATTTCCATTCTTTTGTTTCCTTTAAAGTTTAATTTCTATTAGTATTTTAATTTTTGTTTAGTGGTATTTAAATAAGGCCAAGGTTGATTAATTATGAGAAAAGTGTAAAATTGCTTTATCACTAAGCATTGCATGAGGGCATGGCAATGGTTAAGTGTAGGGGATTTGATAGGTGTGTAAACACCCATCCTTTTACCACTTAATTCTGGCTAAAACGAGACCAAAACACGTATTTAATATTATTTGTTTGGAATTATGCGTGGTTTTTGTGTTTATTGTGTTTTCAGAGCCAACCGGATGAATATTGGAGAAAACATGGGATTGCACGGGTTTTACTGAAGAAAAGGACCAAAGATGGAAGATTTACACAAGTCGAAGAAACTCAAGTCTATTAAACGAAGAAATTAAAAGACGAGTTGAATTTAATCGACGACAAATCCCGAATCAGAATCGAAAACGTCAACTTTTCTGAAAAGACGAGAAGACAAGAAGAACGGGAGAAAGCCCACTCACCAACCAAGGGAAACACCTATAAATAGTCCACCCCTCACACTTTCCTTCCAGTTTTTTTAGTTTTCTTCTCCCCCACTTTTCTCTCCCTTTAGTTCGTATCATCACCAACACCACTAGGGTGTTTGGTGATTTTGATCTTTGTTTTTTTTAATCTTGTAATTTTAATCTTTGTTTGATCTTGTTAAAACATTAAATCTTCAATACAAGTTCTTGTTTAATCTTTCCATTTCATCTTGTTCATCATCATCTTTCTCTTCAAGTTCTTAAGTTCTTATTTTATTGATTTGATCTTTAAAAGTTGTTGGGATTTGTATTTTTGTTGATGGGATTTGTAGTTTATGGTTAGTAGATGTTTAGAGATTAGTTTATTTAAGATTTTGGTGAAAAACTTGGTGATTTTTGGATTCAAAACGTTTTTCCTTGTTCTTCGGGGTAAGTGTCTGTAACTGAGATTCCCAGGTTCCGAATGAACTAAAAAGTTCCGGACGAATCAAAAAGTTCCGGACGAATCAAAAAGTTCCGGACGAATCAAAAAGTTCCGGGTGAACCAAAAAAGTTCCGAATGAGCTAAAATCTTCCGAATGAGTTTTGTTTCTTAAAAGTTCCGAATGAGTTGTTTCTTAGAAAGTACCGAATGAGTTTTGTTTAAAAAGTTCCGAATGAAAGTTTATTTCCCAAAGTTCCGAATGAAGGTTTCCTTTCCAAAAAGTTCCGAATGAGCCTCCTTGTCAAAACTTCCGAGTCAATCTAAAGTTCCGGGTGAACCTAAGTTCCGAATGAAGCAAAAGTTCCGGATGAACAGCTAAATCTTCCGAATGAGTTTATGTTAAGAAAAGTTCCGAATCAAGGTGTTCTGAGTGAAAAGTTCCGGATGAGCAAAGTTCCGGATCAATGACATACTTCCGAATCAATTTCTTTTGAGAATTTCTGAGGTTTCTTTACTGTTTCTTTATTTCACACTTATATTTTAAATTTTAACTTTAATTTTAATTCAAGTTTTTATTAATTGTCATTAAAGTAATTGTCTTTAATTTAAGTTTACATTTTAGAGCATTTGTCATTTAGTAGTCTTAGAAAATCCAAACCCCTTTTTTAGTAACCAAGAACAATCATTCCACTTAAGGCCAAGATCAATTCGAGAGGACTGAGAGACAAATTGAACCCTAGCAAAAACCTTGTATCATCGCACTTTAGATCGGTTATCAATTCAAAAAGACTTGGGACTACGAATTTTGATACGTGGTGTAAAAACCGAGTATTATTAGGTCAGAGACGCCCATTCCGGATTAGATCAAGATTGTGATTCCAGATTGTATGCATGGTGTTGGATTCCAAATTTGGTTGTAGATGATTATTCTGAACTATGACTGAAATCGTGCATTCGGAATTAGGTTTGAACCACGTATTCCGAATTAGCTACCTATTGTGTATTCCGAATTAGGTATTGAATTTAGATTCCGGTAGGTTTCGGATCTGGATTCCGAACTAGGTTAATTATAGCTGATTCTGAATTGAGTAAAGGATGTGAATTCCGAACTAGGTATAGAACAACTATTCTGAATTAGGTGTTGGTTTGTCTATTCCAAATTAGGTCCAGATTTTTGATATTCAGACATATGTTTTGATTCTTGTTTTCTGTTTAATTTCAAACATTTATTTTTCCCGCTTTTTTTTCTAAAGTTTTATTTTAATTGTTTTACTTTATTTAAATTTCAAGTTTGCATTTTTATTAAGTTTTCAAATTTACTTTTAAAAGTTTTTAATTTTTCGCAATTATTTTTAAAGTCTTAATATTTAGTTTAAATTTTAAAGCTTTCATCTTTAATTTATTTTTACCTTTACTCAACGACATTTCATTTTTATTTAGAAATAGATAAACATTTTATTTCCTTTCCACCAAGAACAACTGAGTCACACTTTAAACTATAATTAATTCGATTAGACTGTTTCAACGAACAAATTTTTTATATAAGAAACTCTCTTGTATTATCTTTACATTTCTTTTTCATTCTTTAATCCCTTCAATGCTTACTAATACATCATCACTAGCACGTTGTTGTGATTGTTCCAATGCTAGCATCAGTACTTGGTCAGCATTCGGCTACGTTCACAATCCATTCCCGATATTTCCTAAGGACTACTATTTTCTATCTATGGAATTGTCCTTGGGAAGATTCATTCGGTTCTGGAATTAAGTGTGTTTCGGGTAAGTATTTGTCACCATGAAAATTCCTTCAAATCACTAAGGTACTTGTGATATAAATATCAAGAATTTTTGTACCTTCAGTGTTTTTGACATCAAAATGCTCCCCCTTAATATGTGCAATATACATATCAAGTTGAATTTTCCATTAAGTCTTTTTCATTTATAGCCACATATTTTTATAATACAAGTCTCCTTGTGCAATATATATATCAAGTTGAATTTTCCATTAAGTCTTTTTCATTTATAGCCACATATTTTTATAATACAAGTCTCTTTAATCCCATTTTCTCCTTGTTAGGTCAATTCAGTGCCTAATGATCTCATTGATGGATTTGAACAACAATCAGCCTAAGTAAAGTAATAACCTTGAACATAATGAAGTCAATGAGTGAACAGTCACTCAGTAAGTTACCTTCAAGTTCCTAGACTGAGTCTAAAAGAAAGACTCGAGCATTCAGAGACGAGAAGCTCAATGAATGACTTCTAAGACGAAGAAGAAGGTGATGGGTTCAGTGAGTTGTGGCAATAGACTCACTGAACCCCATACGATCTCCCTAAAGAAACAAGCATTCTCCAAGACTGAAGTAAAGTCGGAATAAGTTGAATTGGGATAAGATGGAGTACATCACATAATTAGTGTGACTTACCCTTTTAGGATAGATAGGGTACTGACAAGTGTAAAAGGACTTATTTCCTAATACTTAGAATAGGCTAAGACAAGATTGTACACTGTACCAATAAGACAAGAATTGCACATGGGCAATTCTTTGTCTTCTATCTAACTTTCCTTCTATAAATAGGATGCTTGTAAAAGGAGAGAAACAAGTTTGTGCACTTAATGCTTTAGTCATTCACAAACAAAGTTTCTCTCCTCCAATCGTCAATCTTTGCAATCGTTAGGATTGGACTAGCTTGTTAGTGAGGAAATCACCAAAACACACATTGTCTATTTAATCCCTATTGTATCTTCGTATACAATAGGGTATAATTCTTTAATAAAGCTAAGAGTTAAACGTTGAAAATCTTTGTGTTATTTACTTTACTTTGTATTACGTTTATTACATTACTTAACCATGGGTTACGACTATACTTAGTATTCTTAAGTATAGCACTAATTACAAGGGACCAACACTCCCCTTATCCAAAATGTTAACCATCAATATTTTGGATATTAATGGATTAACCGGTCCTTGGGTAACAAAATGAAATCAGTTGTTGGCCATAGAACATATTAATGCTCCCCTCAAATTAATGAGGGTTAGTTATAGAGCTTGAGTACTATATATTTTGAATGATTTAGAATCTCGTGAGAAATTCTTGAAAAATATCATACTTTCACACTACAACAAGCCACAAAAGCCTAATATACACATTATATATACATATTCACAAGTGAGTATATGGAGTTGACCTGATGTAGTACGCTCACCACGTTGTATTGGCGAATGCTTGAGCTTAAGGCAATGACGATTTCAGGGGTTAAGTGAGGGACCTTGTCTTGTACCAAGATGAGCAAAAAGTCTTATATATCTTCAAGACGTAAGAATTGGAGTCCTCCTTCACTGATAGTATATTCCTTATTGTCTTCCCGTTTGTATTTGATCTCTTGTAACTAGGAATACCCGAATATCTGATTGATAGTAGCTTCATGTATACTTTTAATTCTACGACTTGAGACTATAAGGTTACCTGGTTTCTTTCAATTAAAGAAGTTGTAAGCTAACCTCTTATTGCCATACCAATGAGAAATACCTAGTTCCACATATGGATCGTATGATGTGACTAGTGCTCTACTCCATAGCTGATGAACCTTATCTTCAATCCAAGGAACATTTTCCAAGTTTACTACCTTGCCCATGGTTAACGATGTAGCATATTTGTTTGCGCCTTTTTCTAAGTAATCGAGATCATGGTTGACAAAGTAATCCATTGGGAGGTACCTGGTTGTAGCAATAACAGAGGTTGTTAATGGATGTTATACTGGAGTTTGATCACCTGAAATTGTTGATCTCATTGCTTTCAATAGTTCATTGGTATGGTATTCGCTCTCGTCTTTGCCTATTTTCATAGTGGCCCAATTTTTTTTATCTTTAAGCATCTTTTGAAGTACGTTTGGTTCCATTTTAGGTACTCCATATTTGTCCACTAGGAATCCAGAGAAGTCGATTGGATTATTGAGAAATTTTGTAAGATCCTCCTTTTCTTTATCAGAGATTGTACTTGTAGTTGCTGCTTGTGTAAGCCAAGGCTGCTCCTGAACAGTCTCGTCTAAGGTGAGAGTATCAACAAATTTAGGATCAGGTTGATTTGTGTCTTGAATATCCATATCGATGTAATGTTGATCCGTTGTAGGAGGTGGAGAGTGATGTTCCACAGACGCTCTAGGTTCGTCTTCATGCAAAGGTTCTATAGGTTCTATTGGTGAAATAGTAGTATGAACCGGTTCAGTGGACTTACCTGTGTCTTTGGATGTAGATTGTCTAGAGATGAAGGTGCCCTGGAGATTATTTTGTCGGTTCTCTCTATTGCCATCATCACTGGTTAGTGATATGTATTGCGAATCCTCCTCGCTGTTGTCTTTGGTTTCATCATCCCCGTCATCCTCTTCATTTCCACTTTCCTTTTGTTCCTCATCAACCACTTTTTCTTTAGTACCAGCATCACTCTCCTCATCGTCCTCTTCACCTTTATCAGATTCCTCATCATCGTCATTTTTCTCAGATTCTTCGCCATTTTTATCAGTATCATCCCCTTTACCATCATCACCATTCCCATCGCCCTTACCATTACCATTACCATCATCATTATCATCATCCTCATCCCCATCACTGTCCTCATCCTCGTCCTCCCCGTCATCCCGTCCTCTTCCTCCTCGTCTTCTTCCTTTTCTTCACCCTCGTCCTCTTCCTCATTCTTATCCGTATTATCTTCCTCCTCCTCCTCAACACCCTTATCTTCATCTTCACCATTATCATCCTTATCCTCAGCTTCATACTCCTGACGTTTCTTGTTGTTTGTGGTTTGGGGAACTTCATTGTCGTCCGATGTTGATGTTTGAGAAGCTTCCAGTATCGCTTCAGCAAGAAATCTTTGAAGCTTGTGTTGAGTCTTCGTTTTCGGTAACTCAATCTTGGTCAGTCGAGTCTCCAAAGTCTTCATTAACTCAATGTCTGAAAGGCCTTTTTGTTAGTATTACTGGTAGCTCCTGATTAATATATGACTTGACTTTATTGAATGATGTTGGTCATATTATCATTAATGGAATCAATGAAAGGAGCATTTTCTTTGTCAAGATCTTCCTTTTCTGCAATAAATTCTTGATGCTTCTCTACAAGTTTTTTGATGTCGGCGTATACCTCCTGGAGTTTGGACTCATCACGTTTCTGTTCTCTGATGAGTCTTGACTTAGGATTAGTGAACCTTTTCTCGAGATATGCAAGTGCTTTTGTAACACCCCATTTTGGAAATGGAATATTACGCATAATCATGGCGTGTCATCAAAGCATACAAGGATAAATGTCTAAGCATTATTCAACCATAAAAGGGAAATACCGGAATCAAACATCGGTACCCCAAAGTAAAGCTCATCACACACAAACATAAATACTGTAAAAGGAAAGGACGAAACAATGTCCATAGCAACTGTATTAAAGTAAAGGAAATGCATAAAGTAAAGAAAGACAGTAAAGCTTCCAGTCCATATGCACCTACGTTTGAGATCTACGAGCGTCCCTGAGTACCTGCCGTTTTGGGAACATGAAAAGGAAAACGGCTGAGCAAGATGCTCAGTGCACGGATGTACAATAAAGCATGAAATAGAGTAAACATGTAACATATAACAGTGGAAGACTAAGTTCTGAGAAAACTGGTTAAGTATTAAGAAAACTGGTTTTATAGTGTGAAAAGCCTTATGTTTATCTTGTGAAAACTGTTTTAACATATATATACCATAGCCCATATAGGTCATGAAAAGGTCACGTGCATGAATACTTGGAGGGGTGACCTCATCATGCTGATTAGAGGGGATGCCTCTAATCAATATACTGGTTTGGGTAGGAGGGATCAACTCCTTGTGAAGGGTGCAAGGCACACACCACATTCACCATGATAAACTGAATAAAACATGTAACTAGGATGCACCCATACGCCCCTCATGATATAATAATATGGCCAAAACTGAAAGGGACGCCACGAGCAATCACTCCGCCGTGGGGAAGTCATAACATCGGTGCCTCCAATGCTATGGTTATGGTACCTCCATAACTAGGTGAAACTGGTCATGCTTGTATATGGCTATAGATTATGCTAATTAAACATAAGCAGTTCAAAACAACAAAACAAATACTGGGGAAACAGTTGGCTGCATACGGGGAAATCCTAATAAGGAAAGAATGTCCATACTGAAAGGACGGGAATCCGTACCTCAAGTCCAGTGAATGAACGGAAGAAAGACTCCTACTTCTGGATCACTAACGCTACATGAATACACACGTGTATAAGTATCGATTCACTGATTACGTACTGGGTTTTGTGTCTCATTTTAGCTGATTTGGTATGTTTTAGGTCATGGTTCACTGTTTAAAGCCTTAAACTGTGTTCATCTAGTATTCTGATTAATCTGATTAAGCATTACTGGTGTTTCATGTATTATTATACTTACTGTGTAATAATAAGTAACTTTCCAAAAATAGCAGGTTTCCAAAAATAGAAAGTTTCCAAAAATAGAAAGTTTCCAAAAATAGAAAGTTTCCAAAAATAGAAAGTTTCCAAAAATAGAAAGTTTCCAAAAATAGAAAGTTACCAAAAATAGAAAGTTTCCAAAAATAGAAAGTTTCCAAAAATAGAAAGTTTCCAAAAATAGAAAGTTTCCAAAAATAGAATTTACTGCTTAAAATAGATTAGTTTCTAAAAATAGAAAGTTTCCAAAAATATATCAGCTGCCTTAATTAAATAAGTTTCCATATATAGAAGGTTTCCATAATTAGATTAGCTGCCTGAAATAGATAGATTTCCATATATAGAAGGTTTCCATAATTAGATTAGCTGCCTGAAATAGATAGATTTCCATATATAGAAGGTTCCCATAATTAGATTAGTTGCCTTATTTAATTAAGTTTCTATAAATAGAAGTTTCCATAATTAGAATTAAGCTGGTTACATAAGCTAACATATAAGTCTAAGTGTTATAAGCTTATTTCTTAAGTCATATGATATAGTGTATAGTTTAATTATTATTTCATGTATTTTAATTAAACTATAGGTTAAGCATTTTAATTAAGGTATAACATGTATTAATTAAAATGGAATAAAATACTTAGGTTAAAATGTGTATTATTATGTATTAATAACATAACCTAAGTCATGTCTAAATTAATTAATTATAGGCATGTTTTAAATAATTAATTAATTATAACTTATAACATAAAATACTTAGGTTAAATTAATGTCATGTTTAACTAATAATAAAATAACCTAAGTCATGATTTAATTAATATTCCATGTTATTAATTAATTATATCCTAAGTTCATAATTCATAAAAATTAACATGTAGCATGAATCATGATTTAACCAACGAACCATGAATCGGGCATGAATTCGACACCGTACCCCGAGCCAAACTCGGGGCACGTGTGCCTCCTTGCTGCCGTGGGTCCCACATGAGCCAACCAAGACCAAAAATGGTCTTGGTGGTGGCGGCAATAGCAAACCAAACCCCCCTCGGGTTTGTTTGCTAGGCGGCCAAAAACAAACACCCCTTTTAAATCATTCTTTGATTTTATTTAATACCAAAACATGTTAGATCAATGATTAATTATCATGTTTAAATAAAAAAAATAATAACATGTTCATGAAAATAATCAAAGATTAAAAGAATTAAAAAGAATTAAAAAGAAGGGTTAGAAAGGTATACCACTATGTAGCTTGGAAAAGGATGAACAAACACGGTTTCTAACACTTGTATTTAATGTCAAAAATCAACAACACCCTCTTATGGTGTTGATGTAGGTGGCGGCACAAAGAGAACCAAAGAGGAGGAGGAGAAGACTTTTTAGGGTTTATGTTTTCTTTCTTGAAAAAATGAAAATGAAAACTAGTTTTTACCATAACCCCCCCCTTTACTTGTAAAAGTCCATGGGCTAAGCCCATCTTGTATATGTGCCGTGGGTATGGGGGCCCCACATGGGGTACCCGTACCTTTCTCGTGTCCCGATGTTTCGTGTTCGTTCGTGGTTAAACGTGCTCGTGTTTAAAGTGTTTCTGTTTATTCTATCGTGTCGTTTATCGTAAACTTAACGCTCGTAATTATATTATAAGTATTTACGTAATTATTCTAGTTCGTATTTTAAATGGTGATCATGATTTAATTATGTTCACGTGACATATTTATTAACTGTTTATCCTGAGTTCGTACGTAATCGATACTTGTCATGTCATACACGTATGCACTTGCTTGATTATTAGCACATGAATGTGATCAATACTAAATGAGGTAAGTTTTAATCTAGGACGTACGATCTTAAGGGCACTATTCATGGTAAAAGCATGCGGGTTTTACAATTCTTCCCCCCTAAAAAGAATAATTCGTCCCCGAATTATAGATAAATTAAGCTGAAAAGAAGTAACATACCCGAACTCAAAATATGAAGTGAGGGTAAGAAGCCCGGATAGACTCCTCTGTTTCCCAAGTGGCTTCCCGCTCGGTATGGTCCCTCCAAAGAATTTTGACGAATGGAATCGTCTTCCTTCTCATGACTCGTTCTTGCCTGTCGAGTACTCGTTCGGGTTCTTCTATAAAAATGAGATCTTCACGTATCTGTTCCAGTGGATACTGAACCATGTGAAGGGGATGATAATTGTACCCTCTGAGTAAGGACACATGGAACACGTTATGCACGTGCGAAAGCTGAGGAGGTAACGCCAATCGGTAAGATACTTCGCCGATTCGTTCAACGATATCAAATGGTCCGATGAACCGAGGACTGAGTTTCCCTTTGATCCCGAGGCGTTTAACACCACGTGCCGGCGAAACCCTGAGGAAGACGTGATCTCCCACATTAAAATGTATGTCCCTACGATGCTTATCGGCGTAACTCTTCTGACGTGATCGTGCTTCCTGCAGTTTCTACTTAGCTACTTCGATCTTCTCATTGGTCATTTCTATAATCTCTGGTCCTTCGAGTATTCGCTCTCCCACTTGATCCCAGCAAGTTGGAGCGCGACACTTTCTGCCATACAACATTTCGAAAGGAGCACATTTGATACTTGCGTGCCAGCTGTTGTTGTATGCAAACTCGACCAAACAGATGTAATCGTCCCAATCACCTGTCCATTCCAACGCACACGACCTTAACATATCTTCCAATGTTTGAATTGTTCGCTCCGATTGTCCGTCCATTTGAGGATGAAAGGTTGTGCTCAGCTTAAGTTGTGTACCCCAAGCTTTTTGCAGACCTTTCCAGAATCGCGACGTGAAACGAGGATCTCTGTCTGAGACGATGCTGGAGGGAGTACCGTGGAGTCTCATGATCTCCCTTCTGTACGTATCTGCGAGTTTACTTACCGGATCTTCCTTGCGTATCGGTAAGAAATGAGCTGATTTGGTGAGTCGAACAACAATGACCCAAATAGCATCGTGCTTCTTCTTGGTAGGCGGAAGACCGGTAACAAAATCCATGGTGATTTTGTCCCACTTCCACTCTGGAATATCCAACGGTTGAAGGAGACCGCCCGATCGCTGATGTTCAATCTTAACCTGCTGGCAGGTAAGACATTTGGAGACATACGTGGCTACATCCTGTTTCATACCACTCCACCAAAAGTGCTGTCTGATGTCATGGTACATTTTTGTCGACCCATGATGTATAGAAAATGGGGAGCTGTGAGCTTCAGCTAACAATGCTTCCCGGAGTTCTGGATTGTCAAGAACACAAAGTCTCGTGCCCTGCCAAACGATACCGTCTGCGTCCATTCTGAATTCTGTCTGCTTCTCCAAATTCTGAATTATCGCCCAAATCTCTCCATCATCCTTCTGCGCTTCCTTAATCCTAGTCAGTAACTCAGGTTCTACTCTAAGATTCGCCCAGTATCCGTGCTGCCCACGTACCATGATTTTGATGTCTAGTCGCTCCAAGTCTCTTATGTTTTGTTCCTCGATCTCAATGCCGTTTATCATTCCGGACTTTCTGCTGAGTGCATCTGCTACTACATTAGCCTTCCCGGGATGATACTGTAGGTTAATATCATAATCCTTCAACAGTTCCAACCATCTCCTTTGTCTCATGTTCAATTCTCGCTGTGTGAAGATATACTTCAAGCTCTTGTGATCCGTGAAAATGTCGCATGATTCTCCGTATAAGTAATGCCTCCATATCTTCAATGCGAACACCACTGCAGCAAGTTCCAGGTCATGCGTAGGGTAGTTTTCTTCATAGGGCTTAAGCTGCCGTGAAGCATACGCGATCACTTTCCCATGTTGCATGAGAACACAGCCCAGTCCCTTCCCCGATGCATCGCTATAGATCTGAAATCCACCTGTACCAGATGGGAGAGTAAGAATAGGTGCATATACTAACTTCTGCTTTAGGTCTTCGAAGCTCTTCTCTCGATCTTCCGTCCAGACGAATTTCTCTCCTTTTCGCATCAGTTTGGTGAGAGGTAGTGCCAAGCGGGAAAAGTTCTCCACGAATCTGCGATAATATCCAGCTAAGCATAAGAAACTGCGGATTTCTGTCGCCGACGTTGGTCTTGGCCATTTAGTGATAGCCTCAACCTTCGCTGGGTCCATGGTGATCCCTTCTGCTGATACAATGTGACCTAGGAATGCCACCTTGTTTAACCAGAACTCACACTTGGAGAATTTCGCATACAGCTGTTTCTGACGAAGAATCTGTAGTACCGTACGAAGATGGTCTTCGTGTTCCTCCGTGGACTTTGAGAAAATCAGGATGTCATCGATGAATATAATGACAAATTTATCAAGGAATTCATGGAAGATCCTGTTCATCAGATCCATGAATACTGCTGGAGCGTTAGTCAGGCCGAATGGCATGACCACAAACTCATAATGGCCATAGCGGGTACGAAAAGCAGTCTTGGCAATATCCTGCTCTTTAACCCTTAGCTGATGGTAGCCTGACCTTAGATCGATCTTTGAGAAGTGTTTGGCTCCTTGAAGTTGGTCAAACAGATCGTCTATACGTGGCAGTGGATATCTATTGCGGATGGTAATCTTATTAAGTTCACGGTAGTCAATGCAAAGTCGCATGCTGCCGTCCTTCTTCTTAACGAACAAGACCGGTGCGCCCCATGGAGATGCGCTTGGTCTAATGAACCCTCGTTCAAGAAGTTCCTGCAGTTGGTCCTTCAGTTCTTTTAGCTCTATTGGAGCCATACGATACGGAGCCTTAGAGATTGGCTCAGCTCCTGGAACAAGGTCGATGTTGAACTCCACTTCTCTTGCAGGTGGTATGCCTGGAAGTTCATCTGGGAAGACGTCTTGAAATTCCGAAACTACTGGTTGATCCTGAATCGATGGGGATTCAGCATCCATGTCATGAACCGTAGCGAGATAACCCTCGCAGCCATGTGACAGTAATGCACGTGCTTGCAAGGTAGATATGACTTGTACAGACCGTCCGGGTATGAACCCGTTATGGATGTACTCTGGTGCATTAATGTCGCCGAAGATCACCCGATATGAGTGGCAGTCTATGGTAGCATGGTGCTTGGATAGCCAGTCCATGCCAAGAATCATATCGAACTCAATCATGTCTAGGGGAAGTGCATCTACTGCACGAACTTTATCGTCAAACTCTAGAGGAAGACTCTTGTATACATGAGTTATTAATACAGAGTCCCTCAGAGGCGTGGAAATGGTAAGCTTACTTTCTAATGGCAAGGGAAGTGTCCTGATGTTCTTAGCATAAATAGTGGAAATAACTGAATGAGTGGCACCCGTGTCGAAAAAGAACACATGCAGCCTGGCCGTACATATACAAAATTCCAGTAATGGTACCTGTAGATTTGTTTGCCTGATCGCGCGATGTCGTGTAGACACGCCCAGTGGTAGGAGGCGGTTTAGTATCAGCATGACCCGAAGTACCCTCCATTTCACCCTTACGGCAATCTCTCATACGATGGCCAGGGAGGCCGCACTTGTAGCACGCGTCGGAATCACGACGACATGGGCCAGGGTGTCTGCGATGGCAAGTATTGCAAAGAGGATGAGTGAATCCTCCAGCAGGAGTCCTTGCTTGCTGAGGGCCTGCTGATGATAAAACGTGTTAAGAATAAAGTATATGCACGAGTATAGGACGTAAGCGTCATAAGATGTTTACCAGTGTTAGCTGAACGGTTAGGCTGAGAAACCCTGTGGTTCTGGTCCTTCCCGTTACCGTGGTTCCTGGTAGAGATGATATAGTGTCAGCATGAGAGATATAACATGAAATCATAAGAAGATGCGTAAATAGTAGGACCTGCTGTTGTTGGAGTGTCCCGCATTGTTACGGTAATTATCATTACCGTTGCGCCTTTCCACAACAGAACGGTCGCTAGAGTGACCGTTTCCTTTGGGCTGATTAGGCTGCTGCTGAGTAGCCGGCTGAGACCGGTCCCCAGTTTTCTGCCTGGAAGATACAGTTTATGAGATGATTAAAGAACATATAACGATAGGATGCGGTCTGGTTAATGCTAGAACACGAAATGTTTTACCTCTTGTCGGGTCTTTCAGCTTCCCCGAACTCATCGCGTTCCTGCAACATTTCTAGCTTCCTTGCTGCGTAAGCCACCTGTGCCACAGTATCCAACGGGGCACCCGATAAATCATTGGCAATCCTTGGGTTAAGGCCCCAACGAAAATGTAGTGCTTGTTCTTCGGTGGTGCCTGCGGATGCCCTCAGGACAGCTGTATACCCGAGGAACCTCTGCATGAACTGACCACAATTTTCGTCGGGTCTCTGTCTCATGGCGTAGTATTACCTCATGAGTCGATTCCTTCCTTCCATAGGAAAAATGATAGGTGGGGGAGGATATTCGTCGTCATGAAGAATGGCGTCTTGCCTTTCTGCCTCCATGTTTTCAAATAACTCCCAGAGTTTTTCTGTGTTTGCCATCTGACAGTATAACATAAAACATATGATCGACAGTTCAAAACATAAAATATATATTATATCTATATACATGAAAAAAAAAATCTATACCAAAAATTTCACGAGAAAAAATTTTATGCAAGAAAATCTTTGTATGAATGCATGATGCAGTTTTATGAAAACTTTTGATGCTCGAGAGTGAACGCCTCTGGTCAGTTCACTCAAAACAAAAGACATATCGAGGGGACGCCTATGGGTCGGTCCCAAATCTAAAAGTTTCGATAAAACACATGCGACTAAATAGGGCCAGTCCTGTACCAACCATTACTTAGTCAAAAAACCCTGTAACAATGACATGTATATGTATGCTAAAAATGATGAATGCATGAAAACAACTGTCAGTTCTAGGAAGACCGTAGTGACTACCCACTAATCACAGGTCATACTTGAGAGCCTACAGGTCGAAACCTCGCGCTCTGATACCATAATTGTAACACCCCATTTTGGAAATGGAATATTACGCATAATCATGGCGTGTCATCAAAGCATACAAGGATAAATGTCTAAGCATTATTCAACCATAAAAGGGAAATACCGGAATCAAACATCGGTACCCCAAAGTAAAGCTCATCACACACAAACATAAATACTATAAAAGGAAAGGACAAAACAATGTCCATAGCAACTGTATTAAAGTAAAGGAAATGCATAAAGTAAAGAAAGACAGTAAAGCTTCCAGTCCATATGCACCTACGTTTGAGATCTACGAGCGTCCCTAAGTACCTGCCGTTTTGGGAACATGAAAAGGAAAACGGCTGAGCAAGACGCTCAGTGCACGGATGTACAATAAAGCATGAAATAGAGTAAACATGTAACATATAACAGCGGAAGACTAAGTTCTGAGAAAACTGGTTAAGTATTAAGAAAACTGGTTTTATAGTTTGAAAAGCCTTATGTTTATCTTGTGAAAACTGTTTTAACATATATATACCATAACCCATATAGGTCATGAAAAGGTCACGTGCATGAATACTTGGAGGGGTGACCTCATCATGCTGATTAGGGGGGATGCCTCTAATCAATATACTGGTTTGGGTAGGAGGGATCAACTCCTTGTGAAGGGTGCAAGGCACACACCACATTCACCATGATAAACTGAATAAAACATGTAACTAGGATGCACCCATACGCCCCACATGATATAATAATATGGCCAAAACTGAAAGGGACGCCACGAGCAATCACTCCGCCGTGGGGAAGTCATAACATCGGTGCCTCCAATGCTATGGTTATGGTACCTCCATAACTAGGTGAAACTGGTCATGCTTGTATATGGCTATAGATTATGCTAATTAAACATAAGCAGTTCAAAACAACAAAACAAATACTGGGGAAAACAGTTGGCTGCATACGGGGAAATCCTAATAAGGAAAGAATGTCCATACTGAAAGGACGAGAATCCGTACCTCAAGTCCAGTGAATGAACGGAAGAAAGACTCCTACTTCTGGATCACTAACGCTACATGAATACACACGTGTATAAGTATCGATTCACTGATTACGTACTGGGTTTTGTGTCTCATTTTAGCTGATTTGGTATGTTTTAGGTCATGGTTCACTGTTTAAAGCCTTAAACTGTGTTCATCTAGTATTCTGATTAATCTGATTAAGCATTACTGGTGTTTCATGTATTATTATACTTACTGTGTAATAATAAGTAACTTTCCAAAAATAGCAGGTTTCCAAAAATAGAAAGTTTCCAAAAATAGAAAGTTTCCAAAAATAGAAAGTTTCCAAAAATAGAATGTTTCCAAAAATAGAAAGTTTCCAAAAATAGAAAGTTTCCAAAAATAGAATTTACTGCTTAAAATAGATTAGTTTCTAAAAATAGAAAGTTTCCAAAAATAGATCAGCTGCCTTAATTAAATAAGTTTCCATATATAGAAGGTTTCCATAATTAGATTAGCTGCCTGAAATAGATAGATTTCCATATATAGAAGGTTTCCATAATTAGATTAGCTGCCTGAAATAGATAGATTTCCATATATAGAAGGTTCCCATAATTAGATTAGTTGCCTTATTTAATTAAGTTTCTATAAATAGAAGTTCACATAATTAGAATTAAGCTGGTTACATAAGCTAACATATAAGTCTAAGTGTTATAAGCTTATTTCTTAAGTCATATGATATAGTGTATAGTTTAATTATTATTTCATGTATTTTAATTAAACTATAGGTTAAGCATTTTAATTAAGGTATAACATGTATTAATTAAAATGGAATAAAATACTTAGGTTAAAATGTGTATTATTATGTATTAATAACATAACCTAAGTCATGTCTAAATTAATTAATTATAGGCATGTTTTAAATAATTAATTAATTATAACTTATAACATAAAATACTTAGGTTAAATTAATGTCATGTTAAACTAATAATAAAATAACCTAAGTCATGATTTAATTAATATTCCATGTTATTAATTAATTATATCCTAAGTTCATAATTCATAAAAATTAACATGTAGCATGAATCATGATTTAACCAACGAACCATGAATCGGGCATGAATTCGACACCGTACCCCGAGCCAAACTCGGGGCACGTGTGCCTCCTTGCTGCCGTGGGTCCCACATGAGCCAACCAAGACCAAAAATGGTCTTGGTGGTGGCGGCAATAGCAAACCAAACCCCCCTCGGGTTTGTTTGCTAGGCGGCCAAAAACAAACACCCCTTTTAAATCATTCTTTGATTTTATTTAATACCAAAACATGTTAGATCAATGATTAATTATCATGTTTAAATAAAAAAAATAATAACATGTTCATGAAAATAATCAAAGATTAAAAGAATTAAAAAGAAGGGTTAGAAAGGTATACCACTATGTAGCTTGGAAAAGGATGAACAAACACGTTTTCTAACACTTGTATTTAATGTAAAAAATCAACAACACCCTCTTATGGTGTTGATGTAGGTGGCGGCACAAAGAGAACCAAAGAGGAGGAGGAGAAGACTTTTTAGGGTTTATGTTTTCTTTCTTGAAAAAATGAAAATGAAAACTAGTTTTTACCATAACCCCCCCCCCCCTTTACTTGTAAAAGTCCATGGGCTAAGCCCATCTTGTATATGTGCCGTGGGTATGGGGCCCCCACATGAGGTACCCGTACCTTTCTCGTGTCCCGATGTTTCGTGTTCGTTCGTGGTTAAACGTGCTCGTGTTTAAAGTGTTTCTGTTTATTCTATCGTGTCGTTTATCGTAAACTTAACGCTCGTAATTATATTATAAGTATTTACGTAATTATTCTAGTTCGTATTTTAAATGGTGATCATGATTTAATTATGTTCACGTGACATATTTATTAACTGTTTATCCTGAGTTCGTACGTAATCGATACTTGTCATGTCATACACGTATGCACTTGCTTGATTATTAGCACATGAATGTGATCAATACTAAATGAGGTAAGTTTTAATCTAGGACGTACGATCTTAAGGGCACTATTCATGGTAAAAGCATGCGGGTTTTACAGCTTTTTCCAGATCTTGCACTTGTTTTTTAAGGTTCTAAATAACTGCATCATTGACAGTAAGATAAGAGATAAATGGTACAGGTTGTTCGGATGTTGGTGAAGGTAGTGAAATGATTGTTTGGGAGGTGGATGGTACATGTTGTTTGATGTTTTGTGGTGGTGTTGGGACAGTCGTTTGGGCAGTGGTTGGTACGAGTTGTATGGTGGCGGATGGTGCTGGTTGTACAATTGTTGGTTCGATTAAGGGGACGGTTGTTACAACAGTGCTGAGTACTAGGGGTGGGGGAGGTGTTTTTTCTGTTATAGGAGTCAAGGTCAGGTGAGCGTCCTCTTGCACAATCATTGCTGGTGTTGTGGGGATCAGTTTGCTGAGGTTGACGTCCCTGTACAGAAAGTTTGTATCCATATTGTCCTCTCCCCCACCTTCTTGATTTGGGCCTTCATACTCATAGTTGATAAATTCGTCTATGTCTTCATCATCTTGCTGTGGTTGGCCTTTTGATCCAATATTTGTTCTAATCTCCTCTTCTTCTTCTTCATCAGACTTGTCTGGGTTTCCAAATGCTTCATGGGCTATTTCCCTAGTAGTCTTAAAACTAGAGCCACTCGCTTTAGCCTTAGCATGTGCCTCCAACATACTCTTTTGAAGAACTAATCTCAGCCTTTTGGCTTCAGAAATGGTTTCAGGAATAGCTTCTTCATCTTCATCTTCAACATCTTCATCATAGATTTGCTCTTTGCCCTTAGCCTTGGCTTTAGCTTTTTAGGAAGAAGTCTTTAGGCATTTAGTAGTGCTTTTCTTCCGTTTACCTTTTTTCTAAGCACAAGGATCTTCCTTTGTCCTGTTAAACTGTGTCTCAATATCCCTAAGCATTTGTGCGTATGCTTCACTATCCTTGATCCCATCGTTTAACATAACATTATGCACTAGAGCTGGACGCAGTGAATACTTAGCAAAAGGACCATCAATATTCATATGCTCCATTAGATAGTCCCTCACTGGAGTGTGACAGAAGAAGTTTCCACGCTTATCAATGGATGGCACAGTCTGCATGAAGTGATCTATGGTAAGCTTGGTGAAGCGTGGAAATGGCAGAGGTGCATATTTCTTCTTAGTATTTGTGAAGTGGAAGCAAAACTCTTTCCAAAGAAGTAAAGCATAATCCACTCTTTCTCTTGTGTAGAGACCCCAAAATATAGAAGCCTGAGGATTTCTCATAGTGTCAGATCTACTACACTTGGAGGTGAAGCAACGGATAAGGATAGTGAAGATTTCTTTCCATGGTTGCCCAATGCGTGCATATGAAACTGAGATAGGTTACGAGATATCCTTCATTGTTCAGAGATCGAAGCACTCTGAGAATGTCATCTTTGTCGGGGTTAGGCACATACTCTTCTCCTTTAGCTAAGCGATGGAACTTGAACAGCTTCCAGAACTGACTCAACTCAAGCGTCATTGGCTTCTTGTTGATCATAAAATGAATGGTATTCTTGGATAACTGTTTGCCCTTAAAAATTGATGTTATTTCCCAAAACTCCTGCATGTATACCTCTGGGACTGATGTTGTTGCTCTTAAAGCATTCTGCAGTGGAGAAATGTCCAAAATATCCATGGCTATCTTGAAGGCTGCGAATGTTGGATCAAAATCATCTTTGAGACGCAAGTTGTTCTCTGTGAGAGGCAACCTGTCACTGAGTGGAACAAGTTTGAGATCCAATTGCTTTTGTTGCTCTTCAGTTATCGACATTTTTCCTGCTTAGATAAAAAAAGCATTTGCAAATGATATAGATAAATACATATATATATATATCATACATCATGTAAAAATTTATCATGGAAAAACATGTCACATCACATCATTTTATTTTTTTAAGTTGTCTAAGAATTAATTTTAAGTCATTTTTTATTGAACATATCAAATAGTGTCGGATTAAACTTAGCGTAACACAAATTATACAAAATTGATAAGAGTCAACACTTAGCAAATTTTAGGTTTCTATATTTTGCAATATGAACACTCATATATCTCGCAATGTCCAAACAGTCTCACACATGTCACAATAATTCAAACTGGGCAATATTTCGCAATATAGTCAAACTGACATTTCGCAATGTCCCCCTCAAATGACATTTCACAATACTGGTCAAACCTACATTTCTCAATGTTTGAGTATGTGACTGTTCGCAATAACCAATATGCTCACATTTCGCAATGTCCCTTAAAGTTCACTTTCCGCAAAAACCTCATTTCATACTTTTCACAACAATTTCAAATCACACTTTTCGCAATATTAGTTCAGAACACTTTTCGCAATATCAACAATCTTCACATTTTGCAATAAGCAGTTTTCCACATCCCGCAATAATCAAAAACGACATTTCGCAATATCCATTTTTCAAACTTTTCGCAATAACTGTGGATATTAAGAGGTGTTTGATTTCAGTTCAATATAAGTCCTAGACATTGTTATGATCCAATCTAAGCAAAAACTAATGATTATCTACCCTAGATGAGCAGTTCCCCTCAATCAATTTTAAGAAATAACACAAAAGATTTTCAAAACCCTAACTCAATTAATCTTGAAATTAGGGTTCATCTGATGATTTTAAATCAAGATGGATGAATTTTAAAGCTTATAAATCATAATAGAACAAATACCTTGTGGTAGAAACTGGTAGAGCTCACTAAGTCGAAGGGTTGAAAATATTGATAATGGCGGCAGTGACTAGGTGTTTGTGTGTGTGATGTTTTGCGAAGACAGTGAAGAAGAATGGGGGCATGTTTGACTTAGGTCAAATCATTAACCAAACTTGCAAGAATTGCAATTTGGTCCCCCTATTTTGTATTGTTTTTAAATATATTAAGCCAAGTGGTTGAACACAATACATAATGCCCAATTCTACTTATTTCTCAAAAACAAATTCACACAACTAACGCTCCTAATCTTTTGAACTTAAGGCATGTGACATATATCCTAAAGCAACAATCATCTTAACACATAGGGCACATAGAGAAAACAAAACCCATTAGCATTTTCAAAACAAATCTTTTAAAGACCAATTTAAATCCAAGACAATTTGATATTTTATCCCCCTTAAACAATGACCCGTGTTATATTTAAAGAGTTGTAGTCGTTGTTTAAAGAGTCAAATACCCATTAAGACATTTTCTGTTTAGTGTTTTTTAAGGAACGATTCTGGTGGCAATAAGATTTCTCTTATTTTAACAAATAAATACACTGAATCGTACACTAATTTGTGTTAGACCAAGTTATAAAGTGAACTTGATCCCTTGCAAGGTTTTAAAGTAAACCTTACCCAAGAAAATTAATTCCCATTGTGAGCCAACGTTTTCAAAAGAACTACGTGACTATAATGCGAAAAACGGGTTGCAGTCCAAAATAACTACAAGCCATATGGGCATGTTTTAAAATATGTACAACTTTTATACGAACTCTGTTTATGGCACCGTGTCAATTTTAGTCGATATTTCTAAGGCCGTAAATATTATAGTACTAAAAGAGATGCACATTTTAAAATGAAAAATATTTTTGGATTTTCTTGATTTTATATATTTTATGGATTTTGTAGATTTTATAGTTTTGTGTTTTTCTTTTTGGTGGTTTAAATATATACATTATGTACATGATCACGATAAAAGGATACTCGAGAATAGTTTACCACCACTATTCTGTAGATTCTTCTTCCAACTCCTGAAGAGTCGTCGGTGAGAATGATTTCATGCCCAGCTTGTCAATCAAAAGCTCGATACGTCCTCGATCTAAAGCCTTTGTGAACATGTCAGCCAGCTGATACTCAGTGTTGAAAAAATACAGCTCGATCACACCATTTTCCACTTGCTCTTTGATGAAATGGTAGCGTATGTCAATATGCTTCCCCCTGGAGTGTTGAACATAGTTGCAGCAAAGGGAAATGGCGCTTTTGTTATCACAGTACATCGGAATTTTGTTGAATCCAAGACCGTAGTCAGTCAATTGTGATCTCATCCATAGAATTTTAGCACAACAACCGGACATGGCAATGTATTCAACCTCTGTACTTGATATCGCAGTGCTTTTCTTCCTTTTGGATGCCTAACTTATCAATCTATCTCCAAGTAGTTTCACAGTTCCAGATGTGCTACGTCTAGTATCTTGACACCCAGCGTGATCCGCATCTGCATATGAGATTAGTGCAATCGAGGAGTCCTTCGGATACCATAGACCAAGATGAAGTGTTCCTTTTAGGTACCGAAAGATCCTTTTCATAACATGTAAGTGCTTTTCGGTAGGCCGAGCCTGATACTAGGCACACATACATATAGCAAATTACAAATCAGGCCTGCTAGCAGTCAGATAGATAAGGGTGCCAATCATTCCACGGTGAAGTTTAGGATCGACAACAATCCCATCCCTATCCTCAACTAACTTGGATCTTGATACAGAGTTTTACTAGGTTAAAAGTTCGTTTTGTCTCGACTCTAATCGACCGGTTAAATGTGTGACTCGGTTGTTCTTGGTGAAAAAGAAAGAAATTTTCGTTGATCTATTTTAAAATAAAAAGGAAAGCTTGAAAAGATTAGACTAAAAATAAAGACTTTAAAAGAAATTAAGTAGATTTAAAATAAAAATCAAAACTTTAAAAATGAAAACTTAATAAAAGAAATTAACTTTAAATAAACCAAGACAAGACAATTTAAAAATAAAGCTAAATAAAAATGGGGGAAAAAATAAAGTTCAAAAACAATATGGAAAACAAGCAAAACATAAGTCGGTAAAAAACAATTCTACACCTAATCCGGAATTGAAATCATCAACAATTCGGAATGCCCTATTGTTGGAAATACGTTTTTACGTATTTAGAAAGGATCGGTCACTCCAATGATATATTCAAGTATTGGGCTCGTGATCCAATATGTAACCAATATAGCCCATATAGCCCACATGTAGGGTGGGCTATATATACCCCTCCTAGCATGTTAGGAGGGGTTGGTCATTGTTTGTTACACACATTTGATTAATACATCTTTCTTTTTCTAATCCTCTCCTTTCTCTCTCTAACTTTCTCTCTCTAGATCTTAATCCCTCTCCCACTATTTAGATCATTACAATACTTGTAACAATTATAAGAAAACGTGGACCTACAAATGGTATCAAGAGCCATTGTTTGATTGGTTGTTCTTGTGTTTGTTTTGATTAATTTTCATGGATTTTCATTTATTCAAGCTCAAATATTGAAAATTTTTGCGTTTTTGTGGTTTAAGTTTGTACACAAATCGACTACATAGATGTGGTAGTGATTTGAGTTAATCGATTTGGTCAAAATCGCAAAATTTTGATCATTCGGTGATTTTTGGGGTGTTTTTTAAGGTTATACTGTGTACTGCTCTTGTTTTAATATTCTGAAAAGATTCTTCTTTTTGTCCTTTTGTCAATTTTCAGTGGCAATCCATGAGGTTTTAAAGTTGCGATACATATTGAGATCATTATTGCGGTAGTCACTTTCTTTGTCTTATTGCGATAAATATTGTATTTAATATTGCGATAAGTTACACTTATTGCCATTATTGCGATGGTCATGTTTTTGTCATATTGCGACAGAGTTAATTAATTCGATATAACATTACGACAGAGTAAATTTAGCATTGCGATTGAATTTTATTGGCATTGCGATAGAATTTGTTTTTACATTGCGATAGTTACCTTTCAGACTCACTCGACTCAACAGGCTCGAAAGACACCAGAGACTCGACACAAACCAACCTCGACTAAATTTCGCCACAAACCTCTATCAACAGATTACACCAATAGACTCTCGACTCGCCCACAACCTCGACCTCGACTCACTCACACAAGACTCGACCAAAACCTAAACCGAGACTTGACTCAATCACAAACCAAACAACCAACCTTTTGACTCAAAGAACATAAACTGCGTGGAATCGAACACAAACAAAACTCAACCACATCACCTAAACTGACACACCAAAAACACTAGACACAACAACAACAACAACTCACCCATCAACAGACTCACGCATAACATATCAAGACTAAGCCTCGACTCAATACACCAAAAGACTCGACACACTCGAATAAAACCAACCCAACAACAGCCTTTTAACTCCACAACACCAATCAATCTATCCTATTCCCTTCGTCACCTATTCCCTCTTCACATCTAGACTCGAATTCTTAACCAAAATACAATCTCAGATTTATCAAACTTTAAAAGATCTTTTAGATCTTGTAAGTTCGAAGTACACCATCATAGATTTGTGTTTGGTTTTAAACCATCTTTTATATACGAAAATAAATAATGATTTATAATAAACATGTTATAATCAATATTCTGTTTCGAATCCACGAAATTTAAACCAACATGCAATAAAAATATTCCTACTCGAGATCTGTTTAGATCTTGAAGCTACATGCATGTCATCTTTCTTTCGATTTAATCATATTAAGAAAAAATAGATGAAGATGTATAGTTGCATGGGTCGATTGAAATAGTTACAGAAAGGGGTTTTGTGATTCGTGTAAGAAATTGAGTATATTGGAGAAGGATGATTTCTTCATGGTGACTTTGTATGATCTGAGGAGATGATTTAGATGATTGATTAGATGATATTCGAGTTAACTTCGTTAGTGACAGGAGTAGATTTATTTGGATTGGGTATTGAAAAAAAATGGAGGAAATTATGATGGAGGATTTTGAGGGCGGAGGAAATTATGATGGAGGCGATATGTTAAGAAGATTAGGTTAGAACTTAGAACTAGGGGTGTCGGAAAAAGTTGACCCGACCCGAAACCGACCCAAACCCAAACCCGAACCCGAAATAGCCTATTCGGGTCGGGTCACTCGGGTTCAAAAACATATTCGGTCAATTTGGGTTGACCCGAATTGACCCGAGTTCTAATTAGCCTCGGGTTCGGGTTTATATTTTTTAGCCTTGACCCGACTTGACCCGACTCGACTTGACCCGAACCTAATAACTGACTTTTGGTTGGTTAATAAAAGGTTTTTACTTGCAAGATCTTTCTTTGCGTTGCTCGTACCCAGTTGATATATGTCGTTGCTTCGTTCTCGGTATCTTCTCGAATTGATCACGGTCAAAAGTGGAATAGTTGTAATTGGTGACTAAAAAGGGGGAGCTTTGGTCTAAATCTACTAAAATGATAAGGGCAAGTAATAATAAAATTAAACTAGAAACAAGAACTGAAAATAAATCCAGAATTTAAATGAAACAGCAAGTAAATACCTTTACGAAGAATAAAACTGGAAGTCTCTATTCGGAACGTCTGCTCTTACTCGGAATAATAACCTTACTCGGAAAAAGTGCTGAATAATTGGCCTATGCGGAATGTTGGTTCTTACTCGGAATAATCAAGACCATGCGGAACTTTGTGCTATGCGGAATAACAGTCATGCGGAATAACCTATTCGGAATGTTTGAGATAAACCCTTATGCGGAATAAAAGACACTATGCAGAATGTTGTAGAAAAACCCTATTCAGAATATTTTGATATTCCGAATAATCAAGAAAATGGAACACTACTCGGAATATTTGGAAAGAAAGCTTATGCGGAATATTTAGAAATTCCGAATAACCAAAGAAAAGTTCAACCTACTCGGAATCTTTGATATTCCGAACCGACACAAAATCTTAAACTCTATTCGGAATAATTTGAATATTCCGAATAAACAACAAAACACCACCTTGATCCGGAATATTTTAATATTCCGAACCAACGAAGTTTCAGAAATTCTATGCGGAATCTGGGCAACTCAGTAACAAAACGAAGAACAGGGGATTACACAAGCACGAATTTAACACCAAAATTTACCAAGTTTTCAATCAAAACTTAAATCAATTTAACCACTAATCATTTACCTAAGGTAAACATCAATTTAAAACAACCAAAACACAAAACCCACTTACTTACGATGATCAAACCAATAAAATGAAAACTTGAAAACTAGAACCACCAAGAGATGAAGAACAAGATGATAGAAAGATTAAAAGTGGACTTGTATTAATGATTTAGGATTCAAAAACAAAGTGAAAAGATTAAAACTTACAAGATTGAACAAAGATGAAAACCACTCCTTAAGGGAGATGGTTCCTAAGAACTAGGAAAGAAAAATAATAGAAAAAGAACTAGTGGAGTCTTGAATGGGAGGAGTATTTATAGGCTTCTCCCTTGGTTGGTGAGTGGGCTTTCTTCCTTTCTTTTTGTCTTCTCGTCTTTTCAGAAAAGTTGACGTTTTCGATTTCGATTCGGGATTTGTCGACGAATAATTTCAACTCGTCTTTTAATTTCTTCATTTAATAGACTTGAGTTTCTTCGACATAGGTAAATCTTCCGTATTTGGTCCTTTTCTTCGATAAATCTTCAAATAGGCCATTGACTTCAAATCTTTTGCATCTCTTGGACTATAGACTTCATCTTTTCGTCTTTTTCCTCGATAAAACCCGTGCAATCCCATGTTTTCTCCAATATTTATCCGGTCGGCTCTGAAAACACAACAAACACACAAACCACGCATAATTCCAAACAAATGACATTAAATACGCGTTTTGGTTTTGTTTTAACAAGAAATAAGTGGTAAAAGGATGGGTGTTTTCACACCTATCAAATCCCCTACACTTAACCATTGCCATGCCCTCATGCAATGCTTAGTGATAAAGCAAATTTACATTTTTCTCATAATCAATCAACCTTGGCCTTATTAACATACAAGAATTAAAGTACTAAGAGAAATTAAAACTTTAAAATAAACTAAAGGATAGAAAACCATTTTCACTTGAAAATAGCTACATGGAAATAACTTGCAAAGAGATCAAGGACATACATTAGGGCTTTGGTGCTGCGAAGATTTATCACCCTCAAGTTTCACGTTCCCCAAACTAAGCTTGAAAACGAGATCATTGTTATTATAAGTTAGCAATTCAAACACTTACATACATGGCTTAATTAGATGCTTAAACTCCCTTATTCCTAGGTGTATCTCTTATATTTTATTTTTGTCTTAGAATGATCATGAAGATGCATTTTTGGACTTATTTTGATAGTTTATTTAGGCTGAAAGCAAAGTAGGACGATTTGATCAATAGTTAGCTAAAGGACAAAATCTCTTAAAACTGCTTCTCGGGATATCAAAAAGTTCATATCTTGGCATAACTTGGTTCACGATTTGAGACCTTTCTCGGGCCGATATTTGGCATGTACTTCATACTTCATATCTTGAGAGACGTTCTTGAGATAATGGTCATCTCTTCGTTAATAGCTATTCTTCACTTGGAGACTTTTATTGACCACGACTTCATCATTATTTCTTCAATCTCTAATTGGGATTTTGAGATACAACGATCCGCCTCCTTTTCGGACTTGGATATATTTATCCTCATAGCTTGTTAGGGTCTTTTCGGACAGACTTCTCCATGATCTTTATGGGAGTTGATTGCTTTTCGTCGTAAGTCTTGATCCTTCATATTGATTTTTGGAATAATGCTTTTCACATCACCTTGGATCTTCAGCAATAAAATGGAATCCTCATGCCTTGTTAGGGCCTTTCTAGACTCGCCAATCTTCGCGCCCCGCTTCATAAGTTATGCCTTGGCTATGAACTCTTATCATTACCGAGCAACTTTTAAACGATCTAGGGCTAGAAGCTAAGTAACTTTTCAAATCGCACGACCTTACTTATTACAGATAAATTATTAGCAAGTGATGGGAGAATAGGCAAATAATTAAACCAAGTGAGCTTGTACAAGATTACCGACTTATAATTGACTATATCATTTCTCGTCCTCCACAATTTAAAATCTCAAGTAATGAGACTCGTGGATGCTTAGCCTAATAAACCAATTAAGGTCCATATGGTTAAGGATACTAGCTAGAGTAAACTTGGAAAAGTAAACTCGGGTTGAGTCAAAATATTCACAACGGGCCTAATATGTCAAAGACTTCTAAACTAGCTACACCACTTTATTAATATTTTTGACTTTATTGCGGGATATATACATATGAAAGCAACGATAAAATTTTTTAAAAATTACGACTAAATGGCCAAAGTTAATTAAAAATTTGAAAATGCTGAAAAAGATGATTTTCCGGTTAAATGAAGGCATTATCATGGAAAAGTCCACTTAAAACTTCGATAGAAGTCTCCCCTACACTTAAGATAAACATTGTCCTCAATGTTTAAGCATGTGGGAAAAGTCTCCCCTATACTTATGACATTGTGCACGTTGGTTAAATCAAGCTAAGGAAGAGACGACGTAAAGTGATCAATTTCAAATGTGAATATGAAGAGAATTGAATCACGATAGTTGAGAGATAGAACCGGTATTGCGGATAACATGGGAGCACGGTTCTTCAAAGATTTCAAGAGTGCACTTATCCCTGTAATCACATCACCATCCAAATACAAGCAACCTATATAGCTCCCCCTACACTTAGGATGAAAAACGGAAAGGGGGATAGATACGCGGGTTGCCTCCCGAGGAGCGCTTGTTTTTGTTTACCGAGTCGCGAGCCTGACTCGGTCCCGAACTAATTTAAGGGAAACGTGGTGAGGGATGGAATCATCTCTTGAGAGATGTCCTCACCAAAGTACAATTTCAAATGCTGGCCATTCACCTTGAAGTTGGGGCCATTTGGCTGAGAAAGCTCAATGGTGCCATAGGGAAAGACATTGGCAATGGTGAATGGACCAGACCAGCGGCTCTTCAACTTGCCTGAGAAGATCTTCAACCGAGAGTTAAAGAGTAAGACTTGATCACCAACGTGGAACTCTCGGTTCTTTATTTTAGCATCGTGGATAATCTTGGTCTTCTCCTTGTAGATCAATGAGTTCTCGTAAGCTTGATTCCTCAATTCTTGTAGCTCGTTGTGACAATCCTAGATTTTGGATTTTTCACTTTTGACTGTTTGATGTTGATCATGTGCTTGGTGTGCGTTTATGTGTTATGTGCTCATATTTGAGACTTTATCATGATGTTAGACATTGTTTATGTAGTACAAGGTACGTTATATGATGATGTGATGGGGTTGGTTCGTGCTCATGAGTTCATATGAATATATAAATCATGGTATAAGTTGGAAATGAAACGAAATGAAATGAAATGAAATGAGTTCAGAAATGAACTGCAGAAAAGTTCGGATATCGTTTTGATAAGGTTTCGTGTACGTATCGTATGTTGTATGTATGTATTAAGTATATATAATATGGTTAGGATAAGTTTTATAGTTACTTTCTATATTTAGAAACTTTTAGAAATGAAGGCTAGTTCAAAAATCGCGTATAAAGTCGAAAAATTAGCAAAAGGGTACCCGGTTTGGTCCCGAAAGTGTATAGGAGTATAAGTAAACATAAAATAGAAGGGGAAGAGTGTAAATATGATAAAACACAGAGAGGAGTCGAATTTGTGGGTCCCATAGCCTTAATTTTAATAATTAAATTAATAAAAATAGGATAATTACATTTAAAAGTCCTAATTGGGCCTAAACTTGTCCAGAAGGTTACCAAGGCCTATATAAACACCCCTAGACCCCTAAAAACGACTAATAATCCTAAATAAACCTAAAATCAGTCTAAATCTTCCATGGATATCAAGAGAAGTCGAAATTATGATTAGGGTTCATTAATTTTTCTTGTTTCAAGGTAAGTGATCAATTAAACCTTAATATAATTTATGTTTTTATTAATTAATCATAATTGTATTGTTAATTAACCATCATTGAGATGATTAGGGTTTTATTAATTTTATGGAAAAATATATTAATTAAGATCCATTAATGATTTTAGGGTTTGTGTTATAAATTTAGGGATAATTAATGATGTTTAGAGGGTTAGTGCATAAAGGCGTAAAACAGTCTGATTTTTAAGGCTGTCTTGTGTCGACTTTTCCGGGCAGTAGGTAGCACCTTTGGTCGAGTTTCTTTTTTTTAAAATTAAGTTCAGGGAGTCTACTTTTCAAAAATGTAAGGTTGGTCGAAAACAGAGTTCGGGAAGGTCGTCTAATAATTTTTACAATAACAGTGCGCTCTTTAGGAATAAATTTTGATTTCGGGGATTTGAGTCAAAACCTAACCAAACGGATGAGATAGCCAAATATTTTTGATTTGAGAACTCTTTATATTGTATATAAAAGGACTGGAGGTTTTCAATAAAATTTATGGTGTGGGAAAGATCCGGATAGTGTGGTGTGATTTCTTGTGTGTGTGACGGGATACTTCTTGACTATTATAGTGTGCTTTATGAATTGTGGATGTGATTGGTACTTGAACTGAGTTTTGTTGTGGATGCATGTAGCATGATTATCACATTATGGTCCATTACTATAAATTGTTTTCTTCAACTATTTACAGCGGTTGTAAGGGTTCTTAAGATGTTTTGATAACTTAAACCTATGTTCTCACCAACTTTATGTTGACAGATTTTGGTGTCATTTTCAGGTGAGGTAGTTGAGGAGGATGATGTTAGAAGTGGCTAGAGTGTAGAGGCTGCTAGGATTGCATTAGGAGGATTCCCTTTCCTCTTAGATTTTATTTTGTGTCTTGATTAAGTGAACTTTATGGTCCTATATGTTTGATGTTTGTTCATTTGTATGTCTTTGGTAAGGTAGGCCTGTTACCTACTTACCTAGATGCCTGCATTGTTTGAGATATTGTCATGACACTATGTCACCTTTTTATGACATTTCTATTTCATTTAGTTAACTCTATAGACACGCTATTGTTGTGATGATATCCATACGTCGCGCCCCATATTCCACCATGGTGGGGTGTGACATAATGGTATCAGAGCCAATGGTTATAAAGAATTAGATTTCTTAGTCGCGTAGCCTAATCTATAGCTTAAGGGTCCCTGCATATAGGCGTCATAGGAGTATGTGTGCATTTTATATTAATTGATGTGTTTGGATGTTATTTATTGCGATATTTTGACTAGTATGAATTGAACCATAGTAAGTTCATACTTAGCTACATTTTATTTTCTTTACGAGTTTTGACTAGTGCGGGTAGAACTATAGTCGTATACGCTAGTCATTGTTTGATTTCGTTTAATTACGTTTTCATGTTCTTTATACATTTTAAATTTAGTCTACGCTGGTTCAGCTGGACTACGAGTTTATTTGTTTCATGCATTGGCTATGTTATTTTAATACATGTGATTTTGGACCTTATGTTATGTTGTGGATTATGTGCTTATATGAGTTGTAGGATCTATGTGATTATTTGAGTTGGTAGACTGATGTGTTATGTGTAGTATTAATTCTTATAAGTGTCATCATAGGAGGGAGTGCATTAGTGAAAGGGGACTGGTATAAGTATGGTGGCCAACATAGTTATACAAGTACCACGACATCAGTGGATTCCTAAGTATGGTTGCATGAAAGAGGGTTAATACATGCTTGTATTGTATATGTTGTATGGACTTGAGTGTATGTACGTGTATGCCTATATATATATGTATATATCCCTTCTACTTATCGGTTGTATTCTTAGGATGGTTTTATAGCTCTTCATTCTTTGGGATGTTCAACTTCTGTAGTAGCGCATTTATCGAGTCCTCATTTCACGTATTTGTTTGTACGGTAGTTTTGGTGTAGAGGCTATTGAGAGGGTGGAGAATTCTTTTTGGGATCACAGTATCTTTTAGTTTGTATCTTATGTGGTAAAAGAAATGGAATTTGTAAATAGTTAAAATAGTTGTTGGTAGTCGGTGAAATAAGGGTTAAGTGTCGTAAGCGTGTTTGAAATAAGATGGGATATATTTTTTTTAACATATAAGTATGGCTTGTTTATTATTATTTATTTTTTTTTAAAAAAGAAACTAAAATTGGTTTTGATCACCTAAAGCTAATGATCTTTAGTTAAATTCTTGTTCTTATTTAATTAAATATGTTAAAATCATGTAATTACTCATATGATGGGTAAGGTTTTCTAATTTTCTGGAATTAAAATAAATTAGGTCTTGAATTTGGTAATTAATGAGGGGTTTTAGGGTTTCAAATCGTTTTTTTTTTGTTATAAATCGGAGTAGGCAGAAATTGTCGCTAAATTGTCAGAATTCATCGCTAAACTGTCAGAAACTGTCGCTAATGTCTGGGTAGATTCTAGGTAAAAATCGTTTTGGTTATAACTTATTCGTTTTTAAAGATTTTTAGGTGATTCAAAAGCCTAAAGTTATGTACTCGGAGCGTACTTTTCAAATATTTAGAACGTATTGTCAATGGAAGTCAGTAGCTTGGTCGAATTAATTGTACAACTGTCGAGTTCAAGATTAATTTTCGGACAACATGGTTTAAACTCGTGTTTTGGGTATTTTGGGATAGTAGACACTTAGAAGGCTAACATATGGCTTCTTTGGGATAGGATTTTAGATGTATCCATCATAGAGATTGTTACATTAATGAAGAATGTGGGTTCCGGAGTCAATGTTGACGCGTGATATTGTGTTATGTGCTTTAGACAATTGATCGTTCGTGAAGAGACTATAGATTTTTTTCGTCAAATGATTACATAAATTACTAATGTGATACCATGGTTTTAGAACAACTAATATACATTAAGGTACAAAATCCATTCTGGGGTAAAATTTGGTTTTGCACAAGGTTTTATTAGTATGTCACCGGTCGTAATACGTTTCGGTTGTCGCTGGGTACTTCTTGTGTCATTGGTCCGTTTTCATGGTTCGTTGGGAGTGGATACATGTTTTATGTTGAGTATCTTTTGGAGTCCCAGGTTTTGGTTCATATTTTTAAATTCTTTCACGTAAACGTCCGTTAGATGTCCATGGGCTTGATCGTTTATCCGAAGTTGGGGGTCCTAAAATTTGTCTTGAGCTTATATTCATTGAGGGCGTTGTTGTAGTCATACGGATGATCCGATTACGTTCTTATGAGAGAGATAGCGAGTTGGTTGTGAAATGAAGTTTTTTGAGCTTATGGAGTAAATCTCGGGACGAGATTTCTATTAGGAGGGAGTGATGTGACAACCCTAGATTTTGGATTTTTCACTTTTGACTGTTTGATGTTGATCATGTGCTTGGTGTGCGTTTATGTGTTATGTGCTCATATTTGAGACTTTATCATGATGTTAGACATTGTTTATGTAGTACAAGGTACGTTATATGATGATGTGATAGGGTTGGTTCGTGCTCATGAGTTCATATGAATGTATAAATCATGGTATAAGTTGGAAATGAAACGAAATGAAATGAAATGAAATGAGTTCAGAAATGAACTACAAAAAAGTTCGGGTATCGTTTTGATAAGGTTTCGTGTATGTATCGTATGTTGTATGTATGTATTAAGTATATATAATATGGTTAGGATAAGTTTTATAGTTACTTTCTATATTTAGAAACTTTTAGAAATGAAGGCTAGTTCAAAAATCGCGTAAAAAGTCGAAAAATTAGCAAAAGGGTACCCGGTTTGGTCCCGAAAGTGTATAGGAGTATAAGTAAACATAAAATAGAAGGGGGAAAGTGTAAATATGTTAAACACATAGAGGAGTCGAATTTTTGGGTCCCATAGCCTTAATTTTAATAATTAAATTAATAAAAATAGGATAATTACCATTTAAAAGTCCTAATTGGGCCTAAACTTGTCCAGAAGGTTACCAAGGCCTATATAAACACCCCTAGACCCCTAAAAACGACTAATAACCCTAAATAAACCTAAAATCAGTCTAAATCTTCCATGGATATCAAGAGAAGTCGAAATTATGATTAGGGTTCATTAATTTTTCTTGTTTCAAGGTAAGTGATCAATTAAACCTTAATATAATTTATGTTTTTATTAATTAATCATAATTGTATTGTTAATTAACCATCATTGAGATGATTAGGGTTTTATTAATTTTATGGAAAAATATATTAATTAAGATCCATTAATGATTTTAGGGTTTGTGTTATAAATTTAGGGATAATTAATGATGTTTAGAGGGTTAGTGCATAAAGGCGTAAAACAGTCTGATTTTTAAGGCTGTCTTGTGTCGACTGTTCCGGGCAGTAGGTAGCACCTTTGGTCGAGTTTCTTTTTTTTAAAATTAAGTTCAGGGAGTCTACTTTTCAAAAATGTAAGGTTGGTCGAAAACGGAGTTCGGGAAGGTCGTCAAATAATTTTTACAATAACAGTGCGCTCTTTAGGAATAAATTTTGATTTCGGGGATTTGAGTCAAAACCTAACCAAACAGATGAGATAGCCAAATATTTTTGATTTGAGAACTCTTTATAATGTATATAAAAGGACTGGAGGTTTTCAATAAAATTTATGGTGTTTAGGTCGGGGTTTTGGTGTCAAACATTTAGCATGTACGGAAAATCAGTTTTGGTGAAAACGACTTTTGGCGTAGAGACTAAACGAAAGGGTTAAACATGTAATTAGAAAGTAAAATTGGTTTTTGAAGTTCTTAGATCATATAACAACATAACTCCAGTAGGGTAGGAGTCAAGTGTGGTGCTAAGTTCACTTCATGTGATCGTTTAGTGACTAGTAAACCGTACCGGGGAAAAACTGGAATTTTACGTATAGAATAGCTTGTAGTGGGAGAACTAGATAGTGGGGATTGGGGGATTAGATTTATCTCCTTGATTGTTACTTAACTTGGGTGTTAAGACCTGAGCTAAGGGTTTCGTGTATGATTTTATAGGTTTGCAGGAGTGCTATCTTGTTGTGCTATCAGGTGAGTTCATAGTCCCATTTTTACTAAGTTTTTAAATGTTTTCTTCTAGTATGGGATGGAGATGACACTTGTGGTGTTCTTAAAATGTTTTGGTACTATATTTTTATAAATTTTTGGACATAGATGTGTTATTGTGTGACTTGCGTGCTTATGTGTTCTCATATGTGCTTTGATATGTGTTATGATATGTGAATCTTGATTGTGTTATGATTGGGATTGGTACATAGATGTATGGGCGTCTATGGGACCAGTTGTGATGTGTGTGGAGCGTGGGGCACGATCCGTACTGAGTTCTTGGTTCGTGGGACACGATCCGTCCTGAGTTCTTGGTTCGTGGGGCATGATCCGTCCTGAGTACTTGTGCATCGTCTCTTCGGAGGCAAGATATCTCGACGGGGATATAGTTCATCTTCCACAGGTGGTGTGGGAAAGATCCAGATAGTATGGTGTGAGTTCTTGTGTGTGTGACGGGATACTTCTTGACTATTATAGTGTGCTTTGTGAATTGTAGATGTGATTGGTACTTGGACTGAGTTTTGTTGTGGATGCATGTAGCATGATTATCACATTATGGTCCATTACTATAAATTGTTTTCTTCAACTATTTATAGGGGTTGTAAGGGTTCTTAAGATGTTTTGATAACTTAAACCTATGTTCTCACCAACTTTATGTTGACAGATTTTAGTGTCATTTTCAGGTGAGGTAGTTGAGGAGGATGATGTTAGAAGTGGCTAGAGTGTAGAGGCTGCTAGGATTGCATTAGGAGGATTCCCTTTCCACTTAGATTTTATTTTGTGTCTTGATTAAGTGAATTTTATGGTACCTATATGTTTGATGTTTGTTCATTTGTATGTCTTTGGTAAGGTAGGCATGTTACCTACTTACCTAGACGCCTGCATTGTTTGAGATATTGTCATGACACTGTGTCACCTTTTTATGACATTTCTATTTCATTTAGTTATCTCTATAGACACGCTATTGTTGTGATGATATCCATACGTCGCGCCCCATATTCCGACATGGTGGGGTGTGACAGAATAGTATCAGAGACAGGTTATAGAGAATTAGGTTGCTTAGTCGCGTAGCCTAATCTATAGCTTAAGGGTCCCTGCATATAGGCGTCATAGGAGTATGTGTGCATTTTATATTAATTGATGTGTTTGGATGTTATTTATTGCGATGTTTTGACTAGTATGAATTGAACCATAGTAAGTTCACACTTAGCTACATTTTATTTTCTTTACGAGTTTTGACTAGTGCGGGTAGAACTATAGTCGTATACGCTAGTCATTGTTTGATTTCGTTTAATTACGTTTTCATGTTCTTTATACATTTTGAATTTAGTCTACGCTGATTCAGCTGGACTACGAGTTTATTTGTTTCATGCATTGGCTATGTTATTTTAATACATGTGATTTTGGACCTTATGTTATGTTGTGGATTATGTGCTTATATGAGTTGTAGGATCTATGTGATTATTTGAGTTGGTAGACTGATGTGTTATGTGTAGTATTAATTCTTATAAGTGTCATCATAGGAGGGAGTGCATTAGTGAAAGGGGACTGGTATAAGTATGGTGGCCAACATAGTTATACAAGTACCACGACATCAGTGGATTCCTAAGTATGGTTGCATGAAAGAGGGTTAATACATTCTTGTATTGTATATGTTGTATGGACTTGAGTGTATGTACGTGTATGCCTATATATATGTATATATCCCTTCTACTTATCGGTTGTATTCTTAGGATGGTTTTATAGCTCTTCATTCTTTGGGATGTTCTACTTCTGTAGTAGCGCATTTATCGAGTCCTCATTTCACGTATTTGTTTGTACGGTAATTAGAAAGTAAAATTGGTTTTTGAAGTTCTTAGATCATATAACAACATAACTCCAGTAGGGTAGGAGTCAAGTGTGGTGCTAAGTTCACTTCATGTGATCGTTTAGTGACTAGTAAACCGTACCGAGAAAAAACTGGAATTTTACGTATAGAATAGCTTGTAGTGGGAGAACTAGATAGTGGGGATTGGGGGATTAGATTTATCTCCTTGATTGTTACTTAACTTGGGTGTTAAGACCTGAGCTAAGGGTGTCGTGTATGATTTTATAGGTTTACAGGAGTGCTATCTTGTTGTGCTATCAGGTGAGTTCATAGTCCCATTTTTACTAAGTTTTTAAATGTTTTCTTCTAGTATGGGATGGAGATGACACTTGTGGTGTTCTTAAAATGTTTTGGTACTATATTTTTATAAATTTTTGGACATAGATGTGTTATTGTGTGACTTGCGTGCTTATGTGTTCTCATATGTGCTTTGATATGTGTTATGATATGTGAATCTTGATTGTGTTATGATTGGGATTGGTACATAGATGTATGGGCGTCTATGGGACCAGTTGTGATGTGTGTGGAGCGTGGGGCTCGACCCGTCCTGAGTTCTTGGTTCTGAGTTCTTGGTTCGTGGGACACGATCCGTCCTGAGTTCTTGGTTCGTGGGGCACGATCCGTCCTGAGTACTTGTGCATCGTCTCTTCGGAGGCAAGATATCTCGACGGGGATATAGTTCATCTTCCACAGGTGGTGTGGGAAAGATCCGGATAGTGTGGTGTGATTTCTTGTGTGTGTGACGGGATACTTCTTGACTATTATAGTGTGCTTTGTGAATTGTGGATGTGATTGGTACTTGAACTGAGTTTTGTTGTGGATGCATGTAGCATGATTATCACATTATGGTCCATTACTATAAATTGTTTTCTTCAACTATTTACAGCGGTTGTAAGGGTTCTTAAGATGTTTTGATAACTTAAACCTATGTTCTCACCAACTTTATGTTGACAGATTTTGGTGTCATTTTCAGGTGAGGTAGTTGAGGAGGATGATGTTAGAAGTGGCTAGAGTGTAGAGGCTGCTAGGATTGCATTAGGAGGATTCCCTTTCCTCTTAGATTTTATTTTGTGTCTTGATTAAGTGAACTTTATGGTACCTATATGTTTGATGTTTGTTCATTTGTATGTCTTTGGTAAGGTAGGCCTGTTACCTACTTACCTAGACGCCTGCATTGTTTGAGATATTGTCATGACACTGTGTCACCTTTTTATGACATTTCTATTTCATTTAGTTAACTCTATAGACACGCTATTGTTGTGATGATATCCATACGTCGCGCCCCATATTCCACCATGGTGGGGTGTGACAGAATGGTATCAGAGCTAATGGTTATAAAGAATTAGGTTTCTTAGTCGCGTAGCCTAATCTATAGCTTAAGGGTCCCTGCATATAGGCGTCATAGGAGTATGTGTGCATTTTATATTAATTGATGTGTTTGGATGTTATTTATTGCGATATTTTGACTAGTATGAATTGAACCATAGTAAGTTCATACTTAGCTACATTTTATTTTCTTTACGAGTTTTGACTAGTGCGGGTAGAACTATAGTCGTATACGCTAGTCATTGTTAGATTTCGTTTAATTACGTTTTCATGTTCTTTATACATTTTAAATTTAGTCTACGCTGGTTCAGCTGGACTACGAGTTTATTTGTTTCATGCATTGGCTATGTTATTTTAATACATGTGATTTTGGACCTTATGTTATGTTGTGGATTATGTGCTTATATGAGTTGTAGGATCTATGTGATTATTTGAGTTGGTAGACTGATGTGTTATGTGTAGTATTAATTCTTATAAGTGTCATCATAGGAGGGAGTGCATTAGTGAAAGGGGACTGGTATAAGTATGGTGGCCAACATAGTTATACAAGTACCACGACATCAGTGGATTCCTAAGTATGGTTGCATGAAAGAGGGTTAATACATGCTTGTATTGTATATGTTGTATGGACTTGAGTGTATGTACGTGTATGCCTATATATATGTATATATCCCTTCTACTTATCGGTTGTATTCTTAGGATGGTTTTATAGCTCTTCATTCTTTGGGATGTTCAACTTCTGTAGTAGCGCATTTATCGAGTCCTCATTTCACGTATTTGTTTGTACGGTAGTTTTGGTGTAGAGGCTATTGAGAGGGTGGAGAATTCTTTTTGGGATCACGGTATCTTTTAGTTTGTATCTTATGTGGTAAAAGAAATGGAATTTGTAAATAGTTAAAATAGTTGTTGGTAGTCGGTGAAATAAGGGTTAAGTGTCGTAAGCGTGTTTGAAATAAGATGGGATATATTTTTTTAACATATAAGTATGGCTTGTTTATTATTATTTATTTTTTTTTTAAAAAAAAAATCTAAAATTGGTTTTGATCACCTAAAGCTAATGATCTTTAGTTAAATTCTTGTTCTTATTTAATTAAATATGTTAAAATCATGTAATTACTCATATGATGGGTAAGGGTTTCTAATTTTCTGGAATTAAAATAAATTAGGTCTTGAATTTGGTAATTAATGAGGGGTTTTAGGGTTTCAAATCATTTTTTTTTGTTATAAATCGGAGTAGGCAGAAACTGTCGCTAAATTGTCAGAATTCATCGCTAAACTGTCAGAAACTGTCGCTAATGTTTGGGTAGATTCTAGGTAAAAATCGTTTTGGTTATAACTTATTCGTTTTTAAAGATTTTTGGGTGATTCAAAAGCCTAAAGTTATGTACTCGGAGCGTACTTTTCAAATATTTAGAACGTATTGTCAATGGAAGTCAGTAGCTTGGTCGAATTAATTGTACAACTGTCGAGTTCAAGATTAATTTTCGGACAACATGGTTTAAACTCGTGTTTTGGGTATTTTGGGATAGTAGACACTTAGAAGGCTAACATAGGGCTTCTTTGGGATAGGATTTTAGATGTATACATCATAGAGATTGTTACATTAATGAAGAATGTGGGTTCCGGAGTCAATGTTGACGCGTGATATTGTGTTATGTGCTTTAGACAATTGATCGTTCGTGAAGAGACTATAGATTTTTTTCGTCAAATGATTACATAATAACTAATGTGATACCATGGTTTTAGAACAACTAATATACATTAAGGTACAAAATCCATTATGGGGTAAAATTTGGTTTTGCACAAGGTTTTATTAGTATGTCACCGGTCGTAATACGTTTCGGTTGTCGCTGGGTGCTTCTTGTGTCATTGGTCCGTTTTCATGGTTCGTTGGGAGTGGATACATGTTTTATGTTGAGTATCTTTTGGAGTCCCAGGTTTTGGTTCATATTTTTAAATTCTTTCACGTAAACGTCCTTTAGATGTCCATGGGCTTGATCGTTTATCCGAAGTTGGGGGTCCTAAAATTTGTCTTGAGCTTATATTCATTGAGGGCGTTGTTGTAGTCATACGGATGATCCGATTACGTTCTTATGAGAGAGATAGCGAGTTGGTTGTGAAATGAAGTTTTTTGAGCTTATGGAGTAAATCTCGGGACGAGATTTCTATTAGGAGGGAGTGATGTGACAACCCTAGATTTTGGATTTTTCACTTTTGACTGTTTGATGTTGATCATGTGCTTGGTGTGCGTTTATGTGTTATGTGCTCATATTTGAGACTTTATCATGATGTTAGACATTGTTTATGTAGTACAAGGTACGTTATATGATGATGTGATGGGGTTGGTTCGTGCTCATGAGTTCATATGAATGTATAAATCATGGTATAAGTTGGAAATGAAACGAAATGAAATGAAATGAGTTCAGAAATGAACTACAGAAAAGTTCGGGTATCGTTTTAATAAGGTTTCGTGTATGTATCGTATGTTGTATGTATGTATTAAGTATATATAATATGGTTAGGATAAGTTTTATAGTTACTTTCTATATTTAGAAACTTTTAGAAATGAAGGCTAGTTCAAAAATCGCGTAAAAAGTCGAAAAATTAGCAAAAGGGTACCCGGTTTGGTCCTGAAAGTGTATAGGAGTATAAGTAAACATAAAATAGAAGGGGGAAAGTGTAAATATGATAAACACAGATAGGAGTCGAATTTGTGGGTCCCATAGCCTTATTTTTAATAATTAAATTAATAAAAATAGGATAATTACCATTTAAAAGTCCTAATTGGGCCTAAACTTGTCCAGAAGGTTACCAAGGCCTATATAAACACCCCTAGACCCCTAAAAACGACTAATAACCCTAAATAAACCTAAAATCAGTCTAAATCTTCCATGGATATCAAGAGAAGTCGAAATTATGATTAGGGTTCATTAATTTTTCTTGTTTCAAGGTAAGTGATCAATTAAACTTAATATAATTTATGTTTTTATTAATTAATCATAATTGTATTGTTAATTAACCATCATTGAGATGATTAGGGTTTTATTAATTTTATGGAAAAATATATTAATTAAGATCCATTAATGATTTTAGGGTTTGTGTTATAAATTTAGGGATAATTAATGATGTTTAGAGGGTTAGTGCATAAAGGCGTAAAACAGTCTGATTTTTAAGGCTGTCTTGTGTCGACTGTTCCGGGCAGTAGGTAGCACCTTTGGTCGAGTTTCTTTTTTTTAAAATTAAGTTCAGGGAGTCTACTTTTCAAAAATGTAAGGTTGGTCGAAAACGGACTTCGGGAAGGTCGTCAAATAATTTTTACAATAACAGTGCGCTCTTTAGGAATAAATTTTGATTTCGGGGATTTGAGTCAAAACCTAACCAAACAGATGAGATAGCCAAATATTTTTGATTTGAGAACTCTTTATAATGTATATAAAAGGACTGGAGGTTTTCAATAAAATTTATGGTGTTTAGGTCGGGGTTTTGGTGTCAAACATTTAGCATGTACGGAAAATCAGTTTTGGTGAAAATGACTTTTGGCGTAGAGACTAAACGAAAGGGTTAAACGTGTAATTAGAAAGTAAAATTGGTTTTTGAAGTTCTTAGATCATATAAAAACATAACTCCAGTAGGGTAGGAGTCAAGTGTGGTGCTAAGTTCACTTCATGTGATCGTTTAGTGACTAGTAAACCGTACCGGGGAAAAACTGGAATTTTACGTATAGAATAGCTTGTAGTGGGAGAACTAGATAGTGGGGATTGGGGGATTAGATTTATCTCCTTGATTGTTACTTAACTTGGGTGTTAAGACCTGAGCTAAGGGTGTCGTGTATGATTTTATAGGTTTACAGGAGTGCTATCTTATTGTGCTATCAGGTGAGTTCATAGTCCCATTTTTACTAAGTTTTTAAATGTTTTCTTCTAGTATGGGATGGAGATGACACTTGTGGTGTTCTTAAAATGTTTTGGTACTATATTTTTATAAATTTTTGGACATAGATGTGTTATTGTGTGACTTGCGTGCTTATGTGTTCTCATATGTGCTTTGATATGTGTTATGATATGTGAATCTTGATTGTGTTATGATTGGGATTGGTACATAGATGTATGGGCGTCTATGGGACCAGTTGTGATGTGTGTGGAGCATGGGGCACGATCCGTCCTGAGTTCTTGGTTCTGAGTTCTTGGTTCGTGGGACACGATCCGTCCTGAGTTCTTGGTTCGTGGGGCACGATCCGTCCTGAGTACTTGTGCATCGTCTCTTCGGAGGCAAGATATCTCGACGGGGATATAGTTCATCTTCCACAGGTGGTGTGGGAAAGATCCGGATAGTGTGGTGTGAGTTCTTGTGTGTGTGACGGGATACTTCTTGACTATTATAGTGTGCTTTGTGAATTGTAGATGTGATTGGTACTTGGACTGAGTTTTGTTGTGGATGCATGTAGCATGATTATCACATTATGGTCCATTACTATAAATTGTTTTCTTCAACTATTTACAGCGGTTGTAAGGGTTCTTAAGATGTTTTGATAACTTAAACCTATGTTCTCACCAACTTTATGTTGACAGATTTTAGTGTCATTTTCAGGCGAGGTAGTTGAGGAGGATGATGTTAGAAGTGGCTAGAGTGTAGTGGCTGCTAGGATTGCATTAGGAGGATTCCCTTTCCTCTTAGATTTTATTTTGTGTCTTGATTAAGTGAACTTTATGGTACCTATATGTTTGATGTTTGTTCATTTGTATGTCTTTGGTAAGGTAGGCATGTTACCTACTTACCTAGACGCCTGCATTGTTTGAGATATTGTCATGACACTGTGTCACCTTTTTATGACATTTCTATTTCATTTAGTTAACTCTATAGACACGCTATTGTTGTGATGATATCCATACGTCGCGCCCCATATTCCGCCATGGTGGGGTGTGACACTCGTTGAGTTGAATCTTGCGAAAATCACCGGCTTTGTTGAGGTCGAAGTTAGCCCACTTCAAGGCCCAGTATGCCTTATGTTCCAGCTCGATAGGGAGGTGGCAAGCTTTCCCGTACACAAGACGATAAGGTGTAAAACCAATCGGTGTCTTATAGGCGGTACGGAAAGCCCACAGAGCATCATCAAGTTTATCGGCCCACGAGGCACGATGCTCTCCCACAGTACGTTCCAAAATTCTCTTCAATCCACGGTTGGATATCTCGGCTTGACCGTTGGTTTGAGGATGATAAGCGGTGGAAAGACGGTGATTGACACCATACTTAGCCATGACTCTTGCAAATTGATCGTTGCAAAAATGAGTCCCGCGGTCACTGATAATAGCACGAGGAACACCGAAACGAGCAAACAGTTGTTTCAAGAAATTACAAACCACCCTTGTGTCGTTAGTGGGTAAAGATTTGGCTTCAACCCATTTAGAGACGTAGTCGACAGCGACAAGGATGTGTTTGTTGCCTTTAGAAGAAGGGAATGGCCCTATAAAGTCGATGCCCCATACATCAAAGATTTCACATTCTTGTATGAAATTTTGAGGCATCTCATCTTTATGTGTGATCTTGCCTTGTTTTTGGCAAGCATCACAATGTTTAACCATCTCATGAGCATCATGGTAAATGGTGGTCCAATAGAATCCCGAATCAAACACTTTTTTGGCGGTGTAGTTGGGACCAAAGTGACCACCGGTGGGTCCTTTGTGGCAAGCCTGGAGAATGTCCAAAGCGGCCGGTCCGTCAACACATCGACGAATAATCAAGTCAGCGCATTGTTTGAATAGAAAAGGGTCATCCCAAAAGTAAGTCTTAACATCGTTCAAGAACTTCTTCTTTTGTTGGGATGTTAACCCTTGGATGAGAACACCATCCGCTAAGTCGTTTGCAATATAGGCAAACCACGGGGTGCCATCAAGATTGAGATTTATAGACATTAAGGTCTCAAGGGGGAAAGAGTCATTGATCTCTTTGTTCGGATGATCCCCTTGATATGGATCCTCAAGTCTGCTCAGATGATCCGCGGATAGGTTTTCAGCACCCTTCTTGTCACGAATTTCAATGTTTAATTCTTGAAGGAGTAAAACCCAGCGGAGAAGTCTTGGCTTAGAGTCATGTTTAGTCATCAAGTACTTCAACGCGGAATGGTCCGTATATACGATGGTGGTGGATAAAACAAGATAGGGGCGGAATTTTTCAAAAGTATAGACAACAGCTAAAAGCTCTTTTTCGGTTGTCGTATAATGCAATTGAGCCCCCCTCATTGTTTTGCTAGCATAGTGGATTGGTTGGAAATGTTTGTTGATCCTTTGTCCCAAAACCGCACCAATAGCGAAGTCGCTAGCATCGCACATCAATTCAAAGGGTAGCTCCCAATTAGGGGTAACCAAGACCGGTGCCTTAGTTAGCTTATCCTTAAGAAGATTGAAGGCTTCGATACACTCTTTAGAAAAGATAAAAGGAGTATCTTTTTTCAAGAGGTGGGTCATCGGGCGAGCGATTTTAGAGAAATCCTGAATGAATCGACGATAGAAGCCAGCATGACCCAGAAAACTTCTCACACCCTTCACGGTTGAAGGTGGAGGTAATTTGGCTATGACATTTACTTTAGCACGGTCGACTTCAAGACCGACATTAGAGATTTTGTGTCCTAGCACAATGCCTTCTTTTACCATAAAATGGCATTTTTCCCAATTCAGAACAAGGCGAGTGTCTTCGCACCACTTAAGCATACGTTCCAAATTGGTAAGGCAAGAAGAGAAGGAATCCCCGTGGACCGAGAAATCATCCATGAAGACTTCCGTGGTTTGCTCAACCATATCATGGAAAATAGCCAACATGCACCTTTGGAAAGTCCCGGGGGCATTGCATAAGCCAAAAGGCATTCTTTTATAAGCAAAGGTGCCATAGGGACAAGTGAATGTTGTCTTCTCTTGATCTTGGGGATCGATGGGTATTTGGAAATAACCCGAGAAACCATCAAGAAAGCAGTAATATTCATTACCCGCTAAACGTTCAAGCATTTGGTCCATAAAAGGTAGAGGGAAATGATCCTTTCTCGTGGCATCATTGAGTTTGCGGTAGTCTATACAAACTCTCCACCCAGTAACGAGACGGGTAGGAATCAACTCGTTGTTCGCATTGGGCACAACGGTAATTCCGCCTTTCTTAGCCACACAATGGACTGGACTAACCCATGGTGAATCCGAAATAGGGTAAATCATACCCGCATCATGAAGTTTGATAACCTCTTTTTTGATAACTTCATGGATTTTAGGATTCACTCTTCATTGGTTTTGAATTGTGGGCTTAAAGTCGTCCTCCATGAGAATTTTATGTGTGCAAAAGTGAGGATCAATTCCACGGATGTCGGAGATTTTCCAAGCGATAGCTCTTTTATGCTTCTTCAACACGGCGACAAGTCGGGCTTTTTCGTCTTCTTTCAGATCCTTCGCGATGATGACCGGTAACTTCTTGTTGTCTTCAAGGAAAACTTACTCAAGATGAGGAGGTAGGATCTTAAGCTCAAGAGTAGGAGGATCCTCAATAGATGGTGTAACTAACGATGGATCATCATTAGTCACCTCTTTAGGAGAGGGAGGAGGAAACGGGTCTTCATTGAGAAGTCTCTCAATGGTACGAATGTCTTCATCCCAATCGGTGGAAGAATCATCATACTTAATATCGAGAGGACCCAAGCTAGCTTCGAAATCATCCAAGTCACTTTCTCCAAAAGGAGTCAATGCCGGAACAATTGAGGCAATAGTCTCAACATTGGGTAGAGAAGAGAGAGTACTTTTGCAAGCATCATGAAAATGTTCTTCACAAGCCTCATCGAGAACATCAATAGCATTAACACTCTCATAAGAATAAGGTTGCTTAGAAATCTTACCCATGTTGAAAACAATTTTGTCGTCACCAACTCTCATGATTATTTCGCCCGCGGCTACATCAATGAGAGTGCGACCGGTCCTCAGGAATGGACGTCCGACGATTAATGGAACACGAGGATCCATCTCGTAGTCAACGACAACAAAATATGCCGGGAAGGTGAATTTGTCAACGCCAATAAAGACATCTTCGGCTATCCCCACTGGATAAGCAACTGTACGGTTGGCTAATTCCAAAGTCATTTTGGTGGGGACTAGCTCGGGGAGAGATAATTGCTTCCAAACACTTAAAGGCATTAGGTTTATACTGGCACCTAGATCGGCTAAGGCCATGCAATTCTCTACTCCCGGGAAGTTGCAAGGAATCAAGAAGCGACCCGGATCACCAAGTTTGGTGGGCAATTTCCTTAAGAGCACTGCGGAGCAGTTCTCATTAAGTTGGGTCTGAGCAATATCGAGGAGTTTCTCCTTATCACTGAGAAGATCTTTAAACATCTTAGCGTATTTGGGCATGTGAGCGAGAGCCTCGGCAAAGGAGATGTTAAAATTCAATTGTTTAAACATTTTTAGAAAGTTTGAAACCTGAATATCATCCTTGCTCTTTTGCTTCTCTTTCCTCAACCTTTAAGGATAAGGTATATTGGATGAAGAAGAAGGCTTTAGGGGAATAGGGTCACTCACAACCACGGGTGATGGGGAAATGGGGATAGAAGGTGACGGAGGTGAGGAAAGTTGCTCTTTTTCCTTGTTCACAATCACGGGTGGAGGTGTAGGAAGCTCGGGTTCCATATAACCTTTACCACTACGAGTGGTGATTGCTTTCATCTCCCCTCTTGGATTCGCAACGGTGTTACTCGGAAGAGTACCTAAAGAAGAGGGTTGATTAACTTGGATGAGCGAACCAATCATATCACAAAGGTTAATCGCTTGAGTATTGAAAGAGTCTCTCATGTCGGCACGAATTTCATTGCTTTGTTTTGCCATATCATTCCTTAGCTCGGCTCGAATATCGCTCCCTTGTTTCACCATGTCATTCTTCAAGTTGACAAATTGACTCTGAAGATTCGTCACCATCTCTCGATTAGTCTTCATGAACGTCTCGACGTCTTGATTCACCGCCATCGGTTGATTGAGAGGTGGAGCTTGGTAAGCTTGAGAATTTCCTTGAGTTGGGTATGGGTTTCTTTGGGATTGATATTGATTTTGAGCACGAGGTTGGGATTGGTTGTTTCGGTTATAGCTTTGTTGTTGGTTTTGGTTTGCAGGAGGGAAACCGGGTGGAGCAAGATAATTGGTGGAACGATAACTTAGAAGGCTACGGTCTCCTTGAGGGCAAGCTTGATAGCCTCCCGTGGGATAAGTACCGTAAGCTACGTTAACATTTTAAGAAAAATTGCCTTGGGTGGAAGGACAATCATTATATGAATGAGGACCACCACATGTGTCACAAGAAATAGCAACGACTTTAGCTTGTTGAAAGTGGTTTGTGGCCATGGTCATGAAATTTTTGTTCATCTTAGCGAGTTGTCGAGAAATTTCAGTCATCTCAGGATTGGAAGTAGTAGAAGAAACATTGAATCTCGAGTTAGATCTTGAGGATGCGGATAAATCCCAATTCTTGTGGTGAGTAGTCATGTTTTCGATCAACTCTCTACACTCCTCTGGTCTCCTTTTCATAAAAGTACCACCGGCGGCGGCATTGATCGTGTCACGATCACGAAAAGTGAGACCATTGTAGAAAGTGTCAATGAGAGTGACGGGGAGCATGTTGTGATTAGGACAGCGGTCGATCAAATCATTGTACCGTTCCCAAGCATCAAAAAGCGATTCATCATTGTCTTGCATGAATCCACTAATTTGGTTACGAAGGCTCGTGACCATGGATGGTGGGAAGTAGCGCGACAAAAAGCGTTGAGTCATGTCATTCCACGTATGAATAGAATTCTTCGGAAGACGGTCAAACCATTTTTCGGCATGGTGAGAAAGCGAGTGGGGAAAGAGTTGGAGGCGAAGGTCATCCATAGAAACACCAGGGGACTTCATGCTTTGGGTGATGGTTATGAATTTGTCGAGGTGTTTGTTGGCATCGTCATCCGGAATTCCACGAAATGGGTTAGTTTGCACTTGTTGGATCATGTGATGTTTCAACGAAAACTCCTGAGCCGTGACGTGCATTGGCGCAATCGGGCCTCCACGTCCGTTCATCGTGGGTTGACATAGCTCCTCCATGGTTCGTAGGTCGGGTAAGGGTGGATTATTCATGTTTTGGTGGGGTGGGTTATTATTATTGTTGTTTGGGAGGGGTGGATTATTATTGTTGTTGTTGTGTACACCGGCCATGTCTAAATCTTCGAGAGTCTCGGGCTCTGAATAAGACGTTGATCGAGTACGCATACACTAAAAAGAAAATGCAAGAGAAAATATTTTTGGTTTTTATAAGTTTTTTAATGTTTTTGTATTTTTGAAAATTTTATATTTTTATGGGTTTTTGAAAATAACGTTCCCGAAAGAACGGATCCCAAAATCCAATTTTTCTCACAAGAAACCGTTGATCCTTACGAAAAGAGCCGGCAGCGGCGCCATTTTAATAACTGACTTTTGGTTGGTTAATAAAAGGTTTTTGCTTGCAAGATCTTTCTTTGCGTTGCTCGTACCCAATTGATATATGTCGTTGTTTCGTTCTCGGTATCTTCTCGAATTGATCACGGTCAAAAGTGGAATAGTTGTAATTGGTGACTAAAAAGGGGGAGCTTTGGTCTAAATCTACTAAAATGATAAGGGCAAGTAATAATAAAATTAAACTAGAAACAAGAACTGAAAATAAATCCAGAATTTAAATGAAACAGTAAGTAAATACCTTTACGAAGAATAAAACTGGAAGTCTCTATTCGGAACGTCTGCTCTTACTCGGAATAATAACCTTACTCGGAAAAAGTGCTGAATAATTGGCCTATGCGGAATGTTGGTTCTTACTCGGAATAATCAAGACCATGCGGAACTTTGTGCTATGCGGAATAACAGTCATGCGGAATAACCTATTCGGAATGTTTGAGATAAACCCTTATGCGGAATAAAAGACACTATGCAGAATGTTGTAGAAAAACCCTATTCGGAATATTTTGATATTCCGAATAATCAAGATAATGGAACACTACTCAGAATATTTGGAAAGAAAGCTTATGCGGAATATTTAGAAATTCCGAATAACCAAATAAAAGTTCAACCTACTCGGAATCTTTGATATTCCGAACCGACACAAAATATTAAACTCTATTCGGAATAATTTGAATATTCCGAATAAACAACAAAACACCACCATGATCCGGAATATTTTGATATTCTGAACCAACGAAGTTTTAGAAATTCTATGCGGAATCTGGGCAACTCAGTAACAAAACGAAGAACAGGGGATTACACAAGCACGAATTTAACACCAAAATTTACCAAGTTTTCAATCAAAACTCAAATCAATTTTACCACTAATCATTTACCTAAGGTAAACATCAATTTAAAACAACCAAAACACAAAACCCACTTACTTATGATGATCAAACCAATAAAATGAAAACTTGAAAACTAGAACCACCAAGAGATGAAGAACAAGATGATAGAAAGATTAAAAGTGGACTTGTATTAATGATTTAGGATTCAAAAACAAAGTGAAAAGATTAAAACTTACAAGATTAAATAAAGATGAAAACCACTCCTTAAGGGAGATGGTTCTTAAGAACTAGGAAAGAAAAATAACAGAAAAAGAACTAGTGGAGTATTGAATGGGAGGAGTATTTATAGGCTTCTCCCTTGGTTGGTGAGTGGGCTTTCTTCCTTTCTTTTTGTCTTCTCGTCTTTTCAGAAAAGTTGACGTTTTCGATTTCGATTCGGGATTTGTCGACGAATAATTTCAACTCGTCTTTTAATTTCTGCATTTAATAGACTTGAGTTTCTTCGACATAGGTAAATCTTCCGTCTTTGGTCCTTTTCTTCGATAAATCTTCAAATAGGCCATTGACTTCAAATCTTTTGCATCTCTTGGACTATAGACTTCATCTTTTCGTCTTTTTCCTCGATAAAACCCGTGCAATCCCATGTTTTCTCCAATATTTATCCGGTCGGCTCTGAAAACACAACAAACACACAAACCACACATAATTCCAAACAAATGACATTAAATACGCGTTTTGGTTTTGTTTTAACAAGAAATAAGTGGTAAAAGGATGGGTGTTTTCACACCTATCAGAACCCGACCATCCCGACTTGACCCGAGTTTTTTACCACATTTTATCTTGTAAATATAATTAAATAAGTCAATTTTTAATCTTTTTACTTATACTCGGGTTGACCCGAACCCAAGTTCACCCGACCCGAATTAACCCGACCCGAATTGACCCGAACCCGACTGACCCGAGTTCCAATTAGGCTCGGGTTCGGGTTAGATTTTTTTGAGTTCTGACCCGAATTGACCCGAACCCGGTTGACCCGAACCGATTCCCACCCCTACTTAGAACTGTGTGGAGGGTGATTCCAACCTAATTTTTAGGTATTGCAAGTGTAGTGGACCGGGTTCTAATTTGGAAGTGGGCCGACACTTAATTATATTTGCTATTACTTTATTAGGTTTGGTCAACAAAGGTGGGTTGATATTATATCCTTACACAAAGTGTGTAAAACAGCAATTGTTTTGGGCCAATTTCGTTAAATACCATTTGGTATTTGGATTGTGAAGTCTTCAAATTCTGTAAAATATTGTGACGTTTTCAATATTTACAACATTTGACGTTATTTATTTTGGAAGTAATCAGTTTAATGGCATCGGGTCGCGTATAATGTGTCGGAAAATATCAAAGAGTTGCCTTTAAGAGAAATTATTCCTGCACGGATTTCAAGACTTGAGTTATTTAGGCTTTAGACAAATTTTGAGGTTTTCAAGAACCGTTTTATATCACCAAACAAGGATCCAAGACTTTTCATCACCTTCAATGGAATCGTTGACTTCGACGTTTCAAGAAGGAGAATTGCATCAAATGCAAGACAAAGCTTGTGAAAGTGGCATAACTTCATTTTGAATACTTCAGTCTAATCTTGTGACCATTTCATGGCTTCAAGGAGGGAGCAAATTTGTGACACTCTTTGATCAAGATCGTCATACCTTCATGGAATCGATGTTCATCATTTTGAACCAACTAGCAGAGCAACTCCACAATGAAGACTTTAATCACTCTACATCGGTACTTGCATTTAAGGCTCTTGTGACACAACTCACGCCTTTCCTCCAATTCAATATCGTCAAGTCTGAAAGTTCAGTGATTTGCCAATCATTTCTTCGAGACACACATACCGAGCTTCAAGTTTTCCGTGGTAATCTATTGAAACTCATGACATCGGTCTCATCTTCGATTTATGAAAGATTCCGTCTTTAGCAAGCGTATGGTAATGAAGTGCAAGAATCTACGATGCAAGAAGAAAATGGTCATACGATTGACAAGTTGGAGACTGCTAAAGATTGCAAGGACATGGAATCAACAGTTAAGCATGACATCAGCAACACGTTAGGGAATGTTACAGACATCTCTTATGATGACACCATACCCGTTTATGACGAAGAACCTATAAATATGGTACAATGTAATGTTGTATATGATGTATATGCTGATGAAATGTCGCGTATTGAGCATTTCAAACCTAATTATGAAAAAAATGGGATGGAAAAGAGTGATAGCGATACCACTTATGATTCATCCGATGCGCGTCATAATGGGGGAGAATGTGTTCAAAATGCTAACAATAATGATAATTGCCTTATGACTGTTTCATTAACTGCTTCTGATTCCAAGATTAAAGAGCTTGAAACGATTTTAGCTCAGCAATCTAAAGAGCTTGAGGATGCCAAAATTGAATTTTCAAAGAAAACGGACAAATTTGAAAAGTATTTTGAAAAACTTGAAAAGACAAACGTTGTTCTTGAACGAAAATTGGATCAAACTGTTCTAGATTCTAAAGCTGAAAAGGATAATCTTTTGAAACAAATTAAGTTGCTTGAATCTAAATTGGCATCCCAAGATAACTTGCTCAAATAGAATGAGACTTTAAACGCTCAAGTACAGGAAAAGGTCTTTGCTATAGCTGCATTAAAAAACGAATTGAGGAAAACTAAAGGAACTAGTGTGGACACTAAGCTTGAAAAACCATCAATCTTGGGGAAACCGCCTACAAATCAGTTCGTTCGACTACCGACTGCATTTAGATCCGAGCGATCGCAATCCTAGAGACCGCGATTTGCCTCCCAAGTTGATATGATTCATCTTTCTAGACCAGTCACTCCACCAACTAGGGCCAATGTGACCAAAACAACTTTTACAAGACCTAATCACATGATTGCATCTAGTCTCCCTAGAAATAGTCCAAAGAACACGTCTCGAACTAGTTTAAATAACGTTCGTCAAAACTTTGGTCTAAGGGAAGCTATTCAAAAGACACAAGTAAAAGATAGGAATTTTAAACCTAGTCAGATGTCTTCTAGATTAACCAACACTGCTAACCGTAGCATGTCATATCCTAGGAGCATCAATCAATCATCTAGGAATTCTAGATCTTACTCGGACATTAAATATGCTACTTGTAAAACATGTAGGAAATGTGTCTTTAAAGCCAGTCATGATTCTTGTGTCAAGAAATTACTTAATGAGGTGAAATCCTGTGCTAGACTTAAATCCCAGTGGGTGGCTAAAATCAAACCCATTGGTAAAATGTGGCGCCCCACTGGTAGAACTTTTACTTTTGTAGGAAATGAGTGCCCGTTAACTAGGATAGTCTCTGATTCTACTAAGACTACTAGGGAGGAAATTGCAAAGGATGATACATCACTTAAGCCTGAACTTAAGGTTTTCTATAAAAGGAAACATTTGCCAACTAAGACAAGTGAATCATCCCCTCAGGCCACCTCTGGCACAAGAAAAGAAAACTTTGAATCCCCGCAGGATTCTAAGATAGATATTGCTAACCCTTATAAAAGCATACAAACTTCAACTGAGATTGCAGGTACCAAAGTCAAGGATCAACATAAACAAACCGGTCCGATCTTTATATACCGTTCAACTAAGGACACTCTCAGAGTTTGGTTACTGAAGAAACTGATATCAGAGAAACAAGTGTCTTAGGGGATTCGCAGTTAAACTTAGTGTATAAGGACTTATAGTCACATCACAAACTGTAACTCGTTCATCAAAGAAAGGAAAGTTTATTGCCGATGATAAACTTATCCTCACAACGAGAAATTAAGTTTTCTCGGGCATGAGCTAAAATTAAAAAGATTCGAAGTTTTGAAGCTCATGCACAAAGGCTTATAGACAAATCACAGTCTGTGACCCGCTCTTCAAAGAAAGGGAAGTTTATCTATGCAACAATAACTTACCCTCAAAACCAGAAATTAATTTTTCTTGGAAACGAGCTTATATTAAAACTATTCAAAAGTTTTAAGCTCGTGTACATGGCTCACAGTCAAATCACAGTCTGTGACCCGAACTTCAAAAAAATGTAAGTTTAGCTCGTCAACGATCACTTACCCTCAAAATGAGAAATTATGTTTTCTCACACACGAGCTTACACTAAAACTATTCTAAGGTTTTATGATCGTGTATATGGTTCATTGTTAAATTTCAGACGATGACCCAATCTTCAGAGAAAGGAAAGTTTATCGTCGATGATAAACTTATCCTCACAACGAGAAATTAATTTTTTCTCGGGCATGAGCTTATGTTAAAAACATTCGAAGTTTTTAAGCTCATGCACAACGGCTTGCAGTCACATGTCAGATTGTAACCCGCGCTTCTAAGAAAGGAAAGTTTATCGCCGATGATAAACTTATCCTCATTCATGAGAAATTAAATTTTTCTCGGACACGAGCTTACATTAGAACTATTCAAAGGTTTTTAAGCTCGTGTAAATGGTGTATAATTATATTCCAGATTATGCCCAGAACTTCAAAGAAAGGAAAGTTTATCGCCAATGATAAACTTATCCTTACAACGAGAAATTATTTTTTCTTGGGCATGAGCAAATGTTAAAAACATTCAAAGTTTTTTAAGCTCATGCACAATGACTTACAGTTAAATATCAGACTGTAACTCGGATTTTAATTTTAGGAAAGCTTATCTTTAATGATAACTTACCTTCTTAACGGGAAATTCATTTTTCGCGGTCATGAGCTTGTATTAAGACATTCCAAGTTTTAAGCTCATAAAGGAAAGTGTATCTTTTAAATAAGATAACTTTTCCTCGAAACGAGAAATTCATCTTTCTCGGTCATGAGCTTTATGATTAAAACATTCAAAAGTTTTTCAAGCTCATGAAAACGACTTCTAAGTAAATGTCAACTTAGGACTCGGTCTTCAGTTAAATGGAAAGTTTATCGCCGATGATAAACTTATCCTTAACAACGGGAATTTTACAACTTCTCGGACTTGAGCTCGTTTTGTAAGATATTCAACATCTTAAGCTTAAGTAATTTGTTTTCAAAACATTGAACACAATTTTTCGAGAATTTCTCAAAAAGGTTTTTCTAAATCTTTCAAAATTTCTGTGTTCAAAAATGTTTTGATAAAAAGAGCATGTCTTCTGGAATTGATAATATTTACGATACTAGAAATGTCATTCAATAATGACACGGGGTTGTAAATAAAGTTCGAGCAGAAGTTCAAATGTTTTAAAACATGCTCAAAATGGCTTGCTATTATTTTCGATTGTAACCTGCTTTTCATACTCAAGTCAAGCATTTCACCGAAAAGCTTTGACACAACAACGGGAATTAATTGGCTCGGGCATGGTTTACTTTATAACCATGTAAGGTATTTTGTTTACGTAATAACACAATCTAACATGAATATATGTACGTGTCAGTGCATTTATTTGTTAAAACAAGTGAAATCTTGTTTTTATGAAGTTATCATCTCCACCAACCGTAGTAATTTACAATTGATATCTACATACTTGATATGAGTGTATTTACTCATATCATTTGTAGCTTAAAATAATGAAATATTGCTCATAATGTATCAAATATGCCTTGGATATGCTTGTTTCTTGTTTTCATGTGTGTAGGTACCAAGTTCACGAAAACCGGTAATAATCGACACGAGTTTGATGATAAAGATTGAAGAAGCCAAAATCGAGCTCGACTCTAGAGGATTTAATAAATTGTCAAGTTATGGACCAAGTGGGTCCCACATGGGTTTATTGGGCCTGAAGAGCCCAAATTTGGATACAAATGATTTTACTCTTGGGTCAAGGCCCAAATTAAGCCCAACATCTAATACTTTTTAGCTACAAAGTCATTAGGCCATTTTACTACAATAAATCTGATGAATAAAGATTCATTGGGCCAAAAGCCCAATAAACATAGCTAAAGAAACGAAGGAACTTGAAAATGGGCTTTAGGGTTTTCAAAGTGAAATTAATAAACTCGTTTATTATAACACAAACGTAACACTTTTTTATCCTCACAAAACACGTCACTTCCCATTAAATAATTACAACCGTCCCTTTCACTTTATTTTACCCACACACACTTAAATCTGTTTGTTATTTCCCATGTTCCATCTTCCCCAATCTTCTTCCCCAAAAACCTAAAAAAAACTAGTTACTGTTCAAATCTTTAATCAGTAAAAATAATGAGTTTTACATATGGCTTTTTACCTATTTAATTAATTCATACCAAGGGGAATAAAACCCCCTTGGTTTAAGAAAGAGAAGAGATGGATTGAAGGAGCTACGTGGCTAATCAGTATTGGCTTCTACACCTCATCATCCCATATCCACCAATCACAACCCTTAAAAGAACACAACTAGCACACGGATGCCACATTGGCGATCCGTGTGCTATTTTGTATCATCACAGCCATCCAATTGAAGAAAGAGAAAGGAAGAGAAGATCTATGGACTAAAATCAAGAAGGAATATTCTTCATTAGATCTGGATATTCGCATCACCAACAAGCCTTGGGAGGCTATAAAAACCCCCATTATTTTCATTGTAATCATCCTTTACTTTTTCTTTAATGTTACTTTGTAGAAATAGATTTAGGTTAATTGTTGTATTTCTTTTTAAAGCTTTGTAATGTTTCTTGAATATTAATGAATAATCAGCTTATTTCAGCATATCGGGTCTCATTTATATTTTCTCATTTAAAATCTTTTACTTCTTAAAAGTGATTTATGAATTAACCCTATTTTCTGTTTAATAAGATTAACATTGTGATGGTAAAAATAAGCTAATTAATAGCTTTATTTTTATTATTAAAAGTGAAAAGGATTTAAATAATCTTTCCCTACTGGAAAGATAAATAAAAATAGTTAGATATTCGATGGCGTTTGTTGGTTTCGGATTGAAGAATAATGGTGAATGGTGGTTGCGGTTCGGTTCATAGGTAGCTCAGCGCTATCCTACTCCTCAACGGTTTTCCCAAAAGGTTCCATCTCTTTTTAATATCATGTTTTTATTTAAAAATATTATGTTATGTTTATTTGTGTAAGTTATGTTTAATTGATTTAGGTCTTGACTACTTGTTGTTTAATAAACTGGTATTCGAAATTTTATAAGATAGCTACTGTTAAGATTTAAATTTTTGGTTATTCTAAGATAAAATGTGAATGTTTATGATTGTTAAAAAATGTTTGGTTGAGGATTGATACAGTTTGGAGTCTGCTTAATAATTTGAGTTATCAGGATTTTGGTTTTGGACTGAAGATTTGAACATAGTCTGATAAAGTTTCAGATTTGATTTAGTTAATATATATCTGATAGTTCTGTTTACTTGAATCTGATGTTGATAGTCGTTTGATGACGAGAGCGTTGGATTTGAATGAAGTTGATTACTAGCCATGCTAAAATCAGCTATATGTTTTTACTTTGGTGGAATTAGTTGTTTAATGATTAAGATGAGTTTTAATTCTAGCTAGGGTAGCAGGTTGTAGTATTCTGCTTAGTTCATTTGCAAGTTGATTTAGGATCTTTTTGCTGATTGTTTTTCTACTGTTAATTGTGTTCATTTCTTTACTGATTTTTGAATCTGACTTGTGGAATAAGTGGATCGTTTTTTTTGAATCTGATTAGCTTTGTGCTTAATATAGATTTGGGGTAAGATCAGTTTGATTGGATTTTGTTTTGCTGTTACATTTTTGAGTTAAAACTGGAATGATTATTATAAGTTTTAATTTTAGAAATTACTTTTGGTTTGCTGATATGAAGTCCTATATGATTTTTAGTTAAATATGATTTCTGAATCGTTTTATTGTTACTTATTTGTTGCTGGATTAGTCTTAGTGATTTTTCTTAAAGGTTCTTGCTATTTAAATTGTTCAGCAATTTCAGCTTATCAGAATCAATCATCTGATAAGCTCAATAAGCTGTTCCGAGCAGCTTTAGCAAATAAGCTATCACAAGTCTTTCCTAAGACTTCTTTTTAATAATCTGTCTAAAAAGTTTAAATTCCAAAAAAATATGTCTCGTGTGGGGTTCGAACCTGTGACCTCCTGGTCACAGGTATAGAGTGATAACCATCTGGGCTATTGTCCTTTTTGATTTTATTTCCCTTTCTTTCATTAATATAGTGTAAATCTAACTGGCAGGTTTTGTTTTACTTTAATTATCTTTGTCACGTTTTATTTCTTTTAATTTTAATTAAAGTTAATTTTTAATAAAAAGTAGTTTCAGAAAATAAAAAAAAATAAAAAATAAAATAAAATAAAATATAAAAAAAATAAAAAAATGTTTTTATTTACTTAAAAAGTTTGATTAAATAGATTTTAATAACTTTAGTTTAAAATAAAGTTAGTTCTTAAATAAATTTGTTTTAGGTGAATTTTAAAAGTAAATTAGTTTAAAAGTTGATTTAATTAAATAGATTTATTTTTAATAGATAATTAAATAGATTAAATTTTTAAAGAGTTTAAATTAGTTTAATTTTTATAGTGCTTTTAATTTCTAAGTAAGTGTTTGTAGAATTTTAAATAGGCGGAGTTTACGATTCATGCACTTTAGGGTAATTTTAAATAGCTTAAAATTCATAGATTTTAATTATAGTTTAAAAACCACGAAAACCAATTCAAATCGATTGTCCAAATCAAAGCAAAACGTCTCAAATTCATAAGATCTTCGTGTAAAACGAACTAGACTCACTCACGTGTTTAATTGAATTCGTCATTGGTATTATTAGACTATTACTTTTTCCTAAAGGTAATTTTCTAATTTACCCTATAACGTATCAAATAAATCACTATACACATCCACTTACATTAAAAATTTTGGCGCCGCTGCCAGGGATCTTGTGTACGATTCGTCTTTGTGGAGATTTGTTGATCGTGGATTTGAAGACCCTTTTCGTCCTCGGAAAGTTTGTTATTTTTCTATTATATAGTATGTATCGTTTTTCTCGTTTTTTGTGAATAATATATTGTATTACGTAGAAAAATAATTTTAAATACTTTTCAAATAAGCCTTAGTTGGGATTTCATCACCTAGCTATTGTATTCGAACCCAAAACAAAAATAAAAGGCAAAATAGATAAATACTAATAAGAAGTTTGAACTCGATTTATACAAACTATAAGGTGGGTATAAGGCGACGTGCTATAAAAGGCCGTCTAAGGAAAAAGGTTTTTAAGTGCTTTGTGCCACCTCGTTTCCCCGCTTGCTTGTGCGTATATTGAGAGGGATGACCTATTATTGGTTTGCCGACTCAAGTAGTATTAAATCTTATTTTTGTAGTTTACTTATTTAACCTCGAGACGTTTAGGTTTTCACCTATCGTTTCAAAGTCGACCGAGGGTAATTTACTTCCATAGTAGTTATCCTTATTCCTTGTTTTTTATCGATCATTATTGATTGAGCAATACCAAATAAAATACCAAAAATAATCTTCTTTCTTGTCTAATTTCTTTTCTTCAATCCTCTAAATTCTCGTCTTTGTAGTGTATGCAATTACGTTCTTCTCGCCTTGTGATTGATTTTAATAGGCTTGAAAATATTCCTCGTAGAAATAGAAATCGTCAACAACGGTAGTGGAACCCGAGATTCCACCTATTGTTGTAGAGATGGCCGATAACCGAACAATGGAGGAATTGCTCCGCGCACCCACCGAAGGGTATGGGGAAGCAATCGTTGTGCCGGCTATTTTGGCGGATCATTTTGAGATTAAGACGGGTCTCTTATCGCTCATTCGTGCCGACCAATTTCGTGGCAATGAGACCGATAGCCCGCATTCTCACATTCGGAATTTTAATCGAATTACCTCGACTCTCAAGTTTAGAGATGTGCCGAATGACGTGTTAAGCTCATGCTTTTTCCGTACTTGCTCGAGGGTAATGCTAAGCTTTGGTATGAGAAAGAACCATTGGGTTCGATTTTAACTTGGGATGATTTAGTGTCAAAGTTTATGAATTATTTCTTTCCACCATCCAAGACAACACAGTTTAAGAATGAGATCACTAGGTTTGAACAAAAAGTGCATGAATCGTTTGGGGTTGCTTGGGAAAGATTTAAGGATTTGTTGAGACAATGTCCACACCACGGTTTCTCGGAATTGCATCAAATAAATACTTTTTATAATGGGCTTAATATGATTGAACAAGATTCTTTAAATGCCGCCGCGGGTGGTAATCTTTTAAGAAAAACACCGAGAGACGCGTGGAGAATAATTGAGGATAAGTCTAGAGCACAATATTCACGAAACACACCGGTTGTTTCCAATGTGAATTCATCTAATCACGAGATTTCTAGATTGGACTCTAAGATTGATAGTGGATTTGCGACTTTGTTGAGTGATATTAGGAAGAATCCTCATGGATCGATTAATATGATTGAGAATGTTTGTGTATCGTGTGGTGGAGCACATCCTAATTATGCTTGTTTAAACACGGGTTTTGATCAAGCTAGTGCTTTTGCCGCGACGGGAACTTATGGCTCCAACGGTCAAGTTCCTCGTCAAAATCATGTTGCTCCACCGGGTTTTCCACCGGTTCAAAATAGGTACAACAGTGGAAATAATGGGAATAATTTTAACCGTGGTAACCAAGGGAATTTTAATCAAGGAAATGGGTTTAATGCTAATCAAAACAATCAAGGTTTTCAAGGGAATAATCAAAATGATTTGTCAAGCTATATCAAGTCAAATGAGGCAAATATGAAAGCTTTTCAAAATAACATTCAAGGGCAAATTAATACTTTGAAACTTGATTTTCAAAATACGATTAAAGGGCAAAACAATAAGATTGAGCTTAATCAACAAAGGCTAGAGGAAAACCAAAATCGTATGCAACAAAATTTAGAACAAGGTCAAAACAAATTTCTTTCGATGTTTGAATCCTTTATGAGTCAACCTTCCCCGTCTTCGGGTGGCTTACCTAGTAACACCATTCCAAACCCAAAGGGTGAGATGAAAGCTATAACCACATGTAGTGGGAAGGCTTTAGACGGACCTTTGCTTCCACATGTGAGTACCTCTACGGTGAGGGAAGTGGAGCAAGAACCCGAGGTGGTTAAAGAAAAGGAAATTCCTATTCCACCAAAGGTAGACCAATTGCCTATTCCGGAACCCGAGCTTCCGAAGACTAAACCCACACTATCCTACCCTTAGAGACTTAACCAAGAGAAGCTCCGCGAAAAGTCCATTGCTCAAATGGCTACTTTTTTAGAGATGTTTAAGAATCTTCATATTAATGTTAGTTTCGCGGATGCATTGCTTTACATGCCTAAGTTTGCTTCGACTGTTAAGAGATTAATGAATGATAAAGGGAAATTGCTTGAAGTGTCTACATCTTTAGATGCTAATTGTTCCGCGGTTCTTACACAAAAGCTTCCCAAAAAGCTTGGAGACCCGGGCAAGTTTGTGATACCATGTGATTTCCCTAATATGGAAGAATGCTTGATTTAGCCGATCTTGATGCTAGCATTAATTTGATGCCTCTTTCCGTGTGGAAAAGGTTATCACTTCTCGAGCTTACACCTACTAAGATGACTCTCGAGCTAGCGGATCGATCGATTGCCTTACCAAAAGGTATAGCCGAGGACGTGTTTGTCAAAGTAGGGAAACTCGTCTTTCCAACGGACTTTGTGGTTTGCGATTATCCCGAAGATTCTCGTGTACCACTAATTTTGGGAAGACCGTTTTTGATGACGGCTAGTGCTTTAGTTGACATGAAAGCGGGAAAATTGACTTTAAGAGTTGATGAGGAACATATCACGTTTGATATTGGTCATATCTCTAAATTTTCTTCCAAGTACTACGAGGAATCAATTAATCAAATCGATTTGATTGATGTTACTTGTGAAGAATATTCTCAAGAAGTTCTTGGATTCTCGGCTTCTTCTAAGAGTGGCAATCCCACTTCTTCGAATCCTATTATCTCTTCGGCTAAGCCTTCACTCACTCCATTTGAGGGAGGTGACTTCGTTCTTGAAGAGCTTGAGAATAATGGATATTCAAAAATCGAGAAGGAAATTGATGATTACCTTAGCACACCGTTTGATCCTAGTGAGTTTGATAGTGAGAATTTTGATCCCGAGGGAGATATTGCGTTAATTGAGAAATTGTTGAATATGGATCCTTTTGAGTCACCACCTATGGAACTAAAAGTTGTGAATGAAAATGAGATTAAAGTAAAAACATCTATTGAGGAAGCACCCGAATTAGAACTTAAGGAATTACCCACTCATTTGGAGTATGCTTTTCTTGAAGGATCGGATAAGTTACCGGTGATTATTGCTAAGGGGTTAAAGGAAAATGAAAAGGATGAGCTTATTAAAGTGCTTAAGAAACATAAACGGGCCATTGCATGGAAAATCTCCGACATTAAGGGTATAAATCCCAAATTTTGTACTCATAAAATTCTAATGGAGGATGATTATAAACCCGCTATCCAAAATCAAAGAAGGGTCAATCCAAAGATTCATGAGGTGATCAAAAAGGAAGTCACTAAACTTCTACACGCCGGAATGATCTACCCTATCTCGGATAGTCCATGGGTTAGCCCCGTGCATTGTGTTCCAAAGAAAGGAGGAATGACGGTTGTTACTAATGAGGATAATGAATTGATTCCTACTAGACTTGTGACCGGTTGGCGTGTTTGTATTGATTATAGGAAACTTAATGATGCCACTAGGAAGGATCATTTTCCATTACCTTTTATGGATCAAATGTTAGAGAGACTAGCGGGAAATGAATTCTATTGCTTTTTGGATGGATTTTCCGGCTATTTCCAAATCCCCATTGACCCTCGTGATCAAGAAAATACCACATTCACTTGTCCTTATGGAACATTTGCCTATCGTCGCATGCCTTTTGGACTATGTAATGCTCCGGGGACGTTCCAAAGGTGCATGATGGCCATTTTCCATGATATGATCGAGAAAACCATGGAAGTCTTCATGGATGACTTTTCGGTTTTTGGGGAATGTTTCACTTCATGTCTCTCTAACCTTGAAAGAATGTTGCAATGTTGTGAGGAAACAAATCTTGTGCTTAATTATGAAAAATGTCACTTCATGTGCAAAGAGGGAATTGTGTTAGGACATAAGATCTCTAAGGCTGGTATTGAGGTTGATAGGGCTAAAATCGACGTGATTGCCAAATTGCCTCCACCCACCACCGTTAAGGGAGTAAGGAGTTTTCTCGGCCATGCCGGCTTCTATCGTCATTTTATACAAGACTTCTCTAAGATAGCTCGACCTATGACCCATCTTTTGGAAAAAGAGACTCCTTTCATCTTTTCAGATGAGTGTATTCAAGCCTTTGAGATGCTTAAAAAGAAGTTAACCGAATCTCTAATCTTAGTTGCCCCGGATTGGGATCTACCTTTTGAAATTATGTGTGATGCTAGTGATTATGCGGTAGGTGCGGTTTTGGGGCAACGTAAGCTAAAACACTTCTTGCCTATACACTATGCAAGTAAGACTATGACGGATGCTCAAACAAAGTACACTACAACGGAAAAGGATCTACTTGCCGTTGTGTATGCTTTTGAAAAGTTTAGACCATACCTCGTCTTGTCTCAAACCATAGTGTATACGGACCACTCGGCTATCAAATAACTTCTTAATAAACAAGATGCTAAGCCGAGGTTGCTCCGGTGGATTCTCCTCCTTCATGAATTTAATTTCAAAATTCTAGACAAAAAAGGAGCCGAGAATCTCGCGGCCGGTCATTTATCTCGACTTGAAAATACTCACCAAAGTGATCGAGAGAACAAGGAAAACAATGAAACATTTCCTCTCGAGACGCTTAGTATGATTGCTTTTCGTGGTGATGATAGTACCCCATGGTTTGCGGACAACGCAAATTACCATGCGGGGAAGTTTGTGATCAAGGGTATGTCGTCCCAACAAAAACGAAAGTTTTTCAAGGATATCTCCTATTACTTTTGGGACGACCCCTATTTGTTTCGTGTGTGCGCGGATCAAGTGATTCGTAGGTGCGTGTTTGGAAAAGAAGCTTAAGATATCCTTAAATCTTGTCATGAGGGACCCACCGGGGGACATCATGGTGCTAACGCCACAGCGAAGAAAGTCTTTGATGCCGGCTTCTTTTAGCCTTCCATATATCGTGATTACCAAGACTTGATCAAGACTTGTGATGCTTGTCAACGTCAAGGAAAGAACTCACAAAGGGATGAAATGCCTCAAAACATTATCCAAGTTTGTAAAATCTTTGACATGTGGGGGATCGATTTTATGGGGCTGTTTCCATCTTCGAAAGGAAACAAATACATTCTCGTAGCCGTGGACTATTTGTCTAAATGGATTGAAGCTAAGGCTTTACCCACGAATGATGCTCGAGTTGTGGTGAAATTTTTGAAACAACTCTTTGCTAGGTTTGGAACTCCGCGGGCTATTATAAGTGATCGTGGGAACCATTTTTGTAATGAACAATTTGAAAAAGTTCTAAAGAAATATGGTGTCAATCATCGACTTTCTACGGCTTATCACCCTCAAACGAGTGGTAAAGTGGAGGTTTCAAACCGAGCTCTTAAAAGGATTTTGGAGCGTTCTATTGGAGAAAATCCCACTTCATGGTCGGATAAATTGGACGATGCATTGTGGGCTTTCCGTACGGCTTACAAGACGCCAATTGGTTGTACACCATTTAGGTTTGTCTACAGAAAAGCATGCCACTTGCCAATTGAACTCGAACATAAGGCGTATTGGGCTCTTAAGCATTGTAACTTTGATTTGAGGACCGCGGGTGATCATCGCAAGGTTCAATTGAATGAACTAAGTGAATTAAGGGATGAAGCTTATGAAAACTCTTTGATCTACAAAGAGAAGACTAAGAGGATTCATGACTCTAAGATCAAAAACCGCATTTTCAATGTTGGTGATCAAGTCCTCTTATTCAACTCTAGACTTAAGATTTTCTCGGGCAAGCTTAAATCCCGTTGGTCCAGACCATTCACCATTACACAAGTTTTCCCTTATGGCACCGTTGAGCTAGCTCAAAAAGACGGGCCTAACTTTAAGGTGAATGGTCATCGTGTGAAACATTACTTTGGAGGGGACATACCTACGGAGGTTGTCCCGGATCTTCAAACTTTCCCTAAGGACCAATGAATGCGGGGATCGAGTCGAGCTCATGACTCGGTTAACAAAAACGAGGTGCCTTGTGGGGGAGTCCCATACATTCTATCTTCTTTCTATTTTCTAACACCTAATAAGTCTTGATCTTTCAAGCTCGTGTTCGTGATTTGTTGTGTTGTGATCTTAGGTATGACCCTAATTTTTGAAGACTCTCGTGTTCGGTTTTTGCCGATCCACTTGATCTTCCATTCTTTGAATGCCAAAAAGGGGCACACTTTCTTTCCCTTGATTTTTATCGACTAACGTTTTATCTTGAGGCATAATTAATAAACGGCTTATAGATTTGCGTGCTCTTTCAATGCTAGGAATTTGCATTAGACTCTTCGTGTTTTAGCAAGGGGGTGTTACCCTTGAGCTAAGAAACATTGAGGACAATGTTTGGTTTTAGCATGGGGGATTCAATCGATATAATCGCTTGCAATTGCTTTTGTCGTGTCCAAACGTATTGTTTTTCTCATTTTTTCAATAAAATTTTAAAATTTTTTGTGTTATTTTTAAGTTTTAATAGATAAAATAAGTGTTTTTGACACGAATGTAGGCTTTCAATAAGAATAGTTTTTGACTCGACTTGTTTTTTAACCTTAGCTTTTCCTTAACGTATTTGAATTAAGTTTTGCTAGGCTATTATATAGGGAGTTTTAAAACGCGAAGGTCTTAATTCATACGAGTTAAGAACAAGAACTTTTCGCAAGCTCCTATAATTGATCCTAGAAAGTCGTCTATCAAGGGAACTTTAAAACCCAAATTCTAAAACTTGCAAAAGTTTAAGAAGATGCAAGATCCTATAGATGACTTGAAAACCCAAAACTTTGATTTAATAGGCTAAGTATCCATTGATTTCATTTTTGGAATTTTACAATATGGAGAACAAGAGATGATAGAGCCAATTATAAGTTCGGTATTCTTTCGGGAATTTATGTGAGTTAATTATGAGCCTATTCTCCCATCACTTGTTAATAAATTTAATTGCAATAAATAAGGTTGAACGATTTGAAAAGTTACTTAGCTTCTAGCCCAAGATCGTTTAGAAGTTGCTCGGTATGGATTAGAGTTCATAGCCAAGGCATAACTTATTGAAGCGGGATGCGAAGATTGGCGAGTCCAAAAAGGTCATAACAAGAAATGAGGGCTATGTTTTATTGCTAAAGATCTCAAGTGATGTGAAGAATCATTTATCAAAAATCAATATGAAGGATCGAGACACACGACGAAAAGCAAAATACTCCCAAAAAGTCATGGAGAACTCTATCCAAAAAGACCAAAATAAGGTATGAGGATAAATGAAGCCAAGTCCAAAAAGGAGGCGGATCGTTGTTAATCAAAATCCCAAATAAAGATTGGAGAAAAATGAAGAAGTCGTGGTCCAAGTATGAATCTCTCAAAAATTCAAGTGAAGAAATATTATGAAGAGAAGACCATTATTTCAAGAACGTCTCTCAAGGTTGGAAGTATAAAGTCACTGCCAAATATCGATCCGAGAAAGGTCTCAAATCGCGAAACAAGTTATGCCAAGATATGAACTTTATGAAGTCCCGAGAAGCAGTTTTAAAAGATTTTGTCCTTTAGCTAACTATTGATTAAATCGTTCACTTTATTTTTGTCCTAATAAATTATCGAAATAAGTCAACAATGCATCCTCGTGATCATTCAAGACAACAATAAAATATAATAGATACACATAGGAATAAGGGAGTCTAAGTGAGTAATTAGCCCACATGAGTTCGTGTTAGTTTACCAACTTATAATAACAATGATCTTGTTTTTGCACTTGGCATGCAAAAGTGAAAAGTCGAGGACGATGAATCTATTTGAGTTTTATGATCCTTAAAGTTATTTTATGTCTTTGCAAAATAAAATGTCAAAAGTTGAATAATGGTGTAGACATAGTTCAATTTTATCATTACGTGAGGACACGGCAATTGCTTAGCATGGGGGAATTTGATATGAGTGTATTTACTCATATCATTTGTAGCTTAAAAGAATGAAATATTGCTCATAATGTATCAAATATGCCTTGGATATGCTTGTTTCTTGTTTTCATGTGTGTAGGTACCAAGTTCACGAAAACCTGCAATAATCGACACGAGTTTGATGATAAAGATTGAAGAAGCCAAAATCGAGCTCGACTCTAGAGGATTTAATAAATTGTCAAGTTATGGACCAAGTGGGTTCCACATGGGTTTATTGGGCCTGAAGAGCCCAAATTTGGATACAAATGATTTTACTCTTGGGTCAAGGCCCAAATTAAGCCCAACATCTAATACGTTTTAGCTACAAAGTCATTAGGCCATTTTACTACAATAAATCTGATGAATAAAGATTCATTGGGCCAAAAGCCCAATAAACATAGCTAAAGAAACGAAGGAACTTGAAAATGGGCTTTAGGGTTTTCAAAGTGAAATTAATAAACTCGTTTATTATCACACAAACGTAACACTTTTTTATCCTCACAAAACACGTCACTTCCCATTAAATAATTACAACCGTCCCTTTCACTTTATTTTACCCACACACACTTAAATCTGTTCGTTATTTCCCATGTTCCATCTTCCCCAATCTTCTTCCCCAAAAACCTAAAAAAAACTAGTTACTGTTCAAATCTTTAATCGTAAAAATAATGAGTTTTACATAGGGCTTTTTACCTGTTTAATTAATTCATACCAAGGGGAATAAAACCCCCTTGGTTTAAGGAAGAGAAGAGATGGATTGAAGGAGCTACGTGGCTAATCCTTATTGTCTTCTACACCTCATCATCCCATATCCACCAATCACAGCCCTTAAAAGAAACACAACTAGCACACGGATGCCACGTTGGCGATCCGTGTGCTATTTTGTATCATCACAGCCATCCAATTGAAGAAAGAGAAAGGAAGAGAAGATCTATGGCCAAAAATCAAGAAGGAATATTCTTCATCAGATCCGGATATTCGCATCACCAACAAGCCTTGGGAGGCTATAAAAACCCCCATTATTTTCATTGTAATCATCCTTTACTTTTTCTTTAATGTTACTCTGTAGAAATAGATTTAGGTTAATTGTTGTATTTATTTTTAAAGCTTTCTAATGTTTCTTGAATATTAATGAATAATCAGCTTATTTCAGCATATCGGGTCTCGTTTATATTTTCTCATTTAAAATCTTTTACTGCTTAAAAGTGATTTATTAATTAACCCTATTTTCTGTTTAATAAGATTAACATTGTGATGGGGAAAATAAGCTAATTAATAGCTTTATTTTTATTATTAAAAGTGAAAAGGATTTAAATAATCTTTCCCTACTAGAAAGATAAATAAAATTAGTTAGAGATTCGATGGCGTTTGTTGGTTTCGGATTGAATAATAATGGTGAATGGTGGTTGCGGTTCGGTTCATAGGTAGCTCAGCGCTATCCTACTCCTCAACGGTTTTCCCAAAAGGTTCCATCTCTTTTTAATATCATGTTTTTAGTTAAAAATATTATGTTATGTTTATTTGTGTAAGTTATGTTTAGTTGATTTAGGTCTTGACTACTTGTTGTTTAATAAACTGGTATCCGAAATTTTATAAGATAGCTACTGTTAAGATTTAAATTTTTGCTTATTCTAAGATAAAATGTGAATGTTTATGATTGTTAAAAAATGTTTGGTTGAGGATTGATACAGTTTGGAGTCTGCTTAATAATTTGAGTTATCGGGATTTTGGTTTTGGACTGAAGATTTGAACGTAGTCTGATAAAGTTTCAGATTTGATTTAGTTAATCTATATCTGATAGTTCTGTTTACTTGAATCTGATGTTGATAGTCGTTTGATGACGAGAGCGTTGGATTTGAATTAAGTTGATTACTAGTCATGCTAAAATCAGCTATATGTTTTTACTTTGGTGGAATAGCTGTTTAATGATTAAGCTGAGTTTTAATTCTAGCTAGGGTAGCAGGTTGTAGTATTCTTCTTAGTTCATTTGCAAGTTGATTTGGGATCTTTTTGCTGATTGTTTTTCTACTGTTAATTGTGTTCATTTCTTTATTGATTTTTGAATCTGACTTGTTGAATAAGTGAATCATTTTTCTTTAATCTGATTAGCTTTGTGCTTAATATAGATTTGGGGTAAGATCAGTTTGATTTGATTTTGGTGTTACATTTTTGAGTTAAAACTGGAATGATTATTATAAGTTTTAATTTTAGAAATTACTTTTGGTTTGCTGATATGAAGTCCTATATGATTTTTAGTTAAATATGATTTCTGAATCGTTTTCTTGTTACTTATTTGTTGTTGGATTAGTCTTAGTGATTTATTTCTTAAAGGTTCTTGTTATTTAAATTGTTCATCAATTTCAGCTTATCAGAATCAATCATCTGATAAGCACAATAAGTTGCTCCGAGCAGCTTTAACAAATAAGCTATCACAAGTCTTTCCTAAGACTTCTTTTTAATAATCTGTCTAAAAAGTTTAAATTCCAAAAAAATATGTCTCGTGTGGGGTTCGAACCTGTGACCTCCTGGTCACAGGTATAGAGTGATAACCATCTTGGCTATTGCCCTTTTTGATTTTATTTCCCTTTCTTTCATTAATATAGTGTAAATCTAACTGGCAGGTTTTGTTTTACTTTAATTATCTTTGTCACGTTTTATTTCTTTTAATTTTAATTAAAGTTAATTTTTAATAAAAAGTAGTTTCAGAAAATAAAAAAAATAAAATAAAAAAAATAAAATATAAAAAAAATAAAAAAATGTTTTTATTTACTTAAAAAGTTTGATTAAATAGATTTTAATAACTTTAGTTTAAAATAAAGTTAGTTCTTAAATAAATTTGTTTTAGGTGAATTTTAAAAGTAAATTAGTTTAAAAGTTGATTTAATTAAATAGATTTATTTTTAATAGATAATTAAATAGATTAAATTTTTAAAGAGTTAAAATTAGTTTAATTTTTATATAGTGCTTTTAATTTCTAAGTAAGTGTTTGTAGAAATTTAAATAGGCGGGGTTTACAATTCATGCACTTTAGGGTAATTTTAAATAGCTTAAAATTCGTAGATTTTAATTATATTTTAAAAACCACGAAAACCAATTCAAATCGATTGTCCAAATCAAAGCAAAACGTCTCAAATTCATAAGATCTTCGTGTACAACTCACTCGACTCACTCACGTGTTTAATTGAATTCGTCATTGGTATTATTAGACTATTAATTTTTCCTAAATGTAATTTTCTAATTTACCCTATAACGTATCAAATAAATCACTATACACATCCACTTACATCAATACTCGACGATACGACTACTCAAACAGCGACTACAACTCTTTCAATAGAACACGGGTCAACATTTGAGGGGGAGCAATTGTACAACATTCAGAATCTTTGAAGCCGAAAGTGCCAAGTTCACATATTGGTGTCAAGACAACGATATCAATCGTACACATGGAGTCAAAGATAACTTCAGACGCGACGAGGCGACCAACATTCATGAACAAGAACCATGTGATTCTATCATATGATGTTCTCCATCATTCAGGTCCAACCTCGTAAATTGCTAATCTTGTAAATACATTATCATATATGATCTTTGTACGTGATAAGTACCTTACACTTGTGTTTTAAAGGTATTCAATTTACGTTTCAAGTACACCCTCATTAATTTGAGGGGGAGTTTGTGAAAATCATGAAGATAATTGGATTTGCATTTTTCTTCCCAAATTTTCTTAAAATGCTATTAAATCAATTGATATTAAAAACATCGATTGGGTTAATATTTTTAATATGGGGTGATAATGTGATTTAATATTCATATCAATAATGGTTTGACTTAATGTGCTGGCTCATCCCGACATGTGCGAAATATCTTCGAATATCGTGGCATATGTTAAGAGGGAGCAAAATAGATTTGCACTTCAAAATGGATTTCATTGTGATTTATACTTACCCAAAATATCTTTATTCACGACGATGAAGATTGTGGTGACATAAGGATGGTAGGATAGGTTAAATTCCAATGATTCTTCCAAAACCGGAGGAATCTTCCCAAGGACATTCCATAGCTAGAAATAGTAGTCCTTAGGAAAGATGGAGAAATATTATGAACGTAGCCGAATGCCGACCAAGTACTTAAGTTAGCACTGGAACAATCGCAACAAGGTGCTAGTTATGATGTATTGGTATGCATTGAAGGGGTTGAAGAATGAAAAAGAATTGTAAAGATAAAGGGTGTAAAGAAAGAAGCCCTCCTTATAACCTTAGGAAGAAACCGGGTCAATACATATGCTATTGAGATCATTTTTAATGATGCTTGATATTGAAGACAGACATCATGGACCTAGTGATGCAATGCACAACCCATCCCAGCTAACTCATGTATCTCTTAAAAGATATTTGTTTTAATCACACGGAGACAACGCATTATCTATTGATTTATTCACTCCGAATAAACTGGTATTGAAATGGTGGCACTCCTCTCCAGCCTCTGATCACTAAAATTCAAAATGCACGATCGAGTATAGAGCCATTTGAGATCATCAAATATCTCATTAGGACACACTGTCATGGTTCCTTGCTTCTTCGCATACTGTGAAAAGTAAGAAAGATCTTAAGAGTCCTACGCAAAATCTTCATGATCTTGCCTGAACATCCGAGTAATACGAAAGTATTTACAATGAAGATGGAAATCCTTCTTGAGCGAATATCAAAAAGCTCATGGTAGGTGACTTGTGCGATTCTTTATGAATCAAGCTTGTGATAACTGGAAAGCAACAGTGGTTTAATTCTTAACTGAATTTAAACACGTTCCACGCCTCTACGAAATATCTTAATGATCTTGTCAGAACACTCAGAGTGACACTCTATAGTGTTCACAGTGATGAGTGGAAATCCTTCTAGTGTTAACCTCAAACAGCACTTGGTAGGTAACGTGCAAGATTCTATACGAATCAAGCTCATGACAACTGGAAAGCAACGATGGTGCGGTTCTTAATTGAATTTCACTTGTTCCAGAAACATGAATTGACGGCTTATATCATGCGGATAATTCTATCCAAATGATTCACTCTTTATGTTCGCATTCAGCTTTGGACGGTCGAATAAAGAGAACGGGTTTACCCGCGAAATCTTGTCAATGAGGTTTCTTAATTGAAACTACCTGCCACAAGTACGATATTTCATATCGTCCAACGGTCTTCACCGGTCGGAGGTAACATGCTACCGAATTAGAATGAAATGTTCAAGGCCATTTCATCCGTGTATATGTTTTGTTGCTAACTGTCTTATGCAGCGTAACAAGAAGGTGGCATTACGGTGTACAATCCAGAAGAAGTCGTCAACACATGCTTATACTGTATGCACTTAATACTTCAACAAATTTAAGAAAGCCTAAAAGTCAAGTCTTTCGTTGTATCAGACTCTGAAGCTTTCAAGAATTTATAAAGATATAAGTATGTGGAACATGAAGTCATGAAGAGGCAAATATCACAAGTGATGAATGCACAAGGTCAAGGCAAGGAAACATGCTCAAGACTAAAGTCAAAGATCTCACCAGCATGTTCACAAGAACAAGATCGAAGACTCAAGTATAGTATGATAGGTTTAAGATTTTATAAAATGGTGTGACCTCCCTTACGAGATTGTTGGAAATACGTTTTTCCAAGGAAAGTCTCGGTCACATCATTATTAGCATAGATCATGAGCTATAGACAATTTAGGACATTGTAACTTGGAGTGACCTCCCTTAGGGGGAGATTGTCGGAAATACATTTTTACGTATTTAGAAAGGATCGGTCACTCCAATGATATATTCAAGTATTGGGCTCGTGATCCAATATGTAATCAATATAGCCCATATAGCCCACATGTAGGGTAGGCTATATATACCCCCTCATAGCATGTTAGGAGGGGTTGGTCATTGTTTGTTACACACATTTGATTAATACATCTATCTTTCTCTAATCCTCTCCTTTTTCTCTCTAACTTTCTCTCTCTATATCTTAATCCCTCTCCCACTATTTAGATCATTACAACACTTGTAACAATTATAAGAAAACGTGGACCTACACCTATGTTCAACACAATCCGGAATACAGAAGGAGCAAGCAATCAGTGTTGGAAATACGTTTTACGTATTTATGAAGGATCGGTCGCTCCAACGATAATTATGTAATGGGCTCGTGATCTATTTACTTTATGTATGGTCCATATAGCCCACATGTAGGGTGGGCTATATATAACCCCTCCTAGCATGTTAGGAGGGGGTTGTTGATTCCATTCTCACTTAATCATATTTTCCACTTTCACTTTCTCTCTCTAGTTCTCTCCCTTCTCTCCTTTCTCTCTCTAATCCCTCATCTAATTCCTTCATTTCTTCTTTATTAATCAATCAATCAACCAACCTAATCCACCAAATCCATGATCTAGAATAAGCCATTAATTTCGTAGACCTTCAATTGGTATCAAGAGCCTTGGTTAGTTTGGTTTATTCTTATTTTATTTTGTTTGATTTTGGTGGGTTTTGATTTAATCATGCTTAAATTTTAAAAAAGTTTGTATTTTTTATAAAAAGTTTGTGTTTTTATATGTTAAATCATATCAAATCTTCAAATTTACTTACTTTTTAGATAAAAAATTACAAATTTTTATATAAAAATCAAATTTTTTTCTTATATAAAACCTTAAAAAGTTGTGTTTTTATAAAAAGTTAGTGTTTTTTTATAGAAGTTTTTGTTTTTCTCTTTTTTAATTTTGTAGTTTTTTATAAACAATTTGTATCAATTTTCTCAATTTTATAAATCTCTAAATTTTTATCAAGTTTATCAATTTCTAAATTTTTTTTAGTTTTATCAATTTTATTTTTTTTTAGTTTATTTTTTAATCAGTCCTTCAGTCCTACTGTCCAATATCAAGGTTTTTGTCCAGTTGTCCATTTGTCCTCCTGTCCTACAGTCCTTCAATATCCAAGTTTCTCATAATCGAGGTTTTTGGTCTCAGGTTTCAGTCTGTCAGTAGTTATTGTCCAGTTCCGGGTGAAGTTTTTTTTTTCGAGTAAACTATAACTTCCGAATCAATTTTTTACGACAAAACTTCCGAATCAATTTTTTTTTTTTGAAAATCTTCCGAACCAAACACTTCCGATTCGGAAGTCTTCCGAATCAAAATCTTCCGAATCAACATCTTCCGATTCGGAACTGTTCCGAACGAAACAAAGTTCCGAACGAAACAAAGTTCCGAACGAAACAAAGTTCCGATTCGGAACTCTTCCGAATGAAGCTATTTCAAATATAACGGGCAAATTGGGCAAATCATCGTCTTTTCAAAAAGACTCATCACCTTTCGACTCAGACACAAAATAAGACACAAACTCAACACCATCACCAACCGACATCCCTCCATCTCACACTCTCGGACACCCATTCTCACAACATCTCAAAATCAAATCAAACAACAAGACTCTAACTCACCCACCCACCCTCGACATACTTGACACACTCTCGTCTCACACAAACCCCAACCACCTCTCGACTCAACCCAAACAAAACTCACTCAGACTCGACAAATCCCACAAACACTCACATTCTCACCCTTGACCACCCTCCTCCCTCCAACCGACATCAAACCCTCAGAAATCTTCAACCTCGACAACTCTCTTAAACCAATCCCTCACTCGACTATATTCTCACCCTCGACAACACTCGACTCTAACCCCGACACCCAAACACACATCAGACACCCCCCCCATCACAAACCCCACAACTCCCTCAAACACCCTCTCTTTTTACCCTCACCCAATCCTCTCGTCCCCACACACAACCATCCAACTCACACAAGAAGGACTCAAGAAGGACTCACAGAAGAAGAGAGACTCACACCAATAATTAAAAACTTTAAAAAGAACACCTTACCCGAGACCTCATCAAGGAGATCTTGTAGAAATCATTCGTTCCGCATGGGTTTGGGCTAAATGGATGAGCTGGGATGATTATTAAAATGGATGTTTAATAACTTGAGATTGTAATTTGCTATTGAGATTGAAGTGACTATGTTAGCTGCGCATTTGGTGATAGAGATTAGGTGAACTGAGTTTTAGTTCTGGTTGAGGAGGTTTGGGAGATAAAAGGAGGCGGCATAAACGAGAGGAGAGAGATATAAATTAGGGCTGGTCTAGGGACGGAGGTTTTGAGGTGTTTTGTTTATGATAATAAATGTGTTTTGGGAGGAGATAAGCTTATATACGGTGGGCGGATTTTACAAGAGAATGAGTCAAGGCCACATATGACGGAGAAACCAAAGTTCATATCTTCTGCCACGTTTTGTCCAATCAATTTATTTTGATAACTCTTTCAAACGCACAATCTTTTATTTTTTATTATATTTTATATATTTTAACATTCGAATTTTTTTTTAGTTAAATTAATCTAAATCTACTTTAAAAATATCACATTTTTTTATAGTTTTAAAATATCAGATTTTTTTTTTATTTCTTTTTTATTAAACGTTTTATTAAGTAAAAGTTTTAAATTAAGTAAATTTTCGTTTTTTATTTTTATTTTTATTTTGGAAAAAGTTTTATTTTGGATATTAATTGTTCTTTTGGATATTATTTTTGATAATCAATTAATAAATTTTTCTTTTTTTTTATCTTTAATAGTTAATTTTTATTTTTCTAATTTTATTTTCTATTTTAAAATATCACATTTTATTTTTTTATTATTAGTTAAATTTAATTTTGTCACTTTTATATTTTTATTTTGTCACTTTTATATTTTTAGCATTTTATTTAGTAATTTTTTTGGCAAATCGTGTTAAGCGGATATTTTTTTTTTTTAAAAAGTTACCGTGAAAAATTTTTGACGGGTTATCGTGACGAGTTATAGTGACGGGTTAAAAGTCTTGTGGCCGAATTTAAAGACAAACGTGACGAGTCAAAGTGACGAGCTTCATTTACACCATCCATCGAGGAATTTTAAGGGTCTTTCGTTTTTAATCGATCTTTAATGGATCCGTTCGATTCGACATGTCAAAAGGGAGAGTTGTATTTAAGGCAAAACGAAGTTAAGAAAAGTGGCATCACCTCCTTTCAACTACTCCAGTCTCATCTTGTCACTCTTTCGGGGATTCAAGGAGGGAGTGAATTTGTGACAATCTTTGGACAAGATCGTCATATATTCATCGACTCAATTTTTACCGCTTTGACCCAACTCGCCGAGCAACTCAACCATGGAAACTTTAATCACTCTGCATCGGTACTTGCATATAAGGCTCTTGTGACACACCTTACGCCTTTCCTCCAATTTAATATAATCAAGCCTGAAAGTTCAATGATTTGCCAATCGTTTCTTCGAGATACACATACCGAGCTTCGAGTTTTCCGTGATACGATTTTGAAACTCATGTCATCGGTCTCGTCTTCGATATATCACAGATCACAACTTCAGCAAGTGTATGTTAATGGAGTGCAAGCATCAATGACGCAGATGCAAGAGGATAATGGGCATACGGTTGACAACTTGGAGCCTAACGATGGCACGAGCACAGAATCAGGAGGACAACATGATGCCAGTGGCTCGTCAGGGATTGTTCACGAGATCACTCTTGATGACACCTTACCCGTTTATGACGAAGAGCCTGTAAACATGGTACAATGTGATGTTAATTATGATGTATATGCTGATGACATACCGCATATTGAGCATTCGACACCTAATTATGACAAACATGGGATGGAAAAGAGTGATAGCAATACCACTTCTGATTCATCCGATGTGAGTCATAATGGGGGAGAAAGTGTTCAAAATGCTATAGTTCATCATGATAAATGCTTTATAACTGCCTCGTTAACTGATTCTGATTCCAAGATTAAAGAGCTCGAAACGATCGTAGCTCGGCAATCAAAAGATCTTGAGGATGCCAAACTTGAATTTTCTAAGAAAACGGTCAAATTTGAAACATACTTTGAAAAACTTGAAAAATCAAACGTTGTTCTTGAAAGAAAATTGGATCAAACTGTTTTAGATTCTAAAGCTGAAAAGGATAATCTTTTGAAACAAATTCAACTGCTTGAATCTAAGTTGGCATCCCAAGATAACGTGCTCAAAGAAAATGAAACATTAAAGGCCCAAGTACAGGAAAAGGTTTTTGCTATAGCTGCGTTGAAAAACGAGTTAAGGAAAAGTAAAGGACCTAGTGTGGACACTAAGCTTGAAAAACCATCAATCTTGGGGAAACCGCCTACAAATCAGTTCGTCAGACAACCGATTGTCAGACAACCTACTGCATTTAGATCCGAGCGACCACAATCCTCGAGACCGCGGTTTGCCTCCCAAGTTGATTTGGTTCATCTTATTAGACCAGTCACTCCAGCTACTAGGCCCAATGTGATCACTCCAGCTTTAGCAAGACCAAGTCATATGATTGCCTCTAGTTTCCCTAAAAATACCAAGACCACGTCTAGAACTAGTTCAAATGACGTTTGCCATGAATCTGACCTTAGGGAAGCTAAGCAAAAGACACATGTAAGAGATAGGAATTCCAAACCTAGTCAGATGCCTTCTAGTTTACCCAACACTGCTAACCGTAGCATGTCCAATCCTAGGAGCATCAATCAATCGTCTAGGGATTCTAGATCTTACTCGGACATTAAATATGCTACTTGTAAAACATGTAGAAAATGTGTCTTTACGGCAAATCATGATGCTTGTATCAAAAAATTGCTTAATGAGGTGAACTCCCGTGCTAGACTTAAATCCCAGTGGGTTGCTAAAATCAAACCCGTTGGTAAAATGTGGCGCCCCACTGGTAGATCTTTCACTATTGTAGGAAACGAGTGCCCTTTAACTAGGATAGTCTCTGATTCTACGAAGACTACTAGGGAGGAAATTGCAAAGGATGATACATCACTTAAGCCTGAACTTAAGATTTTCTATAAAAGGAAACGTTTGCCCACTAAGACAAGTGAATCATCTCCTCATGTCCCCTCTGACATAAGTAAAGCCAACTGTGAACCCCCACGTGCTTCAAAAATTGATATTGCTAACCCACGTCAAAGCATGCAAATTCCTAATGAGATTGCAGGTACCAAAGTTGATGTTCCAAAAGAACGAAGCGGTCCAATCGTTGTGTACCGTTCAACTAAGGACACTCTTAGAGTTTGGTTGCTGAAGAAGCAGATATCAGAGAAACAAATGTCTCAGGGGATTCATGGTTAAGCTGCAAACAAGGACTTACAGTCACATAACAGACTGTAACTCGATCCTCAAAGAAAGGAAAGTTCATCCCGATGATGACTTATCCTAAAAACGAGAAATTTATTTTTCTCGGGCATGAGCTTATATCAAAAACATTCCAAGTTTTTAAGCTCATGCATTATGGCTCCTCGTTAAATGACAGACGACGACCCGGACTTCAGAGACAGGGAAGTTTATCTACGCAACGATAACTTACCCTCTTAACAAGAAATTAATTTTTCTTGGACACGAGCTTACCCTAAAACCATTCAAAGGTTTTAAGCTCGTGTAAATGGTTTATCATTAAATATCAGATGGTAACCCGTTCTTCAAATAAAGGAAAGTTTATCGCCGATGATAAACTTATCCTTACAACGAGAAATTAAATTTTCTCGGACACGAGCTTACATTAAAACCATTCAAAGGTTTTAAGCTCGTGTATATGACTTACAGTTAAATGTCAGACTGTAACTCGAACTTAAAATAAAGGAAAGTTTATCATTAATGATAAACTTATCCTCATAACGAGAAATTCAATTTTCTCGGTCATGAGCTTGTCTTAAAACATTCGAAGTTTTAAGCTCAGAAAGGAAAGTGTATCTTTTAAATAAGAGAACTTTTCCTCGTAACGAGAAATTAACCTTTCTCGGTCATGAGCTTTCCGTTAAAACAGTCAAAGTTTTCAAGCTCATGAAAAACGACTTCTAAGTAAATGTCAGCTTAGGACTCGTTCTTCAGATAAAAGGAAAGTTTATCGCCGATGATAAACCTATCCTTAACAACGAGAAGTTTACAACTTCTCGGACTTGAGCTCGTTCCTAAGATATTCCAAATCTTAAGCTCAAGTAATTGTTTTTCAAAACTTTGAACACAATTTTTCGAGAATTTCTCAAAAGGTTTTTCTAAATCTTTCAAAATTGTGTGTTCAAAAACGTTTTGATAAAACGAGCATGTCTTCTGGAATCGATAATATTTACGAACCTAGAAATGTCATTCAATAATGACACGGGGTTGTAAATAAAGTTCGAGCAGAAGTTTAAAAGATTTAAAACATGCTCCATATGGTTTGCTATTATTTCAGATAGCAACCCGCTTTTCATAATCAAGTCAAGCATTTCACCGGAAAGCTTTGACTCAACAACGGGAATTAATTTTCTCGGGGACGTGACGAGGTGACCAACATTCGTGAACAAGAACCATGTGCTTCTTTCATATGCTGTTCTCCATTATTCAGGTCCAACCTCGTACATTGCTAATCTTGAGAATTCATTATCATATATGATCTTTGCACGTAATAAATACCTTACACTTGTGTTTAAAAGGTATTTAATTTACGTTTCAGCACACCCTCATTAATTTGAGGGGGAGCTTGTGTAACTCATGAAGATAATTGGATTTGCATTTTTCTTCCCAAATTTTCTTAAAATGCTATTAAATCAATTGATATTAAAAACATCGATTGGGTTAATATTTTTAATATGGGGGAGAAAATGTGATTTAATATGGGATATGATCAATCATAAATGGTTTGACTTAACGTGTTAGCTCATCCCGACATGTGCAAAATGTTTTCGGATATCGTAGCATATGTTAAGGGGGAGCAAAATGGATTTGCACTTCAAAATGGATTTCATGGTGACATACACTTACCCAAAAACATCTCTATTCACGACGGTGACGATTGTGGTGACATAAGGATGGTAGGATAGGTTAAAGTCCAATGATTTCTCTAGAACCGGAGGAATCTTCCCAAGGACATTCCTAGATAGAAATAGTAGTCCTTAGGAACGATGGAGAAAGATTGTGAACGTAGCTGAATGCCGACCAAGTACTTAAGTTAGCACTGGAACAATCACAACAAGGTGCTAGTGATGACGTATTGGTAAGCATTGAAGGGGTTGAAGAATGAAAAAGAAATGTAAAGATAAAGGGTGTAAAGAAAGAAGCCCTCCTTACAACTTTAGGCAGAAACCGGGTCAATACATATGCTATTGAGATCATTTTTGTTAATGATTCTCGATATTGAAGAAAGACGTCATGGACCCAGTGATGCAATGCACAACCCTTCCCAGCTAACTCAAATATCTCTCAAAAGGTATTTGTTTTAATCACACGGAGATCAACACATTATCTATTGATTTATTCACTCCGAATAAATTGGTATTGAAAAGGTGGCACTCCTCTCCAGCCTCCGATCACTAAAAATCCAAAATGCACGATCGAGTCTAGAGCCATTTGAGATCATCAAATATCTCATTAGGACACACTTTCATTATTCCTTGCTTCTTCACACACTGTGAAAAGTAAGAAAGATCTTAAGAGTCCTACGCAAAATCTTCATGATCTTGCCTGAACATCCGAGTAATACGAAAGTATTTACAATGAAGATGGAAATCCTTCTTGAGCGAACATCAAAAAGCTCATGGTAGGTGACTTGTGCGATTCTTTATGAATCAAACTTGTGATAACTGGAAAGCAACAGTGGTTTAATTCTTAAATGAATTTAAACTCGTTCCAGGCCTCTACGCATTATCATATGATCTTGCCAGAACACTCAGAGTGAATCTTTATTGATCACAGTGACGAGTGGAAATCCTTCTAGTGTTAACATCAAACAGCACTTGGTAGGTAACTTGCAAGATTCTATATGAATCAAGCTAGTGACAACTGGAAAGCAACGATGGTGCGGTTCTTAATTGAACTTCACTTGTTCCAGGAACATGAATTGACGGCTTCAAATCATGCGGATAATATTATCCAAATGATTCACTCTTTATGTTCGCAGTCTGCTTTGGACGGTCGAGTAAAGAGAACGGGTTTACCCGCGAAATCTTGTCAAGGAGGTTCTTTATTGAAACTACCTGCCACAAGTACGATATTTAATATCGTCCAACGGTCTTCACCGACCGGAGGTAAAATGCTACCGAATTAGAATGAAATGTTCAAGGCCATTTCATCCGTGTATATTGTTTTGTTGCTAACTGTCTTATGCAGCGTAACAAGAAGGTGGCATTGCGGTGTATAATCCAGAAGAAGTCGTCACCACATGCTTATACTACATACAATAGTACTTCAACAAATTCAAGAAAGCCTGAAGGTCAAGTCTTCCGCTGTATCAAACTCTGAAGCTTTCAAGAATTTAAAAGTATAAGTATGTGGAACATGAAGTCACAAAGAGGAAAATATCACAAGTGAAGAATGCACAAGGTCAAGGCAAGGAAACATGCTCAAGACTAAAGTCAAAGATCACATCAAGCATATTCACAAGAACAAGATCGAAGACTCAAGCATAGATGCTAGGTTTAAGATTTTGTAAAAAGATGTGACCTCCCTTAGGGGGAGATTGTTGGAAATACGTTTTTCCCAATAAAGTCTCGGTCACATCTTAGTTAGCATAGATCACGAGATATAGACTATTTAGAACTTTGTAACTTGGAGCGACCTCCCTTAGGGGGAGATTGTTGGAAATACGTTTTACGTATTTATGAAGGATCGGTCGCTCCAACGATAATTATGTAATGGGCTCGTGATCTATTTACTTTATGTATGGTCCATATAGCCCACATGTAGGGTGGGCTATATATAACCCCTCCTAGCATGTTAGGAGGGGGTTGTTGATTCCATTCTCACTTAATCATATTTTCCACTTTCACTTTCTCTCTCTAGTTCTCTCCCTTCTCTCCTTTCTCTCTCTAATCCCTCATCTAATTCCTTCATTTCTTCTTTATTAATCAATCAATCAACCAACCTAATCCACCAAATCCATGATCTAGAATAAGCCATTAATTTCGTAGACCTTCAATCAGGAATACGAGTCTTGAACTCAATCCGGAATGTATCTCATCCCTTATCCGAAATCTGTGTTACTAAAGCAATCCGGAATACGTTGCTGCTCTCAATCCGGAATCAGTGATAACAATAACTTCACTCAATCCGGAATATAGGTTCTTATACTAATCCGTAATCTTCATCTCCTACGTAATCCAGAATAATCAATCCGGATACAATCCGGAATACAAGGTATATGACTAATTCGGAATGAAGTTCATATTGGAGTTCGGAATAAATTGTTTGCTAAGTTATTCGGGAAAAAGCTTCTAAACATAAGTCGGGATACTAGGGTTTCTAAACCCGGATTAAACCAAAAATAAGCAAAATCTAAATAAGCTAAAATCTAATAAGCACTTAACCAAAAGTTTAACCAAAATAACTTTAAGAAAAATCTAATAACCCACAATTTAAAAACTTTAGAAATTCAAAATAATCAAAATATTAAAAATGAACTTTTAAAATATTAAACTATTAAAAATTCTTGATTTAAAAATAAAACACACACAATAAGCTATAAGAACAATCAGCTAAAACATAAAACACATGAAAAATAATAAGAACAATGGAATAAGCACATCAATAAACAAATAAGCATAAAGATTAAACAACTATATGATTCACCAAATCAAAACATAAGATTTAAAAACAAGAAAGGTAGAATGAGAATGATTGTAAAAAGCTTGAAATAAGATGAAGATTAAAGATCAAAAATTACACGATTAAAGATGAAAGCTTAAGAACATGAATAAATCTAGAGAGAGAAAGTAAATTACACTACTCCTACTCCTAAAACTAATCTATCTAACTATTAACTAACTCCCAAAATGAATGATTAAAGACTATATATATAGGAGGAGGTGAGGTTGTTGTTGCTTCCTTCTGTCACTTTGTCTTCTCGTCTTTTAATTTCTTCATCTTTCTCGACTTTGTCTCGGGATTTGACGAATGATAAAATGAACTTGTCTTATAATTTTCTTCTTTTATTAGACTTGGTTCTTCGACTTCGTTAAACTTCCGTCTTTAGACTTCTTCTTCGATAAATCTTCATAATAGGCCTTTGACTTCCGTTCTTTTTGCACTTTTGATCTTTTTACTTCATCTTTTGTCTTTTTTTCAATAAAAGCCCGTGAAAGCCTGTGTTTTATTCCTTTTTCATATTTTGGTCCTAAAACACAATAAAAACACAAACCACACATAATTCCGACTTTTACGACATAAAATAAACGTCTTGGTCTCGTTTTTAATTGTTTTAAGTGGTAAAAAGATAAGTGTTTTCACACTTATTAAATCCCCTACACTTGACCATTGCAATGCCCTCATGCAATGCATTAATTTCAAAGCATGATTTACATTTTCCATCATAATTAACCCACATTGGCCTTTGTTAAACACTAGACACTAAAGAAACATAAAATGATAGAAAGTTACAAAATGTTTGAAGGAAGAAACAAGTAAAGAAATCTAAGACTTACATTAGGGATTTAGAGTCATGAATGTTTATCACCCTCAAGTTTCACGTTCCCTATACTAAGCTTAAAAACGAGATCATTGTAATTATAAGTTAGTAAAGCTACACTCACTCATGTGGCTCAATTATTCACTTAGACTCCCTTATTCCTAGGTGTATCTCTTATATTTTATTGTTGTCTTGAATGATCACGAGGATGCATTGTTGACTTATTTCGATAGTTTATTTAGGCTGAAAATAAAATAGGACGATTTAATCAATAGTTAGCTTAAGGACAAAATCTTTTAAAACTGCTTCTCGAAATCTCATAAAGTTCATATCTTGGCATAACTCAGTTCACGATTGGAGACCTTTCTCGGACCGATATTTGGCATTGACTTCATACTTTGTATCTGGAGAGACGTTCTTGAAATAATGGTCTTCTCTTCATAATAGGAATTTCTTCACTTGAAGTTTTTGAGAGATTCTTCATACATGGACCACGACTTCTTCATTTTTCTCCAATCTTTATTTGGGATTTTGATATACAACGATCCGCCTCCTTTTAGGAGTTGGATCTATTTATCCTCATACCTTGCTAGGGTCTTTTCGGATAGACTTCTCCATGATCTTTAGGGGAGTATTTGCTTTTCGTCGTGTGTCTTGATCCTTCATATTGATTTTTGATAAATGATTCTTAACATCACTTTGGATCTCTAGCAACTAAATGTAGCCCTCATGCCTTGTCAGGGCCTTTTCAGACTCGCCAATCTTCGCATCCCGCTTCAATAAGTTATGCCTTTGCTATGAACTCTAATTAATCCCGAGCAACTTTTAAACGATCTTGTGCTAGAAGCTAAGTAACTTTTCAAATCGTACGACCTTACTTATTGCATTTATATTTATTAACAAGCGATGGGAGAAAAAGCTCATAATTAACTCACATAAATTTACGAAAGAATACCAAACTTATACCTGACTCTATCATCTCTCGTTCTCCACAATTTAAAATCTCAAGGAATGAGACTTGTGGATGCTTATCCAATTAAATCAATGTTTTGGGTTTTCAATTCATCTATAGGATCTTGTAACTTCTTAGACTTTTTCAAGTTTAGAATTCGCATTTTAAAGTTCCCTTGATAAACGACTTTCTAGGATTAATTATAGGAACTTGCGAAAAGTTCTTGTTCTTAAACCCGTATGATTTAAGACTTTCGCATTTTAAAGTTCCCTATATAAAAGTCTAGCAAAACTTGATTTAAACACGTTAAGTGATGACGTATAGTCCCAACCGAGTCATGAACCCGGCTCACGGGTACTACCCGCATCCGAACCGTTACTGATGGGTTGTATTAATATCATTAAGCTTATGGGCTTCGAATGAACAATGACCGCATACATGTGTATGGCCCGCGGCCCGGCACGGCCGGCACAGGGTTAGACAGAATCATAATCTTATTATGATTAGGATTTACCCTAAGGTAGAGTATATACACTCACCATAATTAGAAGATAGCACTCAAGCTAATTATGGTACTTATCCTTTGCTTGGGTTCGAATCATCAGTGACAGCCCATTAGGGTTTCACTGCCTATATAAGGAACCCCAAGGGTTCCACAAAGGTATTGCATTCTACACACTCTCAACTCCCATCCGATTCTTAAACCCTAACCAATTAATTACTCTCACGCTGGAGTCTATCGTGGGATACATTCCCACGATAAGCCTAACGCGTGTTGCTTTAGTGTGTAGGATCCCAACAAGATATTTCACTTGGTGTAGGAGCCGGAACCCAGCCAACCCGAATTAAGCCTAATTTGGGTCTATAAAGGATCATCCAACTTTTGTATCAACAAGTTGGCGCCATCTGTGGGACCCATACATTAATCTAGAGAAAATCTCATCTCGATCTCTCTCAATGACGAAAGGACATCCGCAAGGAAATCCTAGGAACACGAATCCTGTGAATCGGAAGTCCACAGGGGACGGGATACTGGTCCCCACTCAGTCCCCTGGAAACCAAATACGTGGACCGAATAACCGGAGCGTTTTTCAGCCCATGGGTGGAATAGGCACGTCCGCTATCACCCCACCACCAACCTCGACCTTGGACAACCCTGATCCAGAGAGTGCGCCTAAGCCCCCTAACAAGGAGCCGCGCAGGCCATCGACTGAAGAAGAAGTGGAAGTTGAACCACTTAGTGAGGAACACCTCACTCGTGTTCTCACGTAGAACTTTGAGAGGATCGTCCCAGGAATCGCGTCTAGGTTGAACCTAGGGAGGAACCTCCAATCTAGGCTCAACTTTGGCAGAGCCGTACCCGACACCTCTCCTCAGACTCAAAAGAAGAAGAGGGCACGACCCTAGGAACGAAACCTCTTTGAGGAAACCCCTCAACCTAGGAATGTGTTCGAACGTATAGGGGATCGTGTTATGAAGGAACTACTACAATCTCGTGATGAGGGAGATAGGTCTGACGATTTAGCCGAACGGCCAGATTTGGAGTTAACCAGAACTAATCGCCACACAAGCGTGTGGGATAGGATGAATACCGGGAAGAAGGATCCTAGCTCTTCTCACAAGAGCGATCCTCAACCAAGGAGTGGGGCACCGCCCCCTTCCCCCGGTCCCTCAGGAGAGGATTCGGATGACCATCCACCCAAGCGTCGCCGACCTAGGCGTACTCCTCCACTGCCGTCAGACGATGAGGGGTACTACGGTGGCCCCTATTATCGTGAGGCAGAAGAGGAAGATCTCTCCCGCCCATGGTGTGATCCTAATCTCACCCGTCCATGGTGTGATCCCAGGGAAGATCCGTTTACTCTCCACAAACGGAATTACTCCGAGGATAAAAAGCGTCGCATGCCAGCGTGCGTCAAGACCTATGATGGGTCGATCCGGATGATCGCCTTAAGATATTTGACACGCAGGCGAAAATCGAACGATGGCCCATGCCTATATGGTGCCAGATGTTCAAGTTAACCTTGATCGGCAATGCCTGTGATTGGTTTAAGGGACTTCCTCCCCGAAGCATTGATAGCTTCACTGAATTGCGTACTGCATTAAAAAACAATTATACTCAGCGAAAAAAGTATAATAGGGACCCGGTCTCACTGGCAACCGTCAAGCAACGACCTGGAGAATATAAGGAGGCCTTCACCGAACGATTCAATGACGAGTGCACGCGCACAAAGACAATGCCGGAACTCCTAACAATTTCTGATTACATGCATGCCATAACATACAGGGAATTAATTAGGCGCTTCAATAACATACAGGTATGACGACCTCATGGAAAGGGTCAGGAACTTTATAGAAAGAGAAACCGCGGTAGCCGCGGCCTATCCTACAAAGGGAAACAACTATCGATCAAACGACCTGTCCAGGAGACAGTCGGGTGGTCAAAACAACCAAGGCAGTGAAAGGGGCTCTGACTACAAGAGCCAAAACAAAGGAGGGTGGTCGGAGGACAAGTTCACCCCCTTAAAGATGTCCTGCCAGGAGATCCTGCTGACAGAAGGGGCCAACTTCCCGAGACCTCCCCCAATGACGACTCCGGTGGACCGTCGTCAAGGAAATCGCTTCTGTGAATTCCACAATGACAAGGGCCACGATACGGAGGAATGTATCCAACTCAAGAAGCACATTGAGTCACTGATCAAATCAGGCAAACTCAAATATTTGTTCAAGGATTGGAAGGACGGAAAGGATAAGAAGAAGCACGATAAGAAGGATACCCAAAAGGACAAACCTTCGATGATATACATGATCTAATCCTGGCAGCACCGCACAAAGAAGAAAATTAGTCAAAAATTCTCACGAGGCAGAGAAATCTCATTCCCTCCCATTACGGCAAGCGACGTGGCCGATGCACCTCTCACGATTGAGGTAAGCATTGGAACACACAATGTTCGCCGTATGTATGTGGATGGAGGGTCATCAACGGAAGTACTATACGAACACTATTTCGTACAGCTACGACCAGAAATAAGAAGCCAATTAGTACCGGCCACGTCGCCACTCATCGGCTTTAGTGGAGACACCATCTGGCCAATAGGACAGTTGCGTCTGCTAGTAACCATTGGGAATGAAGAGCATTCCACCATTGTGTGGATTAACTTTATGTTGATACGCTCACACTCTCCATACAATGGGATCATAGGAAGACCAGGTATCCTGGCCATACGAGCAGTACCCTCCACAGCCCACGGAATGATTAAATTCCCTATGGAAGGAGGAATTGTCACCATCTATAACTCAATCATGCCAGCATCCGAATGTCATGTCGTGGCAACACCAGTCCTACCGGTCCCCACCAAGGAAGGATCACCACCCCCCAACTTGAAGGTGGCAATCCATCCCGATTATCCGGAACAAGAGGTGTCCATAGGAGGAACGCTCTCGGATAGCGGCAAGAGGGCCATGTGCTCTCTTCTGAAAGCAAACTTGGATGTATTCGCATGGGTGCCCAAGCATATGACGGGTGTGCCACGTGTGATAGTAGAACATAAACTCCAAATCCGCCAGGGATATCCTCCTGTTAAGCAAAAGAAGTGTGGTCAAGCACCAGAACGCAGCCAAGTACGGAAATTAGTGGATGCAAGAATTATGCGCGAGGTATACTATCGCGAGTGGTTATCCAACCCGGTCATGGTCAAGAAGCATGATGGGAGCTGGCGCATGTTTGTGGACTTCACAGACCTGAACAAAGCCTGCCCACATGACTGCTATCCGTTACCAGAGATTGATTGGAAGGTGGAATCCCCATGTGGGTATCCCTTTAAGTGCTTCTTAGATGCGTACAAAGGATACCACCAGATCTAGATGGCGGAAGAGGACGCGGAGAAGACGGCGTTTCATACTAGTCACGGCGTATACTGTTATATAAAAATGCTATTCGGACTAAAAAACGTCGGGGAAACATATCAGCGACTTGTTGATAAAGCCTTCGACTCACAGATAGGCCACAACCTTGAGGTCTACATTAATGATCTAGTCATCAAAAGTCATACGGAGGAGGCACTTCTCTGTGACGTCCAAGAGACGTTTGACACATTGAGGAGGATTAATATGAAACTGAATCTAAAAAAATGCATGTTTGGGGAAACTGAAGGGATGTTGCTGGGATACATGATCGATCTGAATGGGATCAAACCTTGCCAAGAAAAGACAGACGCGGTGATACAGTTACCGTCTCCTCAGACGCGAAAAGAGGTGCAATCATTAAATGGAAAGCTGGCCGGGCTAAACATGTTCTTATCAAAGTCCGCGGAGAAGTCACTTCCCCTATTCAAAACATTCAAGAAGCGAATCAAGAAGGGAGATTTCCGTTGGACAAAGGAAGCTGAGGAAGCTTTTGGTCAGCTTAAACAACACCTCGCAGCTCTTCCCATTCTAGTAGCACCCCGACCTAAGGAAGAGCTCACCATGTACCTGTCGGCTACACATGGAGCACTAAGTGCGGTACTTATGACAGATAGGGACACAGTCCAAACTCCTGTCTACTTCATAAGTAGAACACTACAAGGGCCGGAGTTGAATTATTCCTCTATTGAGAAATTGGTTTTGGCATGAGTATTCGCCACAAAATGGTTACGCCGGTATTTTCAGGCGCACCAACTGTGGTTATTACTGATCAACCAATAAAACAAATCATCTCCAGACCAGACGTGGCCGGTAGGCTACAAAAGTGGAGCATTCTGTTAGGAGAGCTTAACATCTCTTATAGACTAAGGACAGCGGTCAAAGGCCAAATCTTGGCAGATTTCTTAATAGAGAAGCCAAATGACGACGGACCGGTCGTACAACGAGAGGAAACTCCAGTAGAGCCATGGGTCTTATTTACTGACGGATCCTCATGCACAGACGGATCAGGAGCTGGCCTCATCCTTTCGAATCCGGAAGGAATAGAGTTTACCTACGCTCTGCGTTTTGAACTCACGGCCACTAATAATGAGGCAGAATATGAGGGTTGATTGCGGGTTTAAAAATCGCCGCTAGAATGGGAGTCCGCAACCTTGAGGCGTACGTGGACTCACGGCTTTTCGAGAACCAAATTCTAGGAGGCGACATAGCCAAGGAGGATAACATGGTTCGATACTTGGAGAAAGTCAAGTCACTCATAGCTACTTTCAGCAAGTTTTCTATCAAACAGGTACCAAGAGGTGAAAACAAGAAGGCAGACACCTTTAGCAAGATTGCGTCTACAAGTTTCGCCCACTTATCCAAGCAAGTCTTGGTAGAAATACTAAAAGAAAAGTCTATAACGGAAGGGGAAGTCGCAGCTATAGTTGAGGAAGATGGACCTACATGGATGACCCTGATCGTCAGCTATCTAACTGATGAAACCCTTCCGGATGAGGAAAAGGCGGCACGGCGTATCAGAAGGAAGTCGCAGCACTTTGAGCTTCGAGAAGGTATTCTCTACAAGCGTTCATTCTTACAACCGTGGTTGCGGTGTGTTGGGACACGCCATGCTACTCATATGATAAGTGAGATACATGAAGGGTTATGCGGTATGCATGTAGGCCCCCGATCTGTAGTGGCACGAGCTCTATGCACAGGGTATTATTGGCCTACTATGCATAGGGATGCACGCGACATGATTCATAAGTGCAGTGATTACCAAGCGCACAGACCAGTACAGCGACATCCACAGCAGGAACTGACACCCATTACATCCCAATGGCCATTCTATAAGTGGGGGATTGACATTGCAGGACTTTTCCCCGTAGCTGCAGGGGGAGTTAAGTTCATGATCGTCGCAATGGACTACTTTACACGATGGATAGAAGCTAAAGCGGTTAAATCCATTACGGGCAAGCAGGTTAAAAAGTTTGTTTGGGAAAACATCGTGTGCCGTTTTGGCTTGCCATGAGAAATCATCTCGGACAACGAGAAGTAGTTCGCGGATCATCCATTCAAGGACTGGTGCGCAACATTGAATATCACGCGGCGCTTCGCATCTGTTAAGCACACGCAGACAAATGGTCTCGTGGAACGAGCAAATAGAAGCTTAGGGGAAGGCATCAAGGCACGCTTAGATGAACGAAGTGCCAAATGGTTAGATGAGCTACCACATGTTCTATGGGCACATAGGACCATGATTAAAAAAGACAATGAGGACACTCCATTTGCGCTGGCCTACGAGACTGAAGCTGTTATACCAGCAGAAATTGGAATGCCGACCATCCGCACGACGGAGGTTAATGTTGTCACGATCGACGAGCAGCTCCGGATTAACCTGGACTTGTTGGAGGGAAAAATAGAAATAGCGGCTATCAATGAGGCCAAGTCCAAGGCACGGATGAAGGCTTATTATGAAGCCAAGGTTAAAGGTGTCTCCTTTCGACTGGGATATTTTGTTTATCGTGCCAACGAGGCAAGTCGGGCGGAGAACACACGAAAACTGGGCCCCAAGTGGGAAGGGCCGTATGAGGTTACGGAAGCCTTAGGACGGGGCGCGTACAAGTTGCGTGACATGGATGGCCGCGACCTGGAACGCACATGGAATATCTGCAATCTTAAAAGGTGATATCTTTGAAAGGCTACGACCTCCGCATGGACACTTCGCTTTAGTTGGCTTCAATGAAGATCCATGTATTCTATTTTGTTTTGTTTTTCATGCTTTCTAGGTTCTATTTGTTTTTAGGATTTCCCATTCTTGTCAAAACAAAAATCGTAAACGTTCTAATAAAATGTCGTGGTGCCTAGCTATCTCCACGGCTCGTTCTTGTGCAAATTATTATCATGTCTTTTGGATTCTATGTGCAAATTATTATCGTATAGATTTAGTTGTTATTTCTATAATGTGCTATCTCTTATTCACATGCATTCATTCAAAACCGTGCATGTACTATTCGCCTCCAGGCGGGGTAAGAGGATTAAGTGAACCTAATAATTCAACTTGTCGCATAAGAGGGATGCAACCCCAGTGACGTGGATCAGGTATCCCTACTAGAAACCTTCTTTACAAGACGTTGTAATAAGTTTCTATATGCCGTACTCACGTAGTGCTTTGCATGGTAAAGACGCACGCCGCACGTCTAGTAAAATATAGACTTGGTTTTATTCTGGGTAAGACGTGACATGTCATGCAATATAGATACATGATATCTAAAGAAAATACACAAGTTTCAAATTCAAAACACAAAGTAGCCGTGGGCATCACGGACTTACATAAATATAACGAGTTATAACAATATTGTCAGTTCTAGCCGTGTACATATACGGACGAATAAAGGCACAAATGTTTACAATGTAAATTACAGTGGAGGTAAGAAATCTCCTATCTCTCTCTTCCCTTCTGCAATCAAGGCACGGAGGACCTCACCGCGAGCATCTTTTCCACCTTGTGCCCTGGTCATATTAGCATCCAACGCCTCGGCTAACAGCTTCTCACCTTTCATCACCTTCGAAACAGAGTCGTAGGTGGGCATGGTCAGTTGGATGGGATCGGCTGTGAGCTTGGACATTATCACCTCATTGGGAGCATCCTTCAGCGACTCCAGATCGTCTAGGAATGGGTGCTGCATTTCCCCAAGGGCGGCCATAGAGGCGGTCATCTTATCTTCAGCTAGAGGGTTGTGGTAGGCATGTTGGGTAATGTCTTCCTTCTTGCTTATCAGCTCCACAGCTTTGATCAAACCCTCATGCCTACCACGATCAATGTCGTCCAATACAACATCCGCAAAAGCCTGCAACAAGTAAGGAGCCTCCGTTACCTTGCTCACGGCAAGCCGCATTCCCTGGCCAACCATCCATCTACGCCCGGCTATGGCTGTAAGCTAGGGAGGGAACAGCACTTCGGCGCAATCCTTTGCTATACTACTCAGTTCTCCCTCCGCTACCGCAACTCGCTCTTCCATGGTAGTCTGTGCATGGGTAAGTTCGTCCTTAAGCGTGTCGCGTTCTTGAGCAATGGTGAAGGCTTGTACTGTTACGGCTTTAGTGGCGGCTTCGGCTGTAGATACCTATATATAATACTTAGAATTACTACAAAGAAGATATGGGTCTTATATGAACAAATGAGTATTAATAGAAGCGTGTACCTTCTCATTGGATGAAGCTAGGAGGGCCTCCAGCTCAGCAATGCGTTCCTCGCGTGCATTGGCGTGGTGGGATTGTTCCTTGACTGTTGATTTCGCTACAACTAAAGCTGCCCGCAGGGATGTGATAGTCTTCTCATGCTTTTCCACCAGTTCCTCTCGGCGAGCAATCATCCTCTCAGCACGGCTCACGCTGGCCAAGGCTCCTTCCAGGCGGCGCCGTAGGGCCGCACCAACTGTCACCTGGTGCGCTGAGGATACATCAAACTACTCCATCAGCGTCTTGTGATTGAGTTCATCCAAGTCTTGTGCCAGCGTTGGAGGAGTGATGTGATCCATAAATTCTCTGCACTCGGACTCCGCCTCTAATCTTGTTAAGCTGGACAAGTTCCAGGCTGGGCGAAGGTTGGTGTCAGGTCCCTCAGGACGTGGCTCCTCTTCATGAGTTACGGGAGGGGATGGAGGTCTCAGTGATATCACGGGTGAGGGTTCCCTTTCCACCTCCTTCTCTTGTGCTACTATAGACGGATCCGCCATGTTATTAGAACACACTTATTAGTTTTTATTTGTGGATTAAATCTTGTGGAGTATTGATTGGTACTTACGTAGTGCCAATCACGGGTTCCGTGGTAGTAGGAGCCACGGCATTCATAGGGGTTGCCTTCCAGACTTGATCATCAACATGAAGCGAAGGGTTGACTTGGGTCGTAGAGGTACTGCTTCCCTCTTGGAACTGCGGGTGGTCCTTCCTTAGTTTCTTTGGGGGAGCATTGTGTGCCCCTGCCTCAGCCTCCAGGTTTTTCGCTACCTTCCTGGTGGTCTTTCGCTTTCTAGATTTGGGCTTTGATGGCTGAGGGGGTCCAGAATCCTGTATTGTTTCATCTTCTTCACCGGTGCGATTGATAGCTGGATTGGTGAGTTCCTCTTCTTCATCTTGGTGCAGTACGACATCCTCCAACAGCAGCTCCTCACCATCATCATTATGGAAGTCTAGGGGGGACTTTTGGATCATGGGCTCCTCCTCATCCGACCGCTGCTCGGTTGTTTCTTCCAGAGGGATGGTCATGTTGACGGTGGCCTCTAATAAAGGGGTTCACCTTCTTTCAGTGGTCGTGATCCTTGAGGAACTTTTCTTGGATCGCCTTGGCGTAATAAGCCAAACAGCTTCATCTCTGCGGATATTTGCATATATACGGATTAGTAATTTCACAAGTACTATAGGACATGTTCGCATCTAAAGTATAGAAGACCTACCCTGCCTACGCTCGGTCGGAAAGCACGGATATCTATCCTCCCTCGCATAGTAATAGCGGTTGATCCCTACTAGGCAAAGGAAGTGCTCCGACAGACCCCTATGGAATTCCGTGTGGTGGGGGTCTAATATTTTCAAATCCTTACTACTATAGTCCTTGGATTTGGGAGGATAGTCTACGGGTACCCTGGTTTTGAGAACAAATGGGGTGGGGAATACTTTCTCATCCACGAAAAAATAATGGTCGTACCAATTCTTAAGGGAATATAAGGGTTTCTTATAAGTCATGGGGGCGGTCGCGGATCGTTTCTTCAATGATAGCCACCCATTCACCAGTTGGGGGAGTAAAAAACCCTAAATAGATTCACGGTCGGGGTTACCTCACATGTATAGCAGGTAATCTCAAACTGGTTGATCTTACATGCCCCTATGCATTGAAGTTGGGTTATGTAGAAGTCGTAGTACAGCAGCAGATCTACTAAGAACCTAGATAGGGGGATGCGGTAGTTAGTTGAGTCAAATAGACGCGTATACACGCATATCTTTCCCTTCGGAGCATCCGTAATAGCTTCACCGTCACCTGGATAGGTCGGGTCTACACTTTCAGGAATATAGTACTTAGACAAAAAGTCTATGTATTTCTCCGCAGGCATCACGTTGAGGACATCCGTAATAATAGGGTTATCCTTCACCATGTTTTATTAAAAGGATTAGAGATGCGTGATGATCTAACCTGCGGTGGAGAAAATCCGTGGGATAAGAAGAGAAGGTATGAAGGAATGAGCTCGAATATGACAATGGCGGAAAAGGGTATAAACTGTGTGTGTACACAGTAGCACACACCAACTCTTTTATAGGGTTGCCTCGATTTCCAAGGTAACGTGGTTTTTCGCCACGTGTAAACCACTACGCCCATTTAACGGATGGGATTTTCTGACACTTCTGAAACGTCAGAAGGGACCCACGGGTCACTTCTTGACAGTTTTACGTGGCTCAAGGGTGGGCCTTTCTGGTGCACTTTTGCAGGCATGCGTCCGACTATTGAATACCATTAACGCATTCATTGAAGTTGTACCGGTCGGCTTATTTTGGAGTGCGGCCGTAATTGCAACAATAAGGTCTACATGACATTGATTAGTCTAGAGGTTACGCCTACGGCTGTAACAACTAGACTGGGGGGACATGATGACGTATAGTCCCCAACCAGGTCATGAACCCGGCTCATGGGTACTACCCGTATCTGGCCCGTTACTGATGGGTTGGATTAATATCATTTAAGCTTATGGGCTTCGAATGAACAGTGACCGCATACATGTGTGAGGCCCACGGCCCGGCACGGCCGGTACAGGGTTAGACAGAATCATAATCTTATTATGATTAGGATTTACCCTAAAGTAGAGGATATACACTCACCATAATTAGAAGATAGCAATCAAGCTAATTATTGTACTTATCCTTTGCTTGGGGCCGAAGCATCAGTGACAACCCACTAGGGTTTCACCGCCTATATAAGGAACCCCCAAGGGTTCCACAAAGGTATTGCATTCTAGACACTCTCAACTCCCATCCGATTCTTAAACCCTAACCGATTACTTACTCTTACGCTGGAGTCTAATCGTGGTATGCATTCCCACGGTAAGCCTAACGCGTGTTGCTTTAGTGTGCAGGATCCCAACAAGATATTTCACTTGGTGCAGGAGCCGGAACCCAGCCAACCCGAATTAAGCCTAATTTGGGTCTAGTAAGGATCATCCAACTTTTGTATCAACATTAAGGATACTAGCTTGAGTAAACTCAAATAAGTGAACTCGAGTTGAGTCAAAATATTCATGACGGGCCTAATATATCAAAGACATCTAAACTCATTAAAAACATTTTATTAAAATTAATTCTAACAATGCAAGAAAATAACGATAACAAAGGAAAATACTATTGTCCCTTAATATGATGATTCTATACGAATAAAGAAGAAAGAAAGGTGGATAAAAGATGAATTCTAGAGAGATAAACTAGAGAGAGAAAAAAGAGAGAGAAGCGTGTGAAAACTTGTGAAATATTAGATTAAGAAAATAGAATGACCATTCAACCTCTCCTTATATGCAAGGAGAGGTTTATATTGCCTTTCCTACATGTGGCATGATGGGCTATATGATAATGGGTCGTGCTTTCCTTTTGGGCTTTGGTTACTTATGAATGAACCTTAGCTTAAAGTTAAGCACATAATACACGACTAACCTACTACCTATTACAACTTTCTAATATACGATACATAATAAACATATGACCAAGCATTCTTGTTTGACTCAATATTTTGAGGCTAACAATCTCCCCCAATGAGAGGTCATTACCCTTTATGAGAGGTCACTACCCTTTGTCATTTGGAAATTTGTAGAGATTACTAATCTCACCATAAATGAGTCTTGAACGTGTAATAGTAGTCTTTTTCCTTCATGCTGTGATCTTTGAGCCTTTGTCGTTGTCTTTCGACTTTGTCTTTTGATCTTGAGATCTTCAAATTATCCTTGACTTGTCTTTGCCATCTTTCAATCTTGTGTCTTCATCCACATGCTCACGCTATTAACTGTTGAATATGTCTTTTGGCATGAGTATGTGGTTTTGAATCTTTCACTTTGCTGAGTACACCGTGAATCCACCTTCTTGAGACAAAACATAGACACGGACTGAATGGCTTTGACATTCATCCTAAATCGGTAGCGTTTTACCTCCGGTCGGTGAAGATCGTTATACGATATTAAATACCGTACCTGTGATAGGTAGATTCAGTTAAGAATCTTCATGACAGGGTTTCGCGACTGTACTAGCCGTTCTCTTTACTCGACCGTCTCAAAGCAAGACTGCTAACATAAAGAGTGAATCAATTGGATAGATATCCGCTTGATTAAAGTCGTCAATTAAAATTCCTAGAACAAGTGTGATTCATAAAGAATCTTACAATTGTTGCTTTCCAGTTGACACAAGCTTGATTCATAAGAATCTCACAAGTCACCTACCGTAGCGCTGTTTGATGTTGACGCTAGAAGGATTTCCATTCGTCACTATGAATATTAATGAATATCACTCTGAATGTTCTGGCAAGACCATAAAGATATTGCGTAGAAACCTGAAACGAGTTTGAATCAATTCAGAATGAAACCACTGTTGCTTTTCAGTTCTACATATGTTTATTTCATAAAGAATCTTACATATGACCTACCGCAGTGCTGTTTGATGTTAACACTAGAAGGATTTCCACTCATCATTGTGAATACTAAGTAGTATCACTCTAGGTGTTCAATCAGTATCACAAGGATATGGTGTAGGACTCTCTTGTTCGTCATTCGTGTGTCCTAACTAGATTTGATTGATCTCTTGGCTCTAGACTCGATTTGTGCACTTTTAGTGGTCGGAGGCTGGAGAAGATACCACCTATTCAATATCAACTATCTCGAAATGAGAAAGCTAATAGAAGTCATGTTGTTCTCCGTGACTATAAAACAATGTTGTTTGAGAGAAGCCTGAGTAGCTAGGAAAGGGTTGTGCTTCACATCATTGGGTTCATGATGAGTTGTCTTCATGATGTGTTGACCCGGGTTCTACCTAAGTTGTATGGAGGGCTTCTTTCTTTACACCATTTATCCTTACATTTCTTTTTCATTCTTCGACCAATTTAATGCTTACCAAGACATCATTACTAGCACCATGTTGTGATTGTTCTAGTGCTAACATCAGTACTTAGTCGACATTCAGCTACGTTCACATTCTCCATCTTTCCTAAGGACTTCTAATGATCAATTGGATTGTCCCTGGGAAGATCCCTCTGGTTCTGGTTGGATCATAGGACTTAAAACTAACCACCCTTTTGACACCAATAACGTCGTGAATTAAAGATGTTGTGGGTATTTGATCGTAACCATAAAAACTACTTCAAATATCTAACAAGGTGTTTGAAAAACATTAAACACCTTGATAGTTTTTTTCGTTTCTGAAATGCTCCCCCTTCACATGTGCATCGATAATCGAAAGTGTTTTGCACATGTGTGTAAGAGTTAAAGTGCTTGAGTCTTATATAAGATCACATTTTAATCACATTTTCTCCCGTATCTCTAATATATAAAATCTTTTGATATTAGAGATACCAAATTTGATTAAAATATATTTTGGAAAATAGTCTTGAACATCTCCGGTAGAAAGATGTGATAATCTTTTGCATGAAGTTGAAATGCTCCCCCCTCAAAAATTGATCCAGTTGAATTGTCATTGTGAGGATTTGATCCACATTTCGCTTTTTGAGGATGGGAGTTATTGAACACACAATTTTTTAAAGATTTTGAGTAATCATTGAGAAATTCTTGAAAAAATTATGTTCAACGCTTTTTGAAAATCCTATTTCTTTTTGGCGAAGAGGTTTTTCTAAAACATAAAATTGAGTTCATAGACTTTGAATGTCTTGACGAATCCACTCAAGTGTAAGAAGATTTATCTTCTTTTGCTGAGGGTAAGGGCACTAAAGCGTACACTCCCCCGTGAATATAGAACCGGGTTACAATCTGAAAGTGATTACAACCCATTGTGTTGAGCTCAAAACGTTGAATGTTTTGGGACAAGCTCAACCCAAGATAGATTGCTCTACCCGTTGTTTGGAAATATTGTCCAAAAGAGACAATTTCCTTTATTAAAAGAAATGACATGTTTTGAAAAATATTTACAACTTTCATTCAAGCTTTATGTACACACCCGTGTCGTTATTGAGCGATATTTCTAGGTACGTCCATATTATCGATACTGAAAGACATGTCGAGAAGACTCTTTTTGGTTTTTTTGAAAGATTTTTAATTTTGTGTTTTGCTTTTATGTGTTTTATATTTTTGTATTTTGCTTTTTCAAAAATATTTACAAGTAGATGTTTGATAGATGAATCAAGCAGGCTTCTTTGCCAGAATCTCCAGTTCTGCTGGAGTCAAACATCTCATACCAATTTGCCTAACTAGATACGCAAACCTCTCTTTCTAAAGAGCTTTTGTAAACAAGTCAGCTAATTGGTAATCAGTTCCAACAAAGTACAGTTCAACAATACCCTTTTCAACTTGTTCCTTAATGAAGTGATATCTGAAATCAATGTGCTTCGTGTGGGAATGTTGTACCGGATTGCAGGAGATGGCTATGGCGGACTTTGAGTCACAGTAAATAGGTACTTTATCAAAGTGGAAGCCATAATCTGTGAGTTGTGTTTTCATCCATAGAACTTGAGCACAACATGCAGATAGAGACACATACTCTGCTTCGGCTGATGACAATGATGTGCAATCCTGCTTCTTGGAAGACCATTCCACAAGCTTATCTTGACCTAGAAATTGTGCACCACCAGAAGTACTTTTATGTGTATCAAGACACCCTGCATGATCAGAATCTGAATAGGACTTTAGAAAGAAACCGGTTTCCCTCGGATACCAGAGTCCCAAATGAATGGTATTCTTAAGGTACCGAAAGATACGTTTAACCTCCTTGAGGTGCTTTTCAGTGGGTCGTGCTTGATATTGTGCACAATAACACGTAGCATGTGATATATCTGGTCGGCTTGCTGTTAAGTACATGAGGGAGCCGATCATGGAACGATATTTCGTTTGATCTATGGTATCTCCCTCCAAATCAGCATCTAGGGATGTGGTTGATAATGGTGTCCCAATGGGGTCACATGAGGTCATACCATGCTTTTTTATTATCTCTTGACAATACTTAGCTTGGTTAATAAAGATACCACTTGGGGATTGATAAGATGGCATTTATACATGATCTCATCGTTCTTTTCGGGCTTTTAATGCATAAAAATGTCATAAAATACTATATATATTCTTGTGTTTGTTTACTTGTGTATTTTAGGTATGGATATCGTGAAAAAGACAAAAGATCACACGATACAAGGAAAAACGGACACGAGAAACGAAACCGTACAAAGAACCGGGCCATAATTCATGGAATATTCAACAAATACCCTTGAAGACTTGAAGACATACAAGATTGATCCTCAATGAATGAAGAAATGACACTTAAAACCCTTGTATATTCATAATTACAAGTTTGGTCCTTTAAGTTTGTCAAAATCACACAAATGGTCCTTCAACTTTGAAGAAATGGCAAGTTTAATCCCTCAACAAATTCAAATTGCCAATAATGGTCCCTCATGATGCCAAAGATACATTGAAGACCTTTGAAGATCAAGAATGTCCAAGATCAGCCCTTGAAATATCTCAAAATGGCAAAAACAACCCTTTGAAACCCTTTTCCAAAGTTTTGTGCCAAAACTGCCAAAGTGTGAAAGATATTAACAAAGGGAAATGAGTTTTGTTGCTGAAAAACACGTTTTACACACTTTCTGAAAACACAAGGGCCAAAGTTGTATACTTGAAACATTTAAACATGAAAAATGCGTCAAACTGATCCCACTCCACCAAAAACTGATCAATGGGTCCACTATTCCTGTTCTTCCACCCAGATTTTACTTTTACCAAACAAAGGGTTAATCCAAATTACCTTGACCAAAAAGCAATTAACCCTCACACGTACACATCCCACACTTGAACTCACCCATCACATCACCATGGACCCCACCCCCAATTCCCTTTCAACCAATCAGAATGCAACTTACTCTCCAAGTAATCTGACGTGTCCAAATCAATAGCCAAGGATCCTTGCTTCACCCCAAAGCTATTTTAAACGGTTTGGATGCATTTGGACAACTCATTCCATCAAAACGTCTAGAAGACTCAAGGGCATTTTAGAGAAATCAGTGCTAGGGTTTGTGAATAGTGTAGCCAGGCATTTGCCTATAAAAGGAGACCTCAACATGTGAGAGTCCCTTTGTTCCAGTTTTACCTTTTAAACTTGTAATTCCTTTTTGAAATTTATAAAAGTTGGTATTTTAAGAAAATTGTAATTCCTTTTTTTGTTTTTGAAAGTTGGTGTTGTTTAAAGGTGATTCTGAGTTCCATTTGTTGTTATAAGTGTGCTTGAATCATTTGGTTCAAGGACGTTTATGTTTGGTAAGGTTTTTCAAGTTTGAAAAAGCTTGAAAAGAGGTTTCTGATTTTGCTATTTTTGTTGTACTAATCCTTAACCAAAAGCTATAAGCTCTTACAAGCTTGTTGACACCAAGCTTGTGAAGGGATTAGAGCCTTTGGTTGGGCTGTTTGTTCATTGTGTTGAAGAAATCAAGCCCTTGAGTTTCTTCTTTGAAACATCAACCAAGGCATTCATCATCTTTGTTATTGAAGTACCTTGGTCTTGTTCTAGTTGTTGAACAAGGTCCAAGGAGCATAGCTGGCTCTCCTAGGATGTTGTGGAGGGCAGGTATAATCCCTTGATTACATTTCCTCTAAAAATTTCATGTTACTGCTTGTTTTGTACTTTGGCATGTGATTTGTTGATTCTGTGTTTGTGCTTTGTGTTTTATGGTTGTAATCTATTAGTTGTCACCTAGTGTAGCTATTTGAAGGATAAAATCAATAGGTTGTGTTTAAAAATCACAACTTGCTTTGAAAAGTGGTTGATTAAGGATTGTTTGCTATAGCTTATCAAAGTTGGCTGAAGTGGTCATTTGCATCAGCAAAGTGACCACCTCATTTTGTGTCTGCATTTGTTATCCTTGTGTATGCCTTGTGATTTTGCTGCTTGGAACTTGTTTAAGTGCTGCTTGTGAGTGGATTTTGCTATTGTGTGTGCTTTGTATCTGGCTTATAAGCTAACTGGCTTATTAAGCCCTTATTGCCAAAATCTACCATCAAAAGGTCAACTGACCTCTTGATTCACAAGGCCTCCTCCTTGAGTCCTTCACAAAAATTGCTTATAACAAGCCCATATACCATTCCTGATCATTTGGTGAACTTTGGAGTACTTTGAGTTTTGGTCAAATAAGCACAAATTGGCTTATTTTTGAGAACTGCTTATTGGCACATGCAACAACTTGGCTTTTGTAATAGAAATCATTTTTCTTAGCTTAATAACAAATCTGGAAGGTTACAAGTCTTTTGGTTAAGCTTTTGCTAGAAAACTAGCTTATTTGGATTTTTCAGCCAGCTTATTAGTTCTTACAGCTTATTCTACTTGGCTTTTTGTGATTTTCTTGATTGATTATTCGTAGTTAAGCTATTTTTGAGCTTTTGCAACAAACTAGAGCTTCTGAGGTGCCCTAAATCTCAAACCTGACTATTTTGTCGTTTTGTGAATTTTTACTTTGCTTATTTCTGGCTTATTGAGTGTGCTTTTTCAAAATTTCTTTTTACAGATCTCATAAGCATCCCAAAAGAAGGTTGTGTGTCAAATTAGAGTTTATGGCATTAGCTTATTGCTTATTGGGCTAAAAAGCCCAATAAGAATAAGCTGTTTGCTTATTAAGCTGTGATAAGCTCACATTCAGCTTTTGGGCCTTTAGAGTTTTGTTCTTAGAATAAATTTTGAGTCATATAGGGCTTTTCCAAGTCAATTGGGCCAAGTTTGACTTTTTGGGCCAAAAAGCCCATTAAGGGTTGACTGTTTTTGGTTTTGGCCCATTTGAGGGCCCATTAGGGGTATTCTGGTCATTTCACTTTGATTTTCTGTTTATTTAGGTTAAAATAAACTAGTTTGCAAGTTTTTAGAATTTTTTATAATTTTTGGATTTTTAATATTATTTTAATATTATTTTATTATTATTTTTCAAATTTCACATTTCCCAACTTTTTACATTTTTCTTAGCTTTAATACATTAAAATAGGAATTTAGCAAATTTTAGGATAATTTTATCACTTTTAGATTAATTTTTATAATTATTTTAAGTTTTAATAGTTTTTAAATCATTTTAAATAGTTTTTATTAGTTTAGAAAGTTCTAAAAATAGTTTTTAATCTTTTTAGGTCATTTTAGAGGTTTACCAATTGAAAAATCTTTATTTGGGCTTTTTGATAATTTATTTGATTTTTAGGGCTTTAATTAGCATTTAAAAATTGAATATTTAATTATTTAAAAGGTTTGAAAAAGTTTTGATCATTGGTAAACTCTTAGTTTATTTATTTTGATTTTTGGTGAATTTTTGGTAATTTTTAGAATTAATTTTCATTTTTGTAGTTTTTACGGTTTTACGTTTTGTCGTCGTAGTATTATTTTCACGTCTTCGTCATCTTCTTTTCTCATCCCCTTCTAAACCAAATATTAATCTCAAATCATTTACATCTTAGTCACACACATATACCTTCTTGGGAAACGAACTTAGAACTTCATTGGGTCATTAACACTTGGTTTTTCCTAAAATTATTTGTTTAATACTTTCCGCTTTTACGCTCCTTTTCCTAAAGGTGTGGTAAAACAATACAATCATTTTGGCGCCGCTGCCGGGGAGGTGTGTCGTGATTAATTTGCATTGTTGTTTTTAATATTAACCAAAAATAGTATTTGTATTAGTAGAAATCTACTAATACGTATTATCGGTTTTCTTGGTTTTTCTTGTGAAAATATTATTACTATATTGTATTAAGTATCACAACAAATAAACAATATCTCCAAAAGTGTGAAAACACAACCTTAACTGGGATTTGATCTCTTATTATTGTATTCGAATCTCAAACAAAAAGAAAAAGGCAAAAATAGATAAATACTTTCGTGAAGCTCGATTTTGAAAAATACAAACTATAAGGTGGGTATAAGGCGGGTATTATAAAATATACCCTGAGGAAAAAGGCTCTTAAGTGCTTAAGCCGCCTCGTTTCCCCGCTTGCTTGTGAGTATTTTGAGATTGAAGGCTAATCGAGGGTTTTGCCGCCCAAAGTATTATTACGTATAATATATTTGCTTGGTTTCTTTGTGATTAAAACCTCTTGAACAATTTGGTTTTCACCAAAGTTCTAAAGTCATTCGAAGGCGTTCACTCCACGTGATCGTTTCATTCATTTGAGGCTTCTTTAATCAAGAGTTTGATTCGAGTTGAGATTTTGTAGATTGTTGTCTACGAAGATACACCAAAATCCAAAAAAATTAAATACAATAAAAAACACAAAAAAATGAAAATCCACAAAACACCCAAAAAGAATCTTCTTTGCTCACCTCCCATTCTTCGTGAAGTTTATGATCACTCGTAATCAAGCAAAACGAGCTCGTAAACGTCTTTAAAAGCAAGCCAATCAAGAGACGTTGATTGTTGAACAACCTCTAATTGTTGAACCTATTGTAGAACAAGAAGTCGTCATGGGTAATCGTACTATGATGGAGTTGCTACAAGCACCCACCGAGGGTTTTGGAGAGGCTATTGTGATTCCCGCCATCCTTGCGGAGAATTTCGAGATTAAGACCGGTTTAATGTCGATGTTGCAAGCAAATAAGTTTAGAGGTCATGAGAAAGACAACCCGCACTAGCACATTAGGAATTTTAACCGTCTCACCGCTACTAGCAAGTTTAAGGATGTTCCACATGACGCCATTAAGATGATGTTGTTTCCATACTCGTTAGATGGACCCGCAAAAATTTGGCTTGAGAAAGAACCGCCAAATTCGATTTTGACATGGGGTGATCTCGTTTCTAAGTTTGTGAACAAGTTTTTTCCACCATCTAAAACAACACATTTGAAAAATGAGATTTCACGATTTGTGCAAAGAAATAATGAAAGTTTTTCAATGGCATGGGAACGCTTTAATGAAATGTTACATGAATGTCCACACCATGATTTTACGGAATTGCATCAGGTTGATACTTTTTATAATGGGCTTAATGATCATGAACGAGATTATTTGAATGCCGTCGCGGGTGGTAATTTTTTGTGCAAGACGACTAATGAGGCTTTACAAATCATCGAGAATAGATCTAAGGTTTATAGCCCTCGTAACACACCGAGTGTTGCCAATTTGGGTTCGTCATCGTCGTCATCGTCTCGTAGCATTAATGCCTTACATGATGAAGCTAATGAGGAAAATCGGTTTTTTGATAGATTTGCTAATCTAATGTCCCATTGGAAAGCTCAAGAAGCTTCAAATTCCGCTTCGGTTAAAGCGGTTGCTAAGAGTTGTTTGTCTTGTGGAGGAGCTCATGATCATTCCGAGTGCATTACCGCGGATGGTAACACTTCGAGTGCTTATGTAGCAACGGGAACTTACAACCAAAACGGTCAAGGTTCCCGCCCAAATCAAGCTCCACCAAATCAAAATGCTAATAACTATCGAAACAACAACCAAGGTGGTAATTACCAAGGCAATTCACGCAACTACAACAAGGGGAATTATCAAAATGGGAATGGACAAGTCACTAATCAAAATCAAAACCGTGATTTTCAAAACACTACACAAGGTTTTCACAATGCTCACACTAAAAATCTTCAAGGAGAATTTTTGGATTATGCTAAAGCAAATGATGCTAAATTTGATAACATGCAACGTGAGATGATTAGCTTAAGATCCGAGTTGAAAACGAGCTTAAAAATGAACTTGCTAATGAACTTAAAACTTATGCTAATAAAATGGAAGGAAATGTCCAACGACTTCAACAAAATCAACAAAAGATGGAATTAGGACAACATGAGATTAAGCAAGAGTTATTAGAAGCGGATGCTAGGCAATCAAAATTTGAGGACCGAATGGCTAAGATGTTTGAAGCAATCATGTGTAAACCCTCTTCCTCGGGTGGTCTTCCTAGTGATACCATTGCAAACCCGAAGGGAGAAATGAAGGTTATTACTACACGAAGTGGTAAAACTTTCAAGGAACCAATCTCTCGTCCAAGTACTTCTACGGAGAAGGAAATCGAGAAAGAACCCGAGGTGATGGTCGAAAAGGAGCACATTACAATCCCACGAAGTACCGATCATACCACACCTACGGTTGAACCAATACCAATTATGGAACCCGAGATTCCAAGGCCGTTTCCTAATGACCAACCCACACCACCTTTACCCTACCCTTCGAGACGAAACAAAGAGAAATTGCAAGAACGTAACAAACAACAAATCGAGCTTCTTATAAAAATGTTTCAACAAGTGCATTTTGATGTGAGTTTAGCCAACGCGTTGTTATATATGCCTCGTTTCTCTTCCACTTTTAAAAGTATGATGAGCGATAAGGAAAAGCTTTCAAAGCTTGCTAATTGTTCTTCGGTTTATCTTAACCGCATACCGGAAAAAGTTGGTGACCCCAGAAAGTTTCTCATTCCTTGTGACATACAAGATATGAAAGAATGCCTCGCCTTGGCCGATCTTGGTGAAAGCATTAATTTGATGCCATTTTCCATTTGGAAATCGCTTTCGCTTCCGACTCTTATTCCATCGAACATGTCTATCGAGATGGCCGATCATTCTACGATTTTAGCATGTGGAGTAGCCGAAGATGTTTTTGTGAAAGTGGGGAAGTTCTACTATCCCGTTGATTTTATAGTAGTTGACATCCCCGCGGATCCCCATGTTCCTCTAATTTTAGGTCGCTCATTTTTAGACACTTCGAGATCGCTTATCGATGTTCATGCAAGAACTATCACTTTGAGATTCAACGAAGAGGAACTTGTTATAAACGCTACTCATAACTCGAAACCTTCTCATGTTTATGCAATCGCTACCATCAATCACATTGACATCGTTGATGTGGTTTGCGATGAGTTTTCACAAGAAGTGTTAGGTTTTTCCGATAGCTCGTCAAGTAGCAATCCCACTATTTTGGATCCGATTCTTGCTAATTCCACACCAAATCTCACTCCATTCCAAGGAGGCGATCTCACTTCAAATGAAATCGACAATGAAGATGAGGTGTTGATTAGTGATGATACTTCTATTCCACCATTTCTTCCGCCGATGGAAGTTATGAGTGTTGAACCAAAATCTTCAATCGAGGAACCACCTATCCTTGAATTGAAAGATCTTCCTTATCACCTTGAATACGCATTCTTGGAATGTGATGAAAAGTTGCCGGTTATTATTGCAAAAGGTCTTGCCAATGATGAAAAAACCGAGCTCTTGAAAGTTCTTAAAGCTCATAAAGGGGCAATTGCGTGGAAAATATCCGACACTAAGGGTATTGACCCAAAATTTTGTACTCACAAGATTTTAATGGAGGAGGACTACAAACCTACAATTCAAAGTCAAAGAAGGGTGAATCCCAAAATTCACGATGTCATTTAAAAGGAGGTCCTTAAACTCCTTGACGCGAGAATGATTTATCCTATATCCGATAGCCCATGGGTGAGCCCAATCCATTGTGTCCCTAAAAAGGGAGGAATGACCGTTGTGCCTAATGAAAACAACGAGTTAATTCCCACTCGTGTTGTGACCGGTTGGAGGGTGTGTATTGACTACCGAAAGTTAAATGACGCCACTCGTAAAGACCACTTTCTTTTGCCCTTCATGGATCTAATGTTGGAGCGACTTGCGGGAAATGAATTCTATTGCTTTTTAGATGGATTTTCCGGTTACTTTCAAATCCCTATCGACCCTCGTGATCAAGAGAAGACTATGTTTACATGTCCTTATGGAATGTTCGCTTATCGTAGGATGCCTTTCGGACATTGTAATGCACCGGGTACGTTTCAACGGTGTATGATGGCGATTTTTCATGATATGATCGAGAAGTCGATGGAAGTGTTTATGGATGAATTCTCGGTGTTTGTCAATTCGTTCACGTCATGTTTATCTAATCTCGAGAAAATATTAAAACGTTGTGAAGAAACCAATCTTGTGCTTAATTGGGAAAAATGTCATTTTATGTGTAAACAAGGAATCGTCTTAGGACATAAGGTGTCAAAGGCGGGGATTGAGGTCGATAAAGCTAAGGTAGACGTCATCGCCAAGTTACCTCATCCCAAAACCGTTAATGGAGTTAGGAGTTTCCTAGGCCACGCGGGCTTTTATCGTCGTTTCATCAAGGACTTTTCGAAAATCTCTCGACCTATGACACACCTTCTCGAGAAGAATGCTCCTTTTAACTTCAATGAGGATTGTGTTAGAGCTTTCGAAACTCTCAAAAGGAAACTTACCGAAGCTCCCATTCTTGTTGCTCCTAATTGGGAATTACCCTTTGAAATCATGTGCGATGCAAGTGATTATGCTATAGGGGCCGTCTTATGGCAACGTTATGACAAGCATTTCCGTCCTATCCACTATACTAGTAAGACGATGACCGAGGCTCAATTAAAGTACACCACAACGGAAAAGCAATTCCTTGTCGTGGTCTATGCTTTTGAGAAATTTCGACCTTATCTCGTCTTGACTAAAAGCATCATGTATACCGACCACTTGGCTATCAAGTATCTCTTAGCTAAGCAAGATGCTAAGCCGAGATTGCTTCGTTGGATGCTCCTCCTCCAAGAATTTGATGTCGCCGTGCTTGACAAAAAAGGAGCCGAGAATCTAGCGGCCGATCATCTCTCTCGTCTAGAAGATCCTCACAAAGATGTTTTCGAGAACAAGGAAATCACCGAAACATTTCCTCTTGAGACTCTCGGTGTAGTGAATTCTAAAGACATCACCCCATGGTTTTCCGACATTGCAAATTACCATGCGGGCAATTTCATAATCAAGGGTATGACGACACAACAAAAACGAAAATTATTTCGTGACGTCAAGTTCTATTTTTGGGACGACCCTTATCTCTTTCGGGTTTGTGCGGATCAACTCGTTCGACGTTGTGTTTTTGGTGCCGAAGCTTCTAATATCCTTAGAGCTTGTCACGAGGGACCCACGGGTGGTCACCATGGTGCTAATCTCATGGCTAAGAAAGTGTTCGATGCCGGCATCTTTTGGCCTTCTATCTATCGTGATGCACACGCACTTGTGAAGTCGTGTGATTCGTGCCAACGTCAAGGAAAATCGTCTCAACGTGATGCAATGCCGCAAAACATAATTCAAGTGTGTGAGATTTTCGACATATGGGGAATAGACTTTATGGGGCCGTTCCCATCGTCTCATGGCAACAAATATATCCTCGTCGCGGTGGACTACCTTTCTAAGTGGGTGGAAGCTAAGGCTTTGCCTACTAATGATGCTCGTGTAGTAGTGAAGTTTTTGAAGCAACTATTCTCTCGGTTCGGAACCCCTCGTGCTATTATAAGCGATCGTGGAACCCATTTTTGTAATGACCAATTCGAAAATGTTCTAAAGAAATATGGAGTTACTCATCGTCTTTCGACGGCTTATCACCCGCAAACGAGTGGGCAAGTCGAGGTTTCGAACCGAGCTTTAAAGAGAATTTTAGAGAGGTCAATTGGAGAAAACCGTGCTTCATGGTCCGACAAACTCGATGACGCTTTATGGGCCTTTAGGACCGCTTATAAGACACCTATTGGTTGCACTCCTTATAAGTTAGTCTATGGGAAGAATTGTCATTTGCCCATTGAATTGGAGCACAAGGCATATTGGGCCCTTAAGCATGCAAACTTTGACTTGAAGACCGCGGGAGATCACCGAGAAATACACTTGAATAAATTGGATGAATTAAGAGATAATGCTTATGAAAATTCATTAATTTTTAAAGAAAAGACTAAAAAGTTTCATGATTCAAAGATTAAAAACCGGGTTTTTAACGTTGGTGATCAAGTGTTACTTTTTAACTCTCGACTTAAGATATTTTCCGGGAAATTGAAATCTCGTTGGTCGGGTCCGTTCACCATTACACAAGTGTTTCCTTATGGGACCATTGAGCTAGCTCAAGATGATGTTCCTAATTTCAAGGTGAATGGACATAGGCTTAAGCACTACTTTGGTGGGGAAATTCCTTCAATGGTTGCCCTCGACCAAGTCACCTTCCCCAATGATAATTAGCATTGAAGGGATCGAGTCGAGCTCATGACTCGGTAATAAAAAACGAGGTGCCTCGTGGAGGAGATCCCATGCTTATCCTTTATGCTTACTATTCACTAATAAGGGGACTTGTACCCTTTCAACTCGTTGTCTCGTGATTGTTTGTGATTGTGTTATCTAGATCATCATCATCATCTACGACTGAAGACTCTCGTGTTCGTTTACGTGAGCCTCCATCGTTTGCTTGAAGAAGTTTTTCACGAATCCATGACATATCCTTTATTGTTCTAACAATTATCTTTTTGCATACTTAATAAACGGCTTTAGATATATTGTTGATCACCCTTTCCATGCTAGATCCTAAGCATTCGACTCTTCGTCTCTAGTATGGGGTACTCCACCCTTAGACTCGAAACATTGAGGACAATGTTTACTTTTAGTATGGGGGTGAATATGTACTTGCTTTGCTACGCCCTCACGCTTTCCAATTTTCAATGTTTTGTTTTGATGCTAATAAGGCTAAAAATGGCCAAATTTTAAAATTTTTCTTAGTTTTCATAAGTATTTTTAAGACACGAATGTATATTTTCCGATGGGTAGAATAAGAGTTAATTTTTGACTTGATGGGCATTTGGAGCCATTTACATTCCTTAACCCGCTCAATTCAAGTTTTTCTAGACTTTTATATAGGGAGCTTTAAAACGCGAAAGTCATAACTCATACGGGTTAAGAACAAGAAATTTTCGCAAGTTCCTATAATTGATCCTAGAAAGTCACTTATCAAGGGAACTATAAAATGCATTCTCTAAACTTGAAAAAGTCCAAGAGAGTGCAAGATCCTATAGGTGGCTTGAAAACCCAAAACTTTGATTTGATATAGTCTTAATGAAAGCTAATCCAAATTTGGCTTAATTTTGACTTGCATGGCTAAGTATTCATGAGTCTCTTTAAATAGAGGTCTTTATATAGTGAAGAACGAGAGATGATAGAGTTAGACAAGTGATCATGGTAAACGTAGAACATGAAAATGTTCTTTCAAAAACTCATATGTTTTTAATTGTGGCTTTTTCTTCCCATAAGATCAATGCATTAGGAATAAATCATAATTGCAATAAGTAAGGTCGTACGATTTGAAAGGTTACTTAGCCTCTAGCGTAAGATCGTTTAAAAGTTGCTTGGGGTTGAATAGAGTTCATAGCCAAAGCATAACTTATTGAAGCGGGACGCGAAGATTGGCGATCATCCAAAAAGGCCCTAACAAGGCATGAGGAGCTCTATTTTTGCTAAAGATCCAAGATGATGTGAAGTATCATTATTCCTAAATCAATATGAAGGATCGAGACACACGACGAAAAGCAATTACTCCCCTAAAGATCATGGAGAAAGTCTATCCAAAAAGACCCTTACAAGGTATGAGGATAAATATATCCAAGTCCGAAAAGGAGGCGGATCGTTGTATATCAAAATCCAAAGTAAAGATTGAAGAAAAATGATGAAGTCGTGGTCCAAATATGAAGAATCTTTCAAAAACGTCAAGTGAAGAAATTCCAAATATATGAAGAGAAGACCATAATTTCAAGAACGTCTTCCCAAGATTTGAAGTATGAAGTACATGCCAAATATCGGTCCGAGAAAGGTCTCAAATCGTGAAACGAGTTATACCAAGATATGAACTTAAGGAGATACACGAGAAGCCGTTTTAAAAGATCTTGTCCTTCGGCTAACTATCGATTAAATCGTGTTACTTTGCATTCGGACTAATAACTACTCAAATAAGTCAATATGAATCACTTGTGATCCATGACAAATAGTTAAAAATGCTAGTAACCCATTTTTCTTTTATAATAACTAGGATTACGGGGAGAAAAAGTATTACACAATTTGGACGTATGAGTAGTGTTAGCATTGTGACTTGTACCAACAATGATCTCGTTTTTGCACTTAGCATGGAATGTATGACAATCAAGGATGACGAAGTTTACTCTAAGGGACATTTACTTGTTTCTATTCTTTGACCCTAAAAGTCACATTTGTGATGAAAATCATACATTATGTCTTTACACATCTTCGTAGTATGTTGCAAGTCTTTTAATCTTCAATAAAGGCTAATAAAATTGAACCTTGGTGATGCTTAGATACTTTATTCTAGCATTGCGTGAGGGCACGGCAATGGCTTAGTATGGGGGAGTGATGAGATGGCATTTATACATGATCTCATCGTTCTTTTCGGGCTTTTAATGCATAAAAATGTCATAAAATACCATATATATGCTTGTGTTTGTTTACTTGTGTATTTTAGGTATGGATATCGTGAAAAAGACAAAAGATCACAAGATAGAAGGAAAATCGGACACGAGAAACGAAGCCGTACAAAGAACCGGGCCCTAATTCATGGAATATTCAACAAATACCCTTGAAGACTTGAAGACATACAAGATTGATCCTCAATGAATGAATAAATGATACTTAAAACCCTTGTATATTCATAATTACAAGTTTGGTCCTTTAAGTTTGTCAAAATCACACAAATGGTCCTTCAACTTTGAAGAAATGGCAAGTTTAGTCCCTCAACAAATTCAAATTGCCAATAATGGTCCCTCATGATGCCAAAGATACATTGAAGACCTTTGAAGATCAAGAATGTCCAAGATCAGCCCTTGAAATATCTCAAAATGGCAAAAACAACCCTTTGAAACCCTTTTCCAAAGTTTTGTGCCAAAACTGCCAAAGTGTGAAAGATATTAACAAAGGGAAATGAGTTTTGTTGCTGAAAAACACGTTTTACACACTTTCTGAAAACACAAGGGCCAAAGTTGTATACTTGAAACATTTAAACATGAAAAATGCGCCAAACTGATCCCACTCCACCAAAAACGGATCAATGGGTCCACTATTCATGTTCTTCCACCCAGATTTTACTTTTACCAAACAAAGGGTTAATCCAAATTACCTTGACCAAAAAGCAATTAACCCTCACACGTACACATCCCACACCTGAACTCACCCATCACATCACCATGGACCCCACCCCCAATTACCTTTCAACCAATCATAATGCAACTTACTCTCCAAGTAATCCGACGTGTCCAAATCAACAGCCAAGGATCCTTGCTTCACCTCAAGCTATTTTAAACGGTTTGGATGCATTTGGACAACTCATTCCATCAAAACGTCTAGAAGACTCAAGGGCATTTTAGAGAAATCAGTGCTAGGGTTTGTGAATAGTGTAGCCAGGCATTTGCCTTTAAAAGGAGACCTCAACATGTGAGAGTCCCTTTGTTCCAGTTTTACCTTTTAAACTTGTAATTCCTTTTTGAAATTTATAAAAGTTGGTATTTTGAGAAAATTATAATTCCTTTTTATGTTTTTGAAAGTTGGTGTTGTTTAAAGGTGATTCTGAGTTCCATTTGTTGCTATAAGTGTGCTTGAATCATTTGGTTCAAGGACGTTTATGTTTGGTAAGGTTTTTCAAGTTTGAAAAAGCTTGAAAAGAGGTTTCTGATTTTGCTATTTTTGTTGTACTAATCCTTAACCAAAAGCTATAAGCTCTTACAAGCTTGTTGACACCAAGCTTGTGAAGGGATTGGAGCCTTTGGTTGGGCTGTTTGTTCATTGTGTTGAAGAAATCAAGCCCTTGAGTTTCTGCTTTGAAACATCAACCAAGGCATTCATCATCTTTGTTATTAAAGTACCTTGGTCTTGTTCTAGTTGTTGAACAAGGTCCAAGGAGCATAGCTGGCTCTCCTAGGATGTTGTGGAGGGCAGGTATAATCCCTTGATTACATTTCCTCTAAAAATTTCATGTTACTGCTTGTTTTGTACTTTGGCATGTGATTTGTTGATTCTGTGTTTGTGCTTTGTGTTTTATGGTTGTAATCTGTTAGTTGTCACCTAGTGTAGCTATTTGAAGGATAAAATCAGTAGGTTGTGTTTAAAAATCACAAGTTGCTTTGAAAAGTGGTTGATTAAGGACTGTTTGGGATTACTGGTTCATAAGGCCTTGTGGCCTTGAGCCCTTGGTTCTTAGAGTTTGGGAGGTCTAAACAAGTCATTTTGAACAAGTTTTAGTCATTGGTCTAGTTTTTGAAAGTTTAGAAAAGGGATTTGAAGTTTTGCAAAAATATGATAAAAGTGTTGTTGAAATTGGTCAAACACATCAGATCCAATAACTTCTTTGTTTGTTGGATCTAAGGTCTTAAATCAGGTTTGGGAATAGTTTAGGTGATAAGCTATCTATTGGTTATCTGGTTGTTGAATTTGGTGGCTTATTGAGTGTCCTATAGCTTATCAAAGTTGGCTGAAGTGGTCATTTGCATCAGCATGACCACCTCATTTTGTGTCTGCATTTGTTATCCTAGTGTATGCCTTGTGATTTTGCTGCTTGGAACTTGTTTAAGTGCTGCTTGTGAGTGGATTTTGCTATTGGGTGTGCTTTGTATCTGGCTTATAAGCTAATTGGCTTATTAAGCCCTTATTACCAAAATCTACCATCAAAAGGTCAACTGACCTCTTGATTCACAAGGCCTCCTCCTTGAGTCCTTCACAAAAATTGCTTATAACAAGCACATATACCATTCCCGATCATTTGGTGAACTTTGGAGTACTTTGACTTTTGGTCAAATAAGCACAAATTGGCTTATTTTTGAGAACTGCTTATTGGCACATGCAACAACATGGCTTTTGTAATAGAAATCATTTTTCTTAGCTTAATAACAAATCTTGAAGGTTACAAGTCTTTTGGTTAAGCTTTTGCTAGAAAACTAGCTTATTTGGCTTTTTCAGCCAGCTTATTGATTCTTACAGCTTATTCTACTTGGCTTTTTGTGATTTTCTTGATTGATTATTCTTAGTTAAGCTATTTGTGAGCTATTACAACAAACTAGAACTTCTAAGGTGCCCTAAATCTCAAACCCGACTATTTTGTCATTTTGTGAATTTTTACTTTGCTTATTTCTGACTTATTGAGTGTGCTTTTTCAAAATTTCTTTTTACAGATCTCATAAGCATCCCAAAAGAAGGTTGTGTGTCAAATTAGAGCTTATGGCATTAGCTTATTGCTTATTGGGCTAAAAAGCCCAATAAGAATAAGCTGTTTGCTTATTAAGCTGTGATAAGCTCACATTCAGCTTTTGGGCCTTTAGAGTTTTGTTCTTAGAATTAAATTTGAGTCAGATAGGGCTTTTCCAAGTCAATTGGGCCAAGTTTGACTTTTTGGGCCAAAAAGCCCATTAAGGGTTGACTGTTTTTGGTTTTGGCCCATTTGAGGGCCCATTAGGGGTATTCTGGTCATTTCACTTTGATTTTCTGTTTATTTAGGTTAAAATAAACTAGTTTGCAAGTTTTTAGAGTTTTTTATAATTTTTGGATTTTTAATATTATTTTAATATTATTTTATTATTATTTTTCAAATTTCACATTTTCCAACTTTTTACATTTTTCTTAGCTTTAATACCTTAAAATAGGAATTTAGCAACTTTTAGAATAATTTTATCACATTTAGATTATTTTTTATAATTATTTTAAGTTTTAATAGTTTTTAAATCATTTTAAATAGTTTTTATTAGTTTAGAAAGTTCTAAAAATAGTTTTTAATTTTTTTAGGTCATTTTAGATGTTTACCAATTGAAAAATCTTTATTTGGGCTTTTTGATAATTTATTTGATTTTTAGGGCTTTAATTAGCATTTAAAAATTGAATATTTAATTATTTAAAAGGTTTGAAAAAGTTTTGATCATTAGTAAACTCTTAGTTTATTTATTTTGATTTTTGGTGAATTTTTGGTAATTTTTAGAATTAATTTTCATTTTTGTAGTTTTTACGGTTTTACGTTTTGTCGTCGTAGTATTATTTTCACGTCTTCGTCATCTTCTTTTCTCATCCCCTTCTAAACCAAATATTAATCTCAAATCATTTACATCTTAGTCACACACATATACCTCCTTGGGAAACGAACTTAGAACTTCATTGGGTCATTAACACTTGGTTTTTCCTAAAATCATTTGTTTAATACTTTCCGCTTTTACGCTCCTTTTCCTAAAGGTGTGGTAAAACAATACAATCAGGGATTCGTGAACTTGAATTCCTAGAAAGAATTTTAGTTCGCCTATCATTGACATTTCAAATTTTCTGTGCATGACTTTTTCAAACCATTTTGAAATTTTTGGGTTTGTAGATCCGAAAATAATGTCATCAACATAAATCTGCACAAGCAAAATGTCATCCCCATATTTATAAGTGAACAAAGTTAGATCAATGACCTTTTGAGAAACCTTTGGATACCAGAAATTTCGAGAGCTCGTCGTACCACGCCTTTGGAGCTTGCTTGAGTCCATAAAGTGCTTTATGGAGACGATACACCTTGTCAGGATAATGAGGATTGACGAATCCTTCTGGCTGTGTGACATAGACTTCTTCCTTCAAAGGACCGTTAAGAAACGCCGTCTTTACGTCCATTTGATAGACAATGAATCCCTTATGTGCAGCATAAGCAAGGAAAATCCTGATCGCTTCCAAACGAGCTACTGGTGCAAATGACTCTTCAAAATCAATACCCTCTTTTTGACCATACCCTTTAACTAATAGTCTAGATTTATTCTTGATGATCGTGTTCTCTTCATCCATCTTGTTCTCTTCATCCATCTTGTTCCCAGACTTTATGTCTTTCAAATTGTTGAAGTTCATCCGTCATCGATTCAATCCAAGCATGATCAGCCATGGCTTCTTTGATGTTTTTCGGTTCAACTGAACTCACGACGAGTGTGAACATACAAACATCTCCATCGGTGTTAAGCTGTCGTCTTATACGAACGGGGTGTGAAGGGTTTCCAATTACTTGAACCAAAGGATGATCTCGGGTCCAATGATGTGTTGAAGGATATCGTTGATAAAATGTATGCATATTTGACGGATCAACATGGCGAGTAGAAGACTCTCCAGTTTCGTGTACCGGTGTACCGAATGGGTTGATAAATTCGTCTTCGTCAGATAATGCATTGTCTGCTTGATTTGTGTTCTTTGGAGCAATGACAGTAGTTGTTGATGTTGTAGGAGCGGTTGTTGATGTGATATTCTGAGGAGGTAAATCTGCAGCAACCCGTGTTGAAGTAGATAAAGTTGTATCCTTTTGTTGACGATGATCGGTATCATCATTCTTATCATGAGTGATAGCGGAAGACTTCGATACAACATGTTTCTCCCCCGTGAAATATTCATCATACATTGGTCCATATAACATTTCCAACTCTTCAAGTGTCGTATCCACTGTCATATCTGCTCTAGGAACATGTTCAGGAACCAGCTTTGAACTTGACGGTTCACTGATGTGGTCTTGAGTTCCGAGTTCCGTGTGTTTGTGCACAAAATTATTTTGTCGTTGTGGATCAGGACTTAAACTGCTTTGTTCAAGTGCCATTTCATGTAATTCATCAAATCTGATATGAATAGTCTCGACTATCAATTTGTTTCTCTTGTTGTGCACTCTATATCCCTTAGACTGAGTTGCATATCCCACTAGAATGCATGCATCACCTTTCTCTTTCATCTTGTCCAGATTTTCACCATCTCGAATAATGTAGCACATACATTCAAAAACGTGAAGGTGTTTGAGTGAAGGTTTTTGATCATGAATTATGTGATATGGTGTCTTTGCGTGTCTTGGGATAATTAAGGATCGGTTTTGTGTGTAACATGCAGTTGACACGGCTTCGGCCCAAAAGTGTAATGGTAGTTTTGAAGTTGATAATAGAGTTCTAGCAGCCTCAACTAAAGTGCGGTTTCGTCTTTCAACAACACCATTTTGTTCGGGTGTTCGAGCAATAGATTTTTCATGTTCAATCCCTTCGGCTTCAAAATAATTCTTCAGAGTTGAATTCAAGATTTATGTGCCTCTTTCAGTACATACCACTTTTACTTGAGCTTGAAGACCACGTTGTATCAACGTAAGGAAGTTAATGAGAACCTCAGGTGTTTCATCCTTGGACCTCAAGAAGTGAGTCCATGTGTACCTTGAGTAGTCATCGACAATTACCATAACGTATTTATTCCCATTGATGCTTTAAACATGCATGGGTCCACACAAATCGATATGAAGAAGATCTAACCGTCCTTTCGAGCTTGGTGTAGTCTTTTTCTTGAAACTACTCCGTTTAGCTTTGCAAAGTTCACAAGAAGAACAAAGATGATCCTTGATGAATTTTAAATTTGGAAGACCTCTCACAATATCTTTCTTGGATAGCAAGTTGATGGTATCAAAATTGTTTTGAGATAAACGTTGATGCCATAACCATGCCTGAGTCATTGAAGCTTTAGCCATGAAGCAAATTGGAGTTGATGAAGTTGTGTCTTGTAGTGAAATTGTGTAAAGATCAGTACTACGTGAACCGGTGAGTAAATCATTCCCATCATAATCACGAACAAAACATGTCTTCTTTCTGAAAGCAACTTCCAAATCTGCATGACAGAATTGACCAATCAAGAATAGATTATGATTGAGCCCTTTGACGTAGTATACCCTTTTTATCGTGATATGCCCCTGAACCAAATCTCCATATCCTAGGATCGGTGCAAATTGATCATTTCTGAATTGGACCGTACCCATGAACTTCTCCACGAATTTAATTAGAAGCTTGAGATTCCCCGTCATGTGCTTCGTGCATCCGGAGTCCAGTATGAAGAGAATTATTGTTATCACCTGCAGAAGAGTTAGAACATGATGGAGAATTTGCTAAATTGGATACCACATTAGTTGTGATTTTAGAATCATTAGTGTCCTTAGCAACATTTAAAGTCATACTAACACTCGTTGTCATATTTTTTGTCCTAACTTTAGGCATCTATTTATATCCTGGAGGAAATTGATTAGCAAACCACCATTTCCACGACTTGCTAGCAGACTCATATAATTCCCTAATTCTGCTTCTAGTGGTCTTAGTGGTGGAGTCTGATGCAATAATTTTATCAGGGGGGGGGGGGGGTTACACCAGAATGGTTCACTTTGCGTTTGGGTTTTCTAGCACTAATAGGCATCGCAGTTTGCTTCTTAGTTCTAGTATCTACACCTTTGACATTATTCGAAACACACATAGCATGATTAGCATTAGCACACTTTCCACATTTCACACAAACAAACTTAACATTCAAAGCATTCAAAGTCGAATCATTCAAATCGTCATTACACGCGATTACAGACGTTTTATTCTTAGAAACATTGAAAATCCTAGGGTGGTATTCTACTGTCTTCATCTTCCCTTGACTTTTATTTTGCCAAACCTTTTCATTCATGCGAGTGCTCTTAAGCTGAGGCCGGCTAACACTATCAGTGGGGATTACTCCTGTAGTAAAAGACACACGTCTATTAGTGTTTCTAGAAGTCTGAGGTGATTGACTTTCTTTGTTGTGTGTGGGTTTAGTGGCCAATCTATACATCCCTGGTTTAGTCACATTTGTGTTCTTAATGCTTGGTGATCGAATATGTGTTTTGGGAGTATTCAGTGGTAACCTATCCTTCCCATATGTCGTGGGGGCAAACGCAGGTTTTGCAAATGCAGAATTAGAGAAAACAGATGGTTTTCCCAAGACAGAGGGTCTAGTCACTTTTTGCGCATTGGGTTGTCTTACAACAGGTTTCTTAACACTAGGTTTAACAATTTTCTCGCCCATCTTAGCAACGAGTTTCTTCAACTTTGCTATCGCTATTTCCTTGTCTTGTAACCGAGCTTTCAACCCTTTAATTTCCAAACTCTTTTCATTCATTTCTCGAAACATTTTGGAAAGTTTTTCTTGCAAGTTATTATCATGTGGAAAACTACCAACGGCTTTTTGCAAAGCAAGTTCAAGAGAATGACAATGTTTTTGAAGGAAATCAGTTTTGTGTTGAAGTAACTCAAAAGCCTTTTTATCAACATTTTCTTTATGTTTCAAAAGCTCAAGTTCAAGACGCTCACATTCTTTAATTTTATCAAGATATTTTCATGCAACATCAGAATATTCATCGATATCAGCACAAGATTGAAGAGTAACACACAAAATATATTTGGAGAGACATTCTTCTAAGAGTAAATCATATTCATCTGAAAAAATAGACTTGTCCATTTAAAGACCGTCAATTTCTTTCTCAATAGACTCAACATATTTTAAATCATCAAACATTTCAGACCGAATTAATCTTTCAAATTCAAGAATATTTTCTTTTAACGTGGTCGTGTTCGGTATTAAGATTTGTTTGATAAGCACAGTTATATCTTGAGGAATCAGTTTTTTCCACTCGTCATTTTCTAGTTATTTCCATTCATTGTAAACAATGGATTTAATATTATTAATGTAATGCAGTAGAAACCCAAATGTCTGCCTACTCTTTCTTTTAGAAGCATCAAGAGGCAAGTAGTTGATTAACTTAGAAACGTTTGTTTTCTTAGTAGCAAAAGCTTTCTTCCATTGAATTCTTCTTTGTTTGCATTCTAAAAACAATTCCTCATGAGACTTTTGTTTTTGTGCAGTGAAAAGACCATATAGACTATTCTCATAAGCATAATTGTATGGTTTCAAAAACTCTTTATTGACCGGTGATCTACTCTCCTCTTCCCAAAGGGATGTCTCATTATAACCATAAGGATATTCAGGATCGGTCCATTCGGACTCATCCATATAAAGGCGCGGGTTTGCAGCTTGAGCTTGGGCAATATAATCAGGACTTGCAAAGCTAGCTTGACCCTTAAACATAGACGGAGGTGCTATCATTCTTACGGTTTGAATAGAGTCATGCGTTTTATAAACAACTTTCTTCAAAAATTCGACTTGTTTTTCTAGTTCCATTACTTTTTCAGTATCTTTTTCATGTCGACTTTTGAAATCTTGTTTTAACATTTCAACCTCTTGTTTCTTAACATCAAGAATTTAACAGACTCGGTATTATCCATCGAAAGCCGTTGTTCAAGTTCGTTAACTTTGGTGGTAGCAAGGTACGTTCTTTTGACGTTCATCCATTAATAAAACATTAAATTGACGTTTCTCTTTGGTTAATAACTCAAGAGTTTTGTTGTATTTCTTTTCAAGATCGTCCTTTTGACTTTTTAACGCACTACCCTTTTTAACGCACTACCCTTGTAACGCACTACCCTTGTAACCCTCAAGCTCAAAATTAGAGCGGCTTTGCATTCTTCAAAGTTTTGAGTGAGCGATGCGTTTGCCTTCTTTAATTGCTTTTGACTCTTTTTAGTTTCTTTGACATCTTTTTGTAAAGTGGTAATTAAATTAACAAGCGCAAAACGTTCCTCTTCATCATATTCATTTGCATGTTGATCGTCCTTAGACTCATTATTGCACATGTCTAATGAATCAGGTGTGGTATTACTATCAACCGTTGCCATCATACATGTGTCATTAATGGCATTGGATAGCTCACTATGCTCATGAATATCGCCAAACACATTATATTCGTCAATGGTGTGTACCTTATCGAGTGGCTCAGTGTCAAAGATAGGGCCATTGTCATCTTCAGTGACGTTGATAACTTCCTTAACTTTTGCCATGTACGAGTAATGTGCTTCTAATTCTTGGTCGGAGGCTTCATCATCAGTGTCATCAAGCATTGCTCCTTCCTCAGCCGACAATTTGACCCCTGCTTCCATCTTCTTGCATAACAACATCTTCTCTTTATGATAACTAGAATCCCTAACCCATTTCGGCTTTCTGCATTCCTTTTCCACTATGCCCATAACCTTGGCAATTATAACATTAAATCCCACTTTGTTGAACCACTTGCGTTCCAACAGTTTCCCTATTCCCAGTAGCAGCGGCAATCCTCTGAGTATCATACTTGGCAGTTTGTCGATCATACCTTGTAGAACCCTCAACATGTGTTGGATTACGTCGATCATACCTAGAAGGACTTTCAGCACGTCGACGTGTGTCATACCTTGGAGGATTCTCAACATATTGGTTCTTTGTGTTGGATGATGTTCGAAGATTGTTGTTGGTGGGTTTGAAGATTTTCTGGTAGGTCTTCATAATGAAAGCAATTTGTTGTTTCATTTCCCGATTCTTCTTAGCTTGATCTTCATCACTAACCTCTTCAGATGATGACTCAGATGGTGGTGATGGTGCTCTTGGTTCTTTTCTGCGTGATCTTGTAGAGGATGAAGACTTGGATGATGTGGAATATCATGGTGAGGATGATTGAATAGAGTATGACTTTGGAGTACGAGATCGATGATCTTGAGTGGTAGACACTAGAGCAAGTGGATTAGCCATCTTTGCAACTCGTTTAGCTCGAATTTCATTTTCCTCATGCTAAAATTGTTTCAAGATATCAAAGAGAGTGTGATAGTTTACCTTGTCTAAGTGCTTCTGTTGTTTCACCAAAGTAACAAAACGTGTCCACTCTGGTTGAAGTTGCTGAAGAAATTGCACATTGACTTTCATGGTGGAGACCTCCAAGTTGTTTCTTGTCATATCGTTCATCATCTTGTAGGATCGTGAATAATAAGACTCAATTGATTCTCCATCCAATGCAATAAACTTACCAAAATTCCAAAACAAGTTTGTTTTAACATCTTGCTTGTTGAGTGATTATCCTTATTGCAAGCGTTCAATAGCCGTCCACATTTCTTGTGCCGTAGGACATGCATCAACCGTGGAATAAATATCATCTCCAATTCCACTTAGAATCATATAGATCGCTTCTTTTTCTGCATCATACCAAGCACGCTTCTATGGTGTAAGATCAGATAATGTTTCTTTTCTTATGGTTGCGGGTATTTCTGCAGTAGTGTCTGTGGCTGGTTTATGAGGAGCAATGATATCAGAGAAAACATATGGTCCATTGTTAATACATTGCCTCAATGCATCACCATTAGGTCTTGTATCAAGATAGCGAAGAAAACGTGATTGCCATTGAGCATATCGACCGGCCACAAGCATTGGTGGTCTCTCTTTGTTTCCCGCCACCATTATGTTGTTGTTCGTCACACGATATTATGCAGTAGAATCCATCTCAATATTCTCTAAAATGATGAATTGAATGTGGATCTTAAGTAGTTGTGTTGTGATTGTTTTGTTGTTGAAATTCCAAAAATTGTGATTTTTCACAGTCAGACAATAAATTCCTCAGTCTGACAAAACGATAGACCTAAAAAATTTGTAATCACCAAATTTTGAAATCGAGCTAGAAATAGCCTAAAACTAGTATGGAAAAAAATTGAATCTACTTGACGTAAAAATTTTAACTCAGTCTGACAACACGTGATCGCAGTCACCGATCGCAACGAGTGATCGCAGTCACCGATCGTAACGAGTGATCGCAGTCACTGATTGTAACACGTGATCGCAGTCACCGATCGCAATGACTGATCACAGTCACTGATCGTAACGAGTGATCGTGATATTCGATCGCAAGTAGAAACCCCAGGTTTTTGCGATCGCAATATTCAGATCGTAACAAGTAATGAGTTCAAGACTTTTAGGCAACAAGAAAGATGAGAACTTTACATGGGAATACTTGTTTCAATCCAAACCAAAGTAACCTAAATCTTACCACACGTATGAAATATGTGGAGATGTATAGAGGAAGATTTAAAGCACGGAAAACACAAGAGAAAAAACTTGAATCCAAGTAGATTTTTGTTAAAATCACACGAACTAAGTAGTAAATCAACAACTAATCACAAAACTACCCCATGGCGATTGATACCAATTGTTATCCCTTAATATGATGATTCTATACGAATAAAGAAGAAAGAAAGGTAGATAAAAGATGAATTCTAGAGAGAGAAACTAGAGAGAGAAAAAAGAGAGAGAAGTGTGTGAAAACTTGTGAAATGTTAGATTAAGAAAATAGAATGACCATTCAACCTCTCCTTACATGCAAGGAGAGGTATATATAGCCTTGCCTACATGTGGCATGATGGGCTATATGATAATGGGTCGGGCTTTCCTTTTGGGCTTTGGTTACTTATGAATGAACCTTAACTTAAAGTTAAGCCAGTAATACACGACTAACCTACTACCTATTACAACGTTCTAATATACGATACATAATAAACATATGACCGAGCATTCTTGTTTGACTCAATATTTTGAGGCTAACAAATACAACTAGGCCAAAATAGATCAAAATTTTTGAAAAAACGTCGAAAAATTAAATTTCCGGATAAAATGAAGACATATTCTTGGAAAAGCCCACTTAACTTCGATAGAATTCCCCCCTAAACTTAAGATAAACATTTTCCTCAATGTTTAAGCATGTGGGAGTAAACTCCCCTACACTTAGGACATTGTGCACTTTGATTAATACTTGCTAAGAAAGAGACAACTAAAGTGATTCCTATTTCAACATAAATGATGAAATAATAAATCAAAAGAGTTTAGGATAGAACCGGGAAGACGGGAACACGGAATCACAGGTCATCAAAAGTCATCAAAAGTGTGTCTTTGAAAGCTTTAATCCCTGCACATCATAAGAAACAAGAAAACAAACACTTACGTGGCTCCCCTACACTTACTATGAAAGCGGGTAAAAAGGATAGGTCATCGGGTTGCCTCCCGAGAAGCGCTTGTTTTTATTAATCGAGTCACGAGCCTGACTCGTCCCCGAATTAAATGGTCCATGGGGAAGCCTCTAATGTAATATCGGGATCAAAAATCTTGTCCTGGTCCCGGAGGAACATAATAAATGAGAGGCAGGAGGATAAGTCTTGAAGGGTAGAAAAGTCCTCTCAATATACGAAAAGTATGTGAAATCATGATCTACGGGAGGTGGGGTGGGTAAAGGAATCAAAACGTCATCCCCAAAAGACATATGATTATCACTGAGCGGCAAAGATGTAAAGGTGTCAATCATAGAATGGTCAATGTCACCTCCCGGGTCAAAGCACTCATCCTTAGTAATAGTGTCTAAGGTATGGGATGAAAGGTGCTCAGGAGGGGGACTTGGGACAATATCTTCATGCATCAAAGTATTAAAAAGAATATCCTCGTCCGTGTCATCATCATCAATACCTGGAGGTATTGAGAGAATGTCGATTTTCTCCATAAATGTATCATTATTCTCAACTGGAGTAAGAGACAGGGGGTAAAGACTCGGTAATAGGAGTAGAATTTAACGTTTCAATTTCAGCAATACGAAGATGAAATTTCAATAGTTTGTTGCGAAGAATAACGTCTTCCACCTCATCTAAAAGACCAAGTTCAGTGGTGAACTTCTCGTAAGTCGGAGAGAACAAATCAACATCGCCCTCATCTCCCGGAGGAGATTGAGAAAATTCAAAAGTGAAATTCTCATAGCATGGAGAAAAATCATCATTAAGAGTGACCTCGTCTATAAGCTCCGCAAAAGTCGGTACATCACAAACCTCATCAAATAAGTTGTCGAGACCAAATCACTAATCTCAGTCGATGTATCACAATACTTAGACGCATTTGGGATATCGAGAGAAGGAATTACAATTGCACTAGGATGTTGAGCAACAAGATCATTACTAGAAATAGTATTATCATCGTCATCATCATCATAATAGTATGGACGCGCCAGAGGAGGAGTATAAGCACTAAGATTAGATACTTGCTCTTGTTGATTATCCTCTTGACATTTTTCGAGATATTTATTGAGACATGCATTAAATTTAAGAACATGATTTAAAAGAGTGTCTAGTGGCTCATCAAGAATTGCAAAAGAGGGTTGATGATCGAGGGAGTATTATGGGGCTCAAAATTTTGAAAACCGTAATAATAACACGGATGTGGCTCATAATAATTCATCGGTTGAGAAGCATGAGAACACGGATTTGGCTCATAATAATTCATCGGCTGGCAAGAAAAGGTATCGTGAGGGCCCCCACAATTGTTGCAGCACGGGTATTGAGAAAAACCCAGTGCATTTTGTGGATATGGATCGTCATATATGGGAGAGGGTGAGATAGTGTCAGTAGAGGTGAAGTATGAATTGGTCGAATTGCAAAATGAACAATGTCCAAATTCATAATTAGGGATATCCATTCCACACCGTTCGCATAAACACCATTGACAGGATTGACTACCAGAAGATGGTCTTCCACACCCTACACAATCAACAAACAAGTCCATTAAACACAATAGATAAGTAAGAGGAATATTTTTGGTGCGATACTTTTGAAAAGAAATGGTTTTTATGATTTTTTAAATGTTTTTGGATTTTTAAAATTTTTGATTTTTAGGATTTTTTGAAATTTTTTTGAAAATTTGACAAGAAAACTAACGTTCAAAAGTGAACGGATAATAAAATCCAACGCGTCTCTCACAAAAAACCGTTAATCTTCACGAAAAGAGCCGGCATCGGCGCCATTTGATACAGAATTTTTGATAACTAGGTTTTGCGTAGTAAGAAAATTATCGTTCTAGTTGTCTAATCGAATTGATTGGTTTAACTATGCGACTCAATCGTTCTTTGGTGAAACAAATAGTTGTGTCGTTGTAGTAATTAAATTGTGCAAGACGTAAATGAAAATGGCGGTAAATGAAATCTAAGTCTAATTAAAAGTAAAGGGTGCAATATTTAAAACTTTGAAAAGTAAATTGATTAAATGACTTAAAATTAAAGCGTGACAAAAATTAAAATTTTGACAAAGTATTAAAATGTAAACTTAAAAATTAAACAAGACAAAATATGAAACAAACCTACCATCGGAATACATTCCGATCGGAATGTGATCGGAATAATAAACCTACCTTCCGATCCGAATGATGATCGGAATACACTCACCTTTCAGATCGGAATGTTGTCGGAATTACCAATCGGAATGCTTTCACCAATTGCCTAATCGGAATAACCAAACAAAAACCCCCAGATCGGAATGTGAGGAACCAAACCCTAATCGGAATAACAAAACAAACCCCTTGATCGGAATGAGGAGTGGACTCCTGATCGGAATGCTGTCACCTAGACCTTATCGGAATACCAAACTCACCCATTGATCGGAATGTCACAAACCCTTTTCCGACCAAGCAAAGGAGTGCTGGTCGGAATAATAAACCCTTTTCCGACTGGTGTGGTCGGAATATAGTAGGAATAACACAAAATAAGCAAGACTGTAAAACCCGCATGCTTTTACCATGAATAGTGCCCTTAAGATCGTACGTCCTAGATTAAAACTTACCTCATTTAGTATTGATCACATTCATGTGCTAATAATCAAGCAAGTGCATACGTGTATGACATGACAAGTATCGATTACGTACGAACTCATGATAAACAGTTAATAAATATATCACGTGAACATAATTAAATCATGATCACCATTTAAAATACGAACTAGAATAATTACGTAAATACTTATAATATAATTACGAGCGTTAAGTTTACGATAAACGACACGATAGAATAAACAGAAACACTTTAAACACGAGCACGTTTAACCACGAACGAACACGAAACATCGGGACATGAGAAAGGTACGGGTACCCCATGTGGGGCCCCCATACCCACGGCACACAACAAGAAATGGGCTTAGCCCATGGACTTTTACAAGTAAAGGGGGGTAAAGAGTTAAACTAGTTTTCATTTTTCACTTTCAAGAAATAAACACAAAAACCCTAAAAGAGTTTTCTCTCCTCCTCCTTGTGCTCTCTTTGTGCCGCCACCTAGACATCACCATAGGAGGGTGATTGTTTGATTTTGATCTTAAAAACTATTGTTATAATCAGTGTTTGTTCATCCTTTTTCCAAGCTACATAGTGGTATACCTTTCTAACCCTTCTTTTTAATTCTTTTTAATTCTTTTAATCTTTGATTATTTTCATGAACATGTTATTATTTTTTTTATTTAAACATGATAATTAATCATTGATCTAACATGTTTTGGTATTAAATAAAATCAAAGAATGATTTAAAAGGGGTGTTTGTTTTGGCCGCCTAGCAAACAAACCCGAGGGGGGGTTTGGTTTGCTATTGCCGCCACCACCAAGACCATTTTTGGTCTTGGTTGGCTCATGTGGGACCCACGGCAGCAAGGAGGCACACGTGCCCCGAGTTTGGCTCGGGGTACGGTGTCGAATTCATGCCCGATTCATGGTTCGTTGGTTAAATCATGATTTATGCTACATGTTAATTTTATGAATTATGAACTTAGGATATAATTAATTAATAACATGAAATATTAATTAAATCATGACTTAGGTTATTTTAATTATTAGTTTAACATGATATTAATTTAACCTAAGTATTTTATGTTATAAGTTATAATTAGTTAATTATTAAAACATGCCTATAATTAATTAATTTAGACATGACTTAGGTTATATTATTAATAATAATAATACACATTTTAACCTAAGTATTTTCATTTCATTTTAATTAAAACATGTTATACCTTAATTAAAATGCTTAACCTATAGTTTAATTAAAATACATGAAATAATAATTAAACTATACACTATATCATATGACTTAAGAAATAAGCTTATAAACACTTAGACTTATATGTTAGCTTATGTAACCAGCTTAATTCTAAATATGGAAACTTCTATTTATAGAAACTTAATTAAATAAGGCAACTAATCTAATTATGGAAACCTTCTATAGATGGAAATCTATCTATTTCAGGCAGCTAATCTAATTATGGAAACCTTCTATATATGGAAACTTATTTAATTAATGCAGCTGATCTATTTTTGGAAACTTTCTATTTTTAGAAACTAATCTATTTAAGCAGTAAATTCTATTTTAGGAAACTTTCTATTTTTGGAAACTTTCTATTTTTGGAAACTTTCTATTTTTGGAAACTTTCTATTTTTGGAAACTTTCTATTTTTGGTAACTTTCTATTTTTGGAAACTTTATATTTTTTTTGGAAACTTTCTATTTTTGGAAACCTGCTATTTTTGGAAAGTTACTTATTATTACACAGTAAGTATAATAATACATGAAACACCAGTAATACTTAATCAGATTAATCAGAATACTAGATAAACACAGTTTAAGGCTTTAAACAGTGAACCATGACCTAAAACATACCAAGTTAGCTAAAATGAGACATAAAACCCAGTACGTAATCAGTAAATCGATACTTATACACGTGTGTATTCATGTAGCGTTAGTGATCCAGAAGTAGGAGTCTTTCTTCCGTTCATTCACTGGACTTGAGGTACGGATTCCCGTCCTTTCAGTATGGACATTCTTTCCTTATTAGGATTTCCCCGTATGCAGCCAACTGTTTTCCCCAGTATTTGTTTTATTGTTTTGAACTACTTATGTTTAATTAGCATAATCTATAGCCATATACAAGCATGACCAGTTTCACCTAGTTATGGAGGTACCATAACCATAGCATTGGAGGCACCGATGTTATGACTTCCCCACGGCGGAGTGATTGCTCGTGGCGTCCCTTTTCAGTTTTGGCCATATTATTATATCAGGTGGGGCGTATGGGTGCATCCTAGTTACATGTTTTATTCAGTTTATCATGGTGAATGTGGTGTGTGCCTTGCATCCTTCACAAGGAGTTGATCCCTCCTACCCAAACCAGTATATTAATTAGAGGCATCCCCTCTAATCAGCATGATGAGGTCACCCCTCCAAGTATTCATGCACGTGACCTTTTCATGACCTATATGGGCTATGGTATATTTATGTTAAAACAGTTTTCATAAGATAAACATAAGGCTTTTCAAACTATAAAACCAGTTTTCTTAATACTTAACCAATTTACTCAGAACTTAGTCTTCCGCTGTTATATGTTACATGCTTATCCTATTTCATGCTATATTGTATATCCGTGCACTGAGCGTTTTGCTCAGCCGTTACTTTCCTTCCCATGTCCCAAAACGGCAGGTACCCAAGACTCGAGCATTTGGAGGACATGCATAGGATGGAAGCTGCCATGGACTTCTTCTCCTGTTTCCTTCATATATTTATGCTGGTTTAGTCTTTCATTCAGTTCATTTACTTTGTTATGTTTTGGGCTTATGTTTGGGAACCGATGTTTGATTCCGGTTTTCCCTATGGTCATGTATGTTTTACTACATATTACCTTGCATGCTTTGATGACACGCCATAATTACGCGTGACATTCCATTTATCAAAATGGGGTGTTACAATTATGGTATCAGAGCCAAGGTTTCGACCTGTAGGCTCTAAAACTCGACCTGTGACTAGTGGGTAGTCACCAGGAGCTTCCTAAGCCAACGATTGTTATTCCACGTATTGATGTTTTAGCGCGTTGTTGTTTTAACCATTATGTTTTCAGCACCTTTTTGTTTTAGCCATGACGTTTTCAACACCTTGTTGTTTTCACCATGATGTTTTCACCAGTATCGTCTTACTAATATGGAATGAACAACCGTCATCCATACTTAGTTATGTTTCATTGTCTATGCATGATGTTCCTCGTGAACTGTGACGATGTGGACTGACCCCAGTAGTTCATAATTTTCACATAAAATTTTTTCTGTTAAGTTTTGACAATGACTTTTAATTATTTATGTTTCATGCATTCATGCATTTATATCATATGTCATCTGTTGCAGGAATTTTGACTAAGTAATGGTTGGTACAGGACTGGCCCTATTTAGTCGCATGTGCTTTTATCGAAACTTTTAACTTTGGGACCGACCCATAGGCGTCCCCTCGCCATGTCTTTTGTTTTGGAACCGACCCATAGGCGTTCCCTCGCACATATAAAGGTTTTATAAACTACATTACGCATTCATGCACTGTTTTTTTTGCATAAAATTTTTCTCATGATTTAAATTGGTATAAATTTTTTTTCATGTCCCATCATAAGTTATTATGTTTTTATGTCAAGTATGCCTTCATGCTGTCATGGTTAACTTCAGTTTCATGATGATTATGTTATACACTTCTTCGTAATAGATGGTTTCATGTTTCCTCATGATAATTCCGTCTTCATGTTGATTATGTTTCATGCCTCTTTTGTTATTTACGTTGTCCTGCAAGACATTGTTAGATTTCTTGAATCATGCTTTCATGATAGTCATGGTTGATTTCCATTGATCATGCTGTCAGGCAAATCATCGTTGAATTTTGTGTAACCACACTTTAGCGTTTCTCTATGCAACCAGAATGATGTCTATGCTAATACTGCCAGGTTATCATGATGGTTTTTCCTAACCGTTTAACCGGTTTACTTTCCTTAAATCATGACAAATGATCGAGCCCATACCGATCATTTTAGGTGCATTCCATGTGTACTCCATGTACCGTATTTCATGTGTATTACATGTACCTTAATCCATGTGTATTCCACTGGCAATACATCACGAGTATTCGCTAGTCGATTCTAAATCATCTAAGGCGTATGTTCACTTGCTGATATTCTACAAGATTGTCGATGCCGCTCATAGCTTGGAGATGTTACTGAAGGTTGATGCTGCTGATGTTGGGAGACGCTACGAGATGCTGATGCTGATGCTGTTCACAACCTGGAGATCCTAAAAGACGAAGACAAAGGCGTCGGAGCAAAGCAATTGGACGAGAAGATGCTTCACCATCAGACAATTCCCATCAATCATTGTCCCAAATTCATAGTTACATGTCACACGTCGTTCGGCTGTCATTTCAGCCATATGAGTGCAAACCAGTACCAGCCGGCCACTCAGCTAAATAGTTACATGAGTCACGGTCATGAGAATGACCGTCATGGAACCGACAGACAAGATGATAGTAACCACTACTATGACAGCAACTATCCTAGAAATCGCAACCGAGGCTCCGGCCACGAACGTGATCAGACATACAAATGATCAGTAGTCCAACCGATCCGCCAATTCTGGCATATTAACCTAATATTTGTAGTTCTAACTGTTTCACATCTCGAGACACATGTCAAGACATCAGTCAAGACACATGTCTCACGTATACTTTCTGAGGACACATGTCAAGATACCAGTCAAGACATATGTCACGCTTACATTTCTCAAGACACGAGTCAAGACACATGACTCACGTCTAATTATGGAACATTTCTAAGAAATTCAGGGTACCCTCCAAGGGTATATCTATGTTGTTGTGCCATGTATTAATCAGGCCACAAGAATTTCAATACTATTATCGGCGCATCAGTGAGAACTGTCATGTTGCCGATGTCACTTTCATTTCTTTCACCATAGTTCATATATTCATAACCATGAAGGACGCCTTTCGTATTCCCACGCATACGAAGGTTTTCCTTCAGCTTAATGATAAGATCCAAGCTGCTAACGCATTTTCCTCGGACAGACACGAGATAAATTTTATCCTAATTATGTACTATGAACACCACACCATGCTATGATTCATAATTATGTACAGTAATATTCAGGCCCCCTGAATACATTCAGCTTGATTTTCCATCAGGAAAATCTGTACAAATTATCTATGCTTTTCAAGCACGTGCTTTGTTAGCCATATCGCTAAAATTTTCTAGCTGTCAGTAAGACACAACCACTTAACTCTTTTACGCATAGCCAGTTGATTATTCCAAAGTCTTCCTATACATTCCAAGAGAACCTACAAGGAGAAGGATGGTACCATGAGATTATGTGTCGACTACCGTGGACTTAAACAAATCACCATTCATGACCGTTATTCTCCTCCACATATTGACAACATGTCCAATCAACCGTATGGTGTTAATAACTTTTCCAATATCGAACTCAAGATCATGCTGCCAACAGTGATGAGTGAAAAGCAGGACATGTCCATGACTGCTATTCGTACACGACTCGGTCATGCTAGATTTATGATTTTGGATTAGTCTCATAAATGCTCCAACAGCATTATGGACTTAATAAATTGTGTATCCATGAACTCCTAAACAAATTCATCAGCATTTTCATCGAGGATAACCTGATTTCATTTAAGCCTAGAGAAGAACAGGAAGACCATATCTGCATTATGTTGCAAATTCTTGACAAGAGAAATTTTACCCCAGAAATTTTCCAATATCAATTATGTTTCATTACAGTGACACGCTGAATCACATGGGTTCCTACGGTTAATCTTACCATGACTCTGCTTATGCGTAAAGGAGAGAACCCTATACTACATTAGGTGTTCTAGGAAATCCTACGCTAGGAGAAGTCGGATTCAAAGACTCAGAGTTTCGCAACCTTCTATGTATCAAGTTTCTACGAAGCAGGATACAGCTACGTCCATATCTATGTACCTGACATACCAACAGGCTAAGATAGGACACCAACAAACTGGGATGTTTCATCATCTGAAATTGTGAACAAAAATGGGACAAGATCTCCATGGATGTTAGTTACCAGATTTCAGCAAACTCAGAAGAAGCATGATGCTATCTGGGTTATTGTCAACAATTTGATCAAGTCTGCAGAATCCTTACATCCGTACGGATTTCAGAACCAACAGATTGAACGAACATGTTCCTGCCAAGGCTCATCCGATCACTTGGCAATCCCTCAGCTATCGGGTCAGACAAAGATTAGTAATTGTACTCCTAACTTACTTCACGTCTTTATTCTAATTCCACGACTTGCTTTCGCGCTCGCATTCATGACACTATTCACGTTCATGATCGTATTTTGGCTTACGATTTTACGTTCATTTTTTTTCCTCATTCTGGGAAGTTTGCAAGAACTTGTGAGACCAGACCCAAGTTTAGTATAACTCTCCATCATCAGATAGACGTTTCACGTCATATTTCACGTCTCACCTTGTAGCGCTTGGCGTTACCGCCATTATATTCTATGATCACGATATGTCTCACATGTCATGTTCATTCCACGTTCCTCATATCATGATCAAAATAGGTTACACGTATCATGGATCACGATATGTTTACTCATACTACACTCGCCATAACTCCACGTAGCACGTTCAAAATTTTTCACGTATCACGTTCAAAATTTTTCACGTACTACGTTTCTTTATGTCTCGCGCATCGTTTCTAATTACCAGTTAAGTCAGATTGTCTTGCATCGTAACGTTTCAGTTACCCTTGCACGTTAACTCTTATTTTCCACGATCGAATTTAGGGGATCTACCTTCCGTTGATAACCAAGAATTTCTTCGTACTCTAAGTCAAGGTCAGGAGGACCAAGATTTATCATTAGTGTCAGGATCTTCTGAAGGAACCGTTCCAACAGAGAGGCCACTTGGAAACGGACAAGTTCATCCGGACTTTTATCCGTTTTTTTTTCTCATCGATTAGATATGTCCTTTCAGTCACGTCACGTTCCATGTCTTTTCAAGACATGTCACGTTCCACGTTCCCTTCTACCATGTCACCTTCATTTCCGTTATTTTGCATACCTTTCCAGTTTGATTCGGGTATGTTTCGCTTCCAGTTACTTTATCTATAATTCGGGGACGAATTATTCTTTTTAGGGGGGAAGAATTGTAAAACCCGCATGCTTTTACCATGAATAGTGCCCTTAAGATTGTACGTCCTAGATTAAAACTTACCTCATTTAGTATTGATCATATTCATGTGCTAATAATCAAGCAAGTGCATACGTGTATGACATGACAAGTATCGATTACGTACGAACTCATGATAAACAGTTAATAAATATATCACGTGAACATAATTAAATCATGATCACCATTTAAAATACGAACTAGGATAATTACGTAAATACTTATAATATAATTACGAGCGTTAAGTTTACGATAAACGACACGATAGAATAAACAGAAACACTTTAAACACGAGCACGTTTAACCACGAACGAACACGAAACATCGGGACACGAGAAAGGTACGGGTACCCCATGTGGGGCCCCCATACCCACGGCACACAACAAGAAATGGGCTTAGCCCATGGACTTTTACAAGTAAAGGGGGGTAAAGAGTTAAACTAGTTTTCATTTTTCACTTTCAAGAAATAAACACAAAAACCCTAAAAGAGTTTTCTCTCCTCCTCCTTGTGCTCTCTTTGTGCCGCCACCTAGACATCACCATAGGAGGGTGATTGTTTGATTTTGATCTTAAAAACTATTGTTATAATCAGTGTTTGTTCATCCTTTTTCCAAGCTACATAGTGGTATACCTTTCTAACCCTTCTTTTTAATTCTTTTTAATTCTTTTAATCTTTGATTATTTTCATGAACATGTTATTATTTTTTTTATTTAAACATGATAATTAATCATTGATCTAACATGTTTTGGTATTAAATAAAATCAAAGAATGATTTAAAAGGGGTGTTTGTTTTGGCCGCCTAGCAAACAAACCCGAGAGGGGGTTTGGTTTGCTATTGCCGCCACCACCAAGACCATTTTTGGTCTTGTTTGGCTCATGTGGGACCCACGGCAGCAAGGAAGCACACGTGCCCCGAGTTTGGCTCGGGGTACGGTGTCGAATTCATGCCCGATTCATGGTTCGTTGGTTAAATCATGATTTATGCTACATGTTAATTTTATGAATTATGAACTTAGGATATAATTAATTAATAACATGAAATATTAATTAAATCATGACTTAGGTTATTTTAATTATTAGTTTAACATGACATTAATTTAACCTAAGTATTTTATGTTATAAGTTATAATTAATTAATTATTAAAACATGCCTATAATTAATTAATTTAGACATGACTTAGGTTATATTATTAATAATAATAATACACATTTTAACCTAAGTATTTTCATTTCATTTTAATTAAAACATGTTATACCTTAATTAAAATGCTTAACCTATAGTTTAATTAAAATACATGAAATAATAATTAAACTATACACTATATCATATGACTTAAGAAATAAGCTTATAAACACTTAGACTTATATGTTAGCTTATGTAACCAGCTTAATTCTAAATATGGAAACTTCTATTTATAGAAACTTAATTAAATAAGGCAACTAATCTAATTATGGAAACCTTCTATATATGGAAATCTATCTATTTCAGGCAGCTAATCTAATTATGGAAACCTTCTATATATGGAAACTTATTTAATTAAGGCAGCTGATCTATTTTTGGAAACTTTCTATTTTTAGAAACTAATCTATTTAAGCAGTAAATTATATTTTAGGAAACTTTCTATTTTTGGAAACTTTCTATTTTTGGAAACTTTCTATTTTTGGAAACTTTCTATTTTTGGAAACTTTCTATTTTTGGAAACTTTCTATTTTTGGTAACTTTCTATTTTTGGAAACTTTCTATTTTTTTTTGGAAACTTTCTATTTTTGGAAACCTGCTATTTTTGGAAAGTTACTTATTATTACACAGTAAGTATAATAATACATGAAACACCAGTAATACTTAATCAGATTAATCAGAATACTAGATAAACACAGTTTAAGGCTTTAAACAGTGAACCATGACCTAAAACATACCAAGTTAGCTAAAATGAGACATAAAACCCAGTACGTAATCAATAAATCGATACTTATACACGTGTGTATTCATGTAGCGTTACTGATCCAGAAGTAGGAGTCTTTCTTCCGTTCATTCACTGGACTTGAGGTACGGATTCCCGTCCTTTCAGTATGGACATTCTTTCCTTATTAGGATTTCCCCGTATGCAGCCAACTGTTTTCCCCAGTATTTGTTTTATTGTTTTGAACTGCTTATGTTTAATTAGCATAATCTATAGCCATATACAAGCATGACCAGTTTCACCTAGTTATGGAGGTACCATAACCATAGCATTGGAGGCACCGATGTTATGACTTCTCCACGGCGGAGTGATTGCTCGTGGCGTCCCTTTTCAGTTTTGGCCATATTATTATATCAGGTGGGGCGTATGGGTGCATCCTAGTTACATGTTTTATTCAGTTTATCATGGTGAATGTGGTGTGTGCCTTGCATCCTTCACAAGGAGTTGATCCCTCCTACCCAAACCAGTATATTAAATAGAGGCATCCCCTCTAATCAGCATGATAAGGTCACCCCTCCAAGTATTCATGCACGTGACCTTTTCATGACCTATATGGGCTATGGTATATTTATGTTAAAACAGTTTTCATAAGATAAACATAAGGCTTTTCAAACTATAAAACCAGTTTTCTTAATACTTAACCAATTTACTCAGAACTTAGTCTTCCGCTGTTATATGTTACATGCTTATCCTATTTCATGCTATATTGTATATCCGTGCACTGAGCGTTTTGCTCAGCCGTTACTTTCCTTCCCATGTCCCAAAACGGCAGGTACCCAAGACTCGAGCATTTGGAGGACATGCATAGGATGGAAGCTGCCATGGACTTCTTCTCCTGTTTCCTTCATATATTTATGCTGGTTTAGTCTTTCATTCAGTTCATTTACTTTGTTATGTTTTGGGCTTATGTTTGGGAACCGATGTTTGATTCTGGTTTTCCCTATGGTCATGTATGTTTTACTACATATTACCTTGCATGCTTTGATGACACACCATAATTACGCGTGACATTCCATTTATCAAAATGGGGTGTTACAAAAACAAATAAGCTATTACTCAAATAAGCACTAGACTAAAAACCTAAGCAATTACGTGTAAGAAAAAGCTAATAAGCTACAATTTAAAGACTTTTGAAATCACGAAATAAGAAAGATGTACGAAAACAAACTTTATATAAAAATAACTTTTATAAAAACTTTAGAAACTTAAAGATAAACACAAATAAGCTATAAGAATCAATAATCCAAAGCAATCAAAAGCATAAAAACATAACCTTTAATCAAATAAGCAACACAAAAAGCATGTAAACAATAAGATTAAAGCATGGAAAGAAAGGTAGATGAGAGATTAAAACAAGAAAAGTAAAGATTCAATAAAGATAAAAGTAACTTACTTGGAAATTAAAGTGCAAGACAAGGTAATTAAAGTGCAATAAGGTAAATGTGCAAGTAAACAAAATGGAAGAAATAGTGTGTCAAACTATCCAACAAAATGAAAATGAAATACTAATGGCCTATTTATAGGAGAGATTAGGGAGGTGCTTAGGAAGTTTCCTCCCTCTTTCTTCTTTTCCTTAATTGCAAGCTTAGGTCCTTGTCTTCTTAATCTTTTGTTAATCTTGGACTTCAATGACTTGTCTCGGGATTTCTTTGAACTTGTCATTTAATTCTTCAATAATTAAGACTTGAGTTCTTCGGCTTTTAGTAAACTTCCGTCTTTTGACTTTTTCTTCGATAAATCTTCAGAATTGGTCTTGGACTTCACTTCTTTTTGCACTCTTGACTTCTTGACTTCGTCTTTCGTCTTTTTCTTCGATAAAAGCCCGTGAATGCCCCTGTTTTCTCCACTTTTCATAACTTCGTCCTAAATCACAACAAAAACACAAACCACACATAATTCAGACATAATTGACATAAAATACACGTGTTGGTCCGGTTAATATTGTAATTAAGTGGTAAAAAGGATGGGTGTTTACACACCTATCAAATCCCCTACACTTGACCATTGCAATGTCCTCATGCAATGCATTAGTTACAAAGCAAGTTTATATTTTTCATCATAATCAATCCATGTTGGTCGTTATTAAAGAGATAGAAAATTATAAACATTCAAAATAAAGAAATCAAAAGCATACCTTGGGTTTTGGAAATGTCATGAATAATCATCATCCTCAAGTTTTCGCTTTCTCCAAACCAAGCTTAAAAACGAGATCATTGTTATTATAAGTTAGCAAACTAACATGAACTAATGTGGGCCAATTATTCCCTTAGACTCCCTTATTCCTAGGTGTATCTCTTATATTTTATTTTTGTCTTGAATGATCACGAGGATGCATTTTTGACTTATTTCGATAGTTATTTAGGCCGAAAATAAAGTGAACGATTTAATCAATAGTTAGCTAAAGGACAAAATCTTTTAAAACTGCTTCTCGGGACCTTATAAAGTTCATATCTTGGCATAACTCGCTTCGCGATTTGAGACCTTTCTCGGACCGATATTTGGCAGCGACTACATACTTCAAACCTTGAGAGACGTTCATGAAATAATGGTCTTCTCTTCATATAGGAATTTCTTCACTAGAAATTTTGAGACATTCTTACTTAGACCACGACTTCTTCAATTTTTCTCCAATCTTTATTTTGGACTTTGATATACAACGATCCGCCTCCTTTTTGGACATGGATCAACTTATCCTCATACCTTGTTAGGGCCTTTTCGGATAGACTTCTCCATGACTTTTGGGGAGTTTTTGCTTTTCGTCGTGTGTCTCGATCCTTTATATTGATTTTCGATAAATGATTCTTCACATCACTTTTGGATCTTTAGCAACAAAATATAGCCCTCATGCCTTGTTAGGACCTTTTTGGACTCGCCAATCTTCGCATCCCGCTTCAATAAGTTATGCCTTGGCTATGAACTCTAATCCATACCGAGCAACTTTTAAACGATCTTGGGCTAGAAGCTAAGTAACTTTTCAAATCGTACAACCTTATTTATTGCCGATAAATTTATTAACAAGCGATGGGAGAATAGGCTTATAATTAACTCACATAAATTCACGAAAGAATACCAAACTTATAATTGACTCTATCATCTCTCGTTCTCCACAGTTTAAAATCTCAAGGAATGAGACTCGTGGATGCTTAGCCTATTAAATCAAAGTTTTGGGTTTTCGAGTCGCCTATAGGATCTTGCAAACTCTTAGACTTTTTCAAGTTTAGAAATCGCATTTTAAAGTTCCCTTAATAAACGACTCTCTAGGATCAATTATAGGAACTTGCGAAAAGTTCTTGTTCTTAACCCGTGAGAGTTAAGACTTTCGCGTTTTATAGCTCCCTATATAAAAGCCTAGCAAAACTTGACTTAAACACGTTAAGGATACTAGCTAGAGTAAACTTAGATAAGTAAACTCGGGTTGAGTCAAAAGATTCACAACGTTTGAAAATTAAAACCACTTTATTAAAGATTTATTCTAGCAAGGAAAGAAAATAACTATACAAAGAGAAAAACTAATGGGCCAAAATAGATCAAAAATTTTGAAAAAAGTCGAAAATTTGATTTTCCGGTTAAAATGAGGACAAATACAAGGAAAAGGCCACTTAACTTCGATAGAAGTCCCCCCTACATTTAATATAAACATTGTCCTCAATGTTTAAGCATGTAGGAGTAAACTCCCCTATACTTAGGACATTGTGCACTTTGTTTAAATCTTTGCTAAGGAGAAGACAAATAACGAGATTCCTATTTTAATATTGAGAAAATATAAAATAGTGAATCGAAAAGAGTTTAGGATAGAACCGGGAAGAAGGGAACACAGAATCACGGGTCGTCAAGAATCATCAAGAGTGGATCATTGAGCGCTCGAATCCCTGAATAGTAGAAGAGAGGAAATAGCAAACACCAACGGGTCTCCCCTACACTTAGGATAAAGAAAAATAAAAGATAAAAACATGGGTTGCCTCCCAAGAAGCGCTTGATTTTTGTTAACCGAGTCGTGAGCCTGACTCGACCTTGATTATCATAGGAAGCAGCATGAAACATATCCACCAGGATCAAAGACATAGTTTTCGTCCATCAAATAGCACAATCTTAAGGCGAACAAGGCAAGCCAAAGAAGAGTAGGCAAGGTTACCTTAAGCAATGATGGAGCACGGTGGAAGCAAGGGCGAAGTGGTGCGAGCATATCTTCAGTAGTTCCAAAAATATTTCCTTTTATTTCATCAGACGGATACTGAGATGGCTGAAAAAGTTCAATACCGGGGTCGAACACCTTTTCCTTTAGGGGAAAATAGCACTCAGGCTCAGCAGAATGTGAAGAAGATCCGCGAAGAAGATGCACAACCTCGTCCTCAGAAGGTGGACAAAGAGGTGTTAAATCATACGTGCTGCGGATATTGGTGTCGACCGGTTTCTTCTCCTTTGAAAGAATTTTCTTCAAATCCAAAGTAGGATCAAGATGATAATCTTCAAAGTCCAAAGGAGGTGCATCACTCTCATGAGGGAAGTAAGTATTGAGAAAAGTAGAGAAGTCTTCCTCAAATGAGTAATCGTCCAAAGTAGGATCAAGTGATGGCGGAGGATCTTCATCATGTGAAGAATCACTCGAAAGAGTATTGTCCTCATCAAAATCATCATCAATGGGCATGTCGGGATACTAGGAAGTTAGGTCATCATAATCATCCGAATCTGAGCTAGAATCATCATCATAAGCATCAAAGATCGGTGGAGAATCATATATGAAAGAAGGTTCCAAATTGGAGAGAGAATCATCCACATCATCTTGAAAAAGTGGATTACCATTGCAAGACTCGAATAGCGGATTGTTGTAAACGACAAAATTATCAAGCACATTAATCATATTCGCGGATTCTCGTCCATAGGATTTGCTTGTAAGCTTACCCATTTTGAAAACTTTTGCATCATCCCCGACTCTTAAGATTAACTCAGCTTCGGCAACATCAACTAGAGCTCGTCCGGTACTCAAGAATGGCCGACCAAGTATTAAAGGAATACGAGGGTCCATTTCATAATCAACAACCAAAAAATCGACCGGGGAAGTAAATGTGCCAACTTTAATGAACACGTCTTCGGCAATACCAACGGGGTAAGCGAGAGTGCGATTTGCAAGTTCAAGAGTCATCTTCGTTGGAGTAAGGTCGGGTAATGATAGTGTTTTCCAAACACTTAAAGGCGTAAGATTAATACTGGCCCCGAGATCAGCAAGGGCAGTAAATTCTTCGGTTTTGTTAAAGATGCAAGGCAACACAAAACGACCGGGATCTCCAAGTTTTTCCGGAAGTTCTTTAAGAATAACTGCAGAACAACTTTCATTTAAGCGTGCGTTGGCGAGCTCAATCAACTTCTACTTCTTGTTAAGCAATTCCTTGAATGCTTTGACAAATTTCGGCATGTGGACAAGTGCTTCAACAAGGCTAATGTTGAAATTCATTTGAGAGATCATCTTCAAATAATTCGACACTTGAGTGTCATTCTTAGTGAGCAAGTTACGCTTGTCCAAGCGAGAAGGATATGGGATGTTGGGTTTATAGGTGGAAGGTGTAGTTGGTGAAGGTTGAGATGTTGAAGGTGGGGTTGGTGGAGGATTCTTGGTGGGTCCTCATCACGACGAGGCAGAGACGGTAATGGTGTACTAATTCTAGGTGTAGGAGGAGTAGGGATAAATGGTGGTGGAGGAGGTGTAGATGATGGGGGCGGGATAGGTGGTCCTACTATGGTAACTCCACTACGGGTAGTAATAGCACTCACATTCGCTCGCGGATTGGTGACGGTGTTTGAAGGTAGAGAACTCGAAGTAGAAGGTTGAGCGGAGGGTAAGAAACTAGCCAGCATATTCTTTATATCATTCGTTTGATTGCTGAAGGAGGATTGAATATTATCTCGAAGCTCGGATCTAATGTCATTTCCTTGCTTGGTGATATCTCCTTTTAGATGATAATTTTGCTCTGCAGATTCTTGATTTGCTAACCTTGGGTTCTCATCAAGTCTTCAACATCGGGGTTAATGGGTGGGGCTTGTTGAGTGGGTGGGTGATAAGGATTAGAAGCTCTTGGTGGGATTTGGTTGCTTCTATTGTAGTTGTTGGCGGGGTTTTGGTTTTGAGGAGAAAAACCGGGTGAAAGGTAGTTGTTTGATCGGTAACTCAGCAAATTTCGATCCCCTTGAGGTCGAGCTTGGTAATTTTCTGGTGAATAATTACCATAAGCTGCATACACATTTTCCGGATTTCCTTGAGTAGAAGGACAATCAGTGTATGAGTGTGGACCGCCGCATGTCTCACAAGAAGGTGCAACCGCTTTAAATTGTTGTTGTTGGTTTGTAGCGAGAAGCAAGATATTTTTGTTCATTTCAGTCATCATGCGGGTGAATTCGGTCATGTCAGGGTTTGCTGAAGTAGAAGAAACATTGACTCTCGGGTTGTTCCTTGAAGAAGCGGAGGAATCCCAATTCTTGTGGTGAGTAGTCATGTTCCAAATAAGCTCTCTACACTCCTCGGGTCTCCTTTTCATAAATGTGCCACCGGCGGGTGCATTAATCGTATCACGATCTCGAAAAGTCAAACCGTTGTAGAAAGTATCAATTAGGGTTACAGGAAGCATGTTGTGGTTTGGACAACGATAAATCAAGACATTATATCATTCCCAAGCATCAAAAAGAGATTCATCGGGGTCTTGCATGAAACCGCTGATTTGATTGCGAAGGCTCGTGACCATGGATGGTGGAAAGTAGCGCGACAAAAAGCATTGAGTCATGTCATCCCAAGTGTCAATGGAATTCTTTGGAAGACGATCAAACCATTTCTCGGCGTGGTGTGATAAAGTATGTGGGAAGAGTTGTAGGCGAAGAACATCCATTGTGGCACCAGGCAACTTCATGCTTTGAGTGATTGTAATGAACTTGTCGAGGTGTTTGTTGGCATCATCATCAGGCATTCCGGCGAATGGATTAGTTTGCACTTGCTGAATCATGTGGTGCTTCAACGAAAACTCTGGAGCCGTGATTTGCATCGGAGCAATCGGTCCTCCTCGTCCAAACATGGTAGGTTGACAAAGCTCCTTCATTGTCCGAAGATCGGGCTGTGGATGAACATTGTTGTTATTATTATTGAGGTGTCGTGGATTATTGTTGTTGTTAACACCTGCCATACTTCAATCTTCTCGAGTCTCGGGCTCTTGATAATTAGAAGATCTAGTACGCATACACCTACAAAGGCGAAATAAAACAATACCAAACACAAAGAGAATATATATACACAATAAAAAAAATATCTTTTTGGATTTTTGAAATTTTTAATTTTTATGGATTTTTAACAATTTTTAATTTGTGCAAGAAAAATAACGCTCACAAGTGAACGGATCCCAAAAAGCAACGCATCTCTCACAGAAAACCGTTAATCTTTACGAAAAGAGCCGGCAGCGGCGCCATTTGATAACTAGGTTTTGCCTAGTAAGAAAATTATCGTTCTAGTGGTCTAATCGAATTGATTGGTTTAAGTATGCGACTCAGTCGTTCTTTGGTGAAACGAATAGTTGTGTCGTTGTAGTAATTAAATTGTGCAAGACATAAATGAAAATGGCGGTAAATGAAATCTAAGTCTAATTAAAATTACAGGGTACAATATTTAAAACTTTGAAAAGTAAATTGATTAAATGACTTAAAATTAAAGCGTGACAAAAATTAAAATTTTGACAAAGTATTAAAATGTAAACTTAAAAATTAAACAAGACAAAATATGAAACAAACCTACCGTCGGAATACATTCCGATCGGAATGTGATCGAAATAATAAACCTACCTTCCGATCGGAATGATGATCGGAATACACTCACCTTTCAGATCGGAATGTTGTCGGAATTACCAATCGGATGCTTTCACCAATTGCCTAATCGGAATAACCAAAAAAAACCCCCAGATCGGAATGTGAGGAACCAAACCCTAATCGGAATAACAAAACAAACCCCCTGATCGGAATGAGGAGTGGACTCCTGACCGGAATGCTGTCACCTAGACCTTATCAGAATACCAAACTCAACCATTGATGGGAATGTCACAAACCCTTTTCCGACCAAGCAAAGGAGTGCTGGTCGGAATAATAAACCCTTTTCCGACTGGTGTGGTCGGAATACAGTAGGAATAACACAAAATAAGCAAGACAAATAAGGTATTACTCAAATAAGCACTAGACTAAAAACCTAAGCAATTACGTGTAAGAAAAAGCTAATAAGCTACAATTTAAAGACTTTTGAAAACACGAAATAAGAAAGATGTACGAAAACAAACTTTATATAAAAATAACTTTTATAAAAACTTTAGAAACTTAAAGATAAACACAAATAAGCTATAAGAATCAATAATCCAAAACAATCAAAAGCATAAAAACATAACCTTTAATCAAATAAGCAACACAAAAAGCATGTAAACAATAGGATTAAAGCAGGGAAAGAAAGGTAGATGAGAGATTAAAACAAGAAAAGTAAAGATTCAATAAAGATAAAAGTAACTTACTTGGAAATTAAAGTGCATGACAAGGTAATTAAAGTGCAATAAGGTAAATGTGCAAGTAAACAAAATGGAAGAAATAGTGTGTCAAACTATCCAACAAAATGAAAATGAAATACTAATTGCCTATTTATAGGAGAGATTAGGGAGGTGCTTAGGAAGCTTCCTCCCTCTTTCTTCTTTTCCTTAATTGCAAGCTTAGGTCCTTGTCTTCTTAATCTTTTGTTAATCTTGGACTTTAATGACTTGTCTCGGGATTTCTTTGAACTTGTCTTTTAATTCTTCAATAATTAAGACTTGAGTTCTTCGGCTTTTAGTAAACTTCCGTCTTTTGACTTTTTCTTCGATAAATCTTCAAAATTGGTCTTGGACTTCCGTTCTTTTTGCACTCTTGACTTCTTGACTTCGTCTTTCGTCTTTTTCTTCGATAAAAGCCCGTGAATGCCCGTGTTTTCTCCTCTTTTCATAATTTCGTCCTAAATCACAACAAAAACACAAACCACGCATAATTCCGACATAATTGACATAAAATACACGTTTTCGTCTGGTTAATATTGTAATTAAGTGGTAAAAAGGATGGGTGTTTACACACCTATCAGTTTTACTAGGTGAAAAGTTCTTTTTGTCTCGACTCTAATCGAATTGATCTCCGGTTAAATGTGTGACTCAATTGTTCTTGGTGAAAAAAAAAGAAATTTTCGTTGATCTACTTTAAAATAAAAATGAAAGCTTGAAAAGATTAGACAAAAAATAAAGACTTTAAAAGAAATTAAGTAGATTTAGAATAAAAATCAAAACTTTAAAAATCAAAACTTAATAAAAGAAATAAACTTGAAATAAACCAAGACAAGACAATTTAAAAATAAAGCTAAATAAAAATGGCGGGAAAAATAAAGTTCAAAAACAATATGGAAAACAAGCAAAACATAAGTCGGGAAAAAACAATTTTACACCTATTCCGGAATTGAAATCACCAACAATTCAGAATGCCCTATGTTCAACACAATCCGGAATACAGAAGGAGCAAGCAATCCGGAATACGAGTCTTGAACTCAATCCAGAATGTATCTCATCCCTTATCCGGAATCTGTATTACTAAAGCAATTCAGAATACGTTGCTGCTCTCAGTCCGGAATCAGTGATAACAATAACTTTACTCAATCCGGAATATAGGTTCTTATACTAATCCGGAATCTTCATCTCCTACGTAATCCAGAATAATCAATCAGGATACAATCCGGAATACAAGGTACAGGACTAATTCGGAATGAAGTTCTTAATGGATTTTGGAATAAATTGTTTGCTAAGTTATTCGGGAAAAAACTTCTAAACATAAGTCGGGATACTAGGTTTTCTAAACCCGGATTAAACCAAAAATAAGCAAAATCTAAATAAGCTAAAATCTAATAAGCACTTAACCAAAAGTTTAACCAAAATAACTTTAAGAAAAAGCTAGTAAACAACAATTTAAAAACATTGAAATTCTAAATAATCAAAATATTAAATATGAACTTTTAAAAGATTAAACTATTAAAAATACTTGATTTAAAAATAAAACAAACACACAATAAGCTATAAGATCAATAAGCTAAAACATAAAACACATGAAAAACAATAAGAACAATGGAATAAGCACATCAATAAACAAATAAGCATAAAGATTAAACAACTATATGATTGACCAAATCAAAACATAAGATTTAAAAACAAGAAAGGTAGAATGAGAATGATTGTAAAAAGCTTGAAATAAGATGAAGATTAAAGATCCAAAATTACAAGATTAAAGATGAAAGCTTAAGAACATGAATAAATCTAGAGAGAGAAAGTAAATTACACTACTCCTACTCCTAAAACTAATCTATCTAATTATTAGCTAACTTCCAAAATGAAAGATTAAAGACTATATAGATAGGAGGAGGTGAGGTTGTTGTTGCTTCCTTCTTTCACTTTGTCTTCTCGTCTTTTAATTTCTTTGTCTTTCTCGACTTTGTCTTGGGATTTGTCGAATGATAAAATGAACTTGTCTTATAATTTTCTTCTTTTATTATACTTGGTTCTTCGACTTCGTTAAACTTCCGTCTTAAGACTTTTTCTTTGATAAATGTTCAGAATAGGCCTTTGACTTCCGTTCTTTTTGCACTTTTGATCTTTTTATCTCGTATTTTATCTTTTTCTTCAATAAAAGCCCGTGAAAGCCCCTTTTTCTTCCTTTTTCATATTTTGGTCCTAAAACACAATAAAAACACAAATCACGCATAATTCGGAATTTTACGACATAAAATACAAGTTTTAGTCTCGTTTTTAATTGTTTTAAGTGGTAAAAAGATAAGTGTGTTCACACTTATTAGATCTCTCCACCATTGGAGTATCCACGGGGTCACAGTTTTCAAAGTGATACTCTTTCAAAGATTCAAGAGCATATTTGGATTGATTAATGAAGATGCCTCTGGGATTCTGAGAAATTTGTAACCTTAAGAAAAATGATATTTTTCCCATCATCGACATCTCAAAACGTGTGGACATGATTTTCTCAAAATAGTCAGACAATTTTTGAGTAGTGGCAGCAAATATTATATCGTCAACATAAATTTGTACCAATATCATGTTGTTGCCTTCCTTGAGAATGAACAATGTCGGGTCCACCTTGCCTTTGGAAAAGCCTTCCGAGATGAGATATGACGATAGGAGATCGTACCACGCGCGTGGAGCTTATTTCAACCCATAAAGAGCCTTCTTAAGGTATACACATGATTAGGATACTCTGAGTTGACAAATCCATTCGGCTGACTAACATAGACTTCTTCCATTAATTCACCATTGAGAAATGTCGTCTTAACATCCATTTGGTAGATGATCATGTTCACGTGAGCAGCATAAACAATGAATAGTCTTATCGCCTCCAATCTTACAACAGGAGCAAAGGGTTCTTCAAAGTCAATACCCAATGCTTGTTTTTAACCTCTAGCAACCAATCTAGCCTTGTTCTTTAGAACTCCACCCATCTTATCGAGTTTAACCTTATATACCCACAACAATGAAAGAATATTAACGTTGTCGGGTAAAGGAACTAATTCCCATACTTCTAATCGTTGAAATTCATTAAGTTCCTCTTGCATGGCTTTAATCCATCACGATTGTGTCATCGCTTGTTGCCATGTTGTCGGTTCCTTCTCGGAGAGAAACGCATCAAAGTAACAATATTATGCGTGCTCTTGGAGTTGATGGTGTATTGAGACTGGTCGATCGATTTCACCAATAATGTTACGGAGTGGGTGATGCTTTGTCCACTTTGTATTGCGAGTTTCAATCTGTGGTGGTCTGGAGTAAACGATTGTAGGAGCTTCCTCTCAGGTTGATGCATCTGAAGGGTTTTTAAGTATCGGTAAACCAAAGTAGGGAAGTTCTCGGATGTGAGAAATTCCAGATCGTGATCATAGTTATCCTCTTCAACATGATCAATGATTGTAGTGTTTTACTAATCTTTAGGAAAAGAGAGTAAATAGGGAAAAGTATTAAGTGATGATTTAGGAAAATCAAGCACTAATGACCCTTATGGTGTGAAAGTTCGTTTCCCAAGGAGGTATATGTGTGTGAAAAACTTGTTAAATGTTTGAGATTAATATTTGGTTTAGAAGGGATGAGAAAAGAAGATGACGAAGACGTGAAATTAATACTACGACGATAAAACGTAAAACCGTAAAAACTACAAAAATAAAAATTAATTCTAAAAATTACCAAAAATTCACCAAAAATCAAAATTAATAAACTAAGAGTTTACCAATGATCAAAACTTTTTCAAACCTTTTAAATAATTAAATATTCAATTTTTAAATGCTAATTAAAGCCCTAAAAAATCAAATAATTTATCAAAAAGCCCAAATAAAGAATTTTCAATTGTTAAACCTCTAAAATGACCTAAAAAGATTAAAAGCTATTTTTAGTAATTTTTAAACTAATAAAAACTATTTAAAATGATTTAAAAACTATTAAAACTTAAAATAATTATAAAAATTAATCGAAGTGATAAAATTATTCTAAAAGTTGCTAAATTCCTATTTTAATGTATTTAAGCTAAGAAAAATGTAAAAAGTTGGAAAATGTGAAATTTGAAAAATAATAATAAAATAATATTAAAATAATATTAAAAATCCAAAATTTATAATAAATTCAAAAAAACTTGCAAACTAGTTTATTTTAACCTAAATAATCAGAAAATCAAAGTGAAATGACCAGAAAACCCCTATTGGGCCCTCAAATGGGCCAAAACCAAAAACAGTCCACCTAAATGGGCTTTTTAGCCCAAAAAGTCAAACCTGGCCCAATTGACTTGTAAAAGCCCAATCTGACTCAAAATTTGATTCTAAACACAAAACTCTAAAGGCCCAAAAGCTTAAAGTGAGCTTATCACAGCTTATTATGCAAACAGCTTATCCTTATTGGGCTTTTTAGCCCATTAAACAATAAGCTAATGCCATAAGCTCTAATTTGACACACAACCTTCTTTTGGGGTGCTTAAGAGATATGTAAAAAGAAATTTTGAAAAAGCACACTCAATAAGCCAGAAATAAGCAAAGTAATATTTCACTAAAAGACAAAATAGTCGTTTTTGAGAAATAAGGCACCTCAAGACACGATTCAACTTGCAAAATGTCACAATTGAACTCAATAAGCCAAAACAATCAACAAAATTCCAATAAGCAAAACCAATAAGCCGGAATAAGCTAATAAGCACTTATGAAAAAGTCACTTAAGTTGGTTTTCTAGTCAAACCCTAAAGTCAACCCACCAAATGCTCCAATATTAACAAATGGGTCAAATAATGAGCACCTATTACAAAATCCAAGTTGTTGCTGGTTAAAATAAGCTATTATAGCTTATTGATAAGCTGAAACCCAATTAACACTAGCAGGGGGAACTTTCAGTAGGAACTGGTTCCCACTGCTTTGACTATTTGACCAAGCTTTGTAGAGAGATTTAGTTGGATTCAATTGGAAACAAGGGCACCCTTGTGATCAGTGAATCACAAGGAGTCAATAGCAACAAGAAAATCCAAATTTGGTTCACACAATAAGCCAGAATCAATCAAACAGTCACCAGATCTTGCACAGACATGGAAAATAAGCAGTTATGCAATAATAAGTAGATTAAGCCTGAATAAGCCAACCAAACTCAACAGGATGCATACACAATCTATATAAACTATGAATAAACACAAACAAACTTGAATCATACACTGAATCAAAGTAAATAACAAGATCAAAGCAGATAAAGTTACTGATGAACAAAGTGCATATGCAGAAACCTATTTGCTGATCTATTTGACATTAGATCAAATTTAAGGCACTCAAATCTCTTCTCCTGGTGTAATTAACTAAGGTTTAGCACTTGTTAGCCCTAGCCTAAGCTTAGATCTAGGTGTCCTCAAAATCCTAGCCAAATTTACCAAGTAAACAAGATTTTAGACCCTTTTTATGAATCAAGGTGTTTCAAACCACAAATATTGCAGCAATATGACCAAGTATACCGGATAAGCATGTAACAACAGATAGCAACACAAAACTAACTCTCAAAACACCACAAATCCAAACTATGCAGTTGACCCAAACACCCCTTAAAAACCTGTTTTCACAAGTTTTCAAAGGATTATCCAGATTCAAGGCACAAATCAAACTACAAACACCTCATAAACCTCAAACAAAGCCAGATGAACAATAATCAACAACAATAACACAGATTCACCAACTATCATGCAATAATCACCAAAATCAGAAAAATAAGAGAGAAAATGAAAAGGGAAGAAGGTGCAAACCTCCAAGACCTACATCCAGGCCCTGGATTGTTTGAGCTTAGGTACTAGCAGAACAAGTACCAGCTTCCAATGCTGCTAAGAAGAAAAAACCAACAAGTGAGATCAAAATAAACAAGACTTTCTGATTTTTGAAGCACAAGCTTTATCACTTAAAACCTTGCCTCAAAAACCTTCAAACATGTAAATGGAACTCAGAATTAGGCTATTTCAATACCAACTTTTAACAAATATCAAAGAGATTTCAAAATTTAGAAAATCAACTTTTATTAATTTAAAAAGGAAATACAAAGATTAATAGCCTAAAACTGGAACAAAAGCTCTCTCACAGGTTGAGGAGTCTATTTATAGGCAAATGCCAAGGCTAGCACTATTCACAAACCCTAGAACTGAATTTCCTATTCTATCCTTGCAGAATCTTCTATGCGTGTTGCCAGCTGGTTTGGGTGAATCATGGACGTTTGTTTAGTGCTTGGTGACAAAGGAAAGGTTTTGGTTCATTGATCTTGCCATGTCATGATCAAATGCCTGGTGTCGTATTGTGAGAGGGAATGGGGGTATCATTCTGGTAGTGGGATTTAAGGTTTTTGGTGTGGGATGTGATTGTCTTGATGTGAATTATACGTGGGAACAACCAATTTTAATTTCCCCTTTGTTTTCATCTTTTTAATCCTGGGTAAAAAAAGGTGTTCTTGATGGTAAAATTGCTACAGTAACTGTTGCCCGCGTTTTTAGGAGTTTGAACTTTGAGCTTTGGCAGTTTTGGTCCTTGTGTTTTGGCCAAAGTTGTATAACACGTTTTCAGTCAACAAATCTTCATTTCCTTTGTTAATATCTTTCCATTCTTTACACTTTTGGCACAAACTTTGAAAAAAAGGGTTACAAGGGTTATTTTTAGAACTTTTGCATAATTCAAGGGCTGATCTTGGACATTGTTGATCTTCAAAGGTCTTAAATGCAACTTTAACTCCATGAGGGACCATTATTGGCAATCTAGAATTGTTGAGGGATTAAACTTGCCATTTCTTCAAAGTTGAAGGACCATTTTTGTAATTTTGACAAACTTAAAGGACCAAACTTGTAATTATCAATATACAAGGGTTTTTAGCGTAATTTCTTCATTCATTGAGGATCAATCTTGCATGTCTTCAAGTCTTCAAGGATAAATGTTGGATAAATCATGAATTAGGGCCCGGTTCTTTGTACGGCTTCGTTTCTCGTGTCTGTTTTTCGTTGTTTCTTGTGATCTTTTGTCTTTTTCACGATATCCATACCTAAAATACACAAGTAAACAAACACAAGCATATATATGGTATTTTATGACATTTTTATGCATTTAAAGCCCGAAAAGAACGATGCGATCATGTATAAATGCCATCTCATCACTCCCCCATACTAAGCCATTGCCGTGCCCTCACGCAATGCTAGAATAAATTATCTAAGCATCACCAAAGTTCATTTTTATTAACCTTTATTGAAGAGTAAAAGACTTGCAACATACTACGAAGATGTGTAAAGACATAATGTATGATTTTCATCAAGAAAGTGACTTTTAGGGTCAAAGAATAGAAACAAGTAGAAGCCCCTTAGAGTAAACTTCGTCATCCTTGATTGTCATACATTCCATGCTAAGTGCAAAAACGAGATCATTGTTGGTACAAGTCACAATGCTAACACTACTCATACGTCCAAATTGTGTAATACTTTTTCTCCGCGCAATCCTAGTTATTATAAAAGGAAATGGGTTACTAGCATTTTTTAACTATTTGTCATGGATCACAAGTGATTCATATTGACTTATTTGAGTAGTTATTAGTCCGAAAGCAAAGTAGCACGATTTAATCGATAGTTAGCCGAAGGACAAAATCTTTTAAAACAGCTTCTCGTGTATCTCCTTAAGTTCATATCTTGGCATAACTCGTTTCACGATTTGAGACCTTTCTCGGACCGATATTTAGCATGTACTTCATACTTCAAATCTTGGGAAGACGTTCTTGAAATTATGGTCTTCTCTTCATATATTTAGAATTTCTTCACTTGACGTTTTTGAGAGATTCTTCATATTTGGACCACGACTTCATCATTTTTCTTTAATCTTTACTTTGGATTTTGATATACAACGATCCGCCTCCTTTTCGGACTTGGATATATTTATCCTCATACCTTGTTAGGGTCTTTTTGGATAGACTTTCTCCATGATCTTTAAGGGAGTAACTGCTTTTCGTCGTGTGTCTCGATCCTTCATATTGATTTAGGTATAATGATACTTCACATCATCTTGGATCTTTAGCAAAAAATAGAGCTCCTCATGCCTTGTTAGGGCCTTTTTGGATGATCGCCAATCTTCGCGTCCCGCTTCAATAAGTTATGCCTTGGCTATGAACTCTATTCAACCCCGAGCAACTTTTAAACGATCTTGCGCTAGAGGCTAAGTAACCTTTTAAATCGTACGACCTTACTTATTGCAATTATATTTATTCCTAATGCATTGATCTTATGGGAAGAAAAAGCCACAATTAAAAACATATGAGTTTTTGAAAGAACATTTTCATGTTCTACATTTAGCATGATCACTTGTCTAACTATATCATCTCTCGTTCTTCACTATATAAAGACCTCTAATTAAAGAGACTCGTGAATACTTAGCCATACAAGTCAAAATTAAGCCAAATTTGGATTAGCTTTCATTAAGACTATATCAAATCAAAGTTTTGGGTTTTTAAGCCACCTATAGGATCTTGCACTTTCTTGGACTTTTTCAAGCTTAGAGAATGCATTTTATAGTTCCCTTGATAAGTGACTTTCTAGGATCAAATCTAGGAACTTGCGAAAAGTTCTTGTTCTTAACCCGAATGAGCTAAGAATTTCGCGTTTTAAAGCTCCCTATATAAAAGTCTAGCAAAACTTGAATTGAGCGGGTTAAGGAATGTATATGGCTCCAAATGACCATCAAGTCAAAAATTAGCTCTTATTCTACCCATCAGAAAATATACATTCTTGTCTTAAAAACACTTATGAAAACTAAGAAAATTTTTAAAATTTGGCCATTTTTAGCCTTATAAACAAAACATTGAAAGTTTGAAAGCGTGAGGGCGTAGCAAAGCAAGTACCTATTCACCCCCATACTAAAAGTAAACATTGTCCTCAATGTTTCGAGTCTAAAGGTGGAGCACCCCCATACTAGAGACGAAGAATCGAATGCTTAGGATCTAACATGGAAAGGGTGATCAAAAATATATCTAAAGTCGTTTATTAATTATACTAAAAGATAATTGTTAGAACAATAAAGGATATGTCAATGGATTCGTGAAAAACTTCTTCAAGGAAACGATGGAGGCTCACGTAAACGAACACGAGAGTCTTCAATCGTAGATGATGATGATGATCTAGATAACACAATCACAAACAACCACGAGACAACGAGTTGGAAGGGTAAAAGTCCCCTTATTAGTGAATAGTAAGCATCAAAGGATAAGCATGGGATCTCCCCCACGAGGCACCTCGTTTTTTATTACCGAGTCATGAGCTCGACTCGATCCCCTCAATGCTAATTATCATTGGGGAAGGTGACTTGGTCGAGGGCAACCATTGAAGGAATTTCCCCACCAAAGTAGTGCTTAAGCCTATGTCCATTCACCTTGAAGTTAGGACCATCATCTTGAGCTAGCTCGATGGTCCCATAAGGAAACACTTGTGTAATGGTGAACGGACCCGACCAACGAGATTTCAATTTCCCGGAAAATATCTTAAGTCAAGAGTTAAAAAGTAACACTTGATCACCAACGTTAAAAACCCGGTTTTTAATCTTTGAATCATGAAACTTTTTAGTCTTTTCTTTAAAAATTAATGAATTTTCATAAGCATTATCTCTTAATTCATCTAGTTCATTCAATTGTATTTTCCGGTGATCTCCCGCGGTCTTCAAGTCAAAGTTTGCATGCTTAAGGGCCCAATATGCCTTGTGCTCCAATTCAATGGGCAAATGACAATTCTTCCCATAGAATAACTTTTAAGGAGTGCAATCGATAGGTGTCTTATAAGCGGTCCTAAAGGCCCATAAAGCGTAATCAAGTTTGTCGGACCATGAAGCACGGTTTTCTCCAATCGACCTTTCTAAAATCCTCTTCAAAGCTTGGTTCGAAACCTCGACTTGCCCACTCGTTTGCGGGTGATAAGCCATAGAAAGACGATGAGTAACTCCATATTTCTTTAAGACCTTCTCGAATTGGTCATTACAAAAATGGGTTCCACGATCGCTTATAATAGCACGAGGGGTTCCGAACCGAGAGAATAGTTGCTTCAAAAACTTCACTACCACACGAGCATCATTAGTAGGTAAAGCCTTAGCTTCCACCCACTTAGAAAGGTAGTCCACCGCGACGAGGATATATTTTTGCCATGAGACGATGGGAATGGTCCCATAAAGTCTATTCCCCATATGTCGAAAATCTCACACACTTGAATTATGTTTTGCGGCATTTCATCATGTTGAGACGATTTTCCTTGACGTTGGCACGAATCACACGACTTCACAAGTGCGTGTGCATCACGATAGATAGAAGGACAAAAGAAGCCGGCATCGAACACTTTCTTAGCCGTGAGATTTGCACCGTGGTGACCACCCGTGGGTCCCTCGTGACAAGCTCTAAGGATATTAGAAGCTTCGGCACCAAAAACACAACGTCGAACGAGTTGATCCGCACAAACCCGAAAGAGATAAGGGTCGTCCCAAAAATAGAACTTGACGTCACGAATGAATTTTCGCTTTTGTTGTGTCGTCATACCCTTGATTATGAAATTGCCCGCATGGTAATTTGCAATGTCGGCAAACCATGGGGTGGTGTCTTTAGAATTCACTACACCGAGAGTCTCGAGAGGAAATGTTTCGGTGTTTTCCTTGTTCTCGAAAACATCTTTGTGAGGATCTTCTAGACGAGAGAGATGATCGGCCGCTAGATTCTCGGCTCCTTTTTTGTCAAGCAAGGTGACATCAAATTCTTGGAGGAGGAGCATCCAACGAAGCAATCTCGACTTAGCATCTTGCTTAGCTAAGAGATACTTGATAGCCGAATGGTCGGTATACACGATGCTTTTAGTCAAGACGAGATAAGGTCGGAATTTCTCAAAAGCATAGACCACGACAAGGAATTCCTTTTCCGTTGTAGTGTACTTTAATTGAGCCTCGGTTATCGTCTTACTAGCATAGTGGATAGGACGGAAATGTTTGTCATAACTTTGCCCTAAGACGGCCCCTATAGCATAATCACTTGCATCACACATGATTTCAAAGGGTAATTCCCAATTAGGAGCAACAAGAATGGGAGCTTCGGTATGTTTTCTTTTGAGAGTTTCGAAAGCTTTAACACAATCCTCAGTGAAGTTAAAAGGAGCATCCTTCTCGAGAAGGTGTGTCATAGGTCGAGAAATTTTGCGAAAAGTCTTTGATGAAACGACGATTAAAGCCCACGTGGCCTAGGAAACTCCTAACTCCCTTAACGGTTTTGGGATGAGGTAACTTGGCGATGACGTCTACCTTAGCTTTATCGACCTCAATCCTCGCTTTCGACACCTTATGTCCTAAGACGATTCCTTGTTTACACATAAAATGACATTTTTCCCAATTAAGCACAAGATTGGTTTCTTCACAACGTTTTAACATTTGCTCGAGATTAGATAAACATGACGTGAACGAATTGCCAAACACCGAGAAGTCATCCATAAACACTTCCATTGACTTCTCGATCATATCGTGAAAAATCACCATCATACACCGTTGAAACGTACCCGGTGCATTACAAAGTCCGAAAGGCATCCTACGATAAGCAAACGTTCCATAAGGACACGTAAACGTAGTCTTCTCTTGATCACGAGGGTCGATAGGGATTTGAAAGTAACCGGAAAAACCATCTAAAAAGCAATAGAATTCATTTCCCGCGAGTCGCTCCAACATTTGATCCATGAAGGGCAAAGGAAAGTGGTCTTTACGAGTGTCGTCATTTAACTTTCGGTATTCAATACACACCCTCCAACCGGTCACAACACGAGTGGGAATCAACTCGTTGTTTTCATTAGGCACAACGGTCATTCCTCCCTTTTTAGGGACACAATGGATTGGGCTCACCCATGGGCTATCGGAGATAGGATAAATCATTCCCGCGTCAAGGAGTTTCAACACTTCCTTTTTAATGACATCGTGAATTTTGGGATTCACCCTTCTTTGAATTTGAATTACGGGTTTGTACTCCTCCTCCATTAAAATCTTGTGAGTACAAAATTTTGGGTCAATACCCTTAATGTCGGAAATTTTCCACGCAATTTCCCCTTTATGAGCTTTATGAACTTTCAAGAGCTCGGTTTTTTCATCATTAGCAAGACCTTTTGCAATAATAACCGGCAACTTGTCATCACCTTCCAAGAATGCGTATTCAAGGTGAGAAGGAAGATCTTTCAATTCAAGGATAGGTGGTTCCTCGATTGAAGATTTTGGTTCAACACTCATAACTTCCATCGGCGGAAGAAATGGTGGAATAGAAGTATCATCACTAATCAACACCTCATCTTCATTGTCGATTTCATTTGAAGTGAGATCGCCTCCTTGGAATGGAGTGAGATTTGGTGTAGAATTAGCAAGAATCGGATCCAAAATAGTGGGATTGCCACTTGACGAGCTATCGGAAAAACCTAACACTTCTTGTGAAAACTCATCGCAAACCACATCAACGATGTCAATGTGATTGATGGTAGCGATTGCATAAACATGAGAAGGTTTCGAGTTTTGAGTAGAGTTTATAACAAGTTCCTCTTCGTTGAATCTCAAAGTGATAGTTCTTGCATGAACGTCGATAAGCAATCTCGAGGTGTCTAAAAATGAACGACCTAAAATTAGAGGAACCTGAGGATCCGCGGGGATGTCGACTACTATAAAATCAACGGGATAGTAGAACTTCCCCACTTTCACGAAAACATCTTCGGCTACTCCACATGCTAAAATCGTAGAATGATCGGCCATCTCGATAGACATGTTCGAAGGAATAAGAGCCGGAAGCGAAAGTGATTTCCAAATGGAAAATGGCATCAAATTAATGCTCGCACCAAGATCGGCCAAGGCGAGGCATTCTTTCATATCTTGTATGTCACAAGGAATGAGAAACTTTCCAGGGTCACCAACTTTTTCCGGTATGCGGTTAAGATAAACCGAAGAACAATTAGCAAGCTTTGATAGCTTTTCCTTATCGCTCATCATACTTTTAAAAGTGGAAGCGAAACGAGGCATATACAACAACGCGTCGGCTAAACTCACATAAAAATGCACTTGTTGAAACATTTTTATAAAAAACTCGATTTGTTGTTTGTTACGTTCTTGCAATTTCTCTTGGTTTCGTCTCGAAGGGTAAGGTAAGGGTGGTGTGGGTTGGACATTAGGCAACGGCCTTGGAATCTCGGGTTCCACAATTGGTATTGGTTCAACCGTAGGTGTGGTTTGAGCGGTACTTCGTGGGATTGTAATGTGCTCCTTTTCGACCATCACCTCGGGCTCTTTCTCGATTTCCTTCTCCGTAGAAGTACTTGGACGAGAGATTGGTTCTTTGAAAGTTTTACCACTTCGTGTAGTAATAACCTCCCTTCGGGTTTGCAATGGTATCACTAGGAAGACCACCCGAGGAAGAGGGTTTACACATGATTGCTTCAAACATTTTAGCCATTCGGTCCTCAAATTTTGATTGCCTAGCATCCGCTTTTAACAACTCTTGCTTAATCTCATGTTGTCCTAATTCCATCTTTTGTTGATTTTGTTGAAGACGTTGGAAATTTCCTTCCATTTTATTAGCATGAGTTTTAAGTTCATTAGCAAGTTCATTTTTAAGCTTGTTTTTCAACTCGGATCTTAAGCTAATCATCTCACGTTGCATGTTATCAAATTTAGCATCATTTGCTTTAGCATAATCCAAAAATTCTCCTTGAAGATTTTTAGTGTGAGCATTTTGAAAACCTTGTGTAGTGTTTTGAAAATCACGGTTTTGGTTTTGATTAGTGACTTGTCCATTCCCACTTTGATAATTCCCTTTGTTGTAGTTACGTGAATTGCCTTGGTAATTACCACCTTGGTTGTTGTTTCGATAGTTATTAGCATTTTGATTTGGTGGAGCTTGATTTGGGCGGGAACCTTGACCGTTTTGGTTGTAAGTTCCCGTTGCTACATAAGCACTCGAAGTGTTACCATCCGCGGTAATGCACTCGGAAAGATCATGAGCTCCACCACAAGATAACAACTCTTAGAAACCGCTTTAACCGAAGCGAAATTTGAAGCTTCTTGAGCTTTCCAATGGGACATAAGATTAGCAAATCTATCAAAAAACCGATTTTCCTCATTAGCTTCATCATGTAAGGCATTAATACTACGAGACGATGACGACGATGACGAACCCAAATTGGCAACACTCGGTGTGTTACGAGGGCTATAAACCTTAGATCTATTCTCGATAATTTGTAAAGCCTCATCGGTCGTTTTGCACAAAAATTACCACCGGCGGCGGCATTCAAATAATCTCGTTCATGATCACTAAGCCCATTATAAAAAGTATCAATTTGATGCAATTCCGCAAAATCATGGTGTGGACATTCATGTAACATTTCTTTAAAGCGTTCCCATGCCATTGAAAAACATTCATTATTTCTTTGCACAAATCGGGAAATCTCATTTTTCAAATGTGTTGTTTTAGATGGTGGAAAAAACTTGTTCACAAACTTAGAAACGAGATCACCCCATGTCAAAATCGAATTTGGCGGTTCTTTCTCAAGCCAAATTTTTGCGGGTCCATCTAACGAGTATGGAAACAACATCATCTTAATGGCGTCATGTGGAACATCCTTAAACTTGCTAGTAGCGATGAGACGGTTAAAATTCCTAATGTGATAATGCGGGTTGTCTTTCTGATGACCTCTAAACTTATTAGCTTGCAACATCGACATTAAACCCGTCTTAATCTCGAAATTCTCCGCAAGGATGACGGGAATCACAATGGCCTCACCAAAACCCTCGGTGGGTGCTTGTAGCAACTCCATCATAGTACGATTAGCCATGACGACTTCTTGTTCTACAATAGGTTCAAAAATTGGATGTTGTTTTTCAATCAACGTCTCTTGATTGGCTTGCTTTTGAAGACGTTTACGAGCTCGTTTTGCTTGATTACGAGTGATCATAAACTTCACGAAGAATGGGAGGTGAGCAAAGAAGATTCTTTTTGGGTGTTTTGTGAATTTTCATTTTTTTTGTGTTTTTGATTGTTTTTAATTTTTTTTGGATTTTGGTGTATCTTCGTAGACAACAATCTACAAAATCTCTCCTCGAATCAAACTCTTGATTAAAGAAGCCTCAAAGGAATGAAAACGATCAAGTGGAGTGAACGCCTTCGAATGACTTTAGAACTTTGCTGAAAACCAAATTGTTCAAGAGGTTTTAATCACAAAGAAACCAAGCATATATATTATACGTACTAATACTTTGGACGGCAAAACCCTCGATTAGCCTTCAATCTCAAAATACTCACAAGCAAGCGGGCAAACGAGGCGGCGCGAAGCACTTAAGAGCCTTTTTCCTTAGGGTATATTTTATAATACCCGCCTTATACCCACCTTATAGTTCGTATTTTTCAAAATCGAGCTTCACGAAAGTATTTATCTATTTTTTCCTTTTTCTTTTTGTTTGAGATTCGAATACAATAATTAGGAGATCAAATCCCAATTAAGGTTGTGTTTTCACACTTTTGGAGATATTGTTTATTTGTTGTGATACTTAATACAATATAGTAATAATAATTTCACAAGAAAAACCAAGAAAACCGATAATACGTATTAGTAGATTTCTACTAATACAAATAGTATATGGTTAATATTAAAAACAACAATGCAAATTAATCACACACACCTCCGGCAGCGGCGCCAAAATGATTGTAGTGTTTTACTACTCTTTAGGAAAAGAGAGTAAATAGGGAAAAGTATTAAGTGATGATTTAGGAAAATCAAGCACTAATGACCCTTATGGTGTGAAAGTTCGTTTCCCAAGGAGGTATATGTGTGTGAAAAACTTGTTAAATGTTTGAGATTAATATTTGGTTTAGAAGGGGATGAGAAAAGAAGATAACGAAGACGTGAAATTAATACTACGACGATAAAACGTAAAACCGTAAAAACTACAAAAATAAAAATTAATTCTAAAAATTACCAAAAATCAAAATTAATAAACTAAGAGTTTATCAATGATCAAAACTTTTTCAAACCTTATAAATAATTAAATATTCAATTTTTAAATGCTAATTAAAGCCCTAAAAATCAAATAATTTATCAAAAAGCCCAAATAAAGATTTTTCAATTGGTAAACCTCTAAAATGACCTAAAAAGATTAAAAACTATTTTTAGAAATTTTTAAACTAATAAAAACTATTTAAAATGATTTAAAAACTATTAAAACTTAAAATAATTATAAAAGTTAATCTAGAAGTGATAAAATTATTCTAAAAGTTGATAAATTCCTATTTTAATGTATTTAAGCTAAGAAAAATGTAAAAAGTTGGAAAACGTGAAATTTGAAAAATAATAACAAAATAATATTAAAATAATATTAAAAATCCAAAATTTATAAAAAATTATAAAAAACTTGCAAACAAGTTTATTTTAACCTAAATAATCAGAAAATCAAAGTGAAATGACCAGAAAACCCCTATTGGGCCCTCAAATGGGCCAAAACCAAAAACAGTCCACCTAAATGGGCTTTTTAGCCCAAAAAGTCAAACCTGGCCTAATTGACTTGGAAAAGCCCAATTTGACTCAAAATTTGATTCTAAACACAAAACTTTAAAGGCCCAAAAGCTGAAAGTGAGCTTATCACAGCTTATTATGCAAACAGCTTATCCTTATTGGGCTTTTTAACCCATTAAGCAATAAGCTAATGCCATAAGCTCTAACTTACCACACAACCTTCTTTTGGGGTGCTTAAGAGATCCGTAAAAAGAAATTTTGAAAAAGCACACTCAATAAGCCAGAAATAAGCAAAGTAATATTTCACTAAAAGACAAAATAGTCGTTTTTGAGAAATAAGGTACCTCAGGACTTGATTCAACTTGCAAAATGTCACACTTGAACTCAATAAGCCAAAACAATCAACAAAATTCCAATAAGCAAAACCAGTAAGCCAGAATAAGCCAATAAGCACTTATGAAAAAGTCAATTAAGTTGGTTTTCTAGTCAAACATTAAAGTCAACCCACCAAATGCTCCAGTATGAACAAATGGGTCAAATAATGAGCACCTATTACAAAATCCAAGTTGTTGCTGGTTAGAATAAGCTATTATAGCTTATTGATAAGCTGAAACCCAATTAACACTAGCAGGGGGAACTTTCAGTAGGAACTGGTTCCCACTGCTTTGACTATTTGACCAAGCTTTGTAAAGAGATTTAGTTGGATTCAATTGGAAACAAGGGAACCCTTGTGATCAGTGAATCACAAGGAGTCAATAGCAACAAAAAATCCAAATTTGGTTAACACAATAAGCCAGAATCAATCAAACAGTCACCAGATCTTGCACAGACATGGAAAATAAGCAGTTATGCAATAATAAGCAGATTAAGCCTGAATAAGCCAACCAAACTCAACAGGATGCATACAGAAGCTATATAAGCTATGAATAAACAAAAACAAACTTGAATCATACACTGAATCAAAGTAAATAACAAGATCAAAGCAGATAAAGTTACTGATGAACAAAGTGCATATGCAGAAACCTATTTGTTGATCTATTTGACACAAGATCCAATTTCAGGCACTCAAATCTCTTCTCCTAGTATAATTAACTAAGGTTTAGCACTTGTTAGCCCTACCTAAGCTTAGATATTGGTGTCCTCAAAATCCTAGCCAAATTTACCAAGTAAACAAGATTTTAGACCCTTTTTATGAATCAAGGTGTTTCAAACCACAAATATTGCAGCAATATGACCAAGTATACCAGATAAGCATGTAACAACAGATAGCAACACAAAACTAACACTCAAAACACCACAAATCCAAACTATGCAGTTGACCCAAACACCCCTTAAAAACCTGTTTTCACAATTTTTCAAAGGATTATCCAGATTCAAGGCACAAATCAAACTACAAACACCTTATAAACCTCAAACAAAGCCAGATGAACAATAATCAACAACAATAACACAGATTCACCAACTATCATGCAATAATCACCAAAATCAGAAAAATAAGAGAGAAAATGAAAAGGGGAGAAGGTGCAAACCTCCAAGACCTACATCCAGGCCCTAGATTGTTTGAGCTTAGGTACTAGCAGAACAAGTACCAGCTTCGAATGCTGCTAAGAAGAACAAACCAACATGTGAGATCAAAATAAACAAGACTTTCTGATTTTTGAAGCACAAGCTTTATCACTTAAAACCTTGCCTCAAAAACCTTCAAACATGTAAATGGAACTCAGAATCAGGCTATTCCAATACCAACTTTTAACAAATATCAAAGAGATTTCAAAATTCAGAAAATCAACTTTTATTAATTTAAAAAGGAATTACAAAGATTAATAGCCTAAAACTGGAACAAAAGCTCTCTCACAGGTTGAGGAGTTTATTTATAGGCAAATGCCAAGGCTAGCACTATTCACAAACCCTAGAACTGAATTTCTTATTCTATCCTTGAAGAATATTCTAGGCGTGTTGCCAGCTGGTTTGGGTGAATCCTAGATGTTTGTTTAGTGCTTGGTGACAAAGGAAAGGTTTTGGTTCATTGATCTTGCCATGTCATGATCAAATGCCAGGTGTCGTATTGTGAGTGGGAATGGGGGTATCATTCTCATAGTGGGATTTAAGGTTTTTGGTGTGGGATGTGATTGTCTTGATGTGAATTACACGTGGGAACAACCAATTTTAATTTCCCCTTTGTTTTCACCTTTTTAATCCTAGGTAAAAAAAGGTGTTCTTGATGGTAAAATTGCTACAATAACTGTTGCCCGCGTTTTTAGGAGTTTGAACTTTGAGCTTTGGCAGTTTTGGTCCTTGTGTTTTGGCCAAAGTTGTATAACACGTTTTTAGTTAACAAATCTTCATTTCCTTTGTAAATATCTTTCCATTCTTTACACTTTTGGCACAAACTTTTGAAAAAAGGGTTACAAGGGTTATTTTTGGAACTTTTGCATAATTCAAGGGCTGATCTTGGACATTGTTGATCTTCAAAGGTCTTCAATGCAACTTTAACTCCATGAGGGACCATTATTGGCAATTTAGAATTGTTGAGGGACTAAACTTGCCATTTCTTCAAAGTTGAAGGACCAGTTGTGTAATTTTGACAAACTTAAGGGACCAAACTTGTAATTATCAATATACAAGGGTTTTTAGTGTCATTTCTTCATTCATTGAGGATCAATCTTGCATGTCTTCAAGTCTTCAAGGATAAATGTTGGATAAATCATGAATTAGGGCCCGGTTCTTTGTACTGCTTCGTTTCTCGTGTCTGTTTTTCCTTGTTTCTTGTGATCTTTTGTCTTTTTCACGATATCCATACCTAAAATACACAAGTAAACAAACACAAGCATATATATGGTATTTTATGACATTTTTGTGCATTTAAAGCCCGAAAAGAACGATGAGATCATGTATAAATGCCATCTCATCAATCAAGAACGAGTGGGGGTGTTGATTCAGGTGTAGTTTGAGAATTGTTGGGGGATGGTGCATCCGGTTCAGTAGTGACTGTAGATGTATCAGATTGATTTCCATTATCTTGAGCAATAACTTCAGGAATCGGAGCTACTACTGCAGGTGCTGGAGAATCATCATTAGGAGGATCAAAGAATTCATCAAACATCGGTTGAAATAACTCATCCCACTCGGGCCTTATAGGTGTTGTAAATGATGGAGAAGTAGGATTTTTGGGAATTAATCCGGAACTAATAGTACCGGTTCCCATCTCATCGTTGTCAGCTCATCAAAATCGACATCAATAGTTTCTATTATCTTGCCAAGACGAAGGTTATAAATCTGGTAAACTTTCTTTGTGGGTGAATAACCAATGAAAATTCCTATATCAACCTTAGGTTGAAGTTTGACAAAATTCACTATTTGTATTTGGATAACATAATGCACCAAACACATGAAGAAAGGATATATCGGGTTTTCGTCCATGAAGAAGCTCATATGATGTTTTTCCATGGCGCTTACGAATGATATAGCGATTTTGTGTATAACATGTGGTTGCTACAGCTTCAACCCATAAGAATAAAGGAGCATTTGCGTAAATCAACATAGTTCTAGCAGCCTCTATAGGTGCACGATTACGTCTTTCAACGACACCGTTTTGTTGTGGAGTGCGAGCAACTGATGTTTCATGTGAAATGCCAACCTCTTCATAGCATTCTTGTAGAGTCTGATTAACAAACTCAGTACCATTATCAGTTCAAATGCGGAGAACAGTAGCATTAAGACACAGTTGGATCATCTTAAGAAATTTGATAATAAATTATGGTGCTTGATCCTTTGTCGCTAAGAACTTTACCCATGTAAACCTAGAAAAATCATCCACCATGACGAGGATGTATTTTCTACCACTCACACTGGCCGCACGCATTGGCCCATAAAGATCCATGTGCAAAAGATGTAGTATTTCCTGGTTGGTGTCTTCAGCTTTAGGTTTGTAAGACTTCTTGGTGCTTTTCCTAAATGAACACGCGGAACATAAATGAACCTTGTTAAACTTGAGCTTTGGAAGACCACGAACAAGTTCGTTTTTAGCCAAGTGGTTAATAGCATCAAAGTTAAGATGAGATAAACATCGATGCCACAACCATGACTTGGTCTTAGACGCTTTGGAGAGAAGGCATACAGGAAAAGCGACCATCATGTTTTGAATAGACAACGTGTAGAGATTATCCCCTCGAGAACCTTTTAACAAGTCATTTCCTGCTAAGTCACGAATGAAGCAAGTATATTGTCGAAAAGCAACCTCAAGGTTTGAATCACAAAATTGTCCTACTGAGAATAAGCTATGACCGAGTCCTTCCACATAATACACCCTTAAAATCGTAACATTCTGAATCTGATATTCACCATAACCCATGATCTTTGCAATGTGGTCGTTACTAAATTTAACCGTGCCTAGAAACTTGCTGACGAAATATTTGAGCATCGAGCGATCTCCAGTCATGTGCTTTGAGTACCCAGAGTCCAAGTACCAAAGGATGATTTGGACCACCTAAAAAGATCATCAGACAAAGATGATGTATCGGAATTTAATTGTTCCTCTGTGTTAGCAGGTACAGATAGAATGATCTTAGATATGCTACCGTAAGGTTTCTTAGATTTCCAAATTTTCTTCCTAGTTGTCCGCTTATTTTCAAGTTGACTAAGATCTTGAGGTACTTCTTCACTGGTAGGCATAGTAGTAGGGGCAGACCTAGTTAAAGGGCGCGGTTTCCATACTTTAGTGTTGGGGCATGTTAATCCCAAATCAATCTATAACATAAGATTTAAAGTAGAAAGAGAAGAAAGTTAGAGAGAGAAACTAGAGAGAGAAAGTAGAGTGAGTGGTGGAAGGTTACACTTTTACGAGGTGAAAAGAAATGAACCAACACCCTCTTCCACACATAGAACAGGGTATATATACCCATGAACCACATGGGATTTCTATGGGTCGTGGGTTTGTTTCCATTGGCCGGGCTTGGCTTGCCTTGGGCTTAGAGCCCATAACTTATACAATATTAGCTTAAAGTCCAAGCCTGGTTTTCCCAACTAACCCATTACAATACAAGACCATTAACGACTAAGATGACCTATTACATTCTTGTTCGACTATATATAAAATATAGGGCTAACAATCTCCCCCAATGTATCAGTCATCTTTAAATGCATAAGATGATTGAGTGAATACATTCTTGTGGAGGTGATCTTCCTTCTTTGATCTTGTATCTTGGTCTTGATCTTGTTTGTAACAGCTTTGTTCCTTCATGCTTTTGTGATCTTTATCTTAAGCCTTTGTCATTTGACTTTGAGTGCTTGAGATCTTCATCTTGTGCTCCTTGTGACTAAGATGACCTATTACATTCTTACATTCTTAGGTATTGATGAGATGGCATTTATACATGATCTCATCATTCTTTTCGGGCTTTAAATGCATAAAAATGTCATAAAATACCATATATATTGTGTTTGTTTACTTGTGTATTTTAGGTATGGATATCGTGAAAAAAACAAAAGATCACAAGATACAAAGAAAAACGGACACGAGAAACGAAGCCGTACAATGAACCGGGCCCTAATCATGAAATATTCAACAAATACCCTTGAAGACTTGAAGACAAACAAGATTGATCCTCAAAGAATGAAGAAATGACACTTAAAACCCTTGTATATTAATAATTACAAGTTTGGTCCCTTAAGTTTGTCAAAATTGCAAAAAGGTCCTTCAACTTTGAAGAAATGACAAGATTGGTCCCTCAACAAAATCAATTTGTCAAATATGGTCCCTCATAAAGTCAAAGATACAAAGAAGACCTTTGAAGATCAAGAAAGTTCAAGATCAGCCCTTGAAATATGAAAAAGTATCAAAAATAACCCTTGATAACCTTTGTGTGAAGTTTGGTGCCAAAAGTGACAAAGTGTGAAAGATATTAACAAAGGAGCATACGTTTTTAGGGCTGAAATCTTTATTTGCCAAAAAACTCAAAAGAAAAGGGCCAAAGGTGCACACTTTGAAACATTCAAACAAAAAAACGCGCCTAACACCCCTTTTCCCCCAAAATCGGATCAGACAGAGTTACTGTTTATCCTTTTCACACCCAGATTTTTACTTCACTTAAACAAGGTTAAAAAGCAATTAACCTTGCACATGTGTGATTCACACATGCAGAAAGGTATCCCACGCACAAAACCTTCACCCCATTCACTGTGGGCCCTACCCCCAAATTCCCTTTCACCCAATCACATCACACCTTGATCCCCAAGTACTGTGACGTGTCCCAAATCAACAGTTGTGGTTCATTGCGTCCTCCCAAAGCAAAAATAAACGATGGAGATCAAATTTGACAGCTCAAATCCTTGAAAGCGTCTAGAAGACTAAAAGGGCATTTTAGAGATTTTTAGTGATTAGGGTTTTGATTTTAAGCATTCTAGTATGTTCTTAAGAGTAGTATAAAAGGAGGTCCAATCTGTGGTAACCCCTTGTTCCAGTTTTTTTAGCTTCTCACTTGTAATTCCTTTTTAATAAAATAAAAGTTTGGTTTTTTGTGTTAAACAAGTATAATTCCTTTTTAGGTTTGTTAAAAGTTGTGTATTGTGTTGAAAGCTAAGAAACTGAGTTCCACAGTTATTTGGTTAAGTAATTTTGATTTTCAAAATTATTTAAAGTTTTCTGAATTTGAGATTATTTGGTATAATCTGTTCCAAGGTTTTGGTGGTAAGAGGTTTAAGTTAATTTGGGGAAATAGTGTTTATAAAACGTGTTAAGAAGGTTTAAGAGTTTTTGGAAAGGTTTAAGAAAGAAAGAAAGTGAAAACAAGTTTTACATATTGTGCTTGAGTTTTGCCTTTTTTTTTCTTTGATTTGTCTTAGCAGGTGTTGGAATGTGTTGCTGTTAAAGGATCTGCACCAACCCCAGTTGGTATTGGAGGTGGATTTACATCCACTAGGGCTTTGGATGTAAAGCCCTAAGGTAAACACTCTTTACCTTTGTGAAAATTTCAGAAAAAGTGATTTTCATGTGATTTGTTTGATCTGCTGCTATAAGTGTGATAAGTTGTTGGAATTGTGTTCTCTTGTGTTTTATGCATGTTTGATGCTATTTGGATTAGTTTGATTAGGTTTGTGAGTGATTTGATTTGAAAAAGTTGCTTAATCAGTTTTTAAAGTGGTGTTTGGATACATGTTTTAGCAGGGCACTATATCATTGATTGTGTTTGAATACGTGTTAGAAAGGCTAAGTAGGTTTGTGTTAAGTTATAAGTTAGTCTTAGTTTAATTTGGTGAGAGTGTTAAGCAAGTTTGTGTGTCAAAAAGTGAAATAGACTAGCCAAAACTGCATGAATCACTTTTCTGCTTATTTGGTTAGAAAATTGTGCTAAGAACTTGAAATCTGTTAAGTGTGAGAGTGATTTAAGGTTGGAGTTTGTTTGTATGCTATTTGGTGAAGTTGTGTGCTTAAGCTTGGAGTTTGAATCTCATTAGGGTGTAAGATATAAGCTCATAAGCCCACCAGACTTTATAAACTGTCACAGCAACTTGGATTCATTTTGGTGTGCATTTGGTTGTGAAATTTTGCTTGCTAGTGTGTATTTTCTGCTTTGTGTTGACTCCTTGTGCTCCAAAGAGCACAAGGGTGCCCCCTCTTGTCCAAAATCAACACCAAGTAAGCCCAGCCAAGCTCCTCTTGGCATTCAGATTACACAAGTGAAAACTTCACTTGTGTTCTTCAAACAAGTTAAAAACTGCATACATTTTTGATCTTCAAGCTTTTTTAATCTAGCTAAAAAGGAAAGTGGATTGAGTTTAACAAGTTAACAAGGTGTCAGTTTGGATTGAAAAGAAAAAAAAAATAAAAAAAAAGAAATAATTGGCAAAAAGTTCACCCGTAGCAGGACTCGAACCCCAGACCTCTCGTTGGAGGAGTAGGAGCTCTACCGCTAATCTAGATGACTTTTTACGTTTAAGTTTGTTTTCAAACTCTATTTAACACGTTTTCTCTTTTAGCTTATACAAATAAAGCCGTAGCTTAATTCAATCTTTTCAGCTTATTTGTTAAGCATTTTTGTTTCTTTTAATTTTTCCTAGGATCTTATTAGGTTTTGTGATTTTTCTAGCCTAAGTTCATAATTTTCCCTTTATTTAATTATTTTCTAGAATTTATTTATTAGCCGTTTTTTATAAAATCATTAAAAAATAGAGAAAAGAGTTTTAATTTTTAGGAAAAATTATTTTTAGCTTTTAAAATAATACTTTGAGGTTTACAGCTTATTAGGTTTTCAATTGGGATTATTTTTAATTTTATAAGATTTTAGGGTTTTTAAGCAACTTTAAAATTCAATATAAAATTATTTAATAGGTTTCAGGAAATTTGGTTTGCATTTTTGTTCTAGTTAGAATATTTAGGATTTTTGAGAATTTTTTAGAATTTATTTGAGAAATTTTTATTTTTAAGAATATTTTAATATTATTTTAATCATAAAAAGTCAAAGTTTTATTTTTATTTCTTTTTCATTTTTCCTAGGTTCTTTATCATTAATTAGGACTTTTCCCATTTGTAGAATAATTTTTAGGCTTTTCAATTAATTTTTAGAATTAATTTAAGATTTAATAGTTTTTAATAGTTTTTAGGAGTTTAAAAATAGTTTAAATTTGTTTTAAAATTTTTAAAAATAGTTTTTAGCTTAATTAGGTCATTTTTGAGGTTTACAAACTATAAAATCTTGTTTAGGGCTTTTTAGTATTTAAAAGTGATTTTTAGGGCTTTAATTAGCATTAAAAAGTCATTATTAAATTAATTAAAAGGTTTTAGCAAGTTTGGATTTTTTGTAAACTCTTAAAATATTATTGTGGATTTTTAGTAATTTTTAGGAATTTTTAGATTAAAATTTTAATTTTTGTCCTTTTTACGGTTTTACGTTTACATCTTTTTCGTCGTAGTTTAATACGTTTTCGTATCCGTCTTTTCATCCTTTCATCCCCATTCTTCTCAATATTAATCTCAAATAATTACAAGTTAATTCACACACATATACCTCCTTGGGAAACGAACTTTCTCTCTTTTTATTTGATTGGGTCATTAACACTTGATTTTTCTTAAAGTCATTTGTTCGATACTTACCGCTATTTACGCTCTTTTCCTAAAGAGTAGTAAAAACACTACAATCATTTTGGCGCCGCTACCGGGGAGGTGTGTTGTGCTTTAATTTGGAAGCTTTTGTTTTTGATATTATCCATAATAAGTATTTGTGTTAAGTGGAACTCCCTTAAACACGTATTATCGGTTTTCTTGGTTTTTCTTGTACAAATATTATTAATATATTGTATTAAGTATCACAATCAATATACAATATCTCCAAAAGTGTGAAAACACAACCTTAATTGGGATTTGATCTCCTAATTATTGTATTCGAATCTCAAACAAAAAGAAAAGGCAAAAATAGATAAATACTTTCGAGAAGCTCGATTTTGAAAAATACAAACTATAAGGTGGGTATAAGGTGGGTATAAGGCGGGTATTATAAAATATACCCTAAGGAAAAAGGCTCTTAAGTGCTTCGCGCCGCCTCGTTTCCCCGCTTGCTTGTGAGTATTTGATTTTGAAGGCTAATCGAGGGTTTTGCCGCCCAAAGTATTAATACGTATACTATATTTGCTTGGTTTCTTTGTGATTAAACCCTCGTGAACAATTTGGTTTTCACCAAAGTTCTAAAGTCATTAGAAGACGTTCACTCCACGTGATCGTTTTCATTCCTTTGAGGCTTCTTTAATCAAGAGTTTGATTCGAGGAGAGATTTTGTAGATTGTTGTCTACGAAGATACACCAAAATCCAAAAAAATTAAATATCATCAAAAACACAAAAAAATTGAAAATACACAAAACAACCAAAAAGAATCTTCTTTGCTCACCTCCCATTCTTCGTGAAGTTTATGATCACTCGTAATCAAGCAAAACGAGCTCGTAAACGTCTTCAAAAGCAAGCAAATCAAGGATCGTTGATTGTTGAAGAACCTCCAATTGTTGAACCTATTGTAGAACAAGAAGTCGTCATGGCTAATCGTACTATGATGGAGTTGCTACAAGCACCCACCGAGGGTTTTGGAGAGGCTATTGTGATTCCCGCCATCCTTGCGGAGAATTTCGAGATTAAGACGGGTTTAATGTCTATGTTGCAAGCAAATAAGTTTAGATGTCACGAGAAAGACAACCCGCATTACCACATTAGGAATTTCAACCGTCTTACCGCTACTAGCAAATTTAAGGATGTTCCACATGACGCCATTAAGATGATGTTGTTTCCATATTCGTTGGATGGACCCGCAAAAATTTGGCTCGAGAAAGAACCGCCAAATTCGATTTTAACATGGGCCGATCTCGTTTCTAAGTTTGTGAACAAGTTTTTTCCACCATCTAAAACAACACACTTAAAAAATGAGATTTCACGATTTGTGCAACGTAATAATGAAAGTTTTTCAATGGCATGGGAACGATTTAAAGAGATGTTACATGAATGTCCACACCATGATTTTTCGGAATTGCATCAAGTGGATACTTTTTATAATGGGCTTAATGATCATGAACGAGATTATTTGAATGCCGCCGCGGGTGGTAATTTTTTGTGCAAGACGACAAATGAGGCTTTACAAATCATTGAAAATCGATCTAAGGTTTATAGCCCTCGTAACACACCGAGTGTTTCCAATATGGGTTCGTCATCTTCGTCACAATCGTCTCGTAGCATTAACACCTTACATGATGAAGCTAATGAGGAAAATCGGTTTTTTGATAGATTTGCTAATCTAATGTCCCATTGGAAGGCTCAAGAAGCTTCCAATTCCGCTTCGGTTAAAGCGGTTGCTAAGAGTTGTTTATCTTGTGGAGGAGCTCATGATCTTTCCGAGTGCATTACCGCGGATGGTAACACTTCGAGTGCTTATGTAGCAACGGGAACTTACAACCAAAACGGCCAAGGTTCCCGCCAAAATCAAGCTCCACCAAACCAAAATGTTAATAATTATCGAAACAACAACCAAGGTAATTACCAAGGCAACACACGCAATTACAACAAAGGGAATTATCAAAGTGGGAATGGACAAATCTCTAATCAAAACCAAAACCGTGATTTTCAAAACACTACACAAGGTTTTCAAAATGCTCACACTAAGAATTTGCAAGGAGAATTTTTAGATTATGCAAAAGCAAATGATGCTAAATTTGATAATATGCAACGTGAGATGATTAGCTTAAGGTCCGAGTTGAAAAACGAGCTTAAAAATGAACTTGCTAATGAACTTAAAACTCATGCAAATAAAATGGAAGGAAATGTCCAACGTCTTCAACAAAACCAACAAAAGATGGAATTAGGACAACATGAGATTAAGCAAGAGTTATTGAAAGCGGATGCTAGGCAATCAAAATTTGAGGACCGAATGGCTAAGATGTTTGAAGCAATCATGTGTAAGCCCTCTTCTTCGGGTGGTCTTCCTAGTGATACCATTGCAAACCCGAAGGGAGAAATGAAGGTTATTACTACACGAAGTGGTAAAACTTTCAAGGAACCAATCTCTCGTCCAAGTACTTCTACGGAGAAGGAAATCGAGAAAGAACCCGAGGTGATGGTCGAAAAGGAGCATATTACAATCCCACGAAGTACCGCTCAAACCAAACCTACGGTTGAACCAATACCAATTGTGGAACCCGAGTTTCCAAGGCCATTGCCTAATGACCAACCCACACCACCTTTACCCTATCCTTCAAGACGAAACAAAGAGAAAATGCAAGAACGTAACAAACAACAAATCGAGCTTTTTATTAAGATGTTTCAACAAGTGCATTTTGATGTGAGTTTAGCCGACGCGTTGTTATATATGCCTCGTTTCGCTTCCACTTTTAAAAGTATGATGAGCGATAAGGAAAAGCTTTCAAAGCTTGCTAATTGTTCTTCGGTTTATCTTAACCGCATACCGGAAAAAGTTGGTGATCCCGGAAAGTTTCTCATTCCTTGTGACATACAAGATATGAAAGAATGCCTCGCCTTGGCCGATCTTGGTGCGAGCATTAATTTGATGCCATTTTCCATTTGGAAATCGCTTTCGCTTCCGGCTCTCATTCCTTCGAACATGTCCATCGAGATGGCCGACCATTCTACGATTATGGCATGTGGAGTAGCCGAAGATGTTTTCGTGAAAGTGGGGAAGTTCTACTATCCCGTTGATTTTATAGTAGTTGACATCCCCGCGGATCCTCAAGTTCCTCTAATTTTAGGTCGTTCATTTTTAGACACTTCGAGATCGCTTATCGATGTTCATGCGAGAACTATCACTTTGAGATTCAACGAAGAGGAACTTGTTATAAACGCTACTCAAAACTCGAAACCTTCTCATGTTTATGCAATCGCTACCATCAATCACATTGACATCGTTGATGTGGGTTGCGATGAGTTTTCACAAGAAGTGTTAGGTTTTTCCGATAGCTCGTCAAGTGGCAATCCCACTATTTTGGATCCGATTCTTGCTAATTCCACACCAAATCTCACTCCATTCCAAGGAGGCGATCTCACTTCAAATGAAATCGACAATGAAGATGAGGTGTTGGTTAGTGATGAAATTTCTATTCCACCATTTCTTTCGCCGATGGAAGTTATGAGTGTTGAACCAAAATCTTCAATCGAGGAACCACCTATCCTTGAATTGAAAGATCTTCCTTCTCACCTTGAATATGCATTCTTAGAAGGTGATGACAAGTTGCCGGTTATTATTGCAAAAGATCTTGCTAATGATGAAAAAACCGCGCTCTTGAAAGTTCTTAAGGCTCACAAAGGGGCAATTGCGTGGAAAATATCCGACATTAAGGGTATTGACCCAAAATTTTGTACTCACAAGATTTTAATGGAGGAGGACTACGAACCCGCAATTCAAAGTCAAAGAAGGGTGAATCCCAAAATTCACGATGTCATTAAAAAGGAGGTCCTTAAACTCCTTGACGCGGGAATGATTTATCCTATATCCGATAGCCCATGGGTGAGCCCAATCCATTGTGTCCCTAAAAAGGGAGGAATGACCGTTGTGCCTAATGAAAACAACGAGTTAATTCCCACTCGTGTTGTGACCGGTTGGAGGGTGTGTATTGACTACCGAAAGTTAAATGACGCCACTCGTAAAGACCACTTTCCTTTGCCCTTCATGGATCAAATGTTGGAGCGACTTGCGGGAAATGAATTCTATTGCTTTTTAGATGGTTTTTCCGGTTACTTTCAAATCTCTATCGACCCTCGTGATCAAGAGAAGACTACGTTTACGTGTCCTTATGGAACGTTCGCTTATCGTAGGATGCCTTTCGGACTTTATAATGCACCCGGTACGTTTCAACGGTGTATGATGGCGATTTTTCACGATATGATCGAGAAGTCGATGGAAGTGTTTATGGATGACTTCTCGGTGTTTGGTAATTCGTTCACGTCATGTTTATCTAATCTCGAACAAATGTTAAAACGTTGTGAAGAAACCAATCTTGTGCTTAATTGGGAGAAATGTCATTTCATGTGTAAACAAGGAATCGTCTTAGGACATAAGGTGTCGAAGGCGGGGATTGAGATCGATAAAGCTAAGGTAGACGTCATCGCCAAGTTACCTCATCCCAAAACCGTTAAGGGAGTTCGTAGTTTCCTAGGCCACGCGGGCTTTTATCGTCGTTTCATCAAGGATTTTTTGAAGATTTCTCGTCCTATGACACACCTTCTCGAGAAGGATGCTCCTTTTAACTTTAATGAGGATTGTGTTAAGGCTTTCGAGACTCTAAAAAGGAAACTTACCGAAGCTCCCATTCTTGTTGCTCCTAATTGGGAATTACCCTTTGAAATCATGTGCGATGCAAGTGATTATGCTATAGGGGCCGTCTTAGGGCAACGTTATGACAAGCATTTTCGTCCTATCCACTATGCTAGTAAGACGATGACCGAGGCTCAATTAAAGTACACCACAACGGAAAAGGAATTCCTTGCCGTGGTCTATGCTTTTGACAAATTCCGACCTTATCTCGTCTTGACTAAAAGCATCGTGTATACCGACCATTCGGCTATCAAGTATCTCTTAGCTAAGCAAGATGCTAAGCCGAGATTGCTTCGTTGGATGCTCCTCCTCCAAGAATTTGATGTCACCGTGCTTGACAAAAAAGGAGCCGAGAATCTAGCGGCCGATCATCTCTCTCGTCTAGAAGATCCTCACAAAGATGTTTTCGAGAACAAGGAAATTACCGAAACATTTCCTCTTGAGACTCTCGGTATAGTGAATTCTAAAGACACCACCCCATGGTTTGCCGACATTGCAAATTACCATGCGGGCAATTTCATAATCAAGCGTATGACGACACAAAAAAAACGAAAATTCTTTCGTGACGTCAAGTTCTATTTTTGGGACGACCCTTATCTCTTTCGGATTTGTGCGGATCAACTCGTTCGACGTTGTGTGTTTGGTGCCGAAGCTTCTAATATCCTTAGAGCTTGTCACGAGGGACCCACGGGTGGTCACCACGGTGCTAATCTCACGGCTAAGAAAGTGTTCGATGCCGGTTTCTTTTGGCCTTCTATCTATCGTGATGCACACACACTTGTGAAGTCATGTGATTCGTGCCAACGTCAAGGAAAATCGTCTCAACGTGATGAAATGCCACAAAACATAATTCAAGTATGTGAGATTTTCGACATATGGGGAATAGACTTTATGGGGCCGTTCCCATCGTCTCATGGCAACAAATATATCCTCGTCGCGGTGGACTACCTTTCTAAGTGGGTGGAAGCTAAGGCTTTGCCTACTAATGATGCTCGTGTGGTAGTGAAGTTTTTGAAGCAACTATTCTCTTGGTTCGGAACCCCTCGTGCTATTATAAGCGATCGTGGAACCCATTTTTGTAATGACCAATTCGAAAAGGTTCTAAAGAAATATGGGGTTACACATCGTCTTTCTACGGCTTATCACCCGCAAACGAGTGGGCAAGTCGAGGTTTCGAACCGAGCTTTGAAGAGGATTTTAGAGAGGTCAATTGGAGAAAACCGTGCTTCATGGTCCGACAAACTCGATGACGCTTTATGGGCCTTTAGGACCGCTTATAAGACACCTATCGGTTGCACTCCTTATAAGTTAGTCTATGGGAAGAATTGTCATTTGCCCATTGAATTGGAGCATAAGGCATATTGGGCCCTTAAGCATGCTAATTTTGACTTGAAGACCGCGGGAGATCACCGGAAAATACAATTGAATGAATTGGATGAATTAAGGGATAATGCTTATGAAAATTCATTAATTTTTAAAGAAAAGACTAAAAAGTTTCATGATTCAAAGATTAAAAACCGGGTTTTTAACATTGGTGATCAAGTGTTGCTTTTTAACTCTCGTCTTAAGATATTTTCCGGGAAATTGAAATCTCGTTGGTCGGGTCCGTTCACCATTACACAAGTGTTTCCATATGGGACCATTGAGCTAGCTCAAGATGATGGTCCCAATTTCAAGGTGAATGGACATAGGCTTAAGCACTACTTTGGTGGGGAAATTCCTTCAATGGTTGCCCCCGACCAAGACACCTTCCCCAATGATAATTAACATTGAGGGGATCGAGTCGAGCTCATGACTCGGTAATCAAAAACGAGGTGCCTCTTGGGGGAGATCCCATGCTTATCTTTATGCTTACTATTCACTAATAAGGGGACTTGTACCCTTCCAACTCGTTGTCTCGTGGTTGTTTGTGATTGTGTTATCTAGATCATCATCATCATCTACGATTGAAGACTCTCGTGTTCGTTTACGTGAGCCTCCATCGTTCGTTTGAAGAAGTTTTTCACGAATCCATGACATATCCTTTATTGTTCTAACAATTATCTTTTAGCATACTTAATAAACGGCTTTAGATATATTGTTGATCACCCTTTCCATGCTAGATCCTAAGCATTCGACTCTTCGTCTCTAGTATGGGGGTGCTCCACCTTTAGACTCGAAACATTGAGGACAATGTTTACTTTTAGTATGGGGGGGGGGGGTGAATAGGTACTTGCTTTGCTACGCCCTCACGTGCTCCAGTTTTCAATGTTTTGTTTTGCTAATAAGGCTAAAAATGGCCAAATTTTAAAATTTTTCTCAGTTTTCATAAGTGTTTTTAAGACACGAATGTATATTTTCCGATGGGTAGAATAAGAGTTAATTTTTGACTTGATGGGCATTTGGAGCCATTTACATTCCTTAACCCGCTCAATTCAAGTTTTGCTAGACTTTTATATAGGGAGCTTTAAAACGCGAAAGTCTTAATTCATTCGGGTTAAGAACAAGAACTTTTCGCAAGTTCCTATAATTGATTCTAGAAAGTCACTTATCAAGGGAACTTTATAACACATTCTCGAAACTTGAAAAAGTCCAAGAAAGTGCAAGATCCTATAGGTGGCTTGAAAACCCAAAACTTTGATTTGATATAGTCTTAATGAAAGCTAATCCAAATTTGGCTTAATTTTGACTTGCATGGCTAAGTATTCACGAGTCTCTTTAATTAGAGGTCTTTATATAGTGAAGAACGAGAAATGATAGAGTTAGACAAGTGATCATGCTAAACGTAGAACATGAAAGTGTTCTTTCAAAAACTCATATGTTTTTAATTGTGGCTTTTTCTTCCCATAAGATCAATGCATTAGGAATAAATCATAATTGCAATAACTAAGGTCGTACGATTTGAAAGGTTACTTAGCCTCTAGCGCAAGATCGTTTAAAAGTTGCTCGGGGTTGAATAGAGTTCATAACCAAGGCATAACTTATTGAAGCGGGACGCGAAGATTGGCGATCATCCAAAAAGGCCCTAACAAGGCATGAGGAGCTCTATTTTTGCTAAAGATCCAAAGATGATGTGAAGTATCATTATTCCTAAATCAATATGAAGGATCGAGACACACGACGAGAAGCAATTACTCCCCTAAAGAATGGAGAAAGTCTATCCAAAAAGACCCTAACAAGGTATGAGGATAAATATATCCAAGTCCGAAAAGGAGGCGGATCGTTGTATATCAAAATCCAAAGTAAAGATTGAAGAAAAATGATGAAGTCGTGGTCCTATATGAAGAATCTCTCAAAAACGTCAAGTGAAGAAATTCCAAAATATGAAGAGAAGACCATAATTTCAAGAACGTCTTCCCAAGATTTGAAGTATGAAGTACATGCCAAATATCGGTCCGAGAAAGGTCTCAAATCGTGAAACGAGTTATGCCAAGATATGAACTTAAGGAGATACACGAGAAGCCGTTTTAAAAGATTTTGTCCTTCGGCTAACTATTGATCAAATCGTGCTACTTTGCTTTCGGACTAATAACTACTCAAATAAGTCAATAATCACTTGTGATCCATGACAAATAGATAAAAAATGCTAGTAACCCATTTCCTTTTATAATAACTAGGATTGCGGGGAGAAAAAGTATTACACAATTTGGACGTATGAGTAGTGTTAGCATTGTGACTTGTACCAACAATGATCTTGTTTTTGCACTTAGCATGGAATGTATGACAATCAAGGATGATGAAATTTACTCTAAGGGACATTAACTTGTTTCTATTCTTTGACCCTAAAAGTCACCTTTTGGTGATGAAAATCATACATTATGTCTTTACACATTCTAGTAGTATGTTGCAAGTCTTTTACTCTTCAATAAAGGTTAATAAAAATTGAACTTTGGCGATGCTTAGATACTTTATTCTAGCATTGCGTGAGGGCACGACAATGGCTTAGTATGGGGGAGTGATGAGATGGCATTTATACATGATCTCATCATTCTTTTCGGGCTTTAAATGCATAAAAATGTCATAAAATACCATATATATGCTTTTGTTTGTTTACTTGTGTATTTTAGGTATGGATATCGTGAAAAAAACAAAAGCTCACAAGATACAAGGAAAAACGGACACGAGAAACGAAGCCGTACAATGAACCGGGCCCTAATCATGAAATATTCAACAAATACCCTTGAAGACTTGAAGACAAACAAGATTGATCCTCAAAGAATGAAGAAATGACACTTAAAACCCTTGTATATTAATAATTACAAGTTTGGTCCCTTAAGTTTGTCAAAATTGCAAAAAGGTCCTTCAACTTTGAAGAAATGACAAGATTGGTCCCTCAACAAAATCAATTTCTCAAATATGGTCCCTCATAAAGTCAAAGATACAAAGAAGACCTTTGAAGATCAAGAAAGTTCAAGATCAGCCCTTGAAATATGAAAAAGTATCAAAAATAACCCTTGATAACCTTTGTGTGAAGTTTGGTGCCAAAAGTGACAAAGTGTGAAAGATATTAACAAAGGAGCATACGTTTTTAGGGCTGAAATCTTTATTTGCCAAAAAACTCAAAAGAAAAGGGCCAAAGGTGCACACTTTGAAACATTCAAACAAAAAAACGCGCCTAACACCCCTTTTCCTCCAAAATCGGATCAAACAGAGTTACTGTTTATCCTTTTCACACCCAGATTTTTACTTCACTTAAACAAGGTTAAAAAGCAATTAACCTTGCACATGTGTGATTCACACATGCAGAAAGGTATCCCACGCACAAAACCTTCACCCCATTCACTGTGGGCCCTACCTCCAAATTCCCTTTCACCCAATCACATCACACCTTGATCCCCAAGTACTGTGACGTGTCCCAAATCAACAGTTGTGGTTCATTGCGTCCTCCCAAAGCAAAAATAAACGATGGAGATCAAATTTGACAGCTCAAATCCTTGAAAGCGTCTAGAAGACTAAAAGGGCATTTTAGAGATTTTTAGTGATTAGGGTTTTGATTTTAAGCATTCTAGTATGTTCTTAAGAGTAGTATAAAAGGAGGTCCAATCTGTGGTAACCCCTTGTTCCAGTTTTTTTAGCTTCTCACTTGTAATTCCTTTTTAATAAAATAAAAGTTTGGTTTTTTGTGTTAAACAAGTATAATTCCTTTTTAGGTTTGTTAAAAGTTGTGTATTGTGTTGAAAGCTAAGAAACTGAGTTCCACAGTTATTTGGCTAAGTAATTTTGATTTTCAAAATTATTTAAAGTTTTCTGAATTTGAGATTATTTGGTATAATCTGTTCCAAGGTTTTGGTGGTAAGAGGTTTAAGTTAATTTGAAATAGTTTTTATAAAACGTGTTAAGAAGGTTTAAGAGTTTTTGGAAAGGTTTAAGAAAGAAAGAAAGTGAAAACAAGTTTTACATATTGTGCTTGAGTTTTGCCTTTTTTTTTCTTTGATTTGTCTTAGCCGGTGTTGGAATGTGTTGCTGTTAAATGATCTGCACCAACCCCAGTTGGTATTGGAGGTGGATTTACATCCACTAGGGCTTTGGATGTAAAGCCCTAAGGTAAACACTCTTTACCTTTGTGAAAATTTCAGAAAAAGTGATTTTCATGTGATTTGTTTGATCTGCTGCTATAAGTGTGATAAGTTGTTGGAATTGTGTTCTCTTGTGTTTTATGCATGTTTGATGCTATTTGGATTAGTTTGATTAGGTTTGTGAGTGATTTGATTTGAAAAAGTTGCTTAATCAGTTTTTAAAGTGGTGTTTGGATACATGTTTTAGCAGGGCACTATATCATTGATTGTGTTTGAATACGTGTTAGAAAGGCTAAGTAGGGTTGTGTTAAGTTATAAGTTAGTCTTAGTTTAATTTGGTGAGAGTGTTAAGCAAGTTTGTGTGTCAAAAAGTGAAATAGACTAGCCAAAACTGCATGAATCACTTTTCTGCTTATTTGGTTAGAAAATTGTGCTAAGAACTTGAAATATGTTAAGTGTGAGAGTGATTTAAGGTTGGAGTTTGTTTGTATGCTATTTGGTGAAGTTGTGTGCTTAAGCTTGGAGTTTGAATCTCATTAGGGTGTAAGATATAAGCTCATAAGCCCACCAGACTTTATAAACTGTCACAGCAACTTGGATTCATTTTGGTGTGCATTTGGTTGTGAAATTTTGCTTGCTAGTGTGTATTTTCTGCTTTGTGTTGACTCCTTGTGCTCCAAAGAGCACAAGGGTGCCCCCTCTTGTCCAAAATCAACACCAAGTAAGCCCAGCCAAGCTCCTCTTGGCATTCAGATTACACAAGTGAAAACTTCACTTGTGTTCTTCAAACAAGTTAAAAACTGCATACATTTTTGATCTTCAAGCTTTAATAATCTAGCTAAAAAGGAAAGTGGATTGAGTTTAACAAGTTAACAAGGTGTCAGTTTGGATTGAAAAGAAAAAAAAAATAAAAAAAAAGAAATAATTGGCAAAAAGTTCACCCGTAGCAGGACTCGAACCCTAGACCTCTCGTTGGAGGAGTAGGAGCTCTACCGCTAATCTAGATGACTTTTTACGTTTAAGTTTGTTTTCAAACTCTATTTAACACGTTTTCTCTTTTAGCTTATACAAATAAAGCCGTAGCTTAATTCAATCTTTTCAGCTTATTTGTTAAGCATTTTTGTTTCTTTTAATTTTTCCTAGGATCTTATTAGGTTTTGTGATTTTTCTAGCCTAAGTTCATAATTTTCCCTTTATTTAATTATTTTCTAGAATTTATTTATTAGCCGTTTTTTATAAAATCATTAAAAAATAGAGAAAAGAGTTTTAATTTTTAGGAAAAATTATTTTTAGCTTTTAAAATAATACTTTGAGGTTTACAGCTTATTAGGTTTTCAATTGGGCTTATTTAATTTTATAAGATTTTAGGGTTTTTAAGCAACTTTAAAATTCAATATAAAATTATTTAATAGGTTTCAGGAAATTTGGTTTGCATTTTTGTTCTAGTTAGAATATTTAGGATTTTTGAGAGTTTTTTAGAATTTATTTGAGAACTTTTTATTTTTAAGAATATTTTAATATTATTTTAATCATAAAAAGTCAAAGTTTTATTTTTATTTCTTTTTCATTTTTCCTAGGTTCTTTATCATTAATTAGGACTTTTCCCATTTGTAGAATAATTTTTAGGCTTTTCAATTAATTTTTAGAATTAATTTAAGATTTAATAGTTTTTAATAGTTTTTAGGAGTTTAAAAATAGTTTAAATTTGTTTTAAAATTTTTAAAAATAGTTTTTAGCTTAATTAGGTCATTTTTGAGGTTTACAAACTATAAAATCTTGTTTAGGGCTTTTTAGTATTTAAAAGTGATTTTTAGGGCTTTAATTAGCATTAAAAAGTCATTATTAAATTAATTAAAAGGTTTTAGCAAGTTTGGATTTTTTGTAAACTCTTAAAATATTATTGTGGATTTTTAGTAATTTTTAGGAATTTTTAGATTAAAATTTTAATTTTTGTCCTTTTTACGGTTTTACGTTTACGTCTTTTTCGTCGTAGTTTAATACGTTTTCGTATCCGTCTTTTCATCCTTTCATCCCCATTCTTCTCAATATTAATCTCAAATAATTACAAGTTAATTCACACACATATACCTCCTTGGGAAACGAACTTTCTCTCTTTTTATTTGATTGGGTCATTAACACATGATTTTTCTTAAAGTCATTTGTTCGATACTTACCGCTATTTACGCTCTTTTCCTAAAGAGTAGTAAAAACACTACAATCAGGTATCTTGATTATCTCCATCTTGTGCTCTTGTGACTTATGAATCGTCATCGGTTAGTACACAGCTATGCCACCTTCTTGATATGTAGCAACATATATAGACATGGATAAAATGGCTTTAAACATTTCATCCTAACTCGGTAGCGTTTTACCTCCGGTCGGTGAAGAACGTTAGACGGTATTAGATACCGTACCTATGATCGGGTAGATTCGATTAAGAACCTCCTTGACAGGGTTTCCGGGCGGTAGTAGCCAGTTCTCTTTACTCGACCGTCTCAAAGTAGACTGCGAACGTAAAGAGTGAATCATAAGTATAAATTATTCGTCTGATTAGAGTTGTCAATTCAGAATTCCTAGAACAAGTTTCATTCTATAAGAATCGCACCATTGTTGCTTTCCAGTTTGTCACAAGCTTGATTCTTAGAGAATCTTGCGAGGTACCTACCGTAGTGCTGTTTGATGTTGACACTAGAAGGATTTCCATTCGTCACTGTAAGCACTAAAGAGTGTCACTCTGAATGTGCTGGCAAGATCGCACGAATTTTGTGAAGTAACCTGGAATCAAGTTTGAATCACTTAAGAATCCAAACTTAGTTGCATTCCAGTTCTCATAAATTTGATTCGTGTTGAATCGCACAAGTTACCTACCATGAGCTTGTTTGATGCTGGCTCAAGCATGATTTCCATCTTCATTGTGAATCGTATCACTCAAATGTTCTGGCAAGGATAATGCGTAGGACTCGATTGTGTCCTAATGAGATGATAGATAGATCTCGTTTGGCTCTAGACTTAATAAGTGCATTTTGGTAATCGGAGGCTGGAGCAGACTGCCACCTTTTCAATATTAACTAACTCGGAGTTAGAAAGTCAATAGATACGTGTTGATCTCCGTGACAATTAGACAAGTTTCTTTTGAGAGAAACTCGAATGGCTGGGGAAGGGTTGGGCATCGCATCACTGGGTCCATGACACTTGTCTTCGATAGAAGTGTTAACCCGGTTTCTGCCTAAGTTTCATAGAATATTCAACTCCTTCAATGCTTACCAATATGTCATTACTAGCACCTTGTTGTGATTGTTCCAGTGCTAACTTAAGTAATTTGTCCGCATTCAGCTTCATTCAACTCCATCTTTCCTAAGGACAACTATTTCTAGCTATGGAATGTTGATGTGTCATGATTTGTATAGTGATAATTTGATATTACGTTATAGGGTAAATTAGAAAATTACCTTTAGGAAAAAGTAATAGACTAATAATACCAATGACGAATTCAATTAAACACGTGAGTGAATCAAGTTCGTTGTCCACGAAGATCTTATGAATTTGAGACGTTTAGCTTTGATTTGGACAATCGATTTGAATTGGTTTTCGGTTTTTAAAACAAAATTAAAGTCTACCAATTTAAACTATTTAAAATTAGCCTAAAGTGCATGAATCGTAACCCCATTAAATTTAAATCTAAAAACGCAATTAATTATTTAAAAATTAACACTATTTAAAAATTAAACTAATTAAAAATCTATAAAAATAAACCTATTTAATAAAAATAACCTTTACTCTATTAAAAAAAATCTAATTAAAACTTTTTAAACTAATTACTTAATTAAAAATTACTTTAAAACAAATCTTATTTAAAAACTATTTTTATTTAATTATTAAAAACTAATTTTAAAAATTAACTAGTTAAACTTTCAAATTTAATAAAAACATTTTTTTATTTATTTTATTTTTTTATTAAAAATTTATATTTTTAAACTCTTAATGATATTTAAAAACTAGAATCAATTACTTTAATAAAATGACTATTTAAATTTTATCTAAACGTAAATAAAGTAAAGTTATATAACTAAAAGGAAAACTGCCAAATCAAATATGCTATATTAATTCAAATTCTGATATAAAATTCAAAGAAACATGTAGCCCATTTAGCTAACATGCTGACTGGTGAGCGAGGGGACTCGAGGTCGAATCCCATGAACGGCATATTTTTGCCAATTATATTCTTTTTGACAGATTAAGATGAATTAGTCTCAGGAGAGACTTTGTGAAGCTTATTAGCTTTAAGCTGCTAGGTAACAGCTTATTGAGCTTAACAGATCAATGGATCTGATAAGCTGAAAATATGAACAATTATTCAGTAGCAGTAATAATAACTCAGAACAAAAATTCAAGCGAATCAAATTCAAATAAAACTAACTCAGCATAAATCAGTAACAACTGAACAATTTAATCAGTAAAACGAAACTTAATAACAGATTAATAATACAGAGCAATCAAATAAAACCATAAATCAGTATACAATCTTAAACTTACTCCTGTCATATCAGCAGTTCATTTATTCAAACAAGCTAAAACTTAGCTAAATAAAACTAAGATCAGAATTCAACTAATGCAGCGACAAAACACAAGCAAAATTGCATTAAACACCAAAAATCAATCAAAAATCAGTTTAAAACATTTAATCAGACAATAGTTATGTTAACCAAAAATTTAAAAGCATATGACAGTTTAATCCTCAATTACGAATACTCATAACATTCTAAAACTGAATAGAAATCCTATGAGATCTTCACACAAGCAGAAACAAGTTTCACTTTAAATCATACATGGAGATTAGCAGATTCATTCACCTAGTTAAACTTTGCAAATATAGGCAAACTAATCAACTTTCAATTCCAAGCTACTTACACTAGCCAAAATAAGACCTAAACACATCACACATAAGCTCATCCCTAACGTGACTCTAAACCTATCAACTTATAACAAACCAAAACAATTTCAGCAAGTTAACTCTAATCTGATTATCACATTCATTCTAAATCTCGAATTCAAACATTCAATACAGCAGTAGACAACATAACATCATGTAACAAAATCTAAACAGATTTAAAAGTCTAAACAGTATATTAAATAAACACTTGTAAATAACATGAAATTAAAAGGGAGTAGCACCTTTTGATGAACCCATTGGGAAGTAGGTCAGCGCTGTGCTGCCTAATAAACTGGACACGAAATCACCATCATCCACCATTATTTTTACACCGAACCACCATTCGAACCATAAATCATCAACTTACCAATCTGCTTTTTACTTATCCAGTGGGGATAAGTTTAAATCCAAATCTTTTCTTACAATATTAAAACTAAGCTATTGATTAGCTTAAATTCAATATCACAAACATTATTTTGTTGAAATAGTAAATAGATTTAATTCATAAATAAATTTAAGCAGTAAAATAAAATAGACGAGACACTATTAAAAATGAACAAGAATGAGTCTTTCATTAATTTTCAGAAATAGTACAAAGCTTAATAAAAAGAAATACAAATTATCCCTAAATCTATTTCTACAGAATAACTTTAAGTAAAAGAAAAGGATGATCAATTACAATAAAATTGGGGGTTTTTATAGCCTCCCCAAGGGCTATATTGAGAGGATATCCGAATCTTCTAAGGAATATTCCTTTCTTCTTCATGGCCCTTGGATCTTTTCTCTCTCTTGATTGTTATCATCTGATGGTTGAGATATCACAACTAGCACACGGATTGCCAATGTGGCATCCGTGTGTGCTAGTTGTGCTTCTTTGAAGCTCTCTGATTGGTGGGATAGGAAGAGTGAGGTGTAGCTTCAAATAAGAATTAGCCACGTAGCACCTTCGTTCCACCCTTTCTCTTCCTTAAATATTGGGGGTTTTATTACCCATCACGTGAATTAATTGAATAAATAAAAAGCCCCATGTTAATTGGACTATTTACTTTGCTAGGGTTTTTTGCACAGTAACATTTTGTTACTGGTTTTGAATCGTTTGGGAGAGAAGGTAAATGGGGAAGAAAGAGTGCATAGGAAATAACGAAAGGAGTATTTATTTATGATAGAAAGTGGGTGAGTAATGTTTATAAAAAACGTTTGAGTAGATGACGTTTATTTATTTATTTGTGGTGGGGTGGAACACGTCTTCAATAAACGTGTGAAAAGTTATGACACAAAAAAAAACTAAAGGCCCAGTAACTTTCTTCTTTAATTCGTTTCATTTCATTTGAATAAACATTGGGCTTCAAGCCCAAGTTTCCATCCGTTAATAATACTCCTTTTGGGCCTAATGGACTTCCAAAACTCCTCTTAATATTCACTTAACTCTTAAATGGGCTTTTGAGCCCATTTACCCCATTGTGAGACCCACTTGGCCCATTACCTCAATAAATGATGAAATCCGCTAAAGTCGAGCTCGATTTTGGCTTCTTTGATCTTTTTCTTCATTCTCGTGTCGATTTTTGTCGGTTTTCGCGAACTTGGTACCTACACACATTCAAACAAGAAACAAGCATATACAAGGCATATTTGATACATTTCATGCATAATTTCATTGTTATAAGATACAAATGATATGAGTATTTAAGCTCATATCAAATTCTCCCATGCTAAGAAATTGCCGTGTCCTCACGCAATGATAAAATTAAACACTAGCTACACCATTATTCAAATTTTGACATTTTATTTTGTAAAGACATAATGTATTGCTATCATTATTTGAAAAATAACTTTAAGGATCATAAAACTCAAATAGATTCATCATCCTCGACTTTTCACTTTTCCATGCCAAGTGCAAAAACAAGATCATTGTTTTTATAAGTTGGTAGACTAACACGAACTCATGTGGGCCAATTATTCACTTAGACTCCCTTATTCCTATGTTTATCTCTTATATTTTATTGTTGTCTTGAATGATCACGAGGATGCATTGTTGACTTATTTTGATAATTTATTAGGCCGAAAATAAAGTGAACGATTTAATCAATAGTTAGCTAAAGGACAAAATCTTTTAAAACTGCTTCTCGGGACCTCATAAAGTTCATATCTTGGCATAACTTGCTTCGCGATTTGAGACCTTTCTCGGACTGATATTTGGCAGTGACTTTATACTTCAAACCTTGAGAGACGTTCATGAAATAATGGTCTTCTCTTCATATAGGAATTTCTTCACTTGAAGTTTTGAGAGATTCATACTTGGACAACGACTTCTTCATTTTTCTCCAATCTTTATTTGGGATTTTGATATACAACGATCCGCCTCCTTTTTGGACTTGGCTTCATTTATCCTCATACCTTATTATGGTCTTTTTGGATAGACTTCTCCATGACTTTTGGGGAGTATTTGTTTTTCGTCGTGTGTCTCGATCCTTCATATTGATTTTTGATAAATGATTCTTCACATCACTTGAGATCTTTAGCAATAAAACATAGCCCTCATGTCTTGTTAGGACCTTTTTGGACTTGCCAATCTTCGCATCCCGCTTCAATAAGTTATGCCTTGGCTATGAACTCTAATCCATACCGAGCAACTTTTAAACGATCTTGGGCTAGAAGCTAAGTAACTTTTCAAATCGTTCTACCTTATTTATTGCAAATAATTTTATTAACAAGCGATGGGAGAATAGGCTTATAATTAACTCACATAAATTCCCGAAAGAATACCAAACTTATAATTGGCTCTATCATCTCTTGTTCTCCATATTGTAAAATTTCAAGAATGTTAAATCAATGGATACTTAGCCTATTAAATCAAAGTTTTGGGTTTTCAAGTCATCTATAGGATCTTGCATCTTATTATACTTTTGCAAGTTTTAGAATTTTTGTTTTAAAGTTCCCTTGATAGACGACTTTCTAGGATCAATTACAGGAGCTTGCGAAAAGTTCTTGTTCTTAACTCGTATGAATTAAGACTTTAGCGTTTTAAAGCTCCCTACATAATAGTCTAGCAAAACTTAATTCAAATACGTTAAGGAAAAGCTAAGGTTAAAAATCGAGTCGAGTAAAAAACTATTCTTATTATCTCCAACGGAAAGCCTACATTCGTGTCAAAAGCACTTATTTTATTTATTAAAACTTAAAAATAACACTAAAAATTTAAAATTTTATTGAAAAATGAGAAAAACAATACGTTTAGACACGACAAAAGCAATTGCAAGCGATTATATCGATTGACTCCCCCATGTTAAAACCAAACATTGTCCTCAATGTTTCTTAGCTCAAGACTAACACCCCCTTGCTAAGACACGAAGAGTCTAATGCAAAATCCTAGCATGGAAAGAGCACGCAAATCTATAAGCCGTTTATTAATTATGCCTCAAGAAAAACATTAGTCGATAAAAATCAAGGGTAAAAAGTGTGCCCCTTTTTGGCATTCAAAAATGGAAGATCAAGTGGACCGGCAAAAACCGAACACGAGAGTTTTCAAATATTAGGGTCATACCTAAGATTCACAACACAACAAAACACGAGCACGAGCTTGAAAGATCAAGCCTTATTAGTTGTTAGAAAATAGATAGAAGATAGAATGTATGGGACTCCCCCACAAGGCACCTCGTTTTTGTTAACCGAGTCATGAGCTCGACTCGATCCCCGCATTCATTGGTCCTTAGGGAAAGTTTGAAGATCCAGGACAACCTCCGTAGGTATGTCCCTTCCAAAGTAATGTTTCACGCGATGACCATTCACCTTAAAGTTAGGCCCGTCTTTTTGAGCTAGCTCAACGGTGCCATAAGGGAAAACTTGTGCAATGGTGAATGGTCCGGACCAACGGGATTTAAGCTTGCCCAAGAAAATCTTAAATCTAGAGTTGAATAAGAGGACTTGATCACCAACATTGAAAATGCAGTTTTTGATCTTAGATTCATGAATCCTCTTAGTCTTCTCTTTGTAGATCAAAGAATTTTCATAAGCTTGATCCCTTAATTCACTTAGTTCATTCATTTGAACCTTGCAATGATCATCCGCGGTCTTCAAATCAAAGTTACAATGCTTAAGAGCCTAATACGCCCTATGTTTGAGTTCAATTGGCAAGTGGAATGCTTTTCCGTAAACCAACCTAAATGGTGTACAACCAATTGGCGTCTTGTAAGCCGTATGGAAAGCCCACAATGCATCGTCCAATTTATCCGACCATGAAGTGCGATTTTCTCGAATAGAACGCTCCAAAATCCTTTTAAGAGCTCGGTTTGAAACCTCCACTTTACCACTCATTTGAGGGTGATAAGCCGTAGAAAGTCGATGAGTGACACCATATTTCTTTAGAACTTTTTCAAATTGTTCATTACAAAAATGGGTCCCACGATCACTTATAATAGCCCGCGGAGTTCCAAACCTAGCAAAGAGTTGTTTCAAAAAGTTCACCACAACTCGGGCATCATTCGTGGGCAAAGCCTTAGCTTCAACCCATTTAGACAAGTAGTCCACGGCTACGAGAATGTATTTGTTTCCTTTCGAAGATGGAAACGGCCCTATAAAATCGATCCCCCAATGTCAAAGATTTCACAAACTTGAATAATGTTTTGAGGCATTTCATCCCTTTGTGAGTTCTTCCCTTGACGTTGACAAGCATCACAAGTCTTTATCAAGTCTTGGGCATCACGATATATGGAAAGCCAAAAGAAGCCGGCATCAAAGACTTTCTTCGCGGTGGCGTTAGCACCATGATGTCCCCCGGTGGGTCCCCCATGACAAGATTTAAGGATATCTTGAGCTTCTTTGCCAAACACGCACCTACGAATCACTTGATCCACGCACACACGAAACAAATAGGGGTCGTCCCAAAAGTAGTAGGAGATATCCTTGAAAAACTTTTGTTTTTGTTGGGACGACATACCCTTGATCACAAACTTCCCCGCATGGTAATTTGCGATGTCCGCAAACCATGGGGTACTATCATCACCACGAAAAGCAATTATACCAAGCGTCTCGAGTGGAAATGTTTCATTGATTTCCTTGTTCTCTCGATCGCTTTGGTGAGGATTCTCAAGTCGAGATAAATGATCGGCCGCGAGATTCTCGGCTCCTTTTTTGTCTAGAATTTTGACATTAAATTCTTGAAGGAGGAGAATCCACCGAAGCAACCTCGGCTTAGCATCTTGTTTATTAAGAATATATTTGATAGCCGAGTGGTCCGTATACACTATGGTTTGAGACAAGACGAGATATGGTTTAAACTTTTCAGAAGCATACACAACGGCAAGTAACTCCTTTTCCGTTGTAGTGTACTTTGTTTGAGCATCCGTCATAGTCTTACTTGCATAGTGTATAGGCAAGAAGTGTTTTAACTTACGTTGCCCCAAAACCGCACGTACCGCATAATCTAGCATCACACATAATTTCAAAAGGTAGATCCCAATCCGGGGCAACCAAGATTGGAGATTCGGTTAACTTCTTTTTAAGTATCTTAAAGGCTTGAATACACTCATCCGAAAAGATGAAAGGAGTCTATTTTTCTAAAAGATGGGTCATAGGCCGAGCTATCTTAGAGAAGTCTTGTATAAAACGACGATAGAAGCCGGCATGGCCGAGAAAACTCCTTACTCCCTTAACGGTGGTGGGTGGAGGCAATTTGGCAATCACGTCGATTTTAGCCCTATCAACCTCAATACCGGCCTTAGAGATCTTATGTCCTAACACAATTCCCTCTTTGCACATGAAGTGACATTTTTCATAATTAAGCACGAGATTTGTTTCCTCACAACGTTGCAACATTCTTTCAAGGTTAGAGAGACATGAAGTGAAAGATTCCCCAAAAACCGAAAAGTCATCCATGAAGACTTCCATGGTTTTCTCGATCATATCATGGAAAATGGCCATCATAAACCTTTGGAACGTCCCCTCAGCATTGCATAGTCCAAAAGGCATCCGACGATAGGCAAATATTCCATAAGGACAAGTGAATGTGGTCTTTTCTTGATCACAAGGGTCAATGAGGATTTGGAAATAGCCAGAAAATCCATCCAAAAAGCAATAGAATTCATTCCCCGCTAGTCTCTCTAACATTTGATCCATAAAAGGTAATGGAAAATGATCCTTCCTAGTGGAATCATTAAGTTTCCTATAGTCAATACAAACACGCCAACCGGTCACAAGTCTAGTAGGAATGAATTCAATATCCTCATTAGTAACAACCGTCATTCCTCCTTTCTTTGGAACACAATGCACGGGGCTAACCCATGGACTATCCGAGATAGGGTAGATCATTCCGGCGTCTAGAAGTTTAGTGACTTCCTTCCTCATGAATCTTTGGATTAACCCTTCTTTGATTTTGGATAGCGGGTTTATAATCATCCTTTAGTAGAATTTTATGAGTACAAAATTTGGGATCTATACCCTTATTGTCGGAGATTTTCCATGCAATGGCCCGTTTATGCTTCTTAAGCACTTTGATGAGTTCATCCTTTTCATTTTCCTTTAATCCCTTAGCAATAATCACCGGTAACTTATCCGTTCCTTCAAGAAAAGCATACTCCAAATGAGTGGGTAATTCCTTATGTTCTAATTCGGGTGCTTCCTCAATAGATGTTTTCACTTTAGTCTCATTTTCATTCACAACTTTCAAATCCATAGGTGGCGATTCATAAGGATCTTCATTCAAAAAGGCTTCAAGTAAATCGATATCTCCCTCCATATCATGATATTCCTCTTCATATGAAGTTAGCAAATCCGGTGTGCTAAGAAAAGCATCCATCTCCTCCAAGATAAAATCACTAGCCCCAAATGGAGTAAGGGGTGGAGACGAAAGGGCAATAATAGGATCCGATAAAGAAGGATTGCCACTTTCGGAATTAGCCGAGAATCCAAGCACTTCTTGAGAATATTCTTCACAAGTAACATCAATCACATCGATTTGATTAATTGATTCCTCGTAATACTTGGAAGAAAATTTAGAGATATGACCAATATCAAACGTGATATTTTCTTCATCAACTCTTAAAGTCAATTTCCACGCTTTCATGTCAACTAAAGCACTAGCCGTCATCAAAAACGGTCTTCCCAAAATTAGTGGTACACGAGAATCTTCGGGATAATCGCAAACTACAAAGTCCGTTGGAAAGACGAGTTTCCCTACTTTGACAAACACGTCCTCGGCTATACCTTTTGGTAAGGCAATCGATCGATCCCCTAGCTCGAGAGTCATCTTAGTAGGTGTAAGCTCGGGTAGTGATAACCTTTTTCATACGGAAAGAGGCATCAAATTAATGCTAGCACCAATATCGGCTAAAGCTAAGCATACTTCCATATTAGGGAAATCACATGGTATCACAAACTTGCCCGGGTCTCCAAGCTTTTTGGGAAGCTTTTGTGTAAGAACTGCGGAACAATTAGCATCTAAAGATGTAGACACTTCAACCAATTTCCCTTTATCATTCATCAATCTCTTAATAGTCGAAGCAAACTTAGGCATGTAAAGCAATGCATCCGCGAAGCTAACATTCATATAAAGATTCTTAAACATTTCAAAAAAAGTTGCCATTTGAGCATTGGACTTTTCTCGGAGCTTCTCTTGGTTAAGTCTCGAAGGGTAAGGTAGTGTGGGTTTAGTCTTCGGAAGCTCGGGTTCCGGAATAGGCAATTGGTCTACCTTTGGTGGAATAGGAATTTCCTTTTCTTTAACCACCTCGGGTTCTTGCTCCACTTCCCTCACCGGAGAGGTACTCACACGTGGAAGCAAAGGTCCGTCTAAATCTTTCCCACTACGTGTGGTTATGGCTTTCATCTCACCCTTCGGGTTTGGAATGGTGTTACTAGGTAAGACACCCGAAGACGAGGAAGGTTGACTCATAAAAGATTCAAACATTGAAAGCAATTTGTTTTGACTTTGCTCCATACTTTGTTGCATACGATTTTGGTTTTGCTCTAGCCTTTGTTGATTAAGCTCAATCTTATTGTTTTGCCCTTTAATCGTATTTTGAAAATCGAGTTTTAAAGTATTAATTTTCCCTTGAATGTTGTTTTGTAAAGCTTTCATATTTGCCTCATTTGACTTAATCTAACTTGACAAATCATTTTGATTATTCCCTTGAAAACCTTGATTGTTTTGATTAGCATTAAACCCATTTCCTTGATTATAATTCCCTTGGTTACCACGGTAAAAATTATTCCCATTGTTTCCATTGTTGTACCTATTTTGAACCGGTGGAAAACCCGGTGGAGCAACATGATTTTGACGAGGAACTTGACCGTTGGAGCCATAAGTTCCCGTCGCGGCAAAAGCACTAGCTTGATCGAACCCCGTGGTTAAACAAGCATGATTAGGATGTGCTCCACCACATGATACACAAACATTCTCAACCATATTAATCGATCCATGAGGATTCTTCCTAAGCTCATTTTAAAGTAAGAGTTTTTCTCATTTCTTTAAGATAAGTAAGTTAGAAAGCCGATTACTGTCCTTTTCTTATATTAGCGAAAACTCTTCTTTCCTAAAATCTTTCAGTTTCTTTATAGTTTTAAATTGTTATCCAGGAAAACTGCTTTTTTTTGTAGAATATTATGGGGGTCAAAACTAGCGATTTCAGCATGATCAACGACAAAATGCAAGAAAGAACTAATGCTTACGCCCTGCTCTCGCTACTCTTATGTTGATTACCGAGACAAGGAAGAAAGATATGTTGGAATCGGATAAGGTAAAAATTATTCCCATTGTTTCCATTGTTGTACCTATTTTTAACCGATGGAAAACCCGGTGGAGCAACATGATTTTGACAAGCAACTTGACCGTTGGAGCCCTAAGTTCCCGTCGCGGCAAAAGTACTAGCTTGATCGAACCCCGTGGTTAAACAAGCATGATTAGGATGTGCTCCACCACATGATACACAAACATTCTCAACCATATTAATCGATCCATGAGGATTCTTCCTAAGCTCATTCAAAATCGTGTCAATCTTAGAGTCCATTCTAGCAATCTCGGGATTAAATGAATTCACATTGGAAACACCCGGTGTGTTTCGTGAGTATTGTGCTCTAGATTTATTCTCAATTATTCCCTACGCGTCTCTCGGAGTTTTTCTTAAAAGATTACCACCTGCGGCGGCATTTAAAGAATCTTGTTCAATAATATTAAGCCCATTATAAAAAGTTTTAATTTGATGCAATTCCGAGAAACCGTGGTGTGGACATTGTCTCAACAAATCTTTAAATCTTTCCCATGCAACCCCAAACCATTCATGCACTTTTTGTTCAAATCTAGTGATCTCATTCTTAAAGTGTGTTGTCTTAGATGGTGGAAAGAAATAATTCATGAACTTAGACACTATATCATCCCATGTTAAGATCGAACCCGGTGGTTCTTTCTCATACCAAAGCTTAGCATTACCCTCAAGCGAGTACGGAAAAAGCAAGAGCTTAATCCCGTCATTCGGCACATCTCTAAACTTGAGAGTCGAGGTAATTCGATTAAAATTCCGAATGTGAGAGTGCGGGTTATCGGTCTCATTGCCACGAAATTGGTCGGCACGAATGAGCGATAAAAGACCCGTCTAAATCTCATAATGATCCGCCAAAATAGCCGGTACAACGATTGCTTCCCCATACCCTTCGATGGGTGCACGGAGCAATTCCTCCATTGTTCGGTTATCGGCCATCTCTACAACAATAGGTGGAAGCTCGGGTTCCACTATTCGTTGTTGACGATTTCTATTTCTACGAGGAATATTTTCATGCCTATTAAAATCAATCACAAGACGAGAAGAACGTAATTGCATACACTACAAAGACGAGAATTTAGAGGATTGAAGAAAAGAAATTAGACAAGAAGAAGATTATTTTTGGTATTTTATTTGATATTGCTCAATCAATAATGATTGATAAAAAACAAGGTGTGACAAATCTAACATTTTCAGGTAGTGAAATATTTTCTCGTATAATATTTTGAAACTTATTTTTATGTTGGTTGACGAACTCACAATTTACGGATTTAAATTTGGGCTTACGTGCATAATTTGGCGTCTTTTACGACTAAACCGGAAACCTTAGGATTACATATTTACGTTTTTGAACTCCGTCTTTGATGAGACAATTTTTATTGGATTCGTTTTGTGACGGTGATTCATAATTTATAAAAACGTTTTTCGTAAAACGACCCGAGGGCACGCAAATCGAGAAAACTAGAATCGAGAAATACCCGTAAACTAGTGAGATGGGACAAAACACTTTGTCCCACCCCACTAGCTTATATGGGACGGCTAACTTGACACCACAACACATATGTGGAATCAAGTTTAGCTAACTTACACCAAGTGTAAGCTAGCTTACACTTTAAGCTTAACCTTTCTCCACTAACACAAAACTAGCAAGTTGTTTTCATTCCCATCATTTCCTACATGCAATCCACTCTAAAATCCTCTCAACTCTCTCCTTGTACCGTCCCAAATAAGCCAACAAACACCATCTTTGATCTTTTCTAGCCATAAACCACATGTTTACCAGTCCTAATAAGGTGTTCTCTTGAAGCCTTGATCATTTGGTGGCCATATTAACATCTTTGGAGGTGATTTGCTTGTGTCCTAGGGCTGATTTTCCAACCTATGTTCTTGATATTTGATGGTCTTGGAGATACTTGTTGTGTTCATCAAGTTCTTGTCTTCCTAAAACAAGAAATCCACTTGGATTGGTAAAGAAGATCATCCTCTACATTTTTCTCTTATTATTTTGTAAAGAACAAATGTATTTTCTTTCATTTTTTATATGTATATGATGTATATATGATGATAAAAATGTTGTGTGGGGATCAAGTGTTGATAAATATGCTTTAAAATGATGATAACTATAAGAAATGAAGCTAAAATCTTGACTATTTAGTTGGCTGTATAAAAACAGTAGATAACTAAAAGATGAACTGATAAAATTGCATGGTTTGATCCATTTACAGTAAGTAGATGATGTTATACACATGTGAGAGTTGACCATGCAATGGAATCAAAATAATGAGTGAGATATGATCAAAACAAGTTAGGTGGTGTAATCTGAATAAGCAGTTTTGTAGGGACTGTTAAGGCAACTTAAACTCAAAATGGGCAGTAGCTATAACTAAGTTATATGTATCACATGTTATGAAGAACTTGTCATCCAAAAATGAGCTTCTAAGTCATTATAGAACTCTAGATATGGTAAAAATGGTAAACATGAAGTTAAAAATCAGATTTTGGAAATAATGTTTATTATTATTATATAAGCACTCACATTATAATGTATAAAATGTAAAAATATAAACCCACTAACTTATAAAACTTATTTATATAAATGTATAAAAGGTTAATTAAATGGGTAAATTATATAAATGGTGGTAAAAATAATATTTATAAGTAATAAAAACTATAAACTTGATTTTTACGACTTTTTCGGCTATCACCGTAAAATTAACGTTTTTCGCCAAATAAAACTTAGACGACCAAACCCGTCTAATGTAAAGTTTATAAAAGTCATATACTGATGTATAGATAACTAAGACAAGTAAAAACCGATAAAACCCGAACTATAAGAATTACGGACATTTACGAGCTAACTAAACCTATTGGACTAATAATTAGACTTAATAAGATAAATACTTGTAAAAAGAGCTTATTGGGCTTAACCCATTTGGGCCCAACATGAAAAGTATATATACTGATCATATAGGTATAAAATGGATAAAAACAAGTTAAAGAACTTATAAAAAACTTAATGGACTTAAAATGGATAAATAGTTAAGACTAGCAAACTAGTAAGACGTTACCAAAACATAAACGCTAAAATAAGTAAACAAGGATGTATAAACCCACTTGATCATCATCATATGTACAAAATCATCATATATATATTGTTATTTTGATAAAAGTCATTGGACCGAGTCTAAGACCGATTATTATTTATATAGGTTTCTGTGACCGAAGCACGCCCGTAGCCGATAATCCGCCTTTCATTAACAACGTGAGTTCATAGCCTCGCACTCTTTTAAATGTTTTATAAAATGATTTGTAAACCCGCGAGGGAGATAACATTCTAGATTTTTATAAAAATAGAACACAAGTAGTCCCGATTGTATGCTTAATGATATGGACCCGAATGATGCTATGACCCTATATTCGAGACTAAAAGGATTATTAGTAGTTAGGTTATGTCACTTAAAGTCCCATTAGCATGAATTGTGAACTACCGGGATTTGGTAGACGCTTATGCATTTGATAGTACTATTTGGGGACGATCACCCCAGTTCGCGCCTTGACGGTTGATCCCCGTCGTACCACATTGATTGGTAAGAGAATTTATGTATGAGAAGATTCCATAGCGTGATTTTTGTGACGACACGCTAACTTAGATGGGAAAATTGTTTGTCAGGTTCGCGGCCCGCTGTTTTCATAGTAAGGTAACAATTTCATGCGGCTAATAATAATCCTATACAACGTATGCTATAAGACATAAATAATAAACGATAACGACGCTATTACGATGAATATATTACCTATCATGGTAATATAGAGACTACGGTCTCATGGACGGTTTCAGATGAATGCTTGATTTATATATTGTCTGACTAGCAATATGTGGACTTACTTCCGATATTATACTTGTGTTCTGATTTTAAATGATTGTAAATGATTGTTTTATATAACGGTTTTCATTAAACTCTATGAATTCACTCGGCATTCGCTGATATGATTTTTGCATGTTTTTATCTCAGGTGCTTGAAGGTAATCCGGATGGAGATCGACTCTGATGGCCCACACTTAATATTAAAAATGTTCATTCGATCTGTGTTTTGTAAACTAAATGACCTGTATAATTTGGGACCTGTTGTACGCTTTTAAAACTGTTTATCGAATGAATGTTTGTTAAACCTTGTACAACCATATTTTATGTGTTGTCTATGATTGGAGTTATTGTGCTATCCCGTAACACTCTAAAAGACCCTTCCGCTGTACCGATACGAAAAATGAGAGTGTTACAGTTTGGTACCAGAGCTCTCGTTATAGAGAACAAAAGATTTTAAAAACCAAGGTTTTGAACAAAACTTTTCAAAATCTTTTGACAATGAACATTTGAGAAAATATTTGAAAAAAAAAAAAAATCTTTTGACTATAACGGTGCCAGAGATCTCCGACGTTACCAACAAGCCCTATTGAGAAGATATATATTTTGATATATATAATATAATTTATATATATGTATAAATCGTGATTTCATTATGTAATTATTTAACTAGTATGTTATCCTAATACGAGATATATATATAAATGCAGATTGTCATGGCTGACCCTAATATTCCTTTAGAAAACCATGCTATTCCCGAACCTAATATAGAAGATGATCCTTATTTAGACTTAGTAGATTATGATATCGATGATGAGGAGGAACCATTTGAGGATCCCGAGCCCGAGTTAGGACTAGGAGATCAGATTGCCCCTTAGGTTGACTTAGTAGAGAATGTGGATATTGAGAATGTGGGTAATGAGAATGTGGAGATTGAGAATGTGGATATTGAGAATGTGGATATTGAGAATGCTGATATTGAGAATGATGATGAGATTGAATTAGATAATTTAGATGATGAGATTGACGACGAGGATGTCGAGGAGGATGTAGGTATAGATGTTGAGGTTGATGACGATGAGGAAGCTGAGCTTATTTATCCGTATGATGTTCCAGAGGGCGAGCCTTTTCCCCCACCAGTTTGTTTGTCTGATTCTGAGGATGAGTTACCTAGGGATGAAATGTCTGAATCGTCTGAATCTGATTCTGAATCAGAGGAGGATGAGGATGATGATGCACCTGACGGTACGGATGGTATTGCTACTTGTAGACGTGAGATAGGAGAGTCGTCTAGTACTCGAGAGGCTACTCATATTGATGGTCTTGCACCATGGGCCTTAAGACGTGATCTAGATGCTTCCCGTGTTAAGAGTTGTGTGACAGAGGTTGGATTAGGTGTTGTTCAGACTCAGGTTGCTTATTTGGAGTCAAAGACAAAGGTTGGCGAGAAAGAGCGAGAATTGCTTAGTTTGGATTTGAGTGATGTAGAACGTGGTTTGAATGAGGCTTTTAGGAGGTTATCGGTATTGGAAAGTGGTAAGTATGCTGCTATGAAGAGAAAGGTGAATTCTATGGAGATTCAGTTGAGTGTGGCTCGTGCGATGCGTGAGAAAGCCGAAAAGGAGTTGAATATATCCGTGGGATGGAACAGTAGATTTTATGCCGACATGGTTGAAAGAGGAGTAATCCGTAAGCGCCCAGCTGAAGATGTGTCTAGTGATCGTCCGACGAAGATTCAGAAGACGATGGATGATGGACCATCTGGCGGTTCTCAGTAGACCAGTCTGTATATAGTAGTGACCTTTATATCATTTGTGCTTTTGTAGCTTTGACTGAACCGACTTGTTAGTAATAGACTTGGCACGAATTTTGAGTGTATATAGTGTTAGAACTTTGATATGGGATGTACTAAGACAATACTTTTGTTTCAGATCGAATGAAATATGTATCTTGTCTTGAATTCCATATTGTGCCTTATTTGTATCTTGATTATGAATTCAATCCATATTATATGAATCCTTGTTGGATGAATGCTTAATACTTTGAAATTGTGAAATTATAGAACTATGCCGCCCAAGAAGGCTGTGACTGAGGATGATGTACGTAGGATTATTACGGAGCAAGTTACCGCATATATGACTGAATTTATGGCAAATGCTAGAAATGAAGCTGGTGGTAGTGGAGCTGGCGGTAGTGGAGCTGGCGGTAGTGGAGCTGGCGGTAGTGGAATTGGCGGTACTAATGTGAATGTGAATGCTAATAATGTGAATGCTAATGCTGGAGGAAATGTAGGAGGACTTGGAACGAATGCACCTGAAGTTGGTGGTTGTACTTATGTGACGTTCATGAAGTGTGAACCTCTACCTTTTAATGGAACTGAAGGTGCTGTAGGACTAAGCCAATGGATTGAGAAGATTGAATCGGTGTTTAGGATTAGTAAGTGTAAGGAGGAAGATAAGGTGACTTTTGCTATGGCTTCTCTTAAAGGTCGTGCGTTGACTTGGTGGAACGGGAGAATTGCTTTCATGGGTCTTGATGCTGCTAGTGCTACTCCTTGGGCTGAAATTAAGAAGTGGATGACTTTGGAGTTTTTTCCTCGTAGTGTGATTATTAGGTTAGAACAAGAGTTGATTCATTTGAGAATGAAAGGTGTGGACATTGATAGTTACACGAATCGATTCCATGAGTTGGCCTTGCTATGTCCTCGATTGGTTGAACCCGAAGAGATCCGAATTGAGCAATATGTGAAAGGGTTGACCAGGAATATCCGAGGGGACGTGACATCATCTAAACCACTGACCATTGATGATGCTGTTCGAATCGCTTACCAACTCATTGGACAGATAATTCAGGATAAGGAAGATGAAGCCCGTGTAGGTGAGAAAAGAAAGGGAGACGGTGAGCGTGTAGATAGAGGTGATAATAGGAAGAATTTCAATCGCCGTCAGAACAAGAGAAAGGGGAATGCAAATGCTCTTACCAACAATGCACCGCGCAACGATGATAGATGTCCTAAGTGTGGCAACAAGAGGCATCCTGGCGACTGCTGGAAGTGCCGAAATTGCGGAAAGCTTGGACACAAGGTTGAAAGGTGTAAGAAGGGAACCATTTGCTTCAATGTAATGAAGAAGGTTATAGGAAATTGGAATGCCCCAAGTTGAAAGCGATTGTACCTGGAAGAAACCCCCAGGATGGTATCTACCAACTTGGAACAATTGAGGTGAAGAAAGAGGATCCGAATGTCGTTACCGGTACGTTTTTACTCAACAATCATTATGTTGTTGCTTTATTCGATTCGGGTGCCGATAGGAGCTTTGTATCCACTAAATTTAGTGCCCTTATTAATATTGAACCTGTTGAGATAAGTACCAGTTACGAGGTGGAATTGGCTGATGGTAAATTAGTGAAAACTAATAAGCTATTAGAAGGATGTTCTCTAAATCTCTTGAACCATTCCTTTCTGATTGATTTGATGTTGATAGAATTAGGTAGTTTTGACATTATTATTGGTATGGATTGGTTGTCGTTGAATAATGCTACTATTTTATGTGGAGAGAAGAAGGTTAAGATTCCTCTTAGGAATAGGACGTTAGTAATTGATGGTAGTCGAGGTGAATCCCGTTTGAAAATCGTTTCATGTATTAAAGTCCAAAAGTACATCAGGAACGGTTGTGAGTTATTGTTAACTCAAGTAACCGGGAATGAGTCTAGGGAGAAACGATTGGAAGATGTACCTATTATTTGTGAATTTCCTGAGGTATTTCCTAAAGATTTACCCGGACTTCCACCGATAAGGCAAGTAGAGTTTCGAATCGATTTAATTCCTGGTGCTGCACCGGTGGCACGTGCGCCTTACCGATTAGCCCCTTCTGAATTACAGGAGTTATCTGAGCAACTTAAGGAGTTGTCTGATAAAGGTTTTATTCGACCGAGCTCGTCGCCTTGGGGAGCTCCAGTCTTGTTCGTTAAGAAGAAGGATGGATCTTTTCGTATGTGCATTGATTATAGGGAACTGAATAAGTTGACAATTAAAAATCGATATCCTTTACCTAGGATTGATGATTTGTTTGATCAACTGCAAGGATCTAGTGTGTATTCTAACATAGATTTGCGGTTAGGATATCACCAACTTCGCTCCGTGAAGAAGATATTCCTATAACTGCATTTAGAACTCGTTATGGACACTATGAATTTCAAGTAATGCCATTTGGGTTAACTAACGCACCTGCGGTTTTCATGGATTTAATGAATCGAGTGTGCAAGCCCTACTTGGATAAATTTGTGATTGTGTTTATTGACGATATTCTAATCTATTCTAAGAATGAAGATGAACATAGAGAACATTTGAGGATTGTTTTGAATTTGTTGAAGGATGAAAGGTTGTATGCTAAGTTTTCGAAGTGCGATTTCTGGTTAGATTCTGTGCAATTTCTTGGTCATGTGATTAACAGAGATGGAATTCATGTTGATCCTGCAAAGGTTGAAGCTATTAAGAATTGGTCTGCACCGACAACGCCAACGGAAGTGCGACAGTTCTTAGGATTGGCTGGCTATTATAGGCGATTCATTAAAGAATTCTCTTTGATAGCTAAACCCTTGACTAAGCTTACTCAGAAGAATAAACCTTTCGTTTGGGGAAGTGATGAAGATGGAGCATTTCAGACATTGAAGAAAAAATTATGTAGTGCGCCAATCTTATCATTACCCGACGGGAGTGAAGATTTTGTAGTGTATTGTGATGCATCTCTTAGAGGTTATGGATCTGTTTTGATGCAGAGAGAGAAAGTGATAGCTTATGCTTCTAGGCAATTAAGGAAGAATGAGGAGAATTATACTACTCATGATCTTGAGTTAGGAGCTGTAGTCTTTGCTCTTAGGTTGTGGAGACATTATCTGTATGGCACCAAGTGTACGGTATTCACCGATCACAAAAGCCTACAGTATATTCTCGACCAGAAGGAATTGAACATGAGACAACGAAGATGGATAGAGTTGTTAAGTGATTATGACAGTGATATAAAATATCACCCAGGAAAGGCCAATGTTGTTGCTGATGCGTTGAGTAGGAAAGATAGAGAGCCTATCAGGGTGCGTTCTCTAGTCTTGAACGTGAACAATAATTTGCCTGAGCAAATTAGAAATGCGCAAATAGAAGCTTGTAAGAAGGAGAATTTTGTTAATGAAGGGTTCCGAGGAGAAGGAGATCCTTTAGAGGTTAGAGCTGATGGAGTGAAATGCTTAAGAGGTCGTATGTGGATACCTAAGTTTGGAGGCTTAAGAGATTTGGTTATGTTAGAATCCCGTAAATCTAAGTATTCCATTCATCTGGGATCTGATAAGATGTACCATGATTTGAAGAAGCTGTACTGGTGGCCGAATATGAAAGCTGACATAGCTATGTATGTTCTTCAATGCTTGACTTGTGCTAGAGTTAAAGCCGAACATCAAAAACCATCAGGACTACTTCAACAGCCAAAGATTCCTGAATGGAAGTGGGAGCGAATTACAATGGACTTTATCACCAAGCTTCCTAGAACATCATCTGGAAAAAAATCGATTTGGGTTATTGTCGATAGACTGACCAAATCAGCAAACTTCATTCCGGTTAAGGAGCAGTTCTCACTAGAGAAGCTGACTCGAATATACCTTGATAATGTTGTATGCAAGCATGGAGTGCCTGTATCGATCATTTCAGATCGAGATCCTAGATTCGCATCGAATTTTTGGAAATCTCTCCAAAGATCTTTGGGAACGAATCTCGATATGAGCACTGCTTATCACCCCCAGACTGATAGGCAGAGTGAAAGGACGATACAAACACTGGAAGATATGTTGAGTGCTTGTGTGTTAGACTTTGGTAAGAATTGGGATACACATTTGTCGTTAGCAGAGTTTTCGTATAACAATAGTTACCATTCTAGTATTAAGGCTGCACCGTTTGAAGCTTTGTATGGTAGGAAGTGTAGATCTCCTGTATGTTGGAGTGAAGTTGGGGATACCCAGCTCACGGGACCGGAATTGATCCAGGAGACTACGGAGATGATAGTTCAGATTAAGAATAGGTTGTTGACTGCCCGAAGTAGACAGAAAAGTTACGCGGATGTGCGGCGGAAGCCAATGGAGTTTGAAGTGGGTGACCGAGTAATGTTGAAAGTATCGCCATGGAAAGGCGTTATAAGATTTGGAAAACGAGGGAAATTGAATCCCCGTTATATTGGACCCTTTAAGATTTTATCTAGAGTAGGTCCGGTGGCTTACAAACTAGAGTTACCCCCAGAACTTCATGATGTTCACAACACATTCCATGTATCTAATCTGAAGAAATGTCTAGCAGTGAGTGATGAGAAAATTCCGTTAGGTAAGGTTCGAATAGATGGGAAGTTGCATTTTATTGAAGAGCCCGTAGAAGTTATGGACCGTGAGGTAAAGCAACTGAAACAAAGTCGGATACCTATTGTCAAGATCCGATGGAATTCAAAGCATGGACCGGAGTATACATGGGAACGAGAGGATGAAATGTGGAAGAAATATCCGCACCTCTTCGATTTCAATAAGAAACGGACATCCAAATGAAATGGATCACGAGGACGTTGATCCCTTTTAGGAGGAAAAGCTGTGACAAATCTAACATTTTCAGGTAGTGAAATATTTTCTCGTATAATATTTTGAAACTTATTTTTATGTTGGTTGACGAACTCACAATTTACGGATTTAAATTTGGGCTTACCTGCATAATTTGGTGTCTTTTACGACTAAACCGGAAACATTAGGATTACGTATTTACGTTTTTGAACTCCGTTTTTGATGAGACAATTTTTATTGGATTCGTTTTGTGACGGTGATTCATAATTTATAAAAACGTTTTTCATAAAACGACCCGAGGGCACGCAAATCGAGAAAACTAGAATCGAGAAATACCCGTAAACTAGTGAGATGGGACAAAACACTTTGTCCCACCCCAGTAGCTTATATGGGACGGCTAACATGACACCACAACACATATGTGGCATCAAGTTTAGCTAACTTACACCAAGTGTAAGCTAGCTTACACTTTAAGCTTAACATTTCTCCACTAACAAAAAACTAGCAAGTTGTTTTCATTCCCATCATTTCCTACATGCAATCCACTCTAAAATCCTCTCAACTCTCTCCTTGTGCCGTCCCAAATAAGCCAACAGACATCATCTTTGATCTTTTCTAGCCATAAACCACATGTTTACTAGTCCTATTAAGGTGTTCTCTTGAAGCCTTGATCATTTGATGGCCATATTAACATCTTTGGAGGTGATTTGCTTGTGTCCTAGGGCTGATTTACCAACCTATGTTCTTGATATTTGATGGTCTTGGAGATACTTGTTGTGTTCATCAAGTTCTTGTCTTCCTAAAACAAGAAATCCACTTGGATTGGTAAAGAAGATCATCCTCTACATTTTTCTCTTATTATTTTGTAAAGAACAAATGTATTTTCTTTCATTTTGTATATGTATATGATGTATATATGATGATAAAAATGTTGTGTGGGGATCAAGTGTTGATAAATATGCTTAAAAATGATGATAACTATAAGAAATGAAGCTAAAATCTTGACTATTTAGTTGGCTGTATAAAAACAGTAGATAACTAAAAGATGAACTGATAAAATTTCATGGTTTGATCCATTTACAGTAAGTAGATGATGTTATACACATGTGAGAGTTGGCCATGCAATGGAATCAAAATAATGAGTGAGATATGATCAAAACAAGTTAGGTGGTGTAATCTGAATAAGCAGTTTTGTAGGGACTGTTAAGGCAACTTAAACTCAAAATGGGCAGTAGCTATAACTAAGTTATATGTAGCACATGTTATGAAGAACTTTTCATCCAAAAATGAGCTTCTAAGTCATTATAGAACTCTAGATATGGTAAAAATGGTAAACATGAAGTTAAAAATCAGATTTTGGAAATAATGTTTATTATTATTATATAAGCACTCACATTATAATGTATAAAATGTAAAAATATAAACCCACTAACTTATAAAACTTATTTATATAAATGTATAAAAGGTTAATTAAATGGGTAAATTAAATAAATGGTGGTAAAAATAATATTTATAAGTAATAAAAACTATAAACTTGATTTTTACGACTTTTTCGGCTATCGCCGTAAAATTAACGTTTTTCGCCAAATAAAAATTAGACGACCAAACCCGTCTAATGTAAAGTTTATAAAAGTCATATACTGATGTATAGATAACTAAGACAAGTAAAAACCGATAAAACCCGAACTATAAGAATTACGGACATTTACGAGCTAACTAAACCTATTGGACTAATAATTAGACTTAATAAGATAAATACTTGTAAAAAGAGCTTATTGGGCTTAACCCATTTGGGCCCAACATGAAAAGTATATATACTGATCATATATGTATAAAATGGATAAAAACAAGTTAAAGAACTTATAAAAAGCTTAATGGACTTAAAATGGATAAATAGTTAAGACTAGCAAACTAGTAAGACGTTACCAAAACATAAACGCTAAAATGAGTAAACAAGGATGTATAAACCCACTTGATCATCATCATATGTACAAAATCATCATATATATATATATATTGTTATTTTGATAAAAGTCATTGGACCGAGTCTAAGACCGATTATTATTTATATAGGTTTCCGTGACTGAAGCACGCCCGTAGCCGATAATCCGCCTTTCATTAACAATGTGAGTTCATAGCCTCGCACTCTTTTAAATGTTTTATAAAATGATTTGTAAACCCGCGAGGGAGATAACATGCTAGATTTTTATAAAAATAGAACACAAGTAGTCCCGATTGTATGCTTAATGATATGGACCCGAATGATGCTATGACCCTATATTCGAGACTAAAAGGATTATTAGTAGTTAGGTTATGTCACTTAAAGTCCCATTAGCATGAATTGTGAACTACCGGGATTTGGTAGACACTTATGCATTTGATAGTAATATTTGGGGACGATCACCCCAGTTCGCGCCTTGACGGTTGATCCCCGTTGTACCACATTGATTGGTAAGCGAATTTATGTATGAGAAGATTCCATAGCGTGATTTTTGTGATGACACGCTAACTTAGATGGGCAAATTGTTTTCGGGTTCGCGGCCCGCTGTTTTCATAGTAAGGTAACAATGTCATGCGGCTAATAATAATCCTATACAACGTATGCTATAAGACATAAATAATAAACGATAACGACGCTATTACGATGAATATATTACCTATCATGGTAATATAGAGACTACGGTCTCATGGACGGTTTCAGATGAATGCTTGATTTATATATTGCCTGACTAGCAATATGTGGACTTACTTCCGATATTATACTTGTGTTCTGATTTTAAATGATTGTAAATGATTGTTTTATATAACGGTTTTCATTAAACTCTATGAATTCACTCGGCATTCGCTGATATGATTTTTGCATGTTTTTATCTCAGGTGCTTGAAGGTAATCCGGATGGAGATCGACTCTGATGGCCCACACTTAATATTAAAAATGTTCATTCGATCTGTGTTTTGTAAACTTAATGACCTGTATAATTTGGGACCTGTTGTACGCTTTTAAAACTGTTTATCGAATGAATGTTTGTTAAACCTTGTACAACCATATTTTATGTGTTGTCTATGATTGGAGTTATTGTGCTATCCCGTAACACTCTGAAAGACCCTTCCGCTGTACCGATACGAAAAATGAGAGTGTTACACAAGGAATAGGGATAACTACTATGGAAGTAAATTACCCTCGGTCGACTTTGAAACGATAGGTGAAAACCTAAACGCCTCGAGGTTCAATAAGTAAACAACAAAAATAAGATTTATTACTACTTGAGTCGGCAAACCAATAATAGGTCGTCCCTCTCAATATACGCACAAGCAAGCGGGGAAACGAGGTGGCACAAAGCACTTAAAAACCTTTTTCCTTAGACGGCCTTTTATAGCACGTCGCCTTATACCCACCTTATAGTTTGTATAAATTGAGTTCAAACTTCTTATTAGTATTTATCTATTTTACCTTTTATTTTTGTTTTGGATTCGACTACAATAGCTAGGTGATGAAATCCCAACTAAGGCTTATTTGAAAAGTATGTAAAATTATTGTTCTACGTAATAAAATATATTATTCACGAAAAACGATACATACTATATAATAGAAAAATAACAAAACTTTCCGAGGATGGAAAGGGTCTTCAAATCAACGATCAACAAACCTCCACAAAAGCGAATCGTACACAAGATCCCCGGCAGCGGCGCCAAAATTTTTGATGTGTCGTGATTTGTATACCAATTTAAACTATTTAAAATTAGCCTAAAGTGCATGAATCGTAACCCCACTAAATTTAAATTTAAAAACACAATTATTTATTTAAAAATTAACACTATTTAAAAATTAAACTAATTAAAAATCTATAAAAATAAACCTATTTAATAAAAATAACTTTTACTCTATTAAAAAAATCTAATTAAAACTTTTTAAACTAATTACTTAATTAAAAATTACTTTAAAACAAATGTTATTTAAAAACTATTTTTATTTAATTATTAAAATCTAATTATAAAAATTAACTAGTTAAACTTTCAAATTTAATAAAAACATTTTTTTTATTTATTTTTTTTATTTGAAATTTATATTTTTAAACTCTTAATGATATTTAAAAACTAGAATCAATTACTTTAATAAAATGACTATTTAAATTTTATCTAAACGTAAATAAAGTAAAGTTATATAACTAAAAGGAAAACTGCCAAATCAAATATGCTATATTAATTCAAATTCTGATATAAAATTCAAAGAAACATGTAGCCCAGTTGGCTAACATGCTGGCTGGTGAGCGAGGGGACTCGAGGTCGAATCCCATGAACGGCATATTTTTGCCAATTATATTCTTTTTTACAGATTAAGATGAATTGTCTCAGGAGAGACTTTGTGAAGCTTATTAGCTTTAAGCTGCTAGGTAACAACTTATTGAGCTTAACAGATCAATGGATTTGATAAGCTGAAAATAAGAACAATTATTCAGTAGCAGTAATAATAACTCAGAACAAAAATTCAAGCGAATCAAATTCAAATAAAACTAACTCAGCATAAATCAGTAACAACTGAAAAATTTAATCAGTAAAATGAAACTTAATAACAGATTAATAATACAGAGAAATCAAATAAAACCATAAATCAGTATACAATCTTAAACTTACTCCTGTCATATCAGCAGTTCATTTATTCAAACAAGCAAAAACTTAGCTGAATAAAACTAAGATCAGAATTCAACTAATGCAGTGACAAAACACAAGCAAAATAGCATTAAACACCAAAACTCAATCTAAAATCAGTTTAAAACATTTAATCAGACAATAGTTATGTTAACCAAAAATTTAAAAGCAGATGACAGTTTAATCCTCAATTACGAATACTCATAACATTCTAAAACTGAATAGAAATCCTATGAGATCTTCACACAAGCAGAAACAAGTTTCACTTTAAATCATACATGGAGATTAGCAGATTCATTCACCTAGTTAAACTTTGCAAATATAGGCAAACTAATCAACTTTCAATTCCAAGCTACTTACACTAGCCAAAATAAGACCTAAACACATCACACATAAGCTCATCCCTAACGTGACTCTAAACCTATCAACTTATAACAAACCAAAACAATTTCAGCAAGTTAACTCTAATCTGATTATCACATTCATTCTAAATCTCGAATTCAAACATTCAATACAGCAGTAGACAACATAACAACATGTAACAAAATCTAAACAGATTTAAAAGTCTAAACAGTATATTAAATAAACACTTGTAAATAACATGAAATTAAAAGGGAGTAGCACCTTTTGATGAACCCATTGGGAAGTAGGTCAGCGTTGTGCTGCCTAATAAACTGGACACGAAATCACCATCATCCACCATTATTTTTACACCGAACCACCATTCGAACCATAAATCATCAACTTACCAATCTTCTTTTTACTTATCCAGTGGGGATAAGTTTAAATCCAAATCTTTTCTTACAATATTAAAACTAAGCTATTGATTAGCATAAATTCAATATCACAAACATTATTTTGTTGAAATAGTAAATAGATTTAATTAGTAAATAAATTTAAGCAGTAAAATAAAATAGACGAGACACTATTAAAAATGAACAAGAATGAGTCTTCCATTAATTTTCAGAAATAGTACAAAGCTTAATAAAAAGAAATACAAATTATCCCTAAATCTATTTCTACAGGATAACTTTAAGTAAAAGAAAAGGATGATCAATTACAATAAAATTGGGGGTTTTTTATAGCCTCCCAAAGGGCTTTGCTGAGAGGATATCTGAATCTTCTAAGGAATATTCCTTTCTTCTTCATGGCCCTTGGATCTTTTCTCTCTCTTGATTGTTATCATCTGATGGTGGAGATTTCACAACTAGCACACGGATTGCCAACGTGGCATCCGTGTGTGCTAGTTGTGCTTCTTTGAAGCTCTCTGATTGGTGGGATAGGAAGGGTGAGGTGTAGCTTCAAATAAGAATCAGCCACGTAGCACCTTCGTTCCACCCTTTCACTTCCTTAAATATTGGGGGTTTTATTACCCATCACGTGAATTAATTGAATAAATAAAAAGCCCCATGTTAATTGTACTATTTACTTTGCTAGGGTTTTTGCACAGTAACATTTTGTTACTGGTTTTGAATCGTTTGGGAGAGAAGGTAAATGGGGAAGAAAGAGTGCATAGGAAATAACGAAAGGAGTATTTATTTATGAGAGAAAGTGGGTGAGTAATGTTTATAAAAAACGTTTGAGTGGATGACGTTTATTTATTTATTTGTGGTGGGGTGGAACACGTCTTCAATAAACGTGTGAAAAGTTGTGACACAAAAAAAAAACTAGAGGCCCAGTAACTTTCTTCTTTCATTCGTTTCATTTCATTTGAATAAACATTGGGCTTCAAGCCCAAGTTTCCATCCGTTAATAATACTCCTTTTGGGCCTAATGGACTTCCAAAACTCCTCTTAATATTCACTTAACTCTTAAATGGGCTTTTGAGCCCATTTACCCCATTGTGAGACCCACTTGGCCCATATAGGCAAACTAATCAACTTTTAATTCCAAGCTACTTACACTAGCCAAAATAAGACCTAAACACATCACACATAAGCTCATCCCTAACGTGACTCTAAAACTATCAACTTATAACAAACCAAAACAATTTCAACAAGTTAACTCTAATCTGATTATCACATTCATTCTAAATCTCGAATTCAAACATTCAATACAGCAGTAGACAACATAACATCATGTAACAAAATCTAAACAGATTTAAAAGTCTAAACAGTATATTAAATAAACACTTGTAAATAACATGAAATTAAAAGGGAGTTGCACCTTTTGATGAACCCATTGGGAAGTAGGTCAGCGTTGTGCTGCCTAATAAACTGGACACGAAATCACCATCATCCACCTTTATTTTTACACCGAACCACCATTCGAACCATAAATCATCAACTTACCAATCTGCTTTTTACTTATCCAGTGGGGATAACTTTAAATCCAAATCTTTTCTTACAATATTAAAACTAAGCTATTGATTAGCTTAAATTCAGTATCACAAACATTATTTTATTGAAATAGTAAATAGATTTAATTCGTAAATAAATTTAAGCAGTAAAATAAAATAGACGAGACACTATTAAAAATGAACAAGAATGAGTCTTTCATTAATTTTCAGAAATATTACAAAGCTTAATAAAAAGAAATACAAATTATCCCTAAATCTATTTCTACAGATTAACTTTAAGTAAAAGAAAAGGATGATCAATTACAATAAAATTGGGGGTTTTAATAGCCTCCCCAAGGGCTATATTGAAAGGATATCTGAATCTTCTAAGGAATATTCATTTCTTCTTCATGGCCCTTGGATCTTTTCTCTCTCTTGATTGTTATCATCTGATGGTTGAGATATCACAACTAGCACACGGATTGCCAATGTGGCATCCGTGTGTGCTAGTTGTGCTTCTTTGAAGCTCTCTTATTGGTGGGATAGGAAGAGTGAGGTGTAGCTTCAAATAAGAATTAGCCACGTAGCACCTTCGTTCCACCCTTTCTCTTCCTTAAAGATTGGGGGTTTTATTACCCATCACGTGAATTAATTGAATAAATAAAAAGCCCCATGTTAATTGGACTATTTACTTTGTTAGGGTTTTTGCATAGTAACATTTTGTTACTGGTTTTGAATCGTTTGGGAGAGAAGGTAAATGGGGAAGAAAGAGTGCATAGGAAATAACGAAAGGAGTATTTATTTATGAGAGAAAGTGGGTGAGTAATGTTTATAAAAAACGTTTGAGTGGATGACGTTTATTTATTTATTTGTGGTGGGGTGGAACACGTTTTCAATAAACGTGTGAAAAGTTGTGACACAAAAAAAACTAAAGGCACAGTAACTTTCTTCTTTCATTCGTTTCATTACATTTGAATAAACATTGGGCTTCAAGCCCAAGTTTCCATCCGTTAATAATACTCCTTTTGGGCCTAATGGACTTCCAAAACTCCTATTAATATTCACTTAACTCTTAAATGGGCTTTTGAGCCCATTTACCCCATTGTGAGACCCACTTGGCCCATTAGCTCAATAAATGATGAAATCCGCTAAAGTCGAGCTTGATTTTGGCTTCTTTGATCTTTTTCTTCATTCTTGTGTCGATTTTTGTCGGTTTTCGTGAACTTGGTACCTACACACATTCAAACTAGAAACAAGCATATACAAGGCATATTTGATACATTTCATGCATAATTTCATTGTTATAAGATACAAATGATATGAGTATTTAAGCTCATATCAAATGTCCTTGGGTAGATACCTCCGGTTCTGGTTGGATCATAGGACTTAGTTTCATATCCTAAACCACCTTCTGACTCGAATGTTCTGTCGTGGATAGTAGGTTGTTTTGGGTATGCATTGTAACCATAGACCATTGAAAACCGTTCAAAGTGCTTGATAAAAATAAAAACTTTTAACATTTTGAAAGTTTTACATTTCTGAAAAAGCTCCCCCTACACGCATGCCTCGATATACGAAATGGTTTAGCATATGAAGGAAAGTGTTGCGATATATATTACATTTTCTCCCATATCTCTTATATAAGACTAATGTTAACATTTTCACAAATTTTAGCATTTGAGCAAGTGCTTCAATAAGACTAATGTTAACATTCACATTGGAAATCATTTTCAAAAAGTTAGAGACATGAACGTCATCTTTGGTGAGCACTTTAGCCTTGTCTAACCTAGAGGGATAAGGGATATTAGGCTTAGACTTTGAAGGTTGAGAAGGAGAAGGACTCGCTTCTTGAACAACCGTAGGGATAGGCTCTTTGGGCAATGGAGCACTAGTACTAGGAGTGGTAGTGGGAGGAATCACCGAAGGGGGAGTAGGATTACTCATTATGACCTCCGGGCCTTGTCTCTCCTTTATGGGCGAAGAGATGGAAGGTCCTAATAAAGTGGCTCCACTTCGACTAGTGATAGCACTCACATTAACACGAGTGTTAATCTCGGTATTAGAAGGTAAGGCTCCTTGGGGTCTAAGGGCTTGAATCATTGTCAAAAATTTCTTATCGGTCGATTCTTGCATCTCTTACATAATTCGCTCATGGTCGGTCAATTTTTGTAGAACCAAGACCGTTTGAGGATTATGCATGTTCATTTGATTAAACCCTTGATTAGGAAAACCTTGATTTGGAAAACTTTGATTAGGAAAACCTTGGTTTTGATATTGAGGTTGAAAACCGTTGTTATTATGAAAACCTTGGTTATTATTTTGAAACCCTTGATTTTGACCATTAAAATTCCCTTGATTTGCATTCCCTTGAAAATTACGCATTTGAGGACCTTGGTTCCTATTTTTGTTTTGGGTATTTTGGGCGGGTGGGGGTGGTCTTTCTGGTGCTACAAAACCCGGGGGAGCCAAATAATTAGTACTCTTATAAGACAAATGGTTAACATCAACATTTGGTTTGAATTGAACCCGTTCATTAGCATTAAAAGCACAAACTTGTTGTTGTTGATTGTAAACCTTGTCACAATTAAAATATGAATGTGGTCCACCACAAGTCTCACAAGTTTCATTAGTTTCTTTCAAGGCATTCACTTGACCATTGAGGGCTTCGGTTTTTAGAGAAATTGATTCAATAAGCGATGTAAGCTTATCAATTCTCTTATCATTCTCAATAGAACTAGCACTCGCCATAGTGGCCCTAACACTCTTGGTTTGTACTTTTGCCTTGTTTTCAATTATGGCCCAAGCCTCGTTCATTGATTTCACAAGAATATTGCCCCCCGCGGCACTATTAAGTGAGTCTTGGTCATTTAGAATTAAACCATTGTAAAACGTATTTATTTGATGCACTTTAGTGAAACTGTGTTGTGGACATTTTCTTAAAAGCTCTTTAAATCGATCCAAAGAATCACTAAACGTTTCCCCATATTTTTGTTCAAAGGTAATACTTTCATTCCTTAAAGAGGTGGTCCGTGATGGTGGAAAAAAGTAGTTAATGAACTTGGTCTCTAAATCAATCCATGTAGTAATACTTTGGGGTGGTTCCTTATCAAGCCAAATCCGGGCTTGTCCCTCGAGGGAAAAAGGAAAGAGTTGTAAACGAATAGCCTCTTGTGGCACCCCATTGTAGTTGACGGTATTCGCCAATTGTATGAAACGTTTGATATGAGCGTGTGGGTCATCATTAGTACGGCCTAAAAATGGTGTAGCGGAAACCATTTGAATAAAACACGTTTTAAGTTCAAAATGATTAGCTCCAATATCCGGCACCACAATCGCGTCATCGTTTCCTTCAACGCGAGATTGGAGAATCTCAATCATTGGTCGATTATCCGTTGCCATCGTATTGTCGAAATCTCGATTCTCGGGATCGGCTTGAATGACGGTCTTTTTGTTTTTCTTCTTCTTCTTCTTTTTGGAAGAATTGGAAGAATTTGGTACACCAATCGGAATGTATGTACGCGCGCGAGCGCGCATACAATTAAAACTTTGGAATGAGGTAGGTGACCTCGGTCGACTTTGAGAGGAAAAGGATTTTCCCTCTCGAGGTGCAATATTAAAAATCTACAAAAATATATACTTAATACTAATTGAGTTGGCAAACCAATAATCGGTCGTCCCTCTCAATATACGCACTAGCAAGCGGGGAAACGAGGTGGCACAAAGCACTTAAAAACCTTTTTCCTTAGACGGCCTTTTATAGCGCGTCGCCTTATACCCACCTTATTGTTTGTATATATCGAGTTCAAACGTCTTACTAGTATTTATCTATTTTGCCCTTTTATTTCGTTTAGGATTCGAATACAATAGTTAGGTGATAAAATCCCAACTAAGGCCTTATTTGAAAAGTAGGTAAATTTATTGTGCTACGTAATATAATATAGTAAAAAAAATCTTTTTGTATTTTTTAGGAAAAATATATATTCACAATAAAAATCAAAAGAAAGCGAACTAAGAAAAATAACACTAATACGTAATATTTTTGGTGTAATACTTTTAGGAAAAAGTATTACTTTTGATTTTCTAATTTTTTTTGTTGCAAATATTAGGAAAGAATTTGCTTTTGTGATTTTTTTAATTTTTTTGTATTTTAATCTTTTTGATTTTTTTGTATTTTTGATTTTCTGCAAGAAAGTAACGTTCAAAACGAACGGATCCCAAAATCCAAACGTCTCACGAAATCTTCAATCGTAACGAGCGAAGCGGCAGCGGCGCCATTTTAATGTATAGATTTTTGCAAATCCTTTTGATGTTCGTTTATCGTTCCAAAAATCGACTCGAATTGATTATCCAATTATTCGTAAGACTTATTTGTTTTTGGTGTATAAAAACCTTTTTTGATATTTTAAACTAATTAGAAACTATTTAATTAAAATCTATTTAATTAACTATTTTAAAACTAATTTAAATAAATTTGAAAACTAATTTTACTTAAATCTAAATTTGAATTCAAATAATTTTAAAGGGTTAATATACAAAGAAGTTACTAAACTTTCCAAGGAATTTGTCCTAAGGTAACGAACGTTCATTTTGTGTTTCTAAGTTACGAAACTTTACTAAACCATACATCACTATATTTAGTGTTAATTTGAGTAACCTGAATGCATGTTTTTTGATAAGTTAAGTAACATAAATTTCTTGTTTTTTCATGTTAAGTAACCTAAATATCACGTTTTTGATCAGTGGGTAACTTAATCAACCGGTCATATGAACATTAGTAACTTAGAAACACAAAATGAACGTTCGTTACCTTAGGACAAATTTCTTGGAAAGTTTAGTAACTTCTTTGTATATTAACCCTAATTTTAAATTAAAAACTTACTATTTAAATATTTAAAAACTATTTTTAACTATTTTGAAATTTAAATAAAATCGAATTTTTTAATTAAAAACTAAATTAATTGAAAACTAATTAAAAATTATAAAAGTAATTTAAATAAAATATTTTTTTTTCTTTTTAATTTTTATTTAAACAAAACTTTATAAAGAAAAGGCTAATAAAAACTTTTTAGATAAATTTAATTAAACTAAACACTTATATTAAACCAATTAACTCAATCTGGCAGTACATTAAAACCCTATATTAATTGAATAAATCAAAATAAATCACAAGAAAGGTACTAGATGAGATGGTAAGGTTGCTTGGTTGCTGAACAGAAGGTCGAGGGGTCGAAATCCAGCAAGGACGAAATTTTTAGCTATTTATATTTTTTTGGACTTGAAAGATCAAAATAACAGACCAAAAGAGTCTGTTATTTAAGTAGTAATATAAGCAAATAACAACAAACCAAATAAGCAGATGAGCGAATAATAAGCTGAAACAAAAGAAATAATCAAATCGAAAAGCAAATAAGCAAATAAGCCACATCACATAAATAAGCAACAATAAAATACGTTATATCCGATAAGACGACTAAACCAAAAAGCAAATAACAACTGAGTAATAAGCTAAACAAAAATCTGAAGAATTAATCAAACTAAAATCTAATCAGCAATTTAAATAAGCAAATCAGCACGCAATCCTTAAATTGAAAATAAGTAGATTCAATCTATCTTAACCAAATAAAGCTGATGCAACCAAACTTAAACAAATCTAAAATCAGATAGGCAGATCCAAACAAACGATATATGCATTAAACCTAAATCCAACCAGACCAAAACAAAACTACATAAGTAGTTTAAAGCTAACCGATTCAATACCCAAACAAAAACAAAATACGCAGATCCAGACAAACTAAATAAACACAAGCAGATATCTAAACAAACTTACACCAGAATTATAATAAACTTAACAAAAAAAAATTAAAAAGAGAACAAGCACCTTGTGTCGATATCCGTTGTGACGAAGAGCGGCGCTGAGCCGTCTTATTAACCGAAAACGTACACCACCTTCATCATCTAGAATCCAACCGTAACAGTAACCGAACCAGAAAAATACACATTCGAACAGATTTAAATAAATCTCCCAGTGGGGAAATTTATGTACCACTTTCTATTTTTTTTAAAATTTTATTTAATCGCATAAAAACCAACAGTAATATTGAAACGAAAACAGATTAAAGATTAATTATATTAAACTTGACAGAAGTTTAAATGAGATACGAATTAATTAAAAATAAACTTTTCATTAATAATAATTAAAATTATATTAACATTAAAAATTGAAATTACATTAAACCTAAAATTTAATTTGCAGAAATTAAAAAAAAATAATAAAAAGTTCCTTCATAAATTACACATGAAGGGGGGTTTTTATAGGCAAACCCCTGGAAACCCTCTTCCTGATCTTGGTGCCCACGGCTTCAAATCATGGCCGTTTAATCTTTTCTCTTTCTTCATTTTCTTCATCAACGGCGGAAAATTAACCCCTTTTCACTTGGATTGCCCTCGTGGCATGGTATTATGTTAGTTGTGTCTCTTGGTGGCTGAGGTGGATAATGATTATTGGATGGAGGGGATATGGAGGGGTGTATCCACCAATCAAATGCAAAGGGTTGGCCATGTCATTTTGAGATGAGGACCACTGGTAGTGTTCACCTCCGATTCTCTTGGGGATTTAATTCAAAAGTGTGTGAATCACACGGTTTTAATGAAACCCCCAATTTTCATTGGGTAATTTTTTTGATTGAGGTAATTTAGGGTTTGTGAGATTGGTAAAAATGGTGAGGCTGTGTTTGTTGGGGGAGAGAGTGGGTGAGGGTTTTTTTTTATGGTTTGTATCGAAACAGTAAGGGGAATGGGTAAATGATTCTTTTTATTATTAAGTGTTGGTGAGATACACGTGTGTGGGGGTGAGAGGTAAAACTTATGAGTGTGTTGACTGGGAAGTAGACCAAGCAACATTGTTATCTCCGTCATTCATTTTGTAACAAGTGAATATATTTCACTTCCGTTTCATTTGTTTTGTGCAATGGGCTTGTGGCCCAAATTAATAATTCCATCCGTTCATTATCATGTGAAATGGGCTTGGCCCAATTTTGTTAAACAACTCCCATCCTTGTATTGAATTGGGCCATATGGGCTTGTTTTGCTCAAGTGAAAATAAACATTTCCTCAAATGGGCTTTTGGGCCTATTTACCCAAATGTGGGACCCACTAAGCCCAAATGTCATTCATAGAGTTAAATCCACTAAAATCGAGCTCGGTTTCAGCTTTGTCGATCTTTTCTTCAAAGTCATGTCGAATTTTGCCGGTTTTCGTGATCTTTGGCACACTTTTGGTCTTTTGACTTTGTCTTCGTCTCTTTCTTGGAATTTTCTTCAACATTTGACCGTGAAATCCCGTGTTTTCTTTCCTTTTGATCATTTGTACCTATTTCACACAAAAACACAAAACCACGCGTAATTCTGACTTTTAAGACATTAAACACATGATTAGGTCTTGTTTTTCCTTGATTTTAGTGGCAAAAGGATAAGTGTTTACACACTTATTAAATCCCCTACACTTGACCATTGCAATGACCCCATGCAATGCATTATTTTAAAGCATATAGTTATATTTTTCTCATAATTAACCCATCTCGGCCTTTATTAAGATATGCTATTATTACTACGATGAAAAGATAAAGACAAAAGTTATAACAATTTATTAACTTAGAATTTATTTGATGGAAGAAACTCGTAAAGAAATCTAAGACTTGAATTAGGGCTTTGGTGTTATGAATATAAATCACTCTCAAGTTTCACGTTCCCCATACCAAGCTTAAAAACGAGATCATTGTTTACCATAAGTTCTCAAGTTAAAACCACTTATATAAGACAATTGTGTAAAACTCTCTCTCCAATTCCTACGTTGTATCTCTAGATTTTATTGATTGTCATTCACCTGTAGGCTCATTTGACTTATTCGATAATTATTAGTCCAGAAATGAAGGCCAAACGGTGCAAACCCGACACTCAAAACCTAACCTCGTCCTCAAAAACGTTGTCACTAAAGTAAGCCCACATCAAGGATGATTTAACACGATTTGGGGAATAAATTCCCGGACCCAAAATTTGGCCAATAGTAATACTTATTAATTATTCCTCCAAAGTCATGTAGACTTTATGTGGAGTTTAGCAAGTTCACATCATATACCCTTAGGCTCTTTAAGATGTAAAAATGCTCCTCGTCTATTGTCCACACCCTAAGGCTCCTTGAACGATAAACGAGGGAATTTATTTTTGGATCAATTTTTATTCAACACTTACCATGCCATACACCCTAAGGCTCTAATGACAAGGTTCGTGCTACATGCCCCACACCCTAAGGCTCCTTGAGGTCATGTTTTAATCTTATTCTTTCTTTATTTATGATATATATAGTAGGCCAAATTCCGCGGTCCCATGGGCTGAATACCTCCTACTTAGCGGTTATGAGCCACCTTAGTCGGAAGTCCACAACGTTGGCACCCTCAATGTGTTCAAGCTTTAATTACAAGGAGAATGAAGATTTGGCTAAGATTTAATATATCGAATCGACACCGCAAAAGTCCTCGTTTATTAAGCAATTAAATATACAAGCGGGAAGAAAGAGCCACAAAAACTCATATAAGCAAGAATTAACCCTTAAACTTATTATCAACTCTATCATCTCTCGTTCTCCACAATTTAAAATCTCAAAGAATGAGACTCGTGGATGCTTAGCCTAATAAACCAATTAAGGTCCATATGGTTAAGGATACTAGCTAGAGTAAACTTAGATAAGTAAACTCGGGTTGAGTCACAATATTCACAACGGGCCTAATATATCAAAGATATCTAAACTTGTTAAAACCATTTTATTCATTTATTTTTTTTTTTTTACTTTATTCTTGGAATGGAAAATATAAATAAGATGCGATGACAAAAGAAAATAAATGAAAATACTACGAGGCCAAAATAGATCAAAATTTTGAAAAACGTTGAAATTTTTTAAAATTTTTCGGTTAAATGAGGTCAAATTCATGGAAAAGCCCACTAAAATTTCGATAGAAATCCCCCCTACACTTAATATAAACATGGTCCTCAATGTTTAAGCATGTGGGAGAATAAACTCCCCTACAATTAGAACATTGAGTACGTTGTTAAAAATCGAGCTAAGGAAGGGACAACTAAAGTGATTACATTTATTCGTTTTATTTATATACATGATTGAATCACAATAGTAAAAACTTATCGAAGGAACCGGGTACACGGGAAACACGGGAACACGGGTCGCGTCAAAAACACCAAAAGTGGATCATTAAAGCACATGTCCCTGCACACAACATCACAACACAAACAAACAACCTACTTGGCTCCCCCTACACTTATTGGTAGAAATGGGTGAAGGCGAAAAAGGGTGGAAAGGGTGGAAAAGGGTAAAAATCTAACCTAGTTATACGATGCTTGATTTTTCATCACGAGTCTCTAGCTGGACTCGAATTCCCGAATGTCATCATTCAAAAGGTAAAATCATCGAAAAACTAAGATTTCCAAGGGAGGAAAATCTCTCCATGAAACAAAGTCATATAAGGCATACCCCATGAAAATCCACCCGGGTCAAACACATAATTTCCATCACAAAAGGAAATAAACCCCAAGGTGGTAAAATCACGCAAGGAAAAGAAAAGTGGGGTATCCTTAGGCACCGATCTCTTAAATGAAAGGGTAGTATGATGATATGGCAATGATAGCACAAAAGTCTCTATTACGGGATCAAACACCGATTCCTTAACGGGAAAATAGAAAGAGGTGTTGACATTTAAGCTCAAAATATCATCAAAATCCAAAGTGGGAAAGTTGTCCTCTTCCAAACCCGATGTGAAAACATAAGTATTATCGGAGTAATAGGAAAACTCTTCCTCATGAGGAAAATAGGTATTTAGAAAGATATCTAAATCCTCCTCAAATGGAATAACCTCTAAATTAGGAATGATCTCTAAGAGTGGAGGATCCTCCTCAAAAGTCATAACTTCTAAAATTGGGGTATAAAAGTCAAAAGGAGTCTCCATGGAAGAATCACTCATAGAGATATGAGGTGCATTAAGATCATGGGGTAGGTCATCAAAGTTAATGAGATCACTTAAAGAAGTGTCATCATCGTAGGTATCAAAGATTGGTGAATCATAAATGGGTGGGTCAAAAGTGGGTGGGTCAAAAGATAAGTCGTCTAAACCGAAGATAGTGTGATCACTTGAAGAAGTGTCATCACTATAGGTATCATAAATAGGAGTTTCAAAAATTTGAGGCTCTAAGGGAAGGGATGAATTTATCCCAAAATCATTTTGATTAGACTTTTCAATTCCAAAAGGATTAATAAAAATCTCTTCATTATCATAATTAAGAACATCAATCATATTGACCTACTCTTTTCCATTTGATTTAGTTGTGATTTTTCCCATTTTAAAAACTTGTTGTTCATCCCGAACCCTAAGAATTAACTCCCCTTCGGCCACGTCAACTAAGGCTCTTCCAGATCGTAAGAATGGTCTACCAAGTATAAACGGAATACGAGGATCCATCTCATAGTCGACGACGACAAAGTCCACGGGAAAAGTAAATGTACCAACTCGAACAAAAACGTCTTCAGCAATACCAACGGGGTATGAGAGAGTTCTATTAGCTAACTCGAGAGTCATGCGAGTCGGTACATGGTCGGGTAATGATAGTTATTTCCAAACCGAAAGTGGCACAATATTGATGCTAGCGCCGAGATCCGCTAAAGCCATACAATCATCGATTTGAGGAAACGAGCAAGGTAAAACGAATCGTCCGAGATCTCCTAGATTTTCGGGAAGCTCTTTGAGAAGAATCACGGAACAATTCTCATTTAAACGAGTACTAACGAGCTCAACCATTTTTTCTTTCTTATTAAGCAAATCTTTGAACATTTTCACAAATTTTGGCACTTGAGCAAGTGCTTCAATAAGACTAATGTTAACATTCACATTGGAAATCATTTTCAAAAAGTTAGAGACATGAACGTCATTTTTGGTGAGCACTTTAGCCTTGTCTAACCTAGAGGGATAAGGGATATTAGGCTTAGACTTTGAAGGTTGAGAAGGAGAAGGACTCGCTTCTTGAACAATCGTAGGGATAGGCTCTTTGGGCAATGGAGCACTAGTACTAGGAGTGGTAGTGGGAGGAATCACCGAAGGGGGAGTAGGATTACTCATTATGACCTCCGGGCCTTGTCTCTCCTTTATGGGCGAAGAGATGGAATGTCCCATTGAAGTGGCTCAACTTCGAGTAGTGATAGCACTCACATTAGCACGAGGGTTAATCTCGGTATTAGAAGGTAAGGCTCATTGGGGTCTAAGGGCTTGAATCATTGTCAAATATTTCTTATCGGCCGATTCTTGCATCTCTTTCATAATTCGCTCATGGTCGGTCAATTTTTGTAGAACCAAGTCCATTTGAGGATTATGCATGTTCATTTGATTAAACCCTTGATTTGGAAAACCTTTATTTGGAAAACTTTGATTAGGAAAACCTTGGTTTTGATATTGAGGTTGAAAACCGTTGTTATTATGAAAACCTTGGTTATTATTTTGAAACCCATGATTTTTACCATTAAAATTCCCTTGATTTGCATTCCCTTGAAAATTACTCATTTGAGGACCTTGGTTCCTATTTTGGTGTTGGGTATTTTGGGCGGGTTGGGTGGTCTTTGTGGTGCTACAAAACCCGGGGGAGGCAAATAATTAGTACTCTTATAAGACAAATGGTTAACATCAACATTTGGTTTGAATTGAACCCGTTCATTAGCATTAAAAGCACAAACTTGTTGTTGTTGATTGTAAACCTTGTCACAATTAAAATATGAATGTGGTCCACCACAAGTCTCACACGTTTCACTAGTTTCTTTAAAGGCATTCACTTTACCATTGAGGGCTTCAGTTTTTAGAGCAATTGATTCAATAAGCGACGTAAGCTTATCAAATCTCTTATCATTCTCACTAGAACTAACACTTGCCATAGTGGCCCTAACACTCTTGGTTTGTACTTTTGCCTTATTTTCAATTATGGCCCAAGCCTCGTTCATTGATTTCACAAGAATATTGCCCCCCGCGGCAGTATTAAGTGAGTCTTGGTCATTTAGAGTTAAACCATTGTAAAACGTATTTATTTGATGCACTTTAGTGAAACCGTGTTGTGGACATTTTCTTAAAAGCTCTTTAAATCGATCCCAAGACTCACTAAACGTTTCCCCATATTTTTGTTCAAAGGTAAAGATTTCATTCCTTAAAGAGGTGGTCCGTGATGGTGGAAAAAAGTAGTTAATGAACTTGGTCTCTAAATCAATCCATGTAGTAATACTTTGGGGTGGTTCCTTATCAAGCCAAATCCGGGCTTGTCCCTCGAGTGAAAAAGGAAAGAATATTAAACGAATAGCCTCTTGTGGCACCCCATTGTATTTGACGGTATTAGCCAATTGTATGAAACGTTTGATATGAGTGTGTGGGTCATCATTAGTACGGCCTAAAAATAGTGTAGCGGAAACCATTTGAATAAAACCCGTTTTAAGGTAAAATGATTAGCTCCAATATCCGGCACCACAATTGCGTCATCGTTGTGAGATTGGTCGATTATCCGTTGCCATCGTATTGTCGAAAGCTCGATTCTCAGGATCGGCTTGAATGACGGTCTTTTTGTTTTTCTTCTTCTTCTTCTTTTTGGAACAAATGGAAGAATTTGGTACACCAATTGGTATGTATGTACGCGCGCGAGTGCACATACAATTAAAACTTTAGAATGAGGTAGGTGACCTCGGTCGACTTTGAGAGGAAAAGGATTTTCCCTTTCGAGGTGCAATGTTAAAAATATACAAAAATATATACTTAATACTAATTGAGTTGGCAAACCAATAATCGGTCGTCCCTCTCAATATACGCACAAGTAAACGGGGAAACGAGGTGGCACAAAGCACTTAAAAACCTTTTTCCTTAGACGGCCTTTTATAGCGCGTCGCCTTATACCCACCTTATAGTTTGTATATATCGAGTTCAAACGTCTTACTAATATTTATCTATTTTGCCCTTTTATTTTGTTTAGGATTCGAATACAATAGTTAGGTGATGAAATCCCAACTAAGGCCTTATTTGAAAAGTTGGTAAATTTATTGTGCTACGTAATATAATATAGTAAAAAAATAGTTTTGTATTTTTTAGGAAAAATATATATTCACAATAAAAATCGAAAGAAATCGAACTAAGAAAAATAACACTAATACGTAATATTTTTGGTGTAATACTTTTAGGAAAAAGTATTACTTTTGATTTTTTAATTTTTTTGTTGCAAATCTTAGGAAAGAATTTGCTTTTGTGATTTTATTAATTTTTTTGTATTTTAATCTTTTTGATTTTTTTGTATTTTTTATTTTGTGCAAGAAAGTAACGTTCAAAACGAACGGATTCCAAAATCCAAACGTCTCACGAAATCTTCAATCGTAACGAGCGAAGCGGCAGCGGCGCCATTTTAATGTATAGATTTTTGCAAATCCTTTTGATGTTCGTTTATCGTTCCACAAATCAACTCGAATTGATTATCCAATTATACGTAAGAATTATTTGTTTTTGGTGTATAAAAACCCTTTTTGATATTTTAAACTAATTAAAAACTATTTAATTAAAATCTATTTAATTAACTATTTTAAAACTAATTTAAATAAATTTGAAAACTAATTTTACTTAAATCTAAATTTGAATCCAAATAATTTTAAACTAAAAACTTACTATTTAAATATTTAGAAACTATTTTTAACTATTTTGAAATTTAAATAAAATCTACTTTTTTAATTAAAAACTAAATTAATTGAAAACTAATTAAAAATTATAAAGTTAATTTAAATAAAATATTTTTTCTTTTTAATTTTTATTTAAACTAAACTTTATAAAGAAAAGGATAATAAAAAGTTTTTAAATAAATTTAATTAAACTAAACACTTATATTAAACCAATTAACTCAATCTGGCAGTACATTAAAACCCTATATTAATTGAATAAAGCAAAATAAATCACAAGAAAGGTACTAGATGAGATGGTAAGGTTGCTTGGTTGCTGAACAGAAGGTCGTGGGGTCGAAACCCAGCAAGGACGAAATTTTTAGCTTTTTATATTTTTTTGGACTTGAAAGATCAAAATAACATACCAAAAGAGTCTGTTATTTAAGCAGTAATATAAGCAAATAACAGCAAACCAAATAAGCAGATGAGCGAATAATAAGCTGAAACTAAAGAAATAAGCAAATAAGCAAATAAGCCACAGCACATAAATAAGCAACCATAAAATACGCTATATCTGATAAGACGAGTAAACCAAAAAGCAAATAACAACTGAGTAATAAACTAAATAAAAATCTGAAGAATTAATCAAACTAAAATCTAATCAGCAATTTAAATAAGCAAATCAACACGCAATCCTTAAACTGAAAATAAGCAGATTCAATCTATCTTAACCAAATAAAGCTGATGCAACCAAAACTTAAACAAATCTAAAATCAGATAGGCAGATCCAAACAAACGATATATGCATTAAACCTAAATCCAACCAGACCAAAACAAAACTACATAAGCAGTTTAAAGCTAACCGATTCAATACCCAGACAAAAACAAAATACGCGGATCCAGACAAACTAAATAAACACAAGCAGATATCTAAACAAACTTACACCAGATTTATATTAAACTTAACAAAAAAAATTAAAAAGAGAACAAGCACCTTGTGTCGATATCTGTTGTGACGAAGAGCGGCGCTGAGCCATCTTATTAACCGAAAACGAACACCACCTTCATCATCTCGAATCCAACCCTAACAGTAACCGAACCAAAAAAATACCCATTCGAACAGATTTTAATAAATCTCCCAGTGGGGAAATTTGTGTACCACTTTCTATTTCTTTTTTTTATTTTTTTATTTTATTTAATCGAATAAAAACCAACAGTAATATTAAAGAGAAAGCAGATTAAAGATTATTTATATTAAGCTTGACAGAAATTTAAATGAGATACGAATTAATTAAAAAATAAACTTTTCATTAATAATAATAAAAATTACATTAACTAGAAAATTGAAATTACATTAAACCTAAAATCTAATTTGTAGAAATTAAAAAAATAATAATAAAAAGTGCCTTCATAAATTACACATGAAGGGGGTTTTTATAGGCAAACCCCTGGAAACCCTCTTCCTGATCTTAGTGACCACGGCTTCAAATCATGGCCGTTTAATGTTTTCTCTTTCTTCATTTTCTTCATCAACGGCGAATAATTATCCCCTTTTCACTTGGATTGCCCTCGTGGCATGTATTGTGTTAGTTGTGTTTCTTGGTGGCTGAGGTGGATAATGATTATTGGATGGAGGGGATATGGAGGGGTGTATCCAGCAATCAAATGCAAAGGGTTGGCCACGTCATTTTGAGATGAGGACCACTAGTAGTGTTCACCTCCGATTCTCTTGGGGATTTAATTCAAAAGTGTGTGAATCACACGATTTTAATGAAACCCCCAATTTTCATTGGGTAATTTTTTTGATTGAGGTAATTTAGGGTTTGTGAGATTTGTAAAAATGGTGAGGCTGTGTTTGTTGAGGGAGAGAGTGGGTGAGGGTTTTTTTTATGGTTTGTATAGAAAGTGTAAGGGGAATGGGTAAATGATTCTTTTTATTATTAAGTGTTGGTGAGATACACGTGTGTGGGGGTGAGAGGTAAAACGTGTGAGTGTGTTGACTGGGAAGTAGACCAAACAACATTGTTATCTCCGTCATTCATTTTGTAACAAGTGAATACATTTCACTTCCGTTTCATTTGTTTTGTGCAATGGGCTTGTGGCCCAAAGTAATAATTCCATCCGTTCATTTATCATGTGAAATGGGCTTGGCCCAATTTTGTTAAAAAAACTCCCATCCTTGTATTGAATTGGGCCATATGGGCTTGTTTTGCTCAAGTGAAAATAAACATTTCCTCAAATGTGCTTTTCGGCCCATTTACCCAAATGTGGGACCCACTAAGCCCAAATGTCTTTCATAGAGTTAAATCCACTAAAATCGAGCTCGTTTTCAGGTTTGTCGATCTTTTCTTCAAAGTCGGGTTGAATTTTTCCGGTTTTCGCGATCTTTGGCACACTTTTGGTCTTTTGACTTTGTCTTCGTCTCTTTTTTGGACTTTTCTTAAACATTTGACCGTGAAATCTCGTGTTTTCTTTCCTTTTGATAATTTGTACCTATTTCACACAAAAACACAAAACCACGCGTAATTCCGACTTTTAAGACATTAAACACATGATTAGGTCTTGTTTTTCCTTGATTTTAGTGGCAAAAGGATAAGTGTTTACACACTTATTAACCAGCTCACAATCTTGTCTTCCCCTAGAAATTGTACGCTACCAAAAGTGCTTTTCAACTATGAAGGCAACCTGCGTGATCAGAATCTGAAAAAAAATTTAGATGAAAACCGGTTTCCCTCAGATACCAGAGTCCCATGTGAATGGTATTCTTAAGGTACCGAAAGATCCGTTTAACCTCATTGAGGTTCTTTTGAGTGGGTCTGGCTTGATATCAAGCACAATAGCATGTGGCCTGATGAATATCAGGTCTGCTTGCGGTAAGGTACATAAGAGACCCGATCATACTACGATATCGCGTTTGATCTACGGGATATGAGTACAAGTTAGCGTCTAGGGATTTAGTCAACAATGGTGTACCAACGCGAGCACATGATTGCATACCATGCTTTTTAAGTATCTCTTGAGCATGCTTAGCTTGGTTAATGAAGATACCACATGGGGATTGATGAATCTGGAGGCCTAAAAAGAATTTTAGCTCCCCCATCATTGACATTTCAAATCTGCTGTGCATTAATTTTTCAAAACTTTTAGAAAGTTTTGGGTTCGTAGAACCAAAAATGATGTCATCAACATAAACTTGCACCAGCAGCATCTAATCCTCATATTTATTAATAAAGAGAGTAGGATCAATTGAAGCTTTGGAGAATCCTTTGGTAACCAAGAAGTTTGATAGTTCTTCGTACCATACCCTTGGAGCTTGTTTAAGTCTATATACAGCCTTCTTGAGACGATAGACTTTGTAAGGATGATGTGGATCGATGAATCCTTCCGGCTGATTCACATACACTTCATCCTTCAAATGACCGTTGAGAAAAGCAGTTTTAACGTCCATCTGAAAAACCGTGAAGCCCTTATGTGCATCATAAGCAAGGAATATCCTGACAGCTTCCAAACGAGCAACTGGAGCAAATGATTCATCGTAGTCTATGCCTTCTTGTTGACGGCATCCCTTAACCACAAGACGAGATTTGTTTTTGATGATGGTTTGTTCTTCATCCAGTTTGTTTTTCTAGATCCATTTGAAATCTAAAATTGACATTCCATAGGGTCTGTCAACAAGTTCCTAAACATTTAGGCGTTCAAACTGATAAATTTCGTCTTGCATTGATTCAATCCACGCGTTCAAACTGATAAATTTCGTCTTGCATTGATAAATTTCGTCTTGCATTGATTCAATCCACGCATTGATACAAATCCACGCCATCGGTGTCGAGTTATCTGCGTGTTCGAACCGGTTGTGAAGGATTTCCAGTGACTTGCTCCAATGGATGATCAGGTGTCCAATGGTGAGTGGATGGATATCGTTGGTAGAATGTATGCATGTTGGACGGATCAACATGTTGAGTGGAAGACTCTCCGACTTCGTGTACCGGTGTACCGAACGGGTTGATAAATTCTTCTTCGTCAGGTTGTGCATCGACTGCTTGATTGTTGTTTTCTTCTTCAGCATTGACGGTTGGTGATGTTGTTTGTATGATAGTTTCTTGAGTTTGTTGAGTATCCAATGGAATTTTCTCTTGAGCACGGTTGCTGAAGTAGATGCAGTTGTGTCTTATTGATTTTGTTAGGGTGCATCAGCAGTATTGACAGCGGAAGGCTTTGACACAACTTGATTGTTTCCATAGTAATATTCATCAAACATTGGATCATATAAATCAACCAACTCATGCATTTGTGTCGTATCCGTCGAGTCTGCTGTAGGAGTACTTTATTGACATTCTTGCACGGGATGTACACTGTTTTGTGTAGGTGCTATTGCTGACATTGAGGTGCGGGACTTGAGCTGTTGTGTTCAAGTACCATTTGTGGCAATTCGTCAAAGTTTACATGAATTGTTTTAATAATAATCTTTGTTCTCTTGTTGTAAACTCGATATCCTTTCGACAATGTAGCATACCCCACAAAAGTACATGCATCACCTTTTTCTTTCATATTGTCGAGATTCTCACCGTCTTTAAGAATGTAGCATAAAGATCCAAATACGCGAAAGAATTTAACAGTAGGTTTCCTGCCGTTGATGGTGTGGTAAGGTGTCTTTTCATGTCTAGGGATGACGAGAGAACGATTCTGAGTATAACAGGCAGATGCAATTGCTTCAACCCAGAAGAATAGCAGTAATTTTGAAGTAGAAAGCAGTGTTCGAGCAGCCTCAACGAAAGTACATTTCCGTCTTTCGACAACGCCATTTTGTTCAGGAGTTCGAGCAATAGACGTTTGATGTTTGATTCCTTCTTCTTTGAAGTAAGATTGCAAGTTCTTGTTCAAAAATTCAGTACCTCTATTTGTTCTTACGGTTAAGACTTGAGCTTGAATATTGCGTTGTATCATCTTGAGAAAGTTTTTGAGAACCTCTGGTGTTTCATCTTTGGACCTTAAGAAGAAAGTCCATGTGTATCTAGAGTAATCATCAACAATCACGAGAATATACTTTTTCCCGTTAATACTCTCTACACGCATGGGACCACATAAATCCATGTGTAGAAGTTCCAATCGTCCTTTTGAGCTTGGGGTAGTCTTTGTTTTGAAAGACTTTCGTTTTGCTTTCCCCAACTCACAAGAAGAACAAAGACGGTCTTTAACAAATTTTAACTTAGGAAGACCGGTCACAATATCATTCTTCAAAAGCAAGTTGAAGGTGTCAAAGTTGAGATGTGGCAATCGTTGATGCCATAACCATGCTCGAGAGGATGAAGCTTTAGCCATTAAGCAAATTGGATTTGTTGAAGATGTGTATTGAAGAGTTACTGTGTAGATATCAGAACCACGAGAACCTGTAAGAAGGTCATTCCCATCGTAGTCTCTAACATAGCAAGTAGATTTCCGAAAAGCCACTTCCAAATCCGCATCACAAAATTGACCAACCGAGAATAAATTGTGATTCAGTCCCTCGACGTAATAAACCCGTTTGATAGTGAGATTTCTTTAAACCAAATCGCCATATCCAAGTATCGGTGCAAACTGATCATTTCCAAACCGCAGCGTACCCAGAAACTTCTTCACGAAGTTAATGAGAAGCCTGAGATTACCCGTCATGTGCTTTGTACACCTGGAGTCCATTATGAATAGGATGATTTCTACGAGCTGAAGAAGAATTAGAAGACAATGTATCATTTGACAAATGGGAGCCCTTGATAGAAATGGGTTCCAAAATAGTAGTGGGCCTAGATGCAAAGTCTAGAGGCAAGCTGATATTTCTAGACCCAATCACTAAAGTGGTTAACTTAGGTACCCATTTGTATCCGGATGGTGTAAATCTCGAATACCCTCGTGTACATGTCCTAATCATGTTCTCATATAGCTTCTTTAATCTGTTTTGTTTACGCAGAGTAGTGGAGTCTAACACACTTAGTTTCTTAAGTGGTTGATCAGTGGATTGGTTCAAAGTTCTTGTGGGTTCTCTAGTACTAGTAGGTACAACTAGTATTCATGCCAATATGATTAAGAGCACAAGCATCATGATTGAAAGTACCAACACATTTTCCACATTCAACACAAACAAATTCAACATTCGAGGTCTTAGCATTTAAACTGTCATTACATGCAGTTACAGACGTTTTATTCTCAGAAAACTTAAAATTCCTACGCTGGTCTTCTACTTCCATCTTCTTCCCTTGACTATTGTTAGGCATGACTCTATCTTGAATTCTAGTGCTCTTAAGCTGTGGTCCGCTAACGCTAGTAGTGGGAGTTACTCCTGTAGAAGAAGACACACGTTGATTAGTTTTCCTAGTATTCTGAGGTAACCGCGATGTTCTAGTTTGAGTAGACTTAGTGTTCATCTTATACATTCCATGTGCTATCACATTTGTGCTCTTATCAGTTCCTAGCTTAGGCAAAGTCTATGGGGGTTTGCCCAGAATAGATGTTTTAGGGCATTTAACAGCATTCGGTTGACGAACAACGGATGGTTTACCCAATTCAGACTTTCCTTTCATTTTCTCAATGAGTTTTTATAGCTCACTTGTGACAATCCATCAATTTGAGGTCATTATTTTACTCTCAAGTATTATTTATAATCATTATTTTATTGTTAGTTTATGAATTCACTCACTTTTGGGAAAAAATTAGGGTTTACATCTTAAATTAGCATCGTCTATGTTTAAAACGGAGAGCTCTATGTTACGTGTTTACGTTTACATACACCGTTTTTGTGACAGTCGGACATTTTCAGATAATAAATTTATTCTCGTATATTATTTTGAAATTTTATTCTATGTGGATTCATGAAAACACATAATTACGGGAAGAAATTAGGGCTTACGTGCAAAATTTAACGTCTTTTATAATTAAACCGGAAACCCTAGGTTTACGTATTTACGCTTTTGTGCTCCGTTTTCGATGAGACAATTTTTATTAGAATCGTCTTGTGCCGTAGATTCATAATTTGCAAAAACATTTTCCATAAATCGACCCGAGGGAACGCAAATCGAGGAAACTAGAATCGAGGAGTACACGTAAAATAATAGGGGATGAAACAAGTTACACTTGTCCCACCCCCTTACTATGGGCGGACAAAACAAGGGTACCACACCTCTTGTTGTCAAAATTTTAAGTGTCCTAGAGACACTTGTCTCATACATGCATTTGACCAAACCACTTAACCCTAAAACCATCTAACTCTCTCTCACACTTTACACACTCATGTAAACTTAGCTAAAAAGTTTCTCCAACTCTCTCTTCTCCCTCTCTTTTGTCGTCCAACACCACCACCAATTCATCATCATCATCAAAATTTAACCTACAACTTTATCAACAATTCACATATGTTGATCACTACTTGAAAGGAGGCTATTTGGAGGTGATTATAACTTATAAAAAGGAGTTTTCATGAGGTTCAAGGGCTGATTTCAAGAAAGAGTTTAGTTACTTGGAGATTTCTAAAAGTGGTCTCGCTAAGTTCAGAAGATTTGGTGACAAGATCAAGTCTTGTTCATCATAAATCTCATCTCTTTCATCACAATTGGTTGGTATAGAGATTGTTCTTTCTATCATCCTATTAGTTTTTTAAATGTATCCATCTATTTTCTTCAAAAGTGTATATGTATGATGATGATAAATGATGATCAATATATTGCATGGGGATTTTGTGTCACTAGATTAGGTTAAAAAGACTAAAACTACAAGTAATAGTTGATGAAAACTTAACCTAACAAGTATGCTGTAATAAACAGTAACTTTCAATATTTTTACTTGGTTGAATGGATTAGATTATTTGATATAATCTATACTAATATATAAAACATTTAACACTTTTTCTAAAATTAGAAGTCTTAAAAATTAAGCCTCAAACATTTCTTATAATGGAAAGATTTATCTTTTGTTTAGAAATTAATGAATATTAAAAATATAGAAATAATTGTAATTCAATACAACTTTGTAACTGAAAATTTAAGTGTTAATAAATATAATTAGAAGTTACAAAAAAAAATTAAATGTCTTAATCATGATTTAATGTAATTCATAATAACATTTTTAAAACCCATTGTCTAACAGTTTTATGTAAACAATGAAATTTTCACTGTATAAAGTCTCAAAAAATCCTAAAACACAAATATAGAATATGCAAAATAAATCATCGCTCTCTCTCAACCACAGCTCATTGTCGCCAACTTTGAGGTATCGAAAAAATTTTTGGTAGTTGTCTTCAGAAAAATGTTCGCTTTTGTAATGGTGTTCTCGTGGTTTAGCCAAATCTACGAAATTAGTTACCGGTTACTCGCCGCCGCATTGCGCGGGTAGCCGGCTAGTGATAGATAAATTATTTTTACATAAGTGGTGAATTTACACCACAATGGAATGTTAAAAATGAGCAAGTTATGGCCAAAACACTTTTGTGGTACTAATATGTCTGGTCTGTTTTGGACGAATTAAAACAAATACTTAGAGGCTGTTTGAGAAGGAGCTATAGAAGAGTTATTAGTAGCACATATCTAGTTTATATAGTAAAAATTTGGGGTTCCAACCCTTGTAGAACTCAAGATATGATTAAAATGGTGGACTTGAAATTTTACAGCAGATTTGACTTAAAAGTATATCATATTAAAATACCACTTGAAGTAAATAAATATATAAAACAAGTATCTATAAGTAATTAATTGATATAACTAATATAAAATATGTTTATACACTATAATAAGTAAATATTACATTTATAAAAATAAAACTCAAATGTTTTCTAAACTACAAACTATATATAGATTTTTACTTCTTTTCGGCTAAAATCAAAAGGATGGCATTTTCGCCAAATAAAACTTAGATGGTCGGGACCGTCTAATGTAATATTTTTATAAATCAGATACTGATATGTAAACACACTTGACAAGTAAAAGTCGACAAAACCGAGGTTTGTAACTTATGGACCATAATGGGCCAAATTAGCCTTGTTGGACCTCTAGGCCCAACTAGTTGGCTAAACACTATTGGACTTACTCATGGGCTTAACCCACTTGGGCCCAAAATATGAGTATAGGCCTGGTATTATATAGATAAATAGACTAATAAAAAGATATTGGACTCTTAATGGGCCTATTGGGCCTTAACATGTGAATGGGCTAAAACTAGTGTGATTAGACTAAGTAACTAAGTACTTAGCAACAAATAATGTTGTATAAGCTAATAAAACCCCACTTGATCATCATGTTATGACATCATTACATATACATAACAACTTTTATAAAGCTATTTGACGATAGTATAAGACCGAGTATTATTTGTTTAGGTTTCCATGATCGAGGCATGTACCGTACATCCTAATTGCCGATAACCCGCCTTTCCCAACCAACGTGAGTTCATAGCCTCGCTCTCTTTTAAATGTTTTATGAAATGTTTTCTAAACCCGCGAGGGAGATAACATGTTAGTTTTAATAAAAATAGAACACAAGTGGTCCTGATTGAATGCTTATTGATATGTAGAATAACCCAATGAATAATTGAAATGGATTATTATCAGTTAGATTATGTCACTATGAGTCCCATTAGCATGAATTATGAACTACCGGTAGTGGGTAGACGCTTATGCATATAATAGTACTATTTGGGGAAGATCACCTCAGTTCGTGTCTTGATGGCTGATCCCCGTTTTGTCACATTGATTGGCAAGCGAATTTATGTATGAGAGTGGTATATTTAGCGTGATTATTGTGACGAAACGCTGTTTTAAATGGGCAAATGAGTTCCGGGCTAGCTACCCGATATATATTATAGAAAGGTAACAATGTCATGCGACTTATAATAATCCGATAATAATAATGATAATGGTAACACTAAGGCTGCGGTCTCAGGAATAGTGTATGATATATGATTTAAATTATAATATATTGCCTGACTAGGAATATGGGCTCTTACTTATTATTATACCCGTGTTCTTGTTTTACAGAACTTTTGTATATAACGGTTTTTATTATCCTACAAACAACGTTATAAAACGTATTGAATGGTGTTGTTACGACAATGATTCGTATAAAATGTTTTTGGCCTAAGTTATGATTTACGACAATGATTCATATAAAACTGTTTTTGGCCGATGTTATGGTCTACGACAAAGTATTGTACAAAATGATTTTCTGTAATGATTATATACCGGTTTTATGCTAAAGGTTATTATTAAACTCAATGGACTCGCTCAGCGTTTTGCTGACTTTTAACATGTTTTATCTCAGGTACTTGAAGGTAATACCCGGGAAGATGACAAGAGTTTATGGCCCGCATTTAAATAAAAATTTCCATTCAAATGTTTTGTAAATTTGTAAGACATATTTTGACCTGAGGACCTATGTAATTTGATATTATGAATGGAAAATGCTTTGTTATTAAACGAAGCGATTTTGAGCGTTGTCTATGATTCGAGTAATGTGTTATCCCGTAACACCAACGACTCTTCTATTGATTCAAAATTGTGAATATTTGGGGGTGTTACAGTTTGGTACCAGAGCTCTCGTTATAGAGAACGAAAGATTTTTAAAAACCAAGGTTTTGAATAAAACATTTCAAAAACCTTTTAACTATAAATATTTTTAAATAAATATTTTGAGTAAAATATTTAAAACTCTTTTGACTATAACGGTGCCGAAGAATTCCCGAGTTACCGACAAGGCCAGACTGAGAAGTGTTATATATATATATATATATATATATATATATATATATATATATATATATATATATATATATATATATATATATATATATATATATATATATATATATATATATATATATATATATATATATATATATATATATATATATATATAACTTGGATTATATATATGTTGTAATTTTATTACATGATTGTTTAATGATTATTCTAATACTTATACGAGATATTTATACGACGTAAATTGTCACAAGGAACCCTAACTCTTCTAGCAAATCAATCGAAGCTATTTCTGTAGGAATTCTAGCTATTATAGATCTACACCAAGTTGTGGATGTTTATGATCCCAACAAAATGGTGGATATTCCAAGAAATGTTGATATTAGATAATTGTGACATTGAAGATGAATTGTCGAGATTAAATCGGATATCGATGCCATGACGATCTTTCCTTATAGAGTGGAGTGTGACAAAACCTCACCACCTAGAAATGTGTCATCTGATTCGGTGACACCCAATTCTTAAATTTGAAATCGAAAAGGGAAAATGTTGCACTTGAGGTTGTCATTGGAACCTTTACCCAAAAGCCTCATGCCACTTGTACATTTCCGAGAAGTCTAATTAAATGTGTGAGTCTTTTCTTACTCGTGACTCATTTGATAATTATTGTTATAAGAGCTATAGAATAGGAAATTAAGTGTTGTTCATGTCAAGCTTTTATTTCCCTTTCAAGGTCTAAGAATAAGGTTGAAAGTATTGGAGAATGAGGTAGAATATCGCATTAAGTATAAGTTGGTTGAAATTTGAATAAAGTCAAATTTAACTCGTATGGAATACGAGATTGTTAAGAGGAAGTCATTGAGTTCTGTGGTTCAATTATAAGGTTTTAAATGATTGTTGGTTCGTGTTAAGGGTTGTTCCTAGGCTATTGTCCAATGACGAGGATGCCCAGTGTCCAAGAAATAAATTGAAGAAATCTTCTTCTAAATTGGGACCAATGGATCTTCCAGGACACGTGGAACACCTAATGACTCTTGTAGATTAGTATTCATTGTAGTATCTTTTAAAATCACTAACTTAACTGAGATATCAGTTGGTAGGACGAGTCCTTGGAATTGTATAACATTACATGATGACATGTAATGTGTGACGATACAACTTTTGACTTGTTTGTGATTAATGAAAAGATTATCTCAAATTGCTAAAATCTACATGTATCAATGTTATCTATCATTTCTTGCTTCTTCCTAATGTTCGCATTAGTGATGCAACCATTGAACGAATACTCATCTCGATTTGAGTTGCGTTGTGAATTATTCTTTCGTATTCCTGAGTGTCGTCAATGTCATGAACCTCATGATTATTTGGCTAAGCTCATTTCCTATTATATTGTAATTAGTTCTTGGTGAACAACTCTTCATCACTCTTTTGCAGATCACTCGTTGTTTTTATAAGTAATGCAAAACCATTTGGGGAAAATATGAAATTCTTATTTTCATATGAGTTATTTAAATCGGTACTATTAGGTAATTACTATCGAAATAAAGTTTTTATTAAAAATCTTGTAAATGAAAATGCTTTCATAATGATGAACATTTCAGTAAAATCAATTTTATTTTTATTTCATAATTAAACATGAATATATATTTTGAACATGATGACAAAATTTTAACGAACTGAGTACTACATCGTTAATCCTAAGTGTTACATAGAAGCGCGCCTACATACAATTTGGAAGGGACCATGCAAGACTGATTAGTAGTTACCATGAAATTGTTAATAACCACTAAATTTTTCATTGAAATTGTGAAAGGTTAAAATTTTATGAGATCTGCAAGAAGTGCAAAAATATGGACATATTGTTAGGGACACCTACATATGTGCCCGTACCATTTATTTTTCCGAATCGAATTTACCCGTCTGTGGATATTGTCTTATTTGACAATTAACATCCCTTTCTTGTTCAACTCTTTCATGATAAGATTCCTTGGAAAATTTTCTAATTTTTTGTTGTTGATATCCGGCTTGGAGTTTCAACATTCCTATATTGCCTTTTAAAATAGAATGCTCTTGAGTAACGTGAGTAACGATCCCAGGTGCCTTAGGATGCGTGAACAAATCATGAAAACATGGAATATATTCATATTCATTAATATTTTCGTCTTTATCTGATTTGAAATTCTCTCACGTAAATCATGCGTTGACCTTACTCTTTTAATGTTAGCTATGTCTCCAGATATCCTTGATTTTGTGAAGGGTTACGAGTTATTCTTAGTCTTTTGAGAAGTTCTCGTCTTATCAACGATAATGAAACTGGAAGGTTGGTAGTGCCATTAGAATGGATTTGTTGATTATGACATGATGTCATTGTCTTATTGATGGGAACACGAGTAGAATTCCCCTAAAAGATAATATGTTGATTATCAAAGGTGATCTAAATAATTCCCGATGGGTGACCGTATCCTGCGTTTAGGCTTGAAATTATACCATGAATGGTTGTGAACTAGCATAGATCTTGTAATCTAGAAAGAACCTAAAGTAAATTTATTAAAAGATGTTCCTGTTATCTGAAACCTTCTAAGGTATTTGCTGATGAATTACCTAGACTTCCGCCATTAAGGCAAGTTGAATTTGGTAATGATTACATTCCCGGGGCTGCACCTATGGCATATGCACTATACGTCAGCACCATCTGAATCAAAAGAGTTACCTTGCAACTGAGAGAGTTGTCGGAGAAAGATTTTATTCTACCGAGCTCGTCATCATGAAGAGCTATGGTGTTATCATTCCTTATATTTATTAATTACCGTGAACTGAATAAATTAACGATCAAAATTGATATCCATTACCCAATATGAAAGATTTGTTCGATCATTTACAAGGTTCTAGCGTATATTCAAAAATTTGATCTACGACATGGTTATCATCAAATTCGCGTCCGCAAAGAAGATTACCTATTCCAATAACTACATCCAGAACTCGTAATGAACATTATGAGTTTCATGTGATGTCGTTTGGATTGACCAATGCACATGTAGCATTCATGAATTCGATGAATCGCATATGTAAGGTGTATTTTGATAAGTTCATGCTGGTGATCATTAAGGACCACCTGCTTGTTTCCAAGTATAAGAATGAGCTTAGTAATCATTTGTAGAATACCTTGATCTAGCTGAGATGTGGAACATTGTGCGCTAAATATTTAAAGTGGAATGTTAGGCTTGATCATTTACATTCTTTAACCATGTGTTTAATGGTAGTGGAATCTATGTTGACTCTTCAAAGATCGGAGCCATTAAGGCTTTGGGTTATACCAAAAAGGAAGTGCGAAGATGTTTTAACAGATATTTATCAAATGATTATTAAGGAATTATTCCCTCATACCCAGATCATTTAACTAAACTCCCTTAGGAGTAGATGTTTGTGTATACCTCAAGACAACCTAGGAGGAATTGAGGAAACCATATAACCAATGACTTGGAATTTGGAGCGGCAGTTTTTGCTCTTCAACTAAGAAAATTTTGACCAAAGTTTAAACAAAGATTTTTCGAACATTTACGGACCTTGTTAATTATTTTTGATAAATCAACGAAGATCGTGTTAACTAGATTAAAATTTATTTTGAACATTTCCCTATAATTGGACGAGCTGAGAAATTTAAAAATTTTACGTTTACGTTTTATAAATTAAATATTTATTATTTAATTACTTGTAATATTTATCGACGTTTTAAACGTCGGACTGGGCAAACCTAATAAAGATAATAGTTGAGATGAAACAAAAACTTAGAAAATTTGAAGAAAGAATTTTTGAGTGATTATGGCCATGATATTTATTTCATCGGGGAAGGTGAATGTAGTTGCTAACACATTATGTAGAAAGGATAAAGAACCAATTAGGATGTGTTCCTTAATAATGACCGTGCAGAATAATTTGCCCGAGCAATTTAGAAATAGCTTATGCTTGTAAGAAGGATAATATAGATGATGAAGGGTTTGGCGGCTAATGAGAACCATTAGAGATGGGAGTCGTTGGCGTTAAGTGTTAAAGGTCGTTTGTGGTTGCCTAAATATGGAGGATTTCAAGATTTAGTCACATTGGAATCTCATAAGTTTAAGTATTATATTCATGCCATTTCTGATAAAATGTATCTTTATCTGAAGAAGTTGTACTGATGGCCAAATATGAAAGCAGACATCGCCACATACGTTAGTAAATATCTAACTTTTGCGAAGGTCAAGGTTGAACACCAAAATCCATCAGGATTGCGGTTACAACTTATTATTCATGTTTGGAAGTGAGATAGAATCAGCATGGACTTTATCACAAATCTTCCAAGGTCATCATCTGGATTTGATTCGATTTGGGTCATCGTCTATAGACTGACCAAATCTGCTCATATCATTCCAATTAATGATAGGTTCTCGATGGAGAAGTTGTCTCATTTGTATTTAAAGGAGTTGTGTAAGCATGGTGTGCCTGTATCTATCATCTCTATCAAAATCCTCGCTTCTCATCGAATTTCCGGAGATCCCCTCAGAAATCATTGGGAACGAATCTTGATATGAGTTCTGCTTACCACCCACAATCGGAGGGACAAGGTGAAGGAACGATACAGACACTAGAAGTCTTGTTTTATGTTTGTATTATTGACCTTTAGTAATGAACAGGATAATCACTTTTCTTTGGAGAGATTATCACTGATAATTATCGCATTAGGATTGAGACCGAAACTTGCGAGGACCTATATAAAGAAAAGATTAAGAGCACCTATAGGTGGGAGTTGGGATGAAGATACCCGACCCGCGAGACCAGATATGATTGTGGAAATTACGATTTGATTATTGACTACCAGTAGTGGGCAGGAAGTTATGTGAATGTGAGATGTAGATCTTGAAGTGCAGGATGGGTAGCAAAGCTATGCCGAGAATTTTTCATCATGGAAAGATGAATGGATGATCTGAAAGATCGTGGGAAGCTAAGTCCCCATTGTATGGGACCATTGAGATAATTTAAAGAGTTGGTCTGAGATGCATATAAGCTAGACTACCCTAGGATTCAAGAGCTGCATGAAATATGTTTCGTATATTGGTTATAGTCTTTTACTACTCTTTAGGAAAAGAGCGTAAATAGGGAAAGTATTAAATATAATGGTTTAGGAAAACCGTGTACTAATGACCCAAACAAGTTCGTTTCCCAAGGATGTATATGTGTGTGACTAAAATGCAATGAGATTTGAGATTAATATTTGAAAGAAGGGGATGAGAAAATAGAATGACGAAGACGTGAAAATTATTACTAGGGCGACTAAAATTAAAACCATAAAAAGTGCAAAAAAAAATTAATTCTAAAAAATCCCAAAAAATTACCAAAAATCAAATTAAATAAATTAAGAGTTTACAAATGATCAAAACTTTTTCAAACGTTTTACATAATTAAATATTAATTTTTATATGCTAATTAAAGCCCTAAAAATCAAAATAATTATTAAAAAGCCCAAATAAAGATTTTTCAATTTGTAAACCTTTAAAATGACCAAATAAGACTAAAAAATATTTATTATAAATTTTTAAACTAATTAAAACTATTTAAAATGATTAAAAACTATTAAAAACTTAAAATAATTTTAGAAATTAGAAAAATGATGATAAAATTAATCTAAGAGTTGCAAAAATCCTATTTTAATGTATTAAACCTAAGAAAAATATAAAAACTGAAAAAATGTGAAATTTGAATTTTAATAATAAAATAATATTAAAATAATATTAAAAATCAAAAAATTATAAAAAATTCTAAAAACTTGCTAACTAGTTTATTTTAACCTAAATAAACAGAAAATGAAAGTGAAATGACCAAAATACCCCTAATGGGCCCCCAAATGGGCTAAAAAACAAAACAGTCAACCTTAATGGTCTTTTAGGCCCAAAAAATCAAACTTGGCCCAAATGACCTGAAAAAGCCCTATCTGACTCAAAATTTAATTCTAAACACAAAAGTCTGAAGGGCCAAAACCTGGTTTTGAGCTTATCACAACTTAAAAGGTCAACAGCTTATTCTTATTGGGCCAATAAGCCCATTAAGCAATAAGCCAATGCCATAAGCTCTAATTAGACACACGACCCTATTTTAAGATGCCTAAGAGATCTGTGAAAATAAATTTGAAAAAGCACACTCAATAAGCAGGAAATAAGCATAGTAGAATTTCACTAAACGACAAAATAGTCAACTTAGAGTTCTAGACCATCTCAGACCTTCTAATAAGTTGCAAAAGACTCTAAATGACTTATTTAAGACAAATCAACAAAGAAAAGTTCAATAAGCCAAGCCAAATAAGCACAATAAGCTGATAAGCACTTATTTAAAAGTCAAATTTATTGGTTGTCTAGTCAAACCTCAAAGTCAACCCCTTTGCTCCAGAATGAACAAATGGGTCAAACAAGTGACACCTATTACAAATTCAAAGTTGTTGTAGGTTAAAATAAGCCAGAATAGCTTATTGATAAGCACTAGTTGAAATAACTCTAGTAGTGGCTAGCAGCAGGGGAAAGGAGTTCCCACTGCTTTGACTATTTGACTTGCTTTTTTAGAGAGATCCAGTTGGATTCAAATGGAAACAAGGGCACCCTTGTAATCAGTGGATCACAAGGAGTCTATATCAACAATAAAATCACAATTTGGTTCACTCAATAAGCACAAAATAAGCAAACAGTTCTCAGATATGCCACAGACCTTAAAAATAAGCAGTTATGAACAAATAAGCAGATTGAGCATGAATAAGCCAACCAAATTAAACCAAATGCATACACAAGCTATAATAAAGTACAATAAGCACAAATAACTTGTTTCAAGCAATGGATCAAAGTAAATAAGCAGATTCAAGCACCAAAAGTTACTTATTTGCAAAAGTGATTATCCAAAATCCTTTTGCTGATCTATTTGACCACCAATCCAATTTCAAGCCTTCAAATCGCCTTCCCTGATTAAGTTAACCAAAATTTAGCACTTGTTAACCCTATTCTACCCTTAGATCTAGGTGTCCCCAAAATTTTAGCCAAAATAACCAAATTAAACAGATTTTATAGCCTTTTGATTGATTTGGTTGTTTCAAACCACAAAACTTGCAGATAATGAACCCTTTGCACCAGATAAACAGATACCAATCCAATAGAACCAAAAACAACAACACTAGTTGCCTTAAATCCCTTTGAATCAGTTAACCCAAACACCCCTTTGGAATCTGATTTCTCAATCTTCCAAAGGATTGTTATGATTTAACCTTCCAAACAAGATCTAATCAACCTTAACAACACTTATCCAACCTTAGTAACTCAAATCAACCACAAATTCACAGATTCACAATAAATCATGCAAAAATCAGCAAATATTCAATAAAATTCAGAAAAATGAAAAAGAAAAAGAGATGTAAACCTCCAAGACTTACATCCAAGCCTTGGAATGTTTGACCTGAGGTGCTAGCAAGAACAAGCACCAGTTTCCAAAGCTGCTAAGATGAACACACAGAAAAGTGAGCAATAAACAGATTATACCCTTGATTTTGAAAACAAGTGTTCTAAACCTCAAAACATTTTCTTAAAATCAACAAAACATGTATATGGAACTCAGATTTCAGCTATTCAATCACCAAACTTTTATAAATAACACAAGAGAATTAAAGATTTTCAGAAATTCAAATTTTATTTCAATAAAAAGGAATTACAAAGTGATAGCTAAAATCTAGAACAAAGGGGCTCTCACATGTTGAGGCCTCCTTTTATAGACGAATACAAGGTATGAATAAGCAAAACCCTAGGCTATGAAATCCCATAAGTTCCCTTGAAATCTTCTAGACGCATTTTGTTGTTGAGTTGTCCAAATGAATCAGAGACGTTCATTTTAGCTTTGGGGCTAAGCAATGAGTGTTGGCTGTTGATTTGGCCACGTGTCTTTACTTGGAGAGGAGGGTGTGAGATGATTGGGTAACAGGTTTGAATGGTGGGGTCCTTTGGTGAGTGGGAATGAGGGTATTGTGTGCGGGATGAGTTTTGGAGTGTGTGAATTAAAGGTGTGTCAAGGTAATTTCATTTTACCATTTGGTTAAGTGGGTGGTAATTCTGGGTTCATCACGTGCTACAATAACAAGTTTGATCCGATATTAGTGAGAGAAAAGTTTTTGGCGCGTGTTTATTGAGTTTAAACTTTGGAAATTGGCACATTAGGTCCTTGTGTTTTGGTAGAAGTGGTATAAAGCGTTTTTCAGCTTGAAACTTGATTTCCCTTTGTTAATTAAGTTCTATACTTCACACTTTTGCCCCAAAACTTTGGCAAAAGGTTTTCAATGGTTGTTTTTGCCATTTTTGCATAGTTTGAGGACTGATCTTGGACATTCTTGATCTTCAAAGGTCTTCAATGTATCTTTGACTTCATGAGGGTCCATTATTGACAATTTAGAATTGTTAAGGGACTAAACTTTCCAATTCTTCAAAGTTGAAGGACCTTTTTGTAATTTTGACAAACTTAAAGGACCAAACTTGTAATTATGAATATACAAGGGTATTAAGTGTCATTTATTCATAAATTAAGGATCAATCTTGTACATCTTCAAGTCTTCAAGGGTTTTTCTTTGAGAAATCCATAACTAGGGCCCGGTTCATTGTACGGCTTCGTTTCTCGTGTTCGTTTTTCCTTGTTTCTTGTGATCTTTTGTCTTTTTCACGATATCCATACCTAAAACACACAAGTAAACAAATACAAGCATATATATGAAATTTTATGCATTTAAAGCCCAAAAAGAACGATAAGATCATGTATAAATGCCATCTCATCACTCCCCCATACTAAGCCATTGTCGTGCCCTCACGCAATGCTAGAATAAAGTATCTAAGCATCACCAAAATTCAATTTTATTACCCTTTATTAAAAAGTAAAAGACTCGCAACAATTCTACAAAGATGTGTAAAGACATAATGTATGATTTTCATCACGAATGTGACTTTTAGGGTTAATGAATAGAAACAAGTAAATGTCCCATAGAGTAAATTTTTTCATCCTTGATTGTCATACATTCCATGCTAAGTGCAAAAACGAGATCATTGTTGGTACAAGTCACAATGCTAACACTACTCATACGTTCAAATTGTGTAATACTTTTTCTCCTCGCAATCCTAGTTATTATGAAAGGAAATGGGTTTCTAGAGTTTTTTTTAACTATTTGTCATGGATAACAAGTGATTCATATTGACTTATTTGAGTATTTATTAGTCCAAAGTAAAGTAGCACGATTTAATCGATAGTTAGCCGAAGGACAAAATCTTTTAAAACGGCTTCTCGTATATCTCCTTAAGTTCATATCTTGACATAACTCGTTTCACGATTTGAGACCTTTCTCGGACCGATATTTGGCATGTACTTAATACTTCAAATTTTGGTAAGACGTTCTTGAAATTATGGTCTTCTCTTCATATTTTGGAATTTCTTCACTTGACGTTTTTGAGAGATTCTTCATACTTGGACCACGACTTCATCATTTTTCTTCAATCTTTAATTTGGATTTCGGACTTGGATATATTTATCCTCATACCTTGTTAGGGTCTTTTTGGATAGACTTTCTCCATGATCTTTAGGGGAGTAATTGCTTTTCGTCGTGTGTCTTGATCCTTCATATTGATATAGGAATAATGATACTTCACATCATTTTGGATCTTTAGAAAATAATAGAGCTCTTCATGCCTTGTTAGGGCCTTTTTGGATCTTCACCAATCTTCGCGTCCCGCTTTAATAAGTTACGCCTTGGCTATGAAATTTATTCAACCCCGAGCAACTTTTAAACGATCTTGTGCTAGAAGCTAAGTAACATTTCAAATCGTACGACCTTACTTATTGCAACTATTTTAATTCCTAATGCATTGATCTTATGGGAGAAAAAGCCACAGTTAAAAACTTATGAGTTTTTAAAAGAACATTTTCATGTTCTACGTTAAGCATGATCACTTGTCTAACTCTATTATTTCTCGTTCTTCACTATTTAAAGACCTCTAATTAAAGAGACTCGTGAATACTTAGCCATGCAAGTCAAAATTTAAGACAAATTTGGATTAGCTTTCGTTAAGACTATATCAAATCAAAGTTTTCGGTTTTCAAGCCACCTATAGGATCTTGCACTTTCTTGGACTTTTTCAATTTTAGAGAATGCATTTTATAGTTCCCTAGATAAGTGACTTTCTAGAATCAATTATAGGAACTTGCGAAAAGTACTTGTTCTTAACCCGAATGAGCTAAGACTTTCGCGTTTTAAAGTTCCCTATATTCAAGTCTAGCAAAACTTGAATTGAGAGCGGGTTAAGGAATGTAAAGGGCTCCAAATGCCCATCAAGTCAAAAATTAGCTCTTATTCTACCCATCGGAAAATATACATTCGAGTCTTAAAAACACTTATTAAAACTAAGAAAAATTTAAAATTTGGCCATTTTTAGCCTTATTAGCAACAAAACAAAACAAAACATTGAAAGTTGGAACACGTGAGGGCGTAGCAAAGCAAGTATCTATTCACCCCCCATACTAAAATTAAACATTGTCCTCAATGTTTCGAGTCTAAAGGTGGAGCACTCCCATACTAGATACGAAGAGTCGAATGCTTAGGATCTAGCATGGAAAGGGTGATCAACAATATATCTAAAGCCGTCTATTAAGTATGCTAAAAGATAATTGTTAGAACAATAAAGGATATGTCATGGATTCGTGAAAAACTTCTTTAAGCAAACGATCGAGACTCACGTAAACGAACACGAGAGTCTTCAATCATTGTGATGATGATGATCTAGATAACACAATCACAAACAACCACGAGACAACGAGTTGGAAGGGCACAAATCCCTCTCATTATTTATTAGAACGCATAAAAGGATAAACATGGGATCTCCCCCACGAGGTACCTCGTTTTTGATGATCGAGTCATGAGCTCGACTCGATCCCCTCAAAATGTGAACATTTAGGGAAATCATGGTATGGTCAGTTTTTGATGGGGCTTACATGATAAACAAGGCCCAAAAAGCAAGCGGTATTAAGGACTAAGTCCTTTAATGATGCAAAATACCGGGATCGAAGATGGCGTCTTCGTTTTCATTAGATAAACAAATCAACGCCACTTCAACACGTGCCATAAAATCAAAGAGTTTGAAGAAAAGAGATGAGAAGTAGAAGGGTGGTACAATTGGCAAGACAAACTTTTGAGCTACTCGAGGTAGACTCGCACCAAGCAAATAGATATAGTTTCCATTTATTGCATCGGTGGAATACCGAGACTTCCCTTTACATGAAATTACGGGATCGAATATATCGTCCTCGATGGAAAAGGATGAGGGAACATAAGGGGCTTCCCCCATACTAAAACCACACAATGCATCGTCAAAAGGAGTAGACGATCTTGTAGCACTCAAAACACGTGGTGATGACGGAGTTAGATTTGTAGAAAAATACATTAAATCACATTTAAAATCTTTTCCTTTTTTACCTTTTAAAATCTCCTTATGAAAACCCTTTTTTATTATGTCGAAAATATTTGGTGTTTCTAAGATGATGTTAGTCATACTAAAAATTCTCACATTTGAAAACCTTTTTGGTTTTAGTGGTGGTAAGTTCTCAAAACGTTTGTCGATCAAGAAAACCTCCCCATCGGGGTCTACATATTCGTCATCCGAAAGATCTTCCGTAGAAACCGGAAACTTATCAACACTTTTCAAGAATGAATGTTCGAGGTGAGGCGAAGTATTTTTCGATTCAAGTATTGACGGTTTCTTCTTTGTAGGCTTTACACTCATAACCTCCACCGGCGGAGGAAATGGTAAATTGTGTTTGGCGACATTTCCTAAAACTCTTGGTGAAAATTCTTTGCAAACGACATTGGTTGAATAACCATGGTTTAAAGTTGCAATAGAATAGACATGGGAAAGATTGGAGTTTTGTGTTGTATTGATGACAAGTTTTTCCTCATTGAAACGAAGGGTGATTTTTCGAGCATGAACATCAATAAGTGCTCTTGATGTATCCAAAAATGAACGACCCAAAATAAGAGGAACTTTTCGATCGATAGGAATGTCTACAACGATAAAGTCAACTGAATAGTAAAACTTTCCGACTTTGACGAAGACGTCCTAGGCTACCCCACATGCTAAAATCGTAGAATGATCGGCCATCTCGATAGACATGTTCGAAGGAGTAAGAACCGGAAGCGAAAGCGATTTAAAAATCTCAAGAGGCATTAAATAGATACTAGCACCAAGATCGGCCAAGGCGTAGCATTCCTCCATATCTTGAATTGCACACGGTATCAAAAATTTACTGGGATCACCGACTTTTTGAGGTATGCAGCTATGAAAAACCGATGAACAACTAGACGATTGTTGTAACTTCTCTTTGTTGTTTAGCATACTTTTGAAGTTTGCGGCGAAACGAGGCATCATGATAAGAGCTTCGGCAAAACTTATGTTAAAATGTACGTCACGAAACAATTTCATAAAAAGCTCAAATTGATAATTATTCCGTTCTTGTGCCTTTTCCTTGTCACGTCTCGAAGGGTAAGGTAAGGGTGGTGTGGGTTGGACATTAGGCAACGGCCTTGGAATCTCGGGTTCCATGATTGGTATTGGTTCAACCGTAGGTGTGGCATGAGCGGTAATTCATGGGCTTGTGATTTGGTCCTTTTCGACCATCACCTCGGGCTCTTTCTCGATTTCCTTCTCTATAGAAGTACTTGGACGAGAGATTGGTTCTTTGAAAGTTTTACCACTACGAGTTGTAATAACCTTCATTTCTCCCCTCGGGTTGTTAATGGTATCACTAGGAAGACCACCCGAGGAAGATGGTTTACCCATGATTGCTTCAAACATTTTTGCCATTCGGTCTTCAAATTTTGATTGCCTAGCATCCGCTTTTAACAATTCTTGCTTAATCTCATGTGTCCTTGTTCCATCTTTTGTTGATTTTGTTGAAGACGTTGAACGTTTCCTTCCATTTTATTAGCATGAGTCTTAAGTTCGTTAGCAAGTTCGTTGTAGTATAGTGGTAAGTATTCCTGACTTTCACTCAGGTGACCCGGGTTCGATCCCCGGCAGCGGCGCCAAAATGATTGTAGTGTTTTACTACTCTTTAGGAAAAGAGCGTAAACAGGGAAAGTATTAAATACGACGGTTTAGGAAAACCGTGTACAAATGACCCAAACAAGTTCATTTTTAAACTTGTTTTTCAACTCGGATCTTAAGGTAATCATTTCACGTTGCATATTATGAAACTTAGCATCATTTGCCTTTGCATAATTCAAAAATTCTCCTTGAATATTTTTGGTGTGATCATTTTGAAAACCTTGTGTAGTAGTTTGAAAATCGCGGTTTTGGATTTGATTTGAAATTTGTCCATTCCCACTTTGATAATTCCCGTTGTTGTGGTTACGTGAATTGCCTTGATAACCACCATTTTGATTGTTTTTTCGATAGTTGTTAGCATTTTGATTTGGTGGAGCTTGATTTGGGCGGGAACCTTGGCCGTTATGGTTGTAAGTTCCCGTTGCTACGTAAGCACTCGAAGTGTTACCAACGACGGTAATGCACTCGGAAAGATCATGAGCTCCACCACAAGATAAAAAACATTTTTCAACCGCTTTAACCGATGCGGAATTCAAAGCATCTTGTGCTTTCCAGTGAGTCATAAGATTCGAAAACGTATCGAAAAATCGATTTTCCTCATTAGCTTCATCATGTAAGGCATTAATGTGACGAGACGATGACGACGATGACGAACCCATATTGGCAACACTCAGTGTGTTACGAGGTTTATAAACCTTAGATCTATTCTCGATAATCTTTAAAGCTTCATCGGTCGTTTTGCACAAAAAATTACCACCCGCGGCGGCATTCAAATAATCTCGTTCATGATCATTAAGCCCATTATAAAATGTATCTATTTATTGCAATTCCAAAAAATCATGGTGTGGACATTCATGTAACATTTCCTTAAATCGTTCCCATGCCATTGAAAAACTTTCATTATTACGTTGTGTAAACCTTGAAATCTCATTTTTCAAATGTGCTGTTTTAGATGGTGGAAAAAATTGGTTCACAAACTTAGAAACGAGATCACCCCATGTCAAAATCGAATTTGGCGGTTCTTTCTCGATCTAAATTTTAGCGGGTCCATCTAACGGGTATGGAAACAACATCATCTTATTGGCGTCATGTGGAACATCCTTAACTTGCTTGTTGCGTTGAGACGATTAAAATTCCTTATGTGGTAATGCGGGCTGTCTTTCTAATGACCTCTAAACTTATTTGCTTGCAACATCGACATTAAACCCGTCTTAGTCTCGAAATTCTCCGCAAGGATGGCGGGAATCACAATAGCTTCTCCAAAACCCTCGGTGGGTGCTTGAAGCAACTCTATCATAGTACGATTAGCCATGGCGACTATTGGTTCTACAACGGGTTCAACAATTGGAGTTTGTTCTTCAATCAAAGGCTCTTGATTTCCTTGACTTTGACGACGTTTACGAGCTCGTTTTGCTTGATTACTAGTTAGCATAAACTTGACGAAGAATGGGGGGTGAGCAAAGAAGATTCTTTTTGGATGTTTTGTGAATTTTCAATTTTTTTGTGTTTTTTATTGTTTTTAATTTTTTTGGATTTTGTGTATCTTTGTAGACAACAATCTATCAAATCTCTCCTCGAATCAAACTCTTGATTAAAGAAGCCTCAAAAGAATGAAAACGATCACGTGGAGTGAACGCCTTCGAATGACTTTAGAACTTTGGTGAAAACCAAATTGTTCAAGAGGGTTTAATCACAAAGAAACCAAGCAAATATATATAATACGTAATAATACTTTTGGCGGAAAAACCCTAGATTAGCCTTCAATCTTAAAACACTCACAAGCAAGCGGGGAAACGAGGCGGCGCGAAGCACTTAAGAGCCTTTTTTCCTTATGGTATATTTTATAATACCTGCCTTATACCCACCTTATAGTTTGTATTTTTCAAAATCGAGCTTCACGAAAGTATTTATCTATTTTTGCATTTTTCTTTTTGTTTGAGATTCGAATACAATAATTAGGAGATCAAATCCCAACTAAGGTTGTGTTTGCACACTTTTGGAGATATTTTGTATTTGATGTGATATTTAATACAATATAGTAATAATAATTTCACATGAAAAACGAAAAAACCGATAATACGTATTAGTAGAGTTCTACTAATACAAATACCATTTATGGTTAATATTAAAAACAAAAAGACAAATTAATCACGACACACCTTCCTAGCAGTGGCGCCAAAATGATTGTAGTGTTTTACTACTCTTTAGGAAAAGAGTTCGTTTAGGAAAAGTATTAAATAGGGAAAGTATTAAATACGACGGTTTAGGAAAACCATGTACTAATGACCCAAACAAGTTCGTTTCCCAAGGAGGTATATGTGTGTGACTAAAATGCAATGAGATTTGAGATTAATATTTGAAAGAAGCGGATGAGAAAATAGAATGACGAAAACGTGGAAATTATTACTACGACGACTAAAATTAAAACCGTAAAAAGTTCCAAAATAAAAATTAATTCTAAAAATTCCAAAAAAATTACCAAAAATAAAATTAAATAAACTAAGAGTTTAAAAATGATCAAAACTTTTTCAAACCTTTTAATTAATTAAATATTAATTTTTAAACGCTAATTAAAACCCTAAAAATCAAACTAATTAATAAAAAACCCAAATAAAGATTTTTCACTTTGTAAACCTTTAAAATGACGAAATAAGACAAAAAACTATTTTTTATAAAATTTTAAACTAATTAAAACTATTTAAAATGATTAAAAACCATTAAAAACTTAAAATAATTCTAGAAATTAGAAAAATGATGATAAAATTAATCTACGAGTTGCAAAAATCCTATTTTAATGTATTAAACCTAAGAAAAATATAAAAAGTGCAAAAATGTTAAATTTGAATTTTAATAATAAAATAATATTAAAATAATATTAAAAATCTAAAAATTATAAAAAATTCTAAAAACTTGCAAACTAGTTTATTTTAACCTAAATAAACAGAAAATGTAAGTGAAATGACCAAAATACCCTTAATGGCACCGAAATGGGCTAAAAACCAAAACAGTCAACCTTAATGGGCTTTTAGGCCCAAAAACTCAAACTTGGCCCAAATGACCTGAAAAGCCCTATCTGACTCAAAATTTAATTCTAAACACAAAAGTCTGAAGGCCCAAAAGCTGGTTTTGAGCTTATCACAGCTTAAAAGGTCAACAACTTATCCTTATTGGGCCAATAAGCCCATTAAGCAATAACCAATACCATAAGCTAGAATTAGACACACAACCCTCTTTTGAGATGCCTAAGAGATATGTGGAAATAAATTTTGAAAAATCACACTCAATAAGCCAGAAATAAGCAAAGTAGAATTTCACTAAATGACAAAATAGTCGGCTTAGAGTCCTAGACCACCTCAGACCTTCTAATAAGTTGCAAAAGACTCTAAATGACTTAATTAAGACAAATCAACAAAGAAAAGTTCAATAATCCAAGCCAAATAAGCACAATAAGCAGATAAGCACTTATTTAAAAGTCAAAGTTATTGGTTTTCTAGTCAAACCTCAAAGTCAACCCCTCAAATGCTCCAGAATGAACAAATGGGTTAAATAAGTGACACCTATTACAAATTTAAAGTTGTTGTAGGTTAAAATAAGCTAGAATAGCTTATTGATAAGCAGCAGTTGAAATAACACTAGTAGTGGCTAGCAGCAGGGGAAAGGAGTTCCCACTGCTTTGACTATTTGACTTGCTTTTTTAGAGAGATCCAGTTGGATTCAAATAGAAACAAGGGCACCCTTGTAATCAGTGGATCACAAGGAGTCTATATAAACAAAGAAATCACAATTTGGTACACTCAATAAGCTAGAATAAGCAAACAGTTCTCAGATATGCCACATACCTTAAAAATAAGCAGTTATGAACAAATAAGCAGACTGAGCATGAATAAGCCAGCCAAATTGAACCAAATGCATACACAAACTATAATAAAGTCCAATAAGCACAAATAAACTTGTTTCAAGCAATGGATCAAAGTAAATAAGCAGATTCAAGCACCAAAAGTTATTGATTTGCAAAAGTGATTATCCAAAATCCTTTTGCTGATCTATTTGACCACCAATCCAATTTCAAGCCTTCAAATCACCTTCCCTGATTGAGTTAACCAAAATTTAGCACTTGTTAACCCTAGTCTACCCTTAGATCTAGGTGTCCTCAAAGTTTTAGCCAAAATACCCAAGTTAAACAGATTTTATAGCCTTTTGATTGATTTGGTTGTTTCAAACCACAAAACTTGCAGATAATGAACCCTTTGCACCAGATAAACAAATACCAATCCAATAGAACCAAAAACAACAACACTAGTTGTCTTAAATCCCTGTGAATCAGTTAACCCAAACACCCCTTTGGAATCTGATTTCTCAATCTTCCAAAGGATTGTTATGATTTAACCTTCCAAACAAGATCTAATCAACCTTAACAACACTTATCCAACCTCAGTAAATCAAATCAACCACAAATTCACAGATTCACAATAAATCATGCAAAAATCACCAAATATTCAATAAAATTCAGAAAAATGAAAAAGGAAAAGAGATGCAAACCTCCAAGACTTACATCCAAGCCTTGGAATGTTTGAGCTGAGGTGCTAGCAAGAACAAGGACCAGCTTCCAAAGCTGCTAAGATGAACAAACAAAAAAGTGAGCAATAAACAGTTTATACCCTTGATTTTCAAAACAAGTGTTCTAAACCTTAAAACCTTTTCTCAAAATCAACAAAACATGTATATGGAACTCAGATTTCAGCTATTCAATCACCAAACTTTTATAAATAACACAAGAGAATTAAAGATTTTCAAAAAATCAAATTTTATTTCAATAAAAAGGAATTACAAAGAGATAGCTAAAATCTGGAACAAAGGGGCTCTCACATGTTGAGGCCTCCTTTTATAGACGAATACAACATATGAATAAGCAAAACCCTAGGCTATGAAATCCCATAAGTGCCCTTGATATCTTCTAGACGCATTTTGTTGTTGAGTTGTCTAAATGAACCAGAGACGTTCATTTTAGCTTTGGGGCTAAGCAATGAGTGTTGGCCGTTGATTTGGCCACGTGTCTTTACTTGGAGAGGAGGGTGTGATATGATTGGGTAACAGGTTTGAATGGTGGTGTCCTTTGGTGAGTGGGAATGAGGGTTTTGTGTGTGGGATGAGTTCTGGAGTGTGTGAATTAAACGTGTGTCAAGGTAAATTCATTTTACCCTTTGGTTAAGTGGGTGGTAATTCTGGATTCATCACGTGCTACAGTAACAAGTTGATCCGATATTAGTGGCAGAAAAGTGTTTGGCGCGTGTTTATTGAGTTTAAACTTTGGAAATTGGCACATTGTGTCCTTGTGTTTTGGCAGAAGTGGTATAAAGCGTTTTTCAGCTTGAAACTTGATTTCCCTTTGCTAATTAAGTTCTATACTTCACACTATTGCCCCAAAACTTTGGCAAAAGGTTTTCAAGGGTTGTTTTTGTCATTTTTGCATAGTTTGAGGACTGATCTTGGACATTCTTGATCTTCAAAGGTCTTTAATGTATCTTTGACTTCATGAGGGACCATTATTGACAATTTAGAATTGTTAAGGGACTAAACTTGCCAATTCTTCAAAGTTGAAGGACCTTTTTGTAATTTTGACAAACTTAAGGGACCAAACTTGTAATTATGAACATACAAGGGTATTAAGTGTCATTTCTTCATAAATTAAGGATCAATATTGGACATATTCAAGTCTTCAAGGGTTTTTCTTTGAGAAATCCATAACTAGGGCCTGGTTCATTGTACGGCTTTGTTTCTCGTGTTCTTTTTTCCTTGTTTCTTGTGATCTTTTGTCTTTTTCACGATATCCATACCTAAAACACACAAGTATACAAATAGAAGCATATATGTGACATTTTATGCATTTAAAGCCCGAAAAGAACAATGAGATCATGTATAAATGCCATCTCATTATATATCGAACTTCATAAAATGCCTATCAAGTGAAAATCTGATAATTTCTTAATGAAGTTTGGGTCGGTGAAAAGTTGATGTGGAAACCATAATTCATGGATCGATTAAGCTTACTATGATATATATCTCGTTCATATGATAAACATAGCGGAATTGAACAAGACACATAAACAAGGTGTTTAAACAACAAACGGATTCTCTCCAACGTTTACTTTATTCCCACCCCCTCACTATGGGCGGACACAACAAGGGTACCACACACCTTGTTGTCAAAATTTTAAGTGTCCTAGAGACACTTGTCTTATACATGCATTTGACCAAACCACTTAACCCCAAAACCATCTAAATCTCTCTCACACTTCACACACTCATGCAAACTTGGATAAAAAGTTTCTCCAACTCTCTCTTCTCCCTCTCTTTTTCCGTCCAACACCACCACCAATTCATCATCATCATCAAAATTTAACCTACAACTTTATCAACAATTCACATATGTTGATCACTACTTGAAAGGAGGCTATTTGGAGGTGATTATAACTTATAAAAAGGAGTTTTCATGAGGCTCAAGGGATGATTTCAAGAAGTATTTTAGTTACTTGGAGATATCTAAAAGTGGTCTCGCTAAGTTCATAAGATTTGGTGATAAGATCAAGTCTTGTTCACCATAAATCTCATCCTTTTCATCACAATTGGTTGGTATAGAGATTGTTCTTTCTATCATCCTATTAGTTTTGTAAATGTATTCATCTATTTTCTTCAAAAATGTATATGTATGATGATGATAAATGATGATCAATATATAGCATGGAGATTTTGTGTCACTAGATTAGGTTAAAAAGACTAAAACTACAAGTAATAGTTGATGAAAACTTAACCTAACAAGTAAGCTGTAATAAACAGTAACTTTCAATATTTTTACTTGGTTAAATGGATTAGATTATTTTTTATAATGATAGATAAATGATTTTTACATAAGTGGTGAATTTACCACACAATTTAATGTTAAAAATTAGCAAGTTATGGTCAAAACACTTTTGTGGTACTAATCTGTCTGGTCTGTTTTGGACGAATTAAAACAAATACTTAGAAGTTGTTTGAGAAGGATCTATAAGATTTATTTTTAGCACATATCATGTGGTTTATACACTAAAAATTTGGGGTTCCAACTCTTTGTAGAACTGAAGATATGATTAAAATGGTGGACTTGAAATTTTACATCAGATTTGACTTAAAAGTATATAATATGAAAATGCCACTTGAAGTAAATAAATATATAAAACAAGTATGTATAAGTAATTATTGATATAACTAATATAAAATATGTTTATACACTATAATAAGTAAATATTACATTTTATAAAAATAAAACTCAAATGTTTTCTAAACTACAAACTATATATAGATTTTTACGTCTTTTCGGCTAAAACCGAAAGGATGGCGTTTTCGCCAAATAAAACTTAGACGGTCGGGCCCGTTTAATTTAAATTTTTTATAAATCATATACTGATATGTAAACACACTTGACAAGTAAAAATCGACAAAACCGAGCTTTGTAACTTATGGACCATAATGGGCCAAATTAGCCTTGTTGGACCACTAGGCCCAACTAGTTGGCTTAACACTATTGGACTTACTCATGGGCTTAACCCACTTGGGCTCAACATATGAGTATAGGCCTGGTCTTATATAGATAAATGGACTAATAAAGAGATATTGGAGTCTTAATGGGCCTATTGGGCCTTAACATGTGAATGGGCTAAAACTAGTGTGATTAGACTAAGTCACTAAGTACTTAGCAACTAATAATGTTGTATAAGCTAATAAAACCCCACTTAATCATCATAGTATGACATCATTACATAAACATAACAACATTTATAAAGTTATTTAAAGATAGTCTAAGATCGAGTATTATTTGTTTCGGTTTCCGTGATCGAGGCACGTACCGTACATCCTAATTGCCGATAACCCGCCTTTCCCAACCAACGTAAGTTCATAGCCTCGCTCTCTTTTAAATGTTTTATGAAATGTTTTATAAACCCGCGAGGGAGATAACATGCTAGTTTTAATAAAAATAGAACACAATTGGTCCTGATTGTATGCTTATTGATATGGACCTGATTGATTGAATGACCCAATGAATGATTGAAATGGATTATTATTATTTAGATTATGTCACTATAAGTCCCATTAGCATGAATTGTGAACTACCGGGAGTGGGTAGACGCTTATGCATGTAATAGTAGTATTTGGGGAAGATCACCCCAGTTCGCGTCTTGACGGCTGATCCCCGTTGTGTCACATTTTGGCAAGCGAATTTATGTGTGAGAGTGGTATATTTAGCGTGATTATTGTGACAACACGCTGTTTTAAATGGCAAATGAGTTCCGGGCTAGCTACCTGATGTAGTGATTTTACTACTCTTTAGGAAAAGAGAGCAAAAGTGGCAAGTATTAAGTGTCGGTTTAGGAAAACCAAGCACTAATGACCAAATAAGTTCAAGTTCGTTTCCCAAGGAGGCTTAGTGTGTGTGTAATGAATTGATTATCTTTGTGATTATATTTTTGAGAAAGAAAAATAGAAATGAGATTAGAAGAGAAAGACGGTTACGAAGTCGGATTAAACTAAGTCGAAAAAGGTATACACGTAAAGTCGTAAAAAGTACCAAAATTAAAATTTTAACCTAAAAATTCCTAAAAATCAACAAAAATCCACAATAATATTCTAAGAGTTTACAAAAAATCCAAACTTGCTATAACCTTTTAATTAATTAGATAATGACTTTTTAATGCTAATTAAAGACCTAAAAATCACAATAAATTATTAAAAAGCCCTAAACAAGATTTTAATGTTTGTATACCGCAAAAATACTCTAATTAAGCTAAAAAGTATTTTTCAAATATTTAAAACCAATTAAAACTATTTTTAGACAATTAAAAACTAATAAAACCAATTAAAACATAAATTAATTCTAGAAAATAATTAAAAGACTCTAAAAATATTTGGAAAGTTGCAAAAATCTTAATTAAGTGTTTAGAACCTAGGAAAAATATAAAAACTTAGAAAATCAGACTTTTAATTTTTAATAATAAAATAATATTAAAAATCCAAAAATCATAAAAAATTCTAAAAACTTGCAAACTAGCTTAATTTAACCTAAATAACTCAGAAATGAAAGTGAAATTACCTAAATAACCCTATTGGGCCTAGAAAATGGGCTAAACCCAAAACAGAAGCTTAATGGGCCAAAATTGGGCCCAATAACAAAAAGTGTTCAAAATAAGCCCAAAAAGCACAGGTTGACTCAAGATTTGATTTTAAACAACTTTTTCCAAAGGCCCAAAAGCTGAAAATGTGAAATAAACTAGCTTATAACAAGCAGCTTATTCTTAATGGGCTTTTTGGCCCATTAAGCTATAAGCCAATGCCATAAGCTAAAATTTGACACACAAGCTTCTTTGGACCTAATAAAGACTTCTGCAAAAAGAAATTTGAAATAAGCCCAACGAATAAGCCTGAAAATGCAATAAGCAATCTACAGAAAACGACAAAATAGTCGTTTTTGAGTTCTAGGCCACCCCAAGTGCAGATTCAAGTTCCAAAAGCTTTGAAATGACTTAATTAAGCAAAATCAACAAAGAATTTTCAAATAAGCTGACTCAATAAGCTGGAAAAAGCAAATAAGCACTTATGTAAAAGTCAAATAAGTTGGTTTTCTAGTAAAAAGTCAAAGTCAAAGTCCAACAAGCTCCAGTTTACTTAAATGGATCAAATAATGAAGACCTATCACAAAAAATAAGTTGTTGCAAGTCTGGATAAACTAGAATAACTTATTGATAAGCTGATGACAAAATTGCACTAGCAGGGGCTAGTTTTGGGTGTTGAGTAGTGGGAACTTTTCCCACTGCTTGACTTGTTTGACTTTTTGTCTTTAGTGACTTTTTTAGAGATTCAGATTACACAAAGGCACCCAAATGATCTTTGGATCAAAAGGAGTCAATAACAATCAAAATAACACAATCACTAACACCCAATTGATACAGTTTAATCAATTAATCACCAGATATGATACAGACATGAACACTTAAGCAGTTGAGCACAAATAAGCAGTTTTAGCAATAATCAGCCAGCCAAATTCAACCAAATGCATACACAAGCTATTATAAACTCCAATAAGCAAGTCTAAACAGGTTTCATGCAATGGTTCAAAGAATTAAGCAAGATTCAAGCCAATGAAAGTTACTGATGAACACTAACACATGCAGTTTTCTACTTTGCTGATGTATTTGACACTTAAGCCAGATTCAACACCTCAAATCTTTCAAACAGATTATAATGACTATGTTTAAACCACTTTTAGCCCTAAGCATGCATACACACTAAGTGTTCCCAAAATCCTAGGTCAAAACAGGCAATATCAAAGTCAATATAGCAAATTGTTTTATTCAAAGTTTCAAACCCAAAAACTTGAAGTAAAACACTCTCAACCAAGTATATATCAGATACCAAGCATAAACAACACAATCCAACAACACAATATCAAGTTGTAAGCACAAACAGATAGACCCAAACACCCCTTTATCTTTTCCAAATCAAATTTTTCAAAGTAAAAGTGAGATTCAAGACTACCCAAGTATCAATTAACACTAAAACAGGTAAGATTAACAGATTCAAGCAAGAATAAGCCACAAAATTCACAAGATCACAAGTCACATACAAATATCACCAAAAATCATGAATTTAACCAGATTTTAGGATTAAGTATGCAAACCTCATGGATGTACATCCACACCCACGAATTTTGAGCTTATGTGCTAGCAAGAACAAGCACAAGCTTCCACAACAAAGCCTGCTAAGATCGAACAAGGTTAAAGCACAAGTGTATAAAAACAGAAACTTGAAAAATCTTGATTGATGCAACCTTGTTACCCCACACTTGATTATACCCAAGTTATAAGCCTCACAACACCTTAACTTACTCAAGTAGGATGCTATGATCAGCCCTATAACCCAAGAATTCCAAGATTGGAACAAGTACTTAGCAAAATATCAAGAATGAGGAAAATTGCAAACTTTTGTAACCTCCAAGTGAAAACAGGTTTTTAGCTTCTAAACTAACAATCATATAACAATAATAAGCAGTAAATAAGATTGGCCAATGACTTTTCTTCAATGCTTCAAACACAATTTCATTAAACTGAAATGGGATTTAAAGAAGTTGAACAAGGGAAAAATCAAAAGCAAACGTCTATGTGAGACCTAAGGGCTTTATATATAGCCTTACATGTGAACTAAGAACAACTGAAAACTAAAACCTAATGCTTGAAGTCCCAAAATTGCCCTTGTAGCTTTTTGAAAATCTTGGAATCTTGTGAAGAGTTCTTGGCTGTTTGTGGTGATAGCTGGCATGAAAATGTGATCAAAGGGCTTGTATTATGCTTAGAAAGTAAGCACAATTGTGGGACGTTGAATTGTGGCCCTACTGTTTGTCTTCTTCCTCACTTTGTAGCAGGGGAGGTATGTGTGGGACAATGGGGTGATGAGGTGTCCAAGTTTAAGGTTGGGTTATGTTAACATGATCATTAATCATTAATTTGGAAAATTTAGTGGTTTAATTTTTGCTAAATCAAAAATCCCTAATTGTGTTCTTGAGTCTGATGAACATGGTTTTGATCTGTTTAAGGGGTGATTAAGTTTTAAATAAGTGTTTAGGCGCCAAGATTAATTAATATTAATCTGGTGAGTGGAGGGTGATGTGGAGAAATGGTGGGTTGTGATTGGAGGAAGTGGTGAGTGGGGTGAGGTGGCAGGTTTTGATTGGTTAAGGTAAGTTTGGTGTCTGGCCAATATTAGTCCCTTATTTCCTTTCTTCTTGTCTTTTCAGTTATAAAAGCCATCAACGCCCAAACTAGCCTTATCAACTTTTGTACTTTTGCACTTTTGGCCTAAAAACTTTTACAAAGTGAATTCAAGGGTATTTCTTTCCATTTTTGAATTCTTCAAGGGCTGATTTGGCATTTTGATGATGGATAATGGTCTTGACTTGTATAATTGATGTTTTGGAGGACTGAATTTGCCAGGTCATGTTTGATGAGGGACCATTTTTGCCAAATGTTGAAAGTCAAGGGTCCTTTTTGTAATTTTGGGATTTTCAAAGGACTAAACTTGTAATTTCTTGTACTTTGAAGGACTTCATGATATATTTGACTTTTTGGAGGATATTGGTTGACAATTTAGCTTTGTTGAGGGGCTAAACTTGCCAATTCTTTAAAGTGGAGGGTCCTTTTGTAATTTTGACAAACTTTAGGGACCAAACTTGTAATTATGAGGATACAAGGGTATAAAGTGTCAATTATTCAATATTGGAGCACCCTTCTTCATAATTCTTCAGATCTTCAAGGGTTGATCTTGGGAAAGTCTTCATTAGGGCTTGGTTCATTGTGCGGCTTCGTTTCCCGTGTTCGTTTTTGCATGATTCTTGTGATCTTTTGTCATTTTCTCAATATCCGTACCTAAAATACACAAGCAACAAACACAAGCATATACATGGGTATTTTGATGATATTTAATGCATTTTAAGCCCTATTTGGAAGATGAGACTATGTATAAAAGCAGTCTCATCACTCCCCCATACTAAACCATTGTCGTGCCCTCACACAATGCTAGAATAAAGTATCGTAGCATCTCCAAAATTCATTTTTATTCACTTTATTGAACGATAAACTAGCTACACTACTACTATTTCTACTACTACTTGTGTTTTAGACATAATGTATGATTTTCATCGCAAAATGGGACGTTTAGGTTCATAGAATAAGAACACGTGAATGCTTCGTTAGAAATAATTTCATCGTCCTCGATTTTCACCCAATTCCATGCTAAGCGTGCAACGAGATCATCGTCATTATAAGTTAGTAATGCTAACACTACTCATATGCCCTAATCACGTACTTATCCTCCCATTATTCCTAAGTTGTATCTCTTATATTTTATATTGTCTTGAATGTTTCACGAGGATACAGTGTTTTACTTATGCGGTAATAGAGATTTAGGTCTAAAAATAGAGTCCTAACGGTGTAACTAAGACCATCAAATCAATAACCCCTCCTAATAGACAACGATGTTAAAAAATTAAGTTGACAAGAAGAATCGATAAACACGGTTTTATAACGGTTTTGAACATGAGACTTATTACCAAGACTTTTATACGCCCCCTAACGGAAGGGCCTTATTATCTTTGGTGTACCTCCATCATTTATTCAACTTCGCCATGAAGCTTTTATTATGACTTCGGTCTTGCCTTGCCTTTTATTATCCACCTCATCGGTAGTTTTATTAGCCAAAGACGTATATCCTCACGCTAAGGCGAATTTTGGATCTTTAAAGCTTCGAAGATTAAGGCTTGATTCACTTTCAATTTTGCATAGATTTTTTGGCCTTGTGGGGCTTCAAATTGTTTGCTTGATTTAGGTGAGCACTTGAAATCTTATTATTGGGTGAAGCTTTTGATTATTGGGGTGCCAATACTTCAAAACCGTGACGCTGGCGATACCTTAATGTCTTCCCAATTTAATTACACGGAAGCTACTAGAAAAGACTAGAAACCCAACAATCCTAACTAAACCACTAAGTCAATATTTATTAAGCAAAAAAAATATTTACATGCGAAGGGAGAACAAGCAAATAACGAGAAGACATGAGTTTTTGAAAGAATACGAGTACTCTACGTTTAGCATAGTAACTTATAATTAACCCTATCATTTCTCGTCCTCATTTAAGAGACTTAGCCTAATGTGTAGTTAAGGAATCAAAGCTAAGTACTCAACACGCACGGTCGAGTCAAAAATTACTCTTATTCTCGCCATCGGAAAATCTACATTCGTGTCTTCAAACACTTATAAAACATGAGAAAAATTTTAAAATTTGGCCATTTTTAGCCTTATTTTGCAACAAAACGATAAACAAAAGGATAAACTTTGGAAAGCGTGAAGGTTTGGCAAGGCATGTATCTATTCACCCCCCCCCCCCCCATACTATAGTTAAACATTGTCCTCAATGTTTCTAGTCTAGGGGTGCAAACACCCCCATACTAGAGACGTAGTCGAATGCCTAATCTAGCATGGAAAGGGTGTAACCAATAAATTAATAGCCGTTTATGAAGTGTGCTAATAACCTAAGGTTAGAACATCAAAGGATATATCATGGATATTGAGAAAGTCTTCAAAGCAAACGATCGAGTGCTCCCATAAAACGAACACGAGAGGCTCCAATCGTGAAGATCATGATCATCTAAAGTCCACAATTCACAAACAACCACGGAACAAAGGTTGGAAGGGCACAAATCCCCACACGTTAACTACATTAGAGAGCGATAATATGTACATAGGATAAGCATGGGACTCCCCCACGAGGCTCCTCGTTTTTTATTACCGAGTCATGAGCTCGACGGGATCCCCTCAATACTAATTATCATTGGGGAAGGTGACTTGGTCGAGGTAGTTCAAGGATGGAACTTCCCCGCCAAAGTAGTGCTTCAACCTATGTCCATTCACCTTAAAGTTAGGACCATCATCTTGAGCTAGCTCGATGGTCCCATACGGAAACACTTGAGTCACGGTGAATGGATCGGACCAACGGGATTTCAACTTACCGGAAAAGATTTTCAAGCGAGAATTAAAAAGCAAAACTTGATCCCCAATGTTAAAAACCCGGTTTTTAATTTTAGAATCATGCAACTTTTTAGTCTTTTCTTTGTAAATCAATGAATTTTCATAAACAATATCCCTCAATTCATCTAATTCATTCAATTGCATTTTCTGGTGTTTTCCCGCGGTCTCCATATCATCATTACAATGCTTTAGGGCCCAATAAGCCTTGTGTTCTAACTCGATAGGAAAATGACAATTCTTTCCATACACAAGCTTATAGGGAGTGCACCCAATGGGCGTCTTATAAGCGGTCCTAAAGGCCCATAAAGCATCGTCCAACTTATCGGACCACAATTGTCAGTTTTCCCCAACGGATCTCTCCAAGATCCTCTTCAACGCTCGGTTTGAAACCTCGACTTGCCCACTCGTTTGTGGGTGATAAGAAATAGAAAGCCGATGTGTAACCCCATATTTCCTTAGGACCCTTTCAAATTGGTCGTTACAAAAATGGGTTCCACGATCGCTTATGATCGCACGAGAGGTTCCAAACCGAGAAAACAAGCTTTTCAAGAACTTGACTACCACACGAGCATCATTGGTGGGAAAGGCTTTGGCCTCCACCCACTTAGATAGGTAGTCAACCGCAACGAGAATGTACTTATTACCACGAGATGATGGGAACGGCCCCATAAAGTCTATACCCCAAACATCAAAGATCTCACACACTTGGATGATATTTTGTGGCATCTCATCTTTTTGTGAGGCTTTTCCTTGTCGTTGGCATGAATCATAAGATTTCACAAGATCTTGTGCATCTCGGTAAATAGTAGGCCAAAAGAAGCCGGCATCAAACACCTTCTTAGCCGTGAGATTAGCACCGTGGTGACCACCCGTGGGTCCCTCATGGCAAGCTCTAAGGATGTTAGAAGCTTCGGTGCCAAATACACAACGTCGGATGATTTGATCAGCACAAGTTCGAAACAAGTAAGGGTCGTTCCAAAAGTAGAACTTGACGTCACAAAAGAATTTTCGTTTTTCTTGAGTCGTCATACCCTTAACGATGAAGTTACCCGCATGGTAATTTGCAAAGTCCGCAAACCATGGGGTGGAAGGATCAAGCTTAGAATTCACTACACCAAGTGTCTCGAGCGGAAATATTTCGGTGATTTCCTTGGGCTCGTAAACACTTTGGTGAGGATCTTCCAAACGAGAAAGATGATCGGACGCTAGATTCTCGGCTCCTTTTTTGTCAACGATGGTGTGATCAAATTCTTGAAGGAGGAGAATCTAACGAAGTAATATAGGCTTAGCATCTTGCTTTGCCATGAGATACTTGATAGCCGAATGGTCCGTATACACTATGCATTTAGCTAAGACGAGATAAGGTCGGAACTTCTCAAATGCATACACCACGGCAAGGAACTCATTTTCCGTTGTAGTGTATCTAAGTTGAGCCTCGGTCATCGTCTTGCTAGCATAGTGAATAGGCAAGAAGTGTTTATCATGACGTTGCCCCAAAACGGCCCCAATAGCGTAATCACTAGCATCACACATGAGCTCAAAGGGGAGGTTCCAATTGGGAGCAACAAGAATGGGAGCTTCGGTAAGTTTCCTCTTAAGGATTTCAAAGGCTCGTACACAATCTTCGTCAAAGACAAAACGTGCCTCTTTTTCAAGAAGATGTGTAATGGGTCGAGAAATCTTTGAAAAATCCTTGATGAATCGACGATAAAAGCCCACGTAGCCTAGGAAACTCCTAACTCCCTTAACGGTTTTGGGATGAGGTAATTTGGCGATGACGTCTACCTTAGCTTGATCTACCTCAATCCCCGCTTTCGAGACCTTGTGCCCTAAGACGATTCCACTCCTAACCATAAAATGACATTTTTCCCAATTGAGCACAAGGTTGGTTTCCTCACAACGTTTCAACATTCTCTCAAGGTTCGACAAACACGAAATGAACGAATTACCAAACACGGAAAAGTCATCCATGAAGACTTCCATCGTCTTCTCGATCATGTCATGAAAAATAGCCATCATGCACCGTTGAAAGGTTCCCAGTGCATTACAAAGTCCGAATGGCATTCTATGATAGGCAAACGTTCCATATGGATACGTAAACGTAGTTTTTTATTGATCACGAGGATCGATGGGAATTTGGAAGTAACCGGAAAAACCATCTAAAAAGAAATAGAAATCGTTTCCCGCACGACGCTTCAACATTTGGTCCATGAAGGGCAAGGGAAAATGGTCTTTTCGAGTGGCTTCATTCAACTTTCGATAGTCAATGCACACTCTCCATCCGGTCACGAGTCTAGTGGGAATCAACTCGTTGGCATCGTTTGGCACAACGGTCATCCCTCCCTTTTTAGGGACACAATGAATAGGACTCACCCAAGGGCTATCGGAAATAGGGTAAATCATTCCCGCGTCAAGGAGTTTAAGGACCTCCTTTTTGATGACGTCGTGAATTTTGGGGTTCACCCTCCTTTGACTTTGGATTGCGGGCTTGTAATCCTCCTCCATTAAGATTTTGTGGGTACAAAAATTGGGATCGATTCCCTTAATGTCGGATAACTTCCACGCAATTTCCCCTTTGTGATCCTTTAGAACATCGACAAGTGCGGTTTTTTCATCATTCGAACGTTCCTTCGCAATAATAACCGGTAACTTGTCGTCCTCCTCCAAATAGACATGTTCGAGGTGAGGAGGTAAATCTTTCAACTCAAGGATAGGTGGTTCCTCAAGTGAAGATTTGGGCTCGATACTCATAACCTCCTCGGGTGGAGGAAATAGGAAATCGTTGAGAAATCCTTGATAATCGAGAAGTCCTCATCGTTGTCGAGGTCTTCGTCACAAGTACGTGGAACATGGAATTCTTCCAACGTAAAACCACCACCTTCAAATGGAGTGAAGGTTGGTGTCGAATTATCAAGAATTGGATCTAACATAGTGGGATTGCCACTAGTTTCTTCATCACCAAAACCTAGAACTTCTTGTGAAAATTCCTCGTAAACCACGTCGATCATATCAACGAGGTTTATGGTTGCAACGGAATAAACATGAGAAATTTGAGAGTTTTGAGTTGCGTTTATAACAAGTTCCTCGTCGTTGAAACGTAAGGTGATCTTTCTAGAATGAACATCAATCAAAGCCATAGACGTATCTAAAAACGAACGACCTAAAATGAGAGGAACTTGAGGATCCGTGGGGATATCAACAACGATAAAGTCTACGGGATAGTAGAACTTCCCCACTTTCACAAAAACGTCTTCCGCCAAACCACATGCGGGAATTGTGGAATGGTCGGCCAACTCGATAGACATTAGTGAAGGAGTAAGATTAGGAAGATTGAGCGACTTGAAGATTGAAAGTGGCATCAAGTTAATGCTAGCACCAAGATCGGCCAAGGCGAAGCATTCCTCCATATCTTGGATTGCACAAGGAATCAAGAATTTACCAGGATCACCGACTTTTTGAGGTATGCGATTAAGATAAACCGACGAACAACTAAACAATTGGTGTAATTTCTCCTTGTTGTTCAACATACTCTTAAAGTTAGTGGCAAATCGAGGAATCATGACCAAAGCATCGGCGAAACTCACATTAAGGTGCAAATCACGAAACATTTTCATAAAAAGCTCAAATTGATAATTGTCGCGCTCTTGACGTTTCGACTTCCTAAGTCTCGATGGATAGGGCAAAGGTGGTGTGGGTTGAGGCATAGTAGACATAGCCTTTGGAATCTCGGGTTCTAATGATGGTAATGGGTCAACCGTAGGTGTGGCATGAGCGGTACTTCGTGGGATTGGGACATTCTCCTTTTGGACCACCACCTCGGGTTCTTCCTCAATTGATTCCTCCATAGGAGCAATTGGTTGAGGAGTCGGTTCCTTAAGTGTCTTACCACTACGTGTGGTAATCACTTTCATCTCACCCTTAGGGTTGGATACGGTGTTGCTAGGAAGACTACTCGAAGACGGTTTACACATTATTGCCTCAAACATAGACGATATTTTATCTTCAAACACGGATTGCCTCTTCTCGACTTTTATCATTTCTTGTTTAATCTCGTGTTGCCCTTGTTCCATTTTTTGTTGGTTTTGTTGCAACCTAGTGACATTTCCTTCCATCTTGTTGGTGTGGATTTTAAGTACATTAGCTAACTCATTTTTCAACTCTTTCTTCAAGTCGTTCTTAAATTCAAGTCGTTCTTAAACTCGGATCTTAGGCTAATGATTTCTCTTTGAATATTGTCAAACCTAGCATCATTCCCACTAGCATATTCAACAAACTCACTTGGAAGATCTTTCAATGTTTGCAAACTTTTGTTGTTGTTTTGGAAATCATTTTGATTCTTGTTTGAAACTTGATTATTAGCCCCTTGATTCCCATAGTTTCCCTTGTTGTAATTGTTTTTGAAACCAACTTGATTGTTGCGATAGTTGTTGTTAGCATTTTGATTTGAACCAAAACCCGGTGGAGTCATTTGATTAGAGCGGGATACTTGACCGTTTTGGTTGTAATTTCCCGTGGCCGCGAAGGCACTTGAAGTGTTACCACCGTTGGTAATGAACTCGGAGAAATCATGACCTCCACCACAATACATGCAAGAAACCTCAACCGCTTTAGCCGTAGCGGGAGCACTTTGTTCACCAACTTTAAACTTAATCAAAAGTCCTTTTAGCTTATCAAAAATCTTGTTTTCTAAGTTCGCCTCAATTTGGCAAGCATCGATGGTAGTAGACAAAGAAGGTGAAGCCGGAGACGAAGACTTACGAACACTAGACGTTCTACGAGGACTATACACCTTAGATCTATTTTCAATTATCACCAAAGCTTCCTCAACCGTTTTACACAAACAATTACCACCCGCGACGGCATTCAAATAATCTCTTTCATGATCATTAAGTCCATTGTAAAACGTGTCAATTTGATGTAAGTCGGAAAAACCGTGATGAGGACATTCATGTAACATTTCCTTAAACCTATTCCAAGCCGTTGAAAAACTTTCATTAAACTCTTGTGAAAACTTTGAAATCTCGTTTTTCAAGTGCGTAGTCTTAGAGGGCGGAAAAAATTGGTTCACAAACTTAGAAACGAGATCCTTCCACGTCAATATAGAATTGGGTGGCTCTTTCTCTAACCAAATTTTAGCGGGCCCCGCTAAGGAATACGGAAAAAGCATCATCTTAATCGAGTCATTCGAGACATCCTTAAACTTGCAAGTGGCGGTAAGACGATTGAATTGGCGGATATGGTTGTGTAGATTGTCCTTCTCATCACCACGGAATTTGTTGTTTTGGATCATCGACAACAAACCCGTTTTCACCTCAAAATTCTCCGCAAGGATAGCGGGAATCACAATAGCTTCTCCATAACCCTCGGTGGGTGCTTGAAGTAACTCCATCATAGTTCGATTCGCCATGGTTGGTGCTTCTCTTACAATGGGTTCGTCAATAGGAGACTCCTCACTAGAATGATTTGGAGTGGGAGTTTTGTTCTTTCGTTTACGTGCACGTCTTGCTTGATTACGAGTTAGCATAAACGTCACATACAACGAGGGGATGAGCAAAGAAGATTCTTTTTGGTGTATTGTATTTTTTCAATCAATTTTTTTTGTGGTTTTTGATTGTATTAACCTTTTTAGAATTTGGTGAATGTATTAAGTAGACACAAATCTACAAATCTCCTCCTTAATCAAATCTCTCGATTAAAGAAGCCTCAAGGAATGAAAACGATCACGTGAAGTGAACGCCTTTGATGACTTTAGAACGTTGGTGGAACACCAGAACGTTCAAGAGGGTTTAATCAATGGAAACCAATAAAATATATATGATACTTAAGAATACTTTGGGCGGCAAAACCCTCGATTAGCTCTCAAAATCAAATACTCACAAGCAAGCGGGGAAACGAGGCGGCGCGAAGCACATAAGAGCCTTTTTCCTTAGGATATATTTTATAATATCCGCCTTATACCCACCTTATAGTTTATATTTTCAAAATCGAGCTTCACGAAAGTATTTATCTATTTTTGCCTTTTTCTTTGGTTTGAGATTCGAATACAATGATTGGGTAATGACCTCCCAAGTCAAGGTTGTGATTTCTCACGTATTTGGAGTACTTGTGAATCTATTGTTCTACGTATACACTATATTAATAGTATTCACACAAAAACCGAAAACCGATAATACGTATTAGTAGAGTGCTACTAATACAAATACAAATTATGGTGAGTATATAAAAACAACAATTCCAATCAAAACACAACACGCATCCCTGGCAGCGGCGCCAAAATGGATGTAGTGATTTTACTACTCTTTAGGAAAAGAGAGCAAAAGTGGCAAGTATTAAGTGTCGGTTTAGGAAAATCAAGCACTAATGACCAAATAAGTTCAAGTTCGTTTCCCAAGGAGGCTTAGTGTGTGTGTAATGAATTGATTATCTTTGTGATTATATTTTTGAGAAATAAAAATAGAAATGAGATTAGAAGAGAAAGACGGTTACGAAGTCGGATTAAACTAAGTCGAAAAAGGTATACACGTAAAGTCGTAAAAAGTACCAAAATTAAAATTTTAACCTAAAAATTCCTAAAAATCACCAAAAATCCACAATAATATTCTAAGAGTTTACAAAAAATTCAAACTTGCTAAAACCTTTTAATTAATTAGATAATGACTTTTAATGCTTATTAAAGCCCTAAAAATCACAATTAATTATTAAAAAGCCCTAAACAAGATTTTAAAGTTTATAAACCTCAAAAATACTCTAATTAAGCTAAAAAGTATTTTTCAAAATTTTAAAACCAATTAAAACTATTTTTAGACAATTAAAAACTAATAAAATGAATTAAAACTTAAATTAATTCTAGAAAATAATTAAAAGACTCTAAAAATATTTGGAAAGTTGCAAAAATCCTAATTAAGTGTTTAGAACCTAGGAAAAATATAAAAACTTAGCAAATCAGACTTTTAATTTTTAATAATAAAATAATATTAAAATAATATTAAAAATCCAAAAATCATAAAAAATTCTTAAAACTTGCAAACTAGCTTAATTTAACCTAAATAACTCAGAAATGAAAGTGAAATTACTTAAATACCCCTATTGGGCCTTGAAAATGGGCTAAACCCAAAACAGAAGCTTAATGGGACAAAATTGGGCCCAATAACAAAAAGTCTTCAAAATAAGCCCAAAAAGCACAGGTTGACTCAAAATTTGATTTTAAACAACTTTTTCCAAAGGCCCAAAAGCTGAAAATGTGAAATAAGCTAGCTTATAACAAGCAGCTTATTCTTAATGGGCTTTTTGGCCCATTAAGCTATAAGCCAATGCCATAAGCTAAAATTTGACACACAAGCTTCTTTTGACCTAATAAAGACTTCTACAAAAAGAAATTTGAAATAAGCCCAAGGAATAAGCCTGAAAATGTAATAAGCAATCTACAGAAAACGACAAAATAGTCGTTTTTGAGTTCTAGGCCACCCCAAGTGCTGATTCAAGTTCCAAAAGCTTTGAAATGACTTAATTAAGCAAAATCAACAAAGAATTTTCAAATAAGCTGACTCAATAAGCTGGAAAAAGCAAATAAGCACTTATGTAAAAGTCAAATAAGTTGGTTTTCTAGTAAAAAGTCAAAGTCAAAGTCCAACAAGCTCCAGTCTACTTAAATGGGTCAAATAATGAAGACCTATCACAAAAAAATAAGTTGTTGCAAGTCTGGATAAGCTAGAATAGCTTATTGATAAGCTGATGACAAAATTGCACTAGCAGGGGCTAGTTTTGGGTGTTGAGCAGTGGGAACTTTTCCCACTGCTTGACTTGTTTGACTTTTTGTCTTTAGTGACTTTTTTGGAGATTCAGATTACACAAAGGCACCCAAATGATCTTTGGATCAAAAGGAGTCAATAACAATCAAAATAACACAATCACTAACACCCAATTGATACAGTTTAATCAATTAATCACCTGATATGATACAGACATGAACACTTAAGCAGTTGAGCACAAATAAGCAGCTTTAGCAATAATCAGCCAGCCAAATTCAACCAAATGCATACACAAGCTATTATAAACTCCAATAAGCAAGTCTAAACAGGTTTCATGCAATGGTTCAAAGAATTAAGCAAGATTCAAGCCAATGAAAGTTACTGATGAACACTAACACATGCAGTTTTCTACTTTGCTGATGTATTTGACACTTAAGCCAGATTCAACACCTCAAATCTTTCAAACAGGTTATAATGACTATGTTTAAACCACTTTTAGCCCTAAGCATGCATACACACTAAGTGTTCCCAAAATCCTAGGTCAAAACAGGCAATATCAAAGTCTATATAGCAGATTGTTTGATTCAAGGTTTCAAACCCAAAAACTTGAAGTAAAACACTATCAACCAAGTATATATCAGATACCAAGCATAAACAACACAATCCAACAACACAATATCAAGTTGCAAGCACAAACAGATAGACCCAAACACCCCTTTATATTTTCCAAATCAAAATTTTTGAAAGTAAAAGTGAGATTCAAGACTACCCAAGTATCAATTAACACTAAAACAGGTAAGATTAACAGATTCAAGCAAGAACAAGCCACAAAATTCACAAGATCACAAGTCACATACAAATATCACCAAAAATCATGAATTTAAGCAGATTTTAGGATTGAGTATGCAAACCTCATGGATGTACATCCACACCCACGAATTTTGAGCTTATGTGCTAGCAAGAACAAGCACAAGCTTCCACAACAAAGCCTGCTAAGATTGAACAAGGTTAAAGCACAAGTGTATAAAAACAGAAACTTGAAAAATCTTGATTGATGCAACCTTGTTACCCCACACTTGATTATCCCCAAGTTATAAGCCTCACAACACCTTAACTAACTCAGTTAGGATGCTATTATCAGCCCTATAACCCAAGAATTCCAAGATTGGAACAAGTACTTAGCAAAATATCAAGAATGAGGAAAATTGCAAACTTTTGCAACCTCCAAGTGAAAACAGGTTTTTAGCTTCTAAACTAACAATCATATAACAATAATAAGCAGTAAATAAGATTGGCCAATGACTTTTATTCAATGCTTCAAACACAATTTCATTAAACTGAAATGGGATTTACAGAAGTTGAACAAGGGAAAAATCAAAAGCAAACGTCTATGTGAGACCTAATGGCTTTATATATAGCCTTACATGTGAACTAAGAACAGCTGAGCACTAAAACCCTAATGCTTGAAGTCCCAAAATTGCCCTTGTAGCTTTTTGAAAATCTTGGAATCTTGTGAAGAGTTCTTGGCTGTTTGTGGTGATAGCTGGCATTAAAATGTGATCAAAGGGCTTGCATTATGCTTAGAAAGTATGCACAATTGTGGGACGTTGGATTGTGGCCCTACTGTTTGTCTTCTTCCTCACTTTGTAGCAGGGGAGGCATGTGTGGGACAATGGGGTGATGAGGTGTCCTAGTTTAAGGTTGGGTTATGTTAACATGATCATTAATCATTAATCTAGAAAATTTAGGGGTTTAATTTTTGCTAAATCAAAAATCCCTAATTGTGTTCTTGAGTCTGATGAACATGGTTTTGATCCGTTTAAGGGGTGATTAAGTTTTAAATAAGTGTTTAGGCGCCAAGATTAATTAATATTAATCTGGTGAGTGGAGGGTGATGTGGAGAAATGGTGGGTTGTGATTGGAGGATGTGGTGAGTGGGGTGAGGTGGCAGGTTTTGATTGGTTAAGGTAAGTTTGGTGTCTGTCCAATATTAGTCCCTTATTTCCTTTCTTCTTGTCTTTTCAGTTATAAAAGCCATCAACGCCCAAACTAGCCTTATCAACTTTTGCACTTTTGCACTTTTGGCCCAAAAACTTTTACAAAGTGAATTCAGGGGTATTTCTTGCCATTTTTGAATTCTTCAAGGGCTGATTTTGCATTTTGATGATGGATAATGGTCTTGACTTGTATAATTGATGTTTTGGAGGACCGAATTTGCCAAGTCATGTTTGATGAGGGACCATTTTTGCCAAATGTTTAAAGTCAATGGTCCTTTTTGTAATTTTGGGATTTTCAAAGGACCAAACTTGTAATTTCTTGTACTTTGAAGGACTTCATGATATATTTGACTTTGTGCAGGATATTGGTTGACAATTTAGCTTTGTTGAGGGGCTAAACTTGCCAATTCTTCAAAGTGGAGGGTCCTTTTTGTAATTTTGACAAACTTTAGGGACCAAACTTGTAATTATGAGGATACAAGGGTATAAAGTGTCAATTCTTCAATATTGGAGGACCCTTCTTCATAATTCTTCAGATCTTCAAGGGTTGATCTTGGGAAAGTCTTCATTAGGGCTTGGTTCATTGTGCGGCTTCATTTCCCGTGTTCATTTTTGCATGATTCTTGTGATCTTTTGTCATTTTCTCAATATCCGTACCTAAAATACACAAGCAACAAACACAAGCATATATATGGGTATTTTGATGATATTTAATGCATTTTAAGACCTATTTGGAAGATGAGACTATGTATAAAAGCAGTCTCATCACTACCCGATATATATTATAGAAAGGTAACAATGTCATGCGTCTTATAATAATCCAATAATAATAATGATAATGGTAACATTAAGGCTGTGGTCTCAGGAATAGTATATGATATATGATTTAAATTATAATATATTACCTGACTAGCAATATGGGGTCTTATTATTATACCCATGTTCTAGTTTTACATAACTGTTTTACATAACGATTTTTATTATCCTATAAACAACGTTATAAAACGTATTGAATGGTTCTATTACGACAATGATTCATATAAAATGTTTTTGGCCTAAGTTATGATTTACGACAATGATTTGCATAAAACTGTTTTTGGCTGATGTTATGGTCTACGACCAAGTATTGCACAAAATGCTTTTCAGTAATGATTATGTACCCGTTTTATACTAATGGTTATTATTAAACTCTATGGACTCGCTCAGCGTTTCGCTGACTTTTAACATGTTTTATCTCAGGTACTTGAAGGTAATTCTCTGGAAGATGACAAGAGTTTATGGCCCGCATTTAAATAAAAATTTTCATTCAAATATTTTGTAAATTTATAAGACATACTTTGACTTGAGGACCTATGTAATTTGATATTATGAATGGAAAATACTTTGTTATTTAACGAAGCGATTTTAAGCGTTGTCTATGATTTGAGTAATGTGCTATCTCGTAACACCAACGACTCTTCCGCAGATTCGAAATTGTAAATATTTGGGGGTGTTACATCACTGATGGCTATGTCCCTTTCTTGTAGCTGAGCTTTCAAATCATTGATTTCGAAACCTTTTTCATTTTTTTTACGAACCAAAGAAGCTGCCATTTCTTGACACTTTTTATGATTATGAGATTTTTCACCTTTTTGTAAAGTAAGTTCAAGAGAAATGGAGTGTTTCTCAAGTTGGGAAAAACTTTTCGAAAGCTTGTTATATGAATGAATTTGTTTTCAAAGCTCAACTTGAAGATTTTGACATTTCTCGTCCGTTTCTGACACTAGACATGCTACATGACAATATTGATCAAGATCGGTATACACACCAAGTATAGCATTCATATGGTAAGCATAAAAATATTCATTCGAAAGTTCAATTTCGTTAGAAAGTTGGTGTTCTTGTGTCTTTAATTTAGTTTGAAGAAAATCAACTTCATCTTTAAGAGATTTAACATAACTTAAATCAGTTAACATTTCCTTAGTGAGAGCGTTATAAAACATTTTCACATTTTTTGAAAGATCATCAATTGTGGAACAATGACGACTTCTACTTGTGGGTTAGGTTTAATATTCCAAACGGTAGCCTTAGAAACTTTTTCATAGTCGACGACACCTTTGTACTATTTTAAAACCCCTTGTTTTATAAACTCAAATTGCTGAACACTTTTACTTTTCTAATCCCATTTAAGTTTTTCATCCGAAATTTGTTTTTCTAACAAAATTGATTGCTTTTTGAAACTCCTTTTTAAAGAAACTTTCTTTTTGGGTTCATCACTTGGTGGTGGAATACTATTATACATCTTTTTTTCTTTGGAAAGTTATTTTTGAAGAACAAACTTAATATAATGATCAAAATAAGAAAGGTTTATTAAATCACTTAAGTTCGATCGACTTCCTTCTTGATGACGAATGATTTTGTCGTAGTAAGGGGAAAGCATAAGAGCAAGATTATCAACATAACAACCGATATCATAAAGACTAGGCTTGATAGTTTGAACGTTCTTGAGATATTCAGGCTTAACAAAACTCGTTCTCATATTTCTATTGAGCATATTCATAGTTTGAATAGACTGACCCGTTCTGTAAACAATGTTGTTTAACGTGTCGACTCTCTTTTCTAAAGAAATTTTTTTTCAATATCCTTATCTTCACGAGTTTTATAAAGCTCCGTTTTTTCTTTGTTAAGTGACTCTAACTCAGTAATCTAGAGTTTATGTAGCAGCAGTTGTTCTTCAAGTTCCAATATCTTTTGTTTTGACATATGAATTTCGTGTGTTACTTTAGAACAATATTGTTCATTGAGCACCTTACGTTCATATACCAAACCATTAGCTATTGCAACTCGTCGATCAGCTTCTTTTACATAATCACACTCTTTAAGCCTGTCTATCTCCTAGGCTAAGGATGTGTTTGCTTGCTTCAAACGTTTATCAGCCTCTTTATTTTCATCAATTTCACGTTTTAAAGAATCAATAATAGACGCAAGCAAATCACGGTCGTCATCTGAGTCAGTATCCTGAACAGCTTTTCCGTCATCATTGCACATATGCTGTGAATCCATAGAGATATTGCTATCCTCCGTGTCCATTACATATGTGTCATTGATGCTTTCGGGTTGCTCAGGATGACGTCGTTCATTGGTAAACACATTATAGTTATCGTATGATGGTACCTTTTCAAGTGGCTCAGTATCAAAGATAGGTCTAGAAGTATCAGCAGTCTCTGGAATCACTTCTTGAATCTTTGCCATGTACACATAATATGCCTCCAACTCTTGATCATCGGCTTCATCATCAGTGTCATCACGCTAATCAACTTCATCTGCTGTGAGCGGAATCTCTGCCTCTTCTTTCTTACACATCAACATCTTTTCCTTGTGATATGCAGAGTCCTTAACCTGTTTTTTCTTCTTGCATTCCCTGGCCATGTGCCCAAATCCCTTGTAATTGAAGAATTAAATCCCAGTCTTCTGCACAACCGGAGTGCCTACAGTATCTCTAGCCCCAACTTGATTCGGCATCCTCTGATTATCATACCTAGCTTTACGATCATATCTTGGTGCATGATCAACTTCCTTATATCTAGCATTGGATGATGATCGGAAGTTGTTGTTGGTAGGTTTGTAGATCTTCTGATAAGTTTTGGTGAGTAAAGACATGAGTTCCTCAATATTCTTGTCCCTTGAAGTTTGTTCATCATCACTGTCTCCATCTGACTGGTGTCATACTTTGGAGGTGGAGTGGGGACAATTGCTTATGCTTTGTTTCTAGCAGTAGCTGAAGGTTTGGTGGATGAGATGGATGGTCTTGAGGAAGGAGAAGGTGTTAGTGGACGGTGAACGGGTTTTGATAAAGTAGCAGCCACAAAAGCAATAGTGTTAGCAGACCGTTCTGCCTTTTCAGCTCTAAGTTCATTCACTTCATTCTGATGTTGTTTCAAGATATCATAAAGTTTGTGAAAGGAGTTGGTCTTGATATCTTCCCTTTGTTTAATAAAAGTCACAAACCTTTACCATTCCGATTTGAGTTGAAGTAGAAACTGAACATTGGCATGATGTTTTGAGATGGTGCACTGATTTCTGACAAGTTCATTCATCATTTTGTAAAATCTCGAGTAATATGAGTCAATGGATTCTCCATCTTTGGATGTGAATTTTCCAAACTCCCAAAGCAGATTAGTCTCGAGATCTTGAACATTGATCGACTCACCTTGCTTCAGTCGATGAATTGCATTCCACATTTCCATAGCATTAGGACATGCATCAACCGTGGAATAGATATCGTTATCAATCCCAGTGAGTATGTACTTCACAGCATCAGCTTCAGCTTGGAGGAGTTTCTTTTTCTCAGCAGGACAAGTGTCGAAATTCTCCATAGCTCGTGTAGTTGACGAAGTACCATCCTCTGCTTGTGTGGTAAAGGGCCTGAATTCAAAAACTGGAGGTGGGTTCTCATGGAAATGACGAAGAACGGTTCGGTTCTCCTTAATGTTGAAAAATCTAAGGAAACGAGATCTCCACTGAACGTAACAACCGGCAGTGAGCACAGGTGGATTACCATTGCCACCTTGTTCCAAACGAATTTGATTAGCCGTTGCATTGTTGTTGTTGTTTAACACCCCCAAATTACCTTACGCAGCGGAAATACACATTTGGGTGCTAATTACAAACATCGTTATGCAAGACACTTTGAACAATCTCAAAAGTATACATTTGAAATATAAAAGGATAAAATTTTAACTAATGTCTAAAACTTTCAATCCCAAGTAAAACAATTTTTAAAAATATCAGAGTCACATTTAGGTCCCCCAAAGATTTTATCAAATCAACAAACAATTTACCAAAGTACATGACCGTACATTATTATTTTTATGACAAAAGGGAAAGAAAATCCGTTTTAGACCAAACACCTCAAAGCAATCCGCAATCCTTCTCCAGCAAGCTCCATCAGCAGTCCACTTCAATCACCTGAAATACATGCTTAAAATCATCAACACACCGGTTGAGCGAGTCTATAGGTTTTCCAAATCATCATTTGAACACAAGATAAAAATCAATCAAGATTATTTTATAGAATTGCTACGTATCCAATCTATTATTCAGACATTCTGGCATATAGCAATAGCTATAGAATTGTATTAAGCTCATGACACCGACCCCTTAACTTAGTCACCCACGCCTAAAGCCGGCATGACTAGATGAAATTCCAGTGCCCCTACTAGGGTATCAATTGCAAGGATACCAATTCTCATTCTCGTAAAATTATCCTTCGCAGAGGTTACTCAGCGTAATGCCCTGGTCTAGGATAGGGTCGTCAGCCCAATAGTACTATTATTAGAATAAGCGGCTATTCCCAACTCACAACATTAAGTCAGAAGATAGTTAACGGCTCATGAATTTAGGGACTTTTGCAATTTAGGTACTTATTAAATTCAAAACAACAAAGGCAACAAGGCAACATTCGGGTCCAAACAATCAATCATGACTTGTGTTCATTTTACATTCAAATAGCATGTATCCCCCTCGCGGGTTTTAAAATCATTAGACACAATTACAAAAGCGAGGCTATAGACTCACCTGGAGTAATAGCAGTAGCAAGACGATCTTCGACGATAGTTGATGCCCGATAAACACAAAAACCGCAACCTATCAAATAAGGCGCGTTCATCAATAATAAACTCGAGTAAAATCCATACTTAGTAACATCAAACTCAAAATCATAAAATCACGACCAACCCAAAATGAAAACAATACAAGTGACCTTTTACTTCATTCTATATGTTTATTCTATTAGTTAATTCTTTCGATAAAAATCTGTCGGTACACACCAAATGTACAAGCTCATTTACCCCACTTAAACACGTCAAATACTTATGATACTAATCAGAGATGCCCCTTACTATATATAGAAAGACCTGTTAAAAGCCCATCAAAAGATTTTACTTTTAAAGTTCCCTGCCCGACACATCTTTGAACTACAAAAACCGGACAGTTTTACGTCAACAACTCATATAGTCTTTTTGACTTATTTATTTTACTCCGTTTACAAAATCGACACTCGACTTTGAAAATAAACTCAACATCCTCATACTTAACACTTAACATCATTCCATGAGACATTTCAAAATCCTTTTTATAGTCCCCAAGATTCGATCCAAATATCGACAACAATTATATATCGTGCCGATACTCGTCTCTCGGTACACGAATAATCAAACTAACGTAACTTCTTGCTCGTTTGGAGCTAGAAGCTCTACCTTTTATCAAATCGAAGCTAAAAGAATTCTGTACAACATCATCTAAATAGTTTGTTCATTTTAAACAGTAAGTTAGCCAAAATTGGCCTTGAACATACTGATCTAAATTGCCTCTTTAAAAACCATACTAAATCAATTTTCAACCAATTTTAATCAATCTCATAAGCCTAATATCATCCTAATATCATAACCAATAACTTCACTAACCCATAACACACTTGAGTGATCATACAAAAATTTACCCACTCAAAATTTCAAACATGCAATAATTAAAATATACATAAAACAACACAAACAACAACTATATCATAAGAAATTAGATCAAACCTCCATGGATCATCATCAAAAATTAAATGTTCTTGCATGTTGTTAAAAATTACACCAAAATGATCACCATTAAATTTGCAACATCGAATATGTTTTAGTTTTTATGGATTCAAAGTAAAAATTGAAAAATCAATAGATTTGTGGTGGTGGTGGTGGACGGTTTTAGCAAGAACAAGGGAGAGAGAAAGAAAAATTTTGTACACATGCATTCTATGTGTTTGTGTGTAAGATTTTGGTTTATATATGGTGGGTGGAGGGACTATTTTTGCCAACTTGTGATAGTTTTGGTCCAAAATGCAATTAAATAGTTGTAAGGGTGGAAATTGTAAATTGTCAATTTTGAAAATATTTACGAGGCTCGGGTATCATAAAAATACTTTTCAAAAGTTAAAACGCACTCAAAATATGATAATACTATGATCCCGGTTTGACTTAATACGAATTTAAAATAAAAACATCAAAATGTAAACATCGAGACAACAAATGATAAAACACAAAATCTTGGGCATCCGTCAATATCGTGGTCACTAATAATCCTCTCTATTAGTAAAAAGATAAAAATAAGACCTCCAACGTCGGTTTTAAATAAAACCATCAATCATCATATCATTCAACTCATTAAAAATTTCAAAATCATTCGTAAAATAATATTATATAATATTAAATAAATAACCTCGGTTTTGGGTTGTCACATCCTACCCTCCTAAAAGAGAGCGACGTCCCGGCGCTCGGCCCCTCTTATACTCACATTCCATACCTCCAGAACAAATGAGAACTCTTTTCCTTAAAGAAATCCTCATGCTTCCTTCACAATTTCATATTCCACTCCTGGAATTCTTGTATCTTCACAATATAATCCTTACTATGTTTCTACCTCATAAGAACTCTCCACAGTTCTCGTCTTTGAAAAAACAACTTATCTTCAAGTTGAATTCTTTCCTTGTTGTTCCCCAAATAAATTTCTCCCGTCATAACGACACCTTAAGCATAACCACGTTTTCCAATTTCAAACTCCTTCGATTGCCAACATAACTCTTCTGACAACTCCTTATTACTAATACACGATCCTTAACCTATACAATCTTACCAATAGTTACCAACATAAATTCTAGTTCAGTCATTCAATTCCACCTACATTTCTGCAATACACCGAAAACCTAATCTTACGTCTATAACTCACGATCTTTAACCTTCACAAATTGAAGTTATTTATGTACCATCAATAGTACAACCTCGTTACCAGCATTATAATCATCGTCATATAAAAATTCCAACAATTCCTATGTCAATCACACACGCACAAATATATCGTCCCATGTTCGAATCGTCCTTTCACTTTGTCCTTCATTCTCTGTATAACACGCAGTACTCACTCAACTATCACTTTTACTCAAACCAAAATGTGTCGATTACTTGACTTGTGAGATTCCTTCATCACTAAGTCTTACACTCTCAACTTAGATATGTTAGGAGTGCTCAATATTCCATGTCTCACTTGACTTCACAACAAAATCCTTTCCATAAGTTTGACAAAATGTTGAAATCACTTACCTTGACCTCCTTCTCAAATCAGACCACTAACTTAAAATTTCAATATCCTTTCTATCAAGTCTACACTTTTTTTTGCAATTACCAAAACTCAATCCTTAGAAGATTTTTCCTTTTTCTTCCTGATAAGTGCATTAGCTACCACATTCGCCTATCCCGGATGGTAGCGAATCTCGTAATCATAATCACTCAAATCATAACCATCAACATACTCAAGTACTGGATATACAACTGGTAATCCTCTACTCATTTCTTTTATCATCCCAAGAAATTAATTATGAAACACTCTTATGATCCTTAATTATTACTTAATTGATTCCATACAAGTAATATTTCCCACAATCTCAAGCAAACACCACAACTGCATAACCCTTACGAAACACATCACAACAAACTACAAACTATGAATACTTCAAATCCTTTCAATAATGACCACATCGGTGAAGAACACAACTTACCCTTCAGTGTTCAGAATATAGCTTCCTCATCTGATAAGGATCAGATCTCGAAACTTACATTTAGATGTATAAGTGGGACTCACACATCCAATTCTTCGTAGTCAGCTTAATCAATGGTTCAACAATCAGTGAAAAACTTTCGATAAACCTTCGATTATTCCCAGCTTAGACCAATGAATTTAACAGATTTCCGCCGGCGTCGTTGGTACTGACCAATCCTTAATCGTTTCAATCTTGGAAAGATCTTCACGAATACCTTTGTTGTCAATCAACTGCCTTAGAAAATGCAAATATTTCAACTAACAATCACACATAGGAAACATTACATACAATTTCTCTTCTTCCAACCATCCCAAAATTATCCTCATATGCTACTTATGTTCCTCCTTTCCTATTGGAATAAAATAGAATATCTCCAATAGATATAATGACTAACTCATCCTAGCACACCTTACACACAAGATTCACCCAGTCCATGAATACGGCAGACGCGTTCGTCAATTCCAAAAACATCACTTGAAACTTAAAAACACCCACATCAAGTACGAAAAACAACTATAGGAATATCTTCTTCCCTAACTCTCAGTTAGTGATAACCAAAACTCAAAGCGATCTTTGAGTACACATTGGATCCAGACAAGTTGCAAGGATCAAACGAATCATCAATCCTCGGTAATGGATACCGATTCTTGACTGTCAATTTATTAAGCTCTCGATAATCAATACACATCCGAAACAATCCATCCTTCTTGACAAACAACACAAGCGATCACCGTTGGCAACAAAACTTAATCTAATACATCCCTTATCCATCACTTCTCGCAATTGACCGGATAAATCATTCCATTCTGACGGTGCCAAATGATACGGCATACAAATACTACTCAACAGAACGCAGAAGCACTACACAACGAAATGCAGAAGCACTACACAACGAAACGCATAAGCACTACACCTATCGTTTATAACACTCAATCGACACGAACTCCACTTTATGAGGCGGTAGAAACTCTAGAAAACTTTAGGAAAACCCTCATAATACTCTCGAATCATTAACAAATCTCCAAACTTCTCCTCAACTACCCTATCACTAATTACTTGTGCTAGAAATACACCACATCCCTTTTCCACATACTTCCTTGTTTCCAAAAAAGATACTCTCAAACGGAAAGTTCACTCATCAGCTCTCACAGTCAACACTCAGCTTATCAGCAATATCTAAATCAACAGCTATCAGTTTATAGTGAAGATTAGTCGAATCTCAAGCATCAGCAGTTCGCACCACTAACCATTTCATACCAATAATCCACATCCAAAGATTCCAACTCTTTGAGCATCAAGTCGATACTAAACACCTACTTTCCTAATTTCAAGGAACACATTCTTGGTATAGAACTAATACTAGCAACCTTTCCATCGGTTAACTCTACATCATAGTTAATTGTCAATCTTATTAACTCTTCATTGATAAAACAACTGAATCTTTACATTACTACAGTTTCTACCCGATCTGAAATCCAACAACATACTGACGTAAAGAATCTCAAGTAAGAATATACCATTTACAACATTCAGACCTTAAGGTTTGTCAACATCACTCAAACGTAAACCGGAGCGGCAGCATTCCTATCTTGTCAATTTCCTTTCCCTGGACAATTTCCTTGCTTGTGTCCTTTCTTGCCACGGCTAAATCATATCACTACTCCAGGGGTCTAATTCCAGTAACTAATCCTCCTGTCCTACACTTAGCAGCTTTATGACCAGGTTGTCCTAACTCTAGTCGCAAATGTGTAAAATCACCTACATGGTATAGAGTACAACAAACACACTCGAGATTTATCTTGTTATTTCTAGACACAGTGGCAGCACAAATCCCATCATTCCATCCATGGTTTAAATACTGATTTCGATTCTGTCCTTGGTTATTATTATTACTGTAATCATCACAATTCTGACCTTGATTCTGGTTGGACTAAACAGATTCCCACTTTCTCTTATTATTTTCAACAAACTATCTTTCCTATTTTGCACTTTCACGTCCATTAAATCATACGCCATCTGAACAGCTTCATCGAAAGATTTAGGTTTTGATGAAATAGTCTCATCCTTGATATTACTAGACAATCCTCTAATGTACTGCTTCCTTGCCTTACGTTCAATCATAAAAGTGTCAGGACATAACACACATAACTCAGAAAACTTCCCAGTAAGCAGTAATAACATCGTTCCTTAGCACGAATTATCTCAATTCGGGTTCCAACTGTCCTACTTCCTATTTAGGACAAAACCTAGCAGTCAATAGTCCTTTCATCACAGTCCATGTCTTACTATTAGCCACAACCAATCCTAAAGTAGTCACTTGGTTATTCCACCATCTCAGTGTACCATTCTGAAATATAGCAGTAGCAGATTTCACCTTATTAGTTTCTGAACACCCAATAATCTCAAAAGTACCCTCTACCTTATCAATCCAACTATCAATTTTAATGCACTACTAATACCACAAAACTGCGTAGAACCACGCTTCTGAAAACTAACATAAGTACATTCTCTTTAACTTGCAGAACAGCAGCAACACTTCCATCTGGATCAGCAGCATCATCATTATTCTCAGCAGCATCAACTGCAGCATCATCATTATTCTCAACAGCATCATCATTATTCTCAGCAGCATCAACTGCAACACCATTATCTCCAGCACAACTAACTCCAGCATCTTGATTCCTTGTAGTACGATCAACTTCATGTGCTCTAGCAATAACTTGTTCAGTTGTAGTGTTCACAGTAGCAGTCGTTAGTTTTGGCGACGTATTTCAAGAAACTTAGTCACGTAGCGATCTACTAATGACAGAAATATGCTTCCCTTACTCCTTCTTCCATCATCACAGAAGAAACAAACATGATAAGTATACATATCAAGATAAAAGAAGGAATTCTTTATCAGGATGTCTAATGGATACTACATGTGCGAACAACACAAACTACAATGGTTCATCAACCAAAACTCAAAAGAATTAATAGAGATACATCACAAATCATGAGGGTAATTCAAATTGCGTTGAGGATTCAACAAGATAGTGGCAATGTTTGTCACTACAGTCATTTACCGAACAAACTTAAAAGATAATAAGTTCCATCACAATGCTTATGACACAAGGTTTAAATAAGTCCGATCATAAAAAGAAAATAAGATACAAAGAAATCCATTACGCGATTAGTTCCTTAGACACCGGCTCCTCATTCTCCTTAACATTGTTGTCAGCTTCATCAAACTCATCTATTTCTCCCTTTTTGCACTTCAAAGTCAAATGCATAACATGATGGGAGCTCACTCTCAAAATTCAAATACTCACTCATCCACGGAAAATTAATCACCAGGTAAATCTCAGTACAACTTTCAACATTCCTAAACTTCCAAGCTCTATTCAGAATTGATCTTACATGAGACTCCCACTCACTCATCCCTTCAAAACTCACCTACTTCTCTTTAAACCTTTCAATTCATACACACAAATTCATCACAATCGACCCAAGACTAGCAATCTCATCCATCTTCTAAGTCCTAACAAACTCAATTCTCCACATACCAAATTCAACCTTTAAAACAACTTTTCTTTCACATCAACCTTCTAATCACACAAATTTCAATCACATATCTATCAGACATCAACTAGTCAAACATCCTCATACCCGATTCAAGTCGCAAGAAATCAGTAGTAAAATCGTTCATCATCTAGTCTACTGCTCTAGACCCTCGGCAGTATATAAGGTCATTATTTAAAATTATATACATATGCATTACATAAAGAAAATTACGATAACAAGTACTCAACGTACTTTCAACAACACCAATACATCATCAATACATCATCATAGTATTTACTTAATAAATACTTTAAAAATCACTTTAGTTTTAAGGGATACATCTAACTATAAAACAATACAAAACAAATAATCTTACCGGAGCCTTGCGGAGAAGTTGCGTGCTTTTGTAAAATATTTTCGACACCAAAGTTATAGTTTAGGACATTTTTCAAAAATCGACCTAATTCTCTATAACTATAAAGATCTGATTACCAATCTTTAACACCCCCAAATTACCTTGCGCAGCGGAAATACACATTTGGGTGCTAATTACAAACATAGTTATGCAAGACACTTTGAACAATCTCAAAAGTATACATTTGAAATATAAAAGGATAAAATTTTAACCAATGTTTAAAACTTTCAATCCCTAGTAAAACAATTTTTAAAATTATCGGAGTCACATTTTGGTCCCCCAAAGATTTTATCAAATCAACAAACAATTTACCAAAGTACATGACCGTACATTATTATTTTTATGATAAAAGAGAAAGAAAATCCGTTTTAGACCAAATACCTCAAAAGCAATCCCCAATCCTTCTCTAGCAAGCTCCATCAGCAGTCCACTTCAATCACCTGAAATACATGCTTAAAATCATCAACACAACGGTTGAGCGAGTCTATAGGTTTTCCAAATCATCATTTTAACACAAGAGAAAACTCAATCAAGATCATTTAATAGAATTTCTACGTATACAATCTATTATTCAGGCATTCTGGCATATAGCAATAGCTATAGAATTGTATTAAGCTCATGACACCGACCCCTTAACTTAGTCACCCACGACTAAAGCCGGCATGACTAGATGAAATTCTAGTGCCCCTACTAGGGTATCAATTGCAAGAATACCAATTCTCATTCTCATAAAGTTATCCTTCCCAGAGGTTACTCAGCGTAAAGCCCTGGTCTAGGATAGGGTCATCAGCCCAATAGTACTATTATTAGAATAAGCGACTATTCTCAACTCACAACATCAAGTCCGAAGATAGTAAACGGCTCATGAATTTAGGGAATTTTTTAATTTAGGTACTTATACAATTCAAAACAACAAAGGCAACAAGGCAACATTCGGGTCCAAACAATCAATCATGACTTGTGTTATTTTTACTTTCAAATAGCATGTATCCCCCTCGCGGGTTTTAAAATCATTCGACACAATTACAAAAGCGAGGCTATAGACTCACCTGGAGTAATAGCAGTAGCAAGACGATCTTCGACGATAGTTGATGCCCGATAAACATAAAAACCGCAACCTATCAAATAAGGCGCGTTCATCAATAATAAACTCGAGTAAAATCCATACTTAGTAACATCAAACTCGAAATCATAAAATCACGACCAACCCAAAGAGAAAACAATACAAGTGACCTTTTACTTCATTCTATATGATTATTCTATTAGTTAATTCTTTCGATAAAAATCTGTCGGTACACACCAGATGTACAAGCTCATTTACCCCACTTAAACACGTCAAATACTTATGATACTAATCAAAGATGTCCCTTACTATATATAGAAAGACCTGTTAAAATCCCATCAAAAGATTTTACTTTTAAAGTTCCCTGCCCGACACATCTTTGAACTACAAAAACCGGACAGTTTTACGTCAACAACTCATATAGTCTTTTTGACTTATTTATTTTACTCCGTTTACAAAATCGACACTCGACTTTGAAAATAAACTCAACATCCTCATACTTAACACTTAACATCAGTCCATGACACATTTCAAAATCCTTTTTATAGTCCCCGAGATTCGATCCGAATATCGACAACAATTATATATCGTGCCGATACTCGCTCCCGGTACACGAATAATCAAACTAACGTAACTCCGCGCTCGTTTCGAGCTAGAAACTCTACCTTATATCAAATTGAAGCGAAAAGAATTCTCTACAACATCATCTTATTAGTTTGTTCATTTTCAAACAGTAAGTTAGCCAAAATTGGCCTTGAACCTACTGATCTAAATTGCCTCTTTAAAAACCATACTAAATCAATTTTTTAACAAATTTTAATCAATCTCATAAACCTAAAATCATCCTAATATCATCACTAACAACTATACTAACCCATAACAGACATGAATGATCATACAAAAATTTACCCACTCAAAATTTCAAACATGCAATAATTAAAATATACATAAAACAACACGAACAACAACTATATCATAAGAAATTATATCAAACCTCCATGGATCATCATCAAAAATTAAATGTTCTTGCATGTTGTTAAAAATTACACCAAAATGATCACCATTAAATTTGCAACATGGGATATGTTTTAGTTTTTATGGATTCAAAGTAAAAATTGAAAAATCAATGGATTTGTGGTGGTGGTGGTGGACGGTTTTTAGCAAGAACAAGGGAGAGAGAAAGAAAATTTGTGTACACATGCATTCTATGTGTTTGTGTGTAAGATTTTTGTTTATATATGGTGGGTGGAGGGACTAGTTTTGCCAACTTATGATAGTTTTGGTCCAAAATGCAATTAAATAGTTGTAAGGGTGGAAAATGTAAATTGTCAATTTTGAAAATATTTACGAGGCTCGGGTTTCGTAAAAATACTTTTCAAAAGTTAAAACGCACTCAAAATATAATAATAATATGATCCCGGTTCGACATAATACGAACTTAAAATAAAAACGTCAAAATGTAAACATCGAGACAACAAATGATAAAACATAAAATCTTGGGCATCCGTCGATATCGTGGTCACTAATAATCCTCGCTATTAGTAAAAAGATAAAAATAAGACCTCCAACGTCGGTTTTAAATAAAATCATCAATCATCATATCATTCAACTCATTAAAAATTTCAAAATCTTTCGTAAAATAATATTATATAATATTAAATAAATGACCTCGGTTTTGGGTTGTCACATGTTGTTATTACACTGGTGATTACTTGTGAATGTATTAGGATCTTAGTGGATTTTTTGTGATGAGGTCTGATTTAAAATTTCGAAGTGTTCCGAGAATTTTCAGTCCGACAATAAATTCCTCAGTCCAACAAAAAATTCCTCAGTCCGACAAAACGGTAAGCCGAAAAATTTTGTATCGCCAAATTTTGAAATTGAGTTAGAAATAGCAAAAAACTAGTAGGGAAAAAATTTGAATTTACTTGACCTAAATTTTTAACTTTTTTTTTTAATCTTCGTGTAAACTATGATCCGGGACTAGTGTAGATAGTGGTAAGTCTAATAAGTACTCAAACAAAATTTAGGTGTCCATCATAATACTCATCAGAATGTCCATCGCAATACCCATCGGAATGTCCATTGCAATACTTATCGGAATACCCATCGCAATGTGTGATCGCAATATAATATCGCAATATGTGATCGCAATATCAGATCGCAATATGGATCGCAATATCAGATCGCAATATGGATCGCAATATCAGATCACTATATGGAACGCAATATCAGATCGCAATATGGATCGCAATATCAGATCGTAATATGAATCGCAATATAGATCACAATATTAGGTCGCAATATGGATCGCAATATCATATCGCAATATGGATCGCAATATCAGATCGCAATACGTGAAACCCTCAAACCTTGTGATCGGAATAAGTCCCACTGTTCTCGGATAATACATCACTATTCGAGATTTTTAGCCTAAAAATGATCCAAGCACCCAAAAATTTGTGTTTTTAACCAAAGTAACAATACCAAATCACTACCAATAGTATGTAGATGATTTGTATCAAGAATAAACCATAAAAACACAAAAAAAATGGTACGTGAGTTTTAGATCAAAAGAGGCACGAAAAATCAAGAACACAACAGACGAATCTTCAATCACCTATCCACTATAGGCTCTTGATAGCAAATGTTAATCCCAAATCAATCCATAGCACAAGATTTAGAGTAGAAAGAGAAGAAAGTTAGAGAGAGAAACTAGAGAGAGAAAGTAGGGAGAGTGGTGGAAGGTTACACTTTTACTAGGTGAAAAGAAATGAACCAACACCCTCTTCCACACATGGAAGAGGGTATATATACCTACGAACCACATGGGCTTTCCATGAGCCATGGGTTTGTTTCCATGGGACAGGCTTGGCTTGTCTTGGGTTTAGAGCCCCTAACTTATACAATATTAGCTTAAAGTCCAAGCCCGGTTTTCCCGACTAACCCATTACAATACAAGACCATTAACGACTAAGATGACCTATTACATTCTTGTTCGACTATATATAAAATATAGGGCCAACAGGACTCCTATTTAAAGGGCGCTGAGACCTAACTTTAGGGGAAGTGATCCTAGTTAAAGGGCACTTATTTCCATTTGTAATAAAGGCCCTACCAGTGGGTTTCCATTGCCATCCAACTTGGGTGAATTTCTTCCCCGTTGGTTTCCATTTAAGGTTGGTCCTAATGGCATACATTTCATTAACATAGTCAACAAGGCATAAATCATGACGCTGAGAAAACATACATTCATTACAATTCTAACATCTCAAATTAGAATTCATATTTTGCTTAGGCTGCGCAGAGGTTTTTGTCTTGGCTACATGATTCTTTTTATTCAAAACTGAATTAACATTCGTAGGGTGAACTTCTACTTTCTTCTACATAGTGCTACTAGTGGAGGGCTTGATCCTATCTTCCTTTACTCGAGATCTTTTAGCCTTAGTAGATGAAGTTACTCCTGTAGAAGGCAAAGGAACATTAGTGGTAGATTTTGATTTAGCCTTGTTGTCTACACCTAGAGTTAACGACGTTTTAGCTCATGGAGTCTTATTGAATGGAGTTATGGCAATGGGTTGTTGTTTGAGTGGTGCAGAACTCGGTTGTCCTATGCAATTCAGATACACTAAGCATTGTTGTACCCTCTCAATGTATGCATGAGCAGAGTAATAGTGACTGTTTGAGGGATCTAGCTCATATAGTTCATCTAAAATATCCCTATCAAGATGCACATGCTTAATTGCATTCTTCATATAGTCCATATATGATAGAGGATTCTTCTTATGATACGGGTTCTTAGTAATCACCAATTTGTTTGCTTTTGGAGCACTAGAGGACGGTATAGATATTGTAGCTGGGTTATCAACAACTTCTTATCCTTTGAGATGAAGTGTCTCCTTTAACTCAGCCAAAACCATGTTTTTTTCTATGAGTTGAATGTTTAAGTCAGAGATTTCCTCACACTTTTGGTTTAGTTGGTCAACAAGTTACTTTTGCTCTGCCACATTAAAAGCGAAATGTTTTTCTAGTGAACCATAAATTTGTGAAAACCCCTACTTTACTCTTTCAGACTCCGCTAGCATAGGTACGATTCTATTTTCTAAGGCATGGTTTTTATTCTCTACAGCCTCTAGTTCCACGTTCTATACTAATGACTCTCTCTTAAGTCTCATGATTTCTTCCTCTGATGCCTGAACCACCTGAATCATCTTGTCACTTGTCTCAACGTTGTTTTCACAATCATTCGTTATTAAAAGAGTTTCAGTTTTACATTTTTGTTCAATTTTAAGAGATATACAATGTTGTCGAAGCCCGTCAAAATGTTTTGAAAGTGTTTTATAAGAATCTTGAAGCTTTAAAAATTCAGCGTCAGATTTATGACAAGAATGATTATCTACATCATTTATAGGCTCAACAATATTCACAGAGAGATCATGCACATCTTCACATTTATTCACAACAGATGTAATCTCATTAGCACAAGTAATAGTCACAACTTTCATCACATCGAGAGACACCACTTGTTCCAAGAATCGGTCGTATTCGGATAAATTCTTTTATTTCTCAATTAAATGTATCTCATAGGCATCATCCATTTCATAGAAAACTTTTTGACCTTCTGCCATTTCAAAATTTAGATTTTATCCAAGATTGATAAAACCCTCTTAAAGGTTTTGTACAAACGGAACGGTCTCTTTCTCAAACACCGATTTAATGTGTTCGAAAGCCCATTCTCTGTCGGTTTGAGCCGTTAGATTCTTATATTCCTTAATGACCTTGTCAAAACTGGCTAAGTACCGTTTAATCTCTTTCACGCTTAACAATAGTGTACATACCGGTGGAAGAACCTTTGGAATTTACTTAGGTTCATCCGAGTTGACAAGTGTAGGAAATGTACTAGGGTTTTCTCTGGTAGACACGTAAGTTGGTGTATCGATAAATTCCCTTTGTATATTAAGCGAGTTCTAAAATCCGTCTTTGCATACTCTTTATTAAGCTTATCATCATCAACACAACGGTTGAGCGAGTCTATAGGTTTTCCAAATCATCATTTTAACACAAGAGAAAACTCAATCAAGATCATTTAATAGAATTGCTACGTATACAATCTATTATTCAGGCATTCTGGCATATAGCAATAGCTATAGAATTGTATTAAGCTCATGACACCGACCCCTTAACTTAGTCACCCACGACTAAAGCCGGCATGACTAGATGAAATTCTAGTGCCCCTACTAGGGTATCAATTGCAAGAATACCAATTCTCATTCTCATAAAATTATCCTTCCCAGAGGTTACTCAGCGTAATGCCCTGGTCTAGGATAGGGTCATCAGCCCAATAGTACTATTATTAGAATAAGCGACTATTCCCAACTCACAACATCAAGTCAGAAGATAGTAAACGGCTCATGAACTTAGGGACTTTTTCAATTTAGGTACTTATACAATTCAAAACAACAAAGGCAACAAGGCAACATTCGGGTCCAAACAATCAATCATGACTTGTGTTATTTTTACTTCCAAATAGCATGTATCCCACTCGCTTGTTTTAAAATCATTCGACACAATTACAAAAGCGAGGCTATAGACTCACCTAGAGTAATAGCAGTAGCAAGACGATCTTCGACGATAGTTGATGCCCGATAAACATAAAAACCGAACCTATCAAATAAGGCGCGTCCATCAATAATAAACTCGAGTAAAATCCATACTTAGTAACATCAAACTCGAAATCATAAAATCACGACCAACCCAAAGAGAAAACAATACAAGTGACCTTTTACTTCATTCTATATGATTATTCTATTAGTTAATTCTTTCGATAAAAATCTGTCGGTACACACCAGATGTACAAGCTCATTTACCCCACTTAAACACGTCAAATACTTATGATACTAATCAGAGATGTCCCTTACTATATATAGAAAGACCTGTTAAAAGCCCATCAAAAGATTTTACTTTTAAAGTTCCCTGCCCGACACAACTTTGAACTACAAAAACCAGACAGTTTTACGTCAACAACTCATATAGTCTTTTTGACTTATTTATTTTACTCCGTTTACAAAATCGACACTCGACTTTGAAAATAAACTCAACATCCTCATACTTAACACTTAACATCAGTCCATGACACATTTCAAAATCCTTTTTATAGTCCCCGAGATTCGATCCAAATATCGACAACAATTATATATCGTGCCGATACTCGTCTCCCGGTACACGAATAATCAAACTAACGTAACTCCGCGCTCGTTTGGAGCTAGAAACTCTACCTTATATCAAATTGAAGCGAAAAGAATTCTATACAACATCATCTTATTAGTTTGTTCATTTTCAAACAGTAAGTTAGCCAAAATTGGCCTTGAACCTACTGATCTAAATTGCCTCTTTAAAAACCATATTAAATCAATTTTTTAACAAATTTTAATCAATCTCATAAACCTAAAATCATCCTAATATCATCACTAACAACTTTACTAACCCATAACAGACTTGAATGATCATACAAAAATTTACCCACTCAAAATTTTAAACATGCAATAATTAAAATATACATAAAACAACACGAACAACAACTATATCATAAGAAATTATATCAAACCTCCATGGATCATCATCAAAAATTAAATGTTCTTGCATGTTGTTAAAAATTACACCAAAATGATCACCATTAAATTTGCAACATGGGATATGTTTTAGTTTTTATGGATTCAAAGTAAAAAATGAAAAATCAATGGATTTGTGGTGGTGGTGGTGGACGGTTTTAGCAAGAACAAGGGAGAGAGAAAGAAAAATTTTGTACACATACATTCTATGTGTTTGTGTGTAAGATTTTGGTTTATATATGGTGGGTGGAGGGACTAGTTTTGCCAACTTATGATAGTTTTGGTCCAAAATGCAATTAAATAGTTGTAAGGGTGGAAAATGTAAATTGTCAATTTTGAAAATATTTACGAGGCTCGGGTTTCGTAAAAATACTTATCAAAAGTTAAAACGCACTCAAAATATTATAATAATATGATCCCGGTTCGACATAATACGAACTTAAAATAAAAACGTCAAAATGTAAACATCGAGACAACAAATGATAAAACATAAAATCTTGGGCATCCGTCGATATCGTGGTCACTAATAATCCTCGCTATTAGTAAAAAGATAAAAATAAGACCTCCAACGTCGGTTTTAAATAAAATCATCAATCATCATATCATTCAACTCATTAAAAATTTCAAAATCTTTCGTAAAATAATATTATATAATATTAAATAAATGACCTCGGTTTTGGGTTGTCACATGTTGTTATTAGACTGGTGATTACTTGTGAATGTATTAGGATCTTAGTGGATTTTTTGTGATGAGGTGTGATTTAAAATTTTGAAGTGTTCCGAGAATTTTCAGTCCGACAATAAATTCCACAGTCCAACAATAAATTCCTCAGTCCGACAAAACGGTAAGCCGAAAAATTTTGTATCGCCAAATTTTGAAATTGAGTTAGAAATAGCAAAAAACTAGTAGGGAAAAAATTTGAATTTACTTGACCTAAAATTTTTAACTTTTTTTTAATCTTCGTGTAAACTATGATCCGGGACTAGTGTAGATAGTGGTAAGTCTAATAAGTTCTCAAAAAAAATTTAGGTGTCCATCACAATACTCATCGGAATGTCCATCGCAATACCCATCGGAATGTCCATTGCAATACTTATCGGAATACCCATCGCAATGTGTGATCGCAATATCATATCGCAATATGTGATCGCAATATCAGATCGCAATATGGATCGCAATATCAGATCGCAATATGGATCGCAATATCAGATCACTATATGGAACGCAATATCAGATCGCAATATGGATCGCAATATCAGATCGCAATATCAGATCGCAATATGAATCGCAATATAGATCGCAATATTAGGTCGCAATATGGATCGCAATATCAGATCGCAATATGGATCGCAATATCAGATCGCAATACGTGAAACCCTCAAACCTTGTGATCGGAATAAGTCCCACTGTTCTCGGATAATACATAACTATTCGAGATTTTTAGCCTAAAAATGATCCAAGCACCCAAAAATTTTGTGTTTTTAACCAAAGTTACAATACCAAATCACTACCAATAGTATGTAGATGATTTGTATCAAGAATAAACCATAAAAACACAAAAAAATTGGTACGTGAGTTTTAGATCAAAAGAGGCACGAAAAATCAAGAACACAACACACGAATCTTCAATCACCTATCCACTATAGGCTCTTGATAGCAAATGTTAATCCCAAATCAATCCATAGCACAAGATTTAGAGTAGAAAGAGAAGAAAGTTAGAGAGAGAAACTAGAGAGAGAAAGTAGGGAGAGTGGTGGAAGGTTACACTTTTACTAGGTGAAAAGAAATGAACCAACACCCTCTTCCACACATGGAAGAGGGTATATATACCTACGAACCACATGGGCTTTCCATGGGCCATGGGTTTGTTTCCATGGGACAGGCTTGGCTTGTCTTGGGTTTAGAGCCCCTAACTTATACAATATTAGCTTAAAGTCCAAGCCCGGTTTTCCCGACTAACCCATTACAATACAAGACCATTAACGACTAAGATGACCTATTACATTCTTGTTCGACTATATATAAAATATAGGGCCAACAGGACTCCTATTTAAAGGGTGCTGAGACCTAACTTTAGGGGAAGTGATTCTAGTTAAAGGGCACTTACTTCCATTTGTAGTAAAGGCCCTACCAGTGGGTTTCCATTGCCATCCAACTTGGGTGAATTTCTTCCCCGTTGGTTTCCATTTAAGGTTGGTCCTAATGGCATACATTTCATTAACATAGTCAACAAGGCATAAATCATGACGCTGAGAAAACATACATTCATTACAATTCTAACATCTCAAATTAGAATTCATATTTTGCTTAGGCTGCACAGAGGTTTTTGTCTTGGCTACATGATTCTTTTTATTCAAAACTGAATTAACATTCGTAGGGTAAACTTCTACTTTCTTCTGCATAGTGCTACTAGTGGAGGGCTTGATCCTATCTTTCTTTACTCGAGATCTTTTAGCCTTAGTAGATGAAGTTACTCCTGTAGAAGGCAAAGGAACATTAGTGGTAGATTTTGATTTAGCCTTGTTGTCTACACCTAGAGTTAACGACGTTTTAGCTCATGGAGTCTTATTGAATGGAGTTATGGCAATGGGTTGTTGTTTGAGTGGTGCAGAACTCGGTTGTCCTATGCAATTCAGATACACTAAGCATTGTTGTACCCTCTCAATGTATGCATGAGCAAAGTAATAGTGACTGTTTGAGGGATCTATCTCATATAGTTCATCTAAAATATCCCTAGCAAGATGCACATGCTTAATTGCATTCTTCATATAGTCCATATATGATAGAGGATTCTTCTTATGATACGGGTTCTTAGTAATCACCAATTCGTTTGCTTTTGGAGCACTAGAGGACGGTATAGAGATTGTAGCTGGGTTATCAACAACTTCTTATCCTTTGAGATGAAGTGTCTCCTTTAACTCAGCCAAAACCATGTTTTTTTCTATGAGTTGAATGTTTAAGTCAGAGATTTCCTCACACTTTTGGTTTAGTTGGTCAACAAGTTTCTTTTACTCTGCCACATTAAAAGCGAAATGTTTTTCTAGTGAACCATAAATTTGTGAAAACCCCTACTTTACTCTTTCAGACTCCCCTAGCATAGGTATGATTCTATTTTCTAAGGCATGGTTTTTATTCTCTACAGCCTCTAGTTCCACGTTCTATACTAATGACTCTCTCTTAAGTCTCATGATTTCTTCCTCTGATGCCTGAACCACCTGAATCATCTTGTCACTTGTCTCAACGTTGTTTTCACAATCATTCGTTATTAAAAGAGTTTCAGTTTTACATTTTTGTTCAATTTTAAGAGATATACAATGTTGTCGAAGCCCGTCAAAATGTTTTGAAAGTGTTTTATAAGAATCTTGAAGCTTTAAAAATTCAGCGTCAGATTTATGACAAGAATGATTATCTACATCATTTATAGGCTCAACAATATTCACAGAGAGATCATGCACATCTTCACATTTATTCACAACAGATGTAATCTCATTAGCACAAGTAATAGTCACAACTTTCATCACATCGAGAGACACCACTTGTTCCAAGAATCGGTCGTATTCGGATAAATTCTTTTATTTCTCAATTAAATGTATCTCATAGGCATCATCCATTTCATAGAAAACTTTTTGAACTTCTTCCATTTCAAAATTTAGATTTTATCCAAGATTGATAAAACCCTCTTAAAGGTTTTGTACAAACGGAACGGTCTCTTTCTCAAACACCGATTTAATGTGTTCGAAAGCCCATTCTCTGTCGGTTTAAGCCGTTGGATTCGTATATTCCTTAATGACCTTGTCAAAACTGGCTAAGTATCGTCTAATCTCTTTCACGCCTAACAATAGTGTACTTACCGGTGGAAGAACCTTTGGAATTTACTTAGGTTCATCCGAGTTGACAAGTGTAGGAAATGTACTAGGGTTTTCTCTGGTAGACACGTAAGTTGGTGTATCGATAAATTCCCTTTGTATATTAAGCGAGTTCTAAAATCCGTCTTTGCATACTCTTTATTAAGCTTATCATAATCAAACTTAGGGTGTGTCAAAATCATTTTTGACCGCTTCTCTTCAACTAGTGACATATTCTCGGAGTAATCCAGAACAACAATCGGATCTAAGAGCAATCCTAATTTAGTTGCATCATAAAGTCTTGGGTTGTGGATAAAAGCTTGCTTTGTATAACCCGGGTTAGGTGGAAGGTCTTGTAGACGCGATAAGTTAAATTCCTTGAAAGATGAGTCAAACAAATGTACTAAGTGAGAAGCGGAGTATTGTTTCAAAGGCAAATTATCAATCTTTTTAATTTGATTAGACGCAATAATTTCCGTTTCATCCTTTTTAGACTCGAGTATTTCAAAATCCGTTTTAAGTTTTTGAAAATTAGTAACGACTAACTCTTTCTCTTTAAGTTCTTTTGAAAGATTTGCTCTTAAATGTTCAATCTCTAGTAAATGATGCATTTGGACTTTCCTAAACTCATCAAACTCTGGATTAGTTAAGGTATTGGTCGAGGAAGTTAATTCCAAGGTTTGAACCTTTTCCTCATACAAAGCAAGGTTGGCAGATAAAGGTCTGGTTAACACTTAGTGTTTCAAGGACCGCAGTATTCATTTGGCCAAGCATAGACGTCAAAACCATTACCAAATCTTGTTGAGCAGGAGAATTCGTATTCTTAATAGCTCCCGGTTGTATTTCACGCAAAGTCTGAGGACTTGCATTGATATTTCTATCATTGTTTGTCTCCAAGTTTGAATTACTAACCACCGGAGGCTCGTCCGGATACTAAGACACTTGCTCAACTTGATAAGGTACAATACTAGTATCATTGGTAGTAGTTGGTACCTTAGAGATTTGGTTAGATCCATAAAGCGAGAGATTTTCCATAAGAGCTGCCTTGGCGGTGTTATAGTCATCACAGTCAGATTCATATGCATCGAGATCATCTGCTTGATACGCTAAATTGTGAGTGAAAGCTGTTGTGATTCCCTCATCGTCCAAAACTCCTGGATCCGCGAGAAATGATTACTCCTCTTCATCTAATTCACGGCCATTTGCTTGAGATTTGACGAACATAACCTTCTCTTCAAACCACGAAGCATCCCTTCTTCTTTTGGGTTGCTTACACTCCCTAGCCATATGTCCTTCCCCTTTGTAGTTGTAGCAGATAATCATCTTCACTTTGCCAATAGTATTTCCTCTTGGATCCGTGTTAAATGGGTGAGCACCGGTATTTGATGAACTTGGTCTCCCCTGAAGTGGTTGTGTGGCAATCCGTCAATTTGAGGTCATTATTTTATTCTCAAGTATTATTTATAATCATTATTTTATTGTTAGATTATGAACTCACTTACTTTTGGGAAGAAATTGGGGTTTACATCTTAAAGTAGCATCGTCTACGTCTAAACCGGAGAGCTCTACGTTACGTGTTTACGTTTACATACTCCGTTTTTATGACAGTCTGACATTTTCAGATAATAAATTTATTCTCGTATATTATTTTGAAATTTTAGTTTGTGTAGGTACATGAAAACCCATATTTACGTGATGAAATTAGGGCCCACGTGTATAATTTAACGTCTTTTACGATTAAACCGGGAACCCTAAGTTTACGTATTTACGCTTTTGTGCTCCGCTTTTTATGAGACTATTTTTATTAGAATCGTTTTGTGTCGTAGTTTCAGAATTTGCAAAAACGTTTTTCGTAAATTGACCTGAGGGCACGTAAATCGAGGAAACTAGAATCGAGGAGTACCCGTAAATTAGTGGAGATGAGACAAGTGGGACACTTGTCCCACCACCACCTTTTTTGTCAAAAATATAACAAGTATGAGACACTTGTCTCATACACTTGCAAAACCACTTAACACCAAAACCACCAACTCATCTCTCACACACACACACTCATGCAAACCTTCACAAGAAAGTTTATCAATCTCTCTTCCTTTCTCCCCTTTGCCATCCAACACCATCATTAAATCACCATCATCATCAAAATTTGACCTACAACTTTATCAACAATTCACATATGTTGATCACTATTTGAAAGGAGGCTATTTGGAGGTGATTATAACTTATAAAAAGTAGTTTTTATAAGGTTCAAGGGATGATTTCAAGAAGAAGTTTATATACTTGGATATTTCTAAAAGTTGCTTTCAAAAAGCTAAAGATTTGGTTACAAAAACCAAGCCTTGTTCATCATAAATATCATCTTTTCATCATATTGGTTGGTATAGGGATCATTTTCTTTCTATCATCCTATTATTTTTGTAATTATACTTGTCTATTTATTTAAAAAGTATATGTAAAAGATCTATGAATGATGATCAAGTGATTGCATGGGGATTTTATGTCATTAGATTAAGTTGATGAGGCTAAATCTACAAGTAAAAGTTGTTAAAATATCACTAGATAAGTAGTCTGTTAAAAACAGTAACTTTCAATATTTTACTTGGTTAAATGGATGAGATTATTAGATATACAAATAGAGAATTGATTTTTACATAAGTGGTGAATTGGTCATACAATGGAATGTTAAAAATGAGCAAGATATGGCAAAAACACTTTTGTGATACTAATCTGTCTGTTCTGTATTGGACGAATTATTAAAAATACTTAGAAGTTGTTTGAGCAGAAGATACAGTAGAGTTATTTATAACACATATCATGTAGTTTATACAGTAAAAATTTGAGGTTCCAATTCATTGTAGAATTCAAAATATAATAAAAATGGTGGACTTGAAATTCTATATCAGATTTAACTAAAGTATATATTATTAAAATAGCACTCAAAGTGAAATACTATATAAAATAAGTATGTATAAGTTAATAAATTGATATAACTAATATAAAATATGTTTATACACTATAATAAGTAAATATTACATTTTATAAAAATAAAACTCAAATGTTTTCTAAAACTACAAACTATATATAAGTTTTACGTCTTTTCGGCTTAAACCATAGATTAACGTTTTCGCCAAATAAAACTTAGATGGTCGGACCCGTCTAATGTAACATTTTTACAGAACATATACTGATATGTAAACACACTTGACAAGTAAAAATCGACAAGACCGAGCTTTATAACTAATGGACCCTAATGGGCTAAATCAGCCTTGTTGGACCACCAGACCCAACTAGTTTGGTTTAATATTATTGGACTTACTCATGGGCTTAACCAACTTGGGCCCAACATATGAGTATGGGTCTGGTCTTAAAAAGATAAACAGACTAATATAATGTATTATACTCTTAATGGGCTTATTGGGCCTTAATATGTAAATGGGATAAAACTAGTATAACTAGACTAAGTTAACTAGTACATAACAACTAGTAATATTGTGTAAGGAAATAAAACCCCACTTGATCATCATGTTATGACATCATTACATATACATAACAACTTTTATAAAGTTATTTGACGATAGTCTAAGACCGAGTATTATTTGTTTAGGTTTCCCGTGATCGAGGCACGTACCGTACATCCTAGTTGCCGATAACCCGCCTTTCCCAGCCAAAGTGAGTTCATAGCATCACACTCTTTTAAATGTTATGTGAAATGTTTTATAAACCCACGAGGGAGATAACATGCTAGTTTTAATAAAGATAGAACATAAGTGGTCCTGATTGTATGTTTATTGATATGGACCCGATTGATTGAATGACCCAATGAATGATTGAAATGGATTATTATTAGTTAGGTTATGTCACTATAAGTCCCATTAGCATGAAATGTGAACTACCCGAAGTGGTAGACGCTTATGCATATAATAGTACTATTTGGGGAAGATCACCCCAGTTCGCGCCTTGACGGTTGATTCCCGTCGTGCCACATTGATTGGTAAGCGAATTTATGTATGAGAGGGATATATTTAGTTTGATTATTGTGACGACACGCTGTTTTAAATGGGAAAATGAAATCTGGGCTAGCTACCCGATATAATTTATAGAAAGGTAACAATGTCATGCGGCTTATAATAATCCGATAATAATAATGATAATGGAAAAACTAAGGTTGCGGTCTAAGGAATAACGTATGATATGTGATTTGAATTATAAATATATTGCCTGACTAGCAATATAGGGTCTTATTTATGATTATACACGTGTTATGGTTTTACATAACTGTTATATATAACGGTTTTTATTATTTTATAAACAACGTTATAAAACGTATTGAATGGTGTTGTTACGACAATGATTTGTATGAAATGTTTTTGGCCTAAGATATGATTTACGACAATGATTCATATCAAATGCTTAAGGCCTATGTTATGATTTACGACAATGATTCGTATAAAATGTTTTTGACCTATGTTCTGGTCTATGACAAATAATTGTACAAAAATGTTTTTCGGTAATGATTATATACCGGTTTTATGATTAGTGGTTATTATAATACTCTATGGACTCGCTCAGTGTTTCGCTGACTTTTAACATGTTTTATCTCAGGTACTTGAAGGTAATTCTCGGGAAGACGACAAGAATTTATGGCCCGCATTTGAATAAAAATTTCCATTCAAATGTTTTGTAAATTTATAAGATATACTTTGACCTGAGGACCTATGTAATTTGAAATTTATGAATTGAAAATGCTTTGTTATTAAACGACGCGACTTTTAAGCGTTGTCTATGATTTGAGTAATGTGCTATCCCGTAACACCAACGACTCTTCCACTGATTTGAAATGTAGAATATTTGGGGGTGTTACAGTTTGGTACCAGAGCTCTCGTTATAGAGAACGAAAGATTTTTAAAACCAAGGTTTTGAATAAAACATTTCAAAAAACTTTTAACTATAAATATTTTTAAATAAATATTTTGAGTAAAAAGTTTAAAAATCTTTTGACTATAAAGGTGCCGAAGAATTCTCGAGTTACCGACAAGGCCAGACTGAGAAGTGTTATTTTAATATATATATATATATATATATATATATATATATATATATATATATATATATATATATATATATATATATATATATATATATATATATATACTAGCCTTTAGACCCGTCCGGTGGACGGGCTAACTTTTAAGTATATATTTTTAAATAAAAATTAAAGTTATGTGTGTTTGTATTAGAAGTTTAGTATATGTAGTGTTAGTTATGACATTAATATTTTAATAATGTAACATAAAATAGACAAAAATAACGTAGTCTAAAATAATTTATTTTTTTAAGAATATTATGAGTTAATTGAATTCGCATACGTTAACGTTATGAATAAATTTTGTATATAAAATTTTTTAAAATTTAATAATATTGTATAAATATTTTAAGTATTTTTGAATTTTATGAGGTAATAAGTTTTGCATATGTTAATGTTATGAAAAACTTTTTTACATTATTTTTTTTTGAAATTAATATTATTGTTATTATTTTTTGTCACCTGTATAATATAGCAACACTATATAGCCCTACACTAAACATGGCAGTCCGAATATCTTAAAATATTTTCATTTTAGTAAGTCAAACTATTGTGAATCATTTGTAATTCTTATTTTCTTTTTAATAAATTACATATGTCATTTTTATAGAGTTTTTTATTTAAGGCATTATTTTTAATTCCTATTTTCTTTTTGAAGCATTTTATGGAAACCCTTTAATGAATTACATGTGTCATTTTTATAAAATTTTGTATTTAAGACATTTTTTCACCATTCTTTTTATACAATTTTGTATTTAAGGCATTGTTTCACCATCCTTTTTAGAATTTTGTATTTAAGGTATCATTTGTAATTTCTTACATGTGTAATTTTTATAGAATTTTGTATTTAAGGCATTGTTTCACCATTCTTTTTATAACATTTGTATTTAAGGCATTGTTTCACCATTCTTTTTATAGAACTTTATATTTAAAGCATCATTTGTAATTCCTATTTTCTTTTTGAAGCATTTTTAGAATCTTGTATTTAAGGCATTGTTTTACCATTTTTTATAGAATATTTGTATTTAAGGCATCATCTGTAATTCCTATTTTCTTTTTGAAATATTTTATGGAAACCCTTTAATTCTTTACATGTGTCATTTTTATTGAGTTTTGTATTTAAGGCATTGTTTAACTATTCTTTTTATAGAATTTTGTATTTAAGGCATTGTTTCACCATCCTTTTTATAGAATTTTATATTTAAAGCATCATTTGTAATTCCTATTTTCTTTTTCAAGCATTTTTAGAATTTTGTATTTAAGGCATTATTTTACCATCCTTTTTATAGAATTTTGTATTTAAGGCATCATTTGTAATTCCTATTTTCTTTTTAAAGTTTTTTATGTAAACCCTTTAATGAATTACATGTGTCATTTTTATAGAATTTTGTATATAAGGTATTGTTTCACCATCCTTCCTATATAAGGGTTTTATATATATATATATAACTTGGATTATATATATGTTGTAATTTAATTACATGATTGTTTAATGATTATTCTAATACTTATACGAGATATTTATACGACATAGATTGTTACAAGAAACCCTACATCTTCTAGCAAATCGATCGAAACTATTCTTGTAGGAAATCTAGCTATTCTAGATCTAAACCAAGTTGTGGATCTTCATAATCCAAACAGAATGGTTGATATTTGTAGAAATGTTGATGTTAGTTGATTGTGATATTGAAGATGAATTGTCGAGATTAAATATGATATCGATGTCATGACAATCTTTCCTTGTAGAGTGGAGTTTGACAAAACCTCACCACCTGGAAATGTGTCATCTGATTCGGTGTCACCCAATTCTTAAAATTTAAATCGAAAAGGTAAATGTTGCATTTGAGTCTGAGATTGGAATCCTTATCCAAAAGCCTCATGCCACTAGTACCTTTCCGAGAAGTCTATTTGAGTGTGTGAGTCATTTCTTTCTCGTGACCCATTTGATAGTTATTGTTATAAGAGCTATAGAAATGGAATTAAGTGTTGTTCATATCGAGCTTTTATTGCCCTATCAAGGTCTAAGAATAAGGTTGAAATTATTAGAGAATGTGGTAGGATGTCGCATTGAGTATAAGTTGGTTGAAACTTGAATAAAGTCAAATTTAACTCGTATAGAATATGAGATTGTTAAGAGGAAGTCGTTATGTATTGTGTTTGAATTATAAGGTTTTAAATGATTGTTGGTTCGTGTTAAGGGTTGTTCCTAGGCCATTGTCCAATGACGAGGATGCCTATTGTCCAAGAAATAAATTGAATAGATCTTCTTCTGAATTGGGACCGATGGATCTTCCGGGACAGGTGGAACACCTAATGACTCTTGTAGATTAGTATTCATTGTAGTATCTTTTAAAATCCCTAACTTAACTGAGACATCAGTTGGTAGGATGATTCCTTGGAATTTTATGACATGGCGACACGTAATGTGTTACGGTATAATTTTTGATTTGTTTGTGCTTAATGAAAAGACTACCTTTGATTGCTAATTCTACATGTATCGATGTTATCTATCTTTTCTTGCTTCTTCCTAATGTTCGCATTAGTGATGCAACCATTGAACAAGTACTCATTTATGATAGAGTTGCGTTGTAGATTCTTCTCTTTGTATTCCTGTGTGCCATCGAGGTCATGAACCTCATGATTATTTGGCTAAGCTCATTTCCTATCATATTGTAATTAGTTCTTGGTGAACAAGTCGTCATCACTCCTTTTGCATATCACTCATTGTTTTGATAAGTAATACAATACCATCTGGGGGAAAGTATGAAATTCTTATTTTTATATGAGTTATTTAAATCGGTACTATTAGTAGTTACGGTCGAAATAAAGGTTTTATTAAACATCTTGTAAATGGAATTGCTTTCATAATGATGAACATTTCGGTAAAATCATTTTTATTTTTATTTCATAATTAAAAATTAATATTTATTTTAAACATGATGAAAAAATTTTGACGAACTGAGTACTGCATCGTTAATCCTAAGTTGTACATAGAAGCGCGCCTACGTACAATTTGGAAGGGACCATGCAAGGCTGATTAGTAGTCACCATGAAATTGTTAATAAACACTACATTTTCTTTTTAGATATGAAAGATAAAATTTTTATGAGATCTACAAGAAATGCAAAATAAGGACATATTGTTAGGGACACCTACATATGTGCCCGTACCATTTATTTTCCCGAATCGAATTTACTCATCTGTGGACATTGTCTCCTTTGACAATTAACATCCACTTCTTATTCATTTCTTTCATGAAAAGATTCCTTGGAAACTTTTCTAATTATCTAGTGTTGATACCCGACAAGGCGTATCGGCGTTCCTATCATTTCTTTGATTAGATTCCATTTGAATGACATGGGTAACGATCCAAAGTGCTTTCGGATGCATAAAACAAATCATGAAAACATAAAACATATCCATATTCGTTAATATTTTCGTCTTTATCTGATTTGAAATTCTCTCGCGTAAATCATGCGTTGACCTTACTCTTTTAATGTTAGCTACGTCTCAAGATATCCTTGATTTATGAAGGGCTACGAGAGATTCTTAGTCTTTTGAGAAATTCCCGTCTTATCAACGGTAATGAAACTGGAAGGTTGATAGTGCCATTAGAATGGATTGGTTGATTATGACATGATGTCATTGTCTTAATTGATGGGATCTCGAGTAGAATTCCCCTAAAAGATAAGATGTCGATTATCAAAGGTGATCTAAATAATTACCGATGGGTGACCATATCCTGTATTTAGGCTTAAAATTATACCATGAATGGTTGTGAACTAGTCATAGATCTTGTAAACTAGAAAGAATCTGAAGTAAATTTATTAAAAGATGTTCCTGTTATTTGAATCTTTCTGAGGTATTTGCTGATGAATTACCTAGACTTCCGCCAATAAGGCAAGTAGAATTTGGTATTGATTATATTCCCGGTGCTGCACCTGTGCCATGTGCACTGTACGTCAGCACCATCTGGATCAAAAGAGTTACCGTGCAACTGAGAGAGTTGTCGGAGAAAGCTTTTATTCTACCGAGCCCGTCATCATGAAGAGCTATGGTGTTATCATTACTTATATTTATTGATTACCGTGAACTAAATAAATTGACGATCGAAATTGATATCCATTACGCAAGATGAAAGATTTGTTCGATCATTTACAAGGTTCTAGCGTATATTCAAAAATTTGATCTACGGCATGGTTATCATCAACTTTGCGTCCGCAAAGAAAATTATCTATTCCAATCACTACATCCAGAACTTGTAATGAACATTATGAGTTTCATGCGATGTCGTTTGGATTGACCAATGCACATGTAGCATTCATAAATTTGGGGAATCACGTGTGTAGGCTGTAATTTGATAAATTCATGCTTGTGATCATTAAGGACCATGTGTTTATTTCTAAGAATAAGAAGGAGTTAGTAATCATTTGTAGACTGCCCTGAGTTGGCCGAGCAGTGAAAACCTGTACCTTGAGTATTTATCATGTGATTTAAGGCTTGATCCTTTACATTCTTTGACCGTGTGATTAATGGTAGTGGAATCTATGTTGACTCTTCAAAAATCGGAGCCATTAAGTCTTTGGGTTATACCAAAAAGGAAGTGTGAAGAGGTTTTGACAGATATTTATCAAAGGATTTTTAAGGAATTATTCCCTTATACCCAAATCATTTAACTAAACTCCCTTGGGAGTAGATGTTTGTGTATACCTCAAGACAACCTAAGAGGGATTGAGGAAACCATATAACCCATGACATGGAATTTGGAACGACAGTTTTTGCTCTTCATCTAAGAAAATTTTGACCAAAGTATAAACAAAGATTTTTCGAACATTTACGGATCTTATTAATTATTTTCGATAAATCAACAAAGATCGTGTTAGCTAAACTCAAATTTATTTTCAAAATTTCTTCTATAATTGGACGAGCTGAGAAATTTAAAAAAGTTTCGTTTACGTTTCATAAATTAAATATTTATTATTTAATTACTTGTAATATTTATCGACGCTTTAAACGTCGGATTGGGAAAAACTAATAAAGATAATAGTTGAGACGAAACTAAAACTTAGAAAATATGAAGAAAGAATTTATGAGTGATTATGGTCATGATATTTATTTCATCGGGGAAAGTGAATGTAACTGCTGACACGTTATGTAGAAAGGATAAAGAACCAATTAGGATGTGTTCCTTAGTAATGATCGTGCATAATAATTTGCTCGAGCAATTTAGAAATAGACGATGCTTGTAAAAAGGATAATATAGATGATGAAGGGTTTCACGGCTAATGAGAACCATTAGAGATGGGAGCCGATGGCGTTAAGTGTTTAAAAAGGTCGTTTGTGGTTCCTAAAAATGGAGGATTTTGAGATTTACTCATGTTGGAATCTCACAAGTGTAAGTATATTATTCATGCCATTTCTGATAAAATGTATCTTTATCTGAAGAAGTTGTACTGATGGCCGAATGTGAAAGTAGACATCGCCAAAGACGTTAGTAAATATTTAACTTTTGCAAAGGTCAATGCTAAACACCAAAATCCATCAGGATTGCTTTTACATCTTATTATTCCTGTTTGGAAGTGGTATAGAATCACCATGGATTTTATCACAAATCTTCCAAGGTCATCATCTGGATTTGATTCGATTTGCATCATCGTCTACAGACTGAACAAATTTTCTCATATCATTCCAATTAATGATAGGTTCTCGATGGAGAGGTTGGCTCATTTGTATTTAAAGGAGTTGTGTAAACATAGTGTGCATGTATCAATCATCTCTATCAAGATCCTCGTTTCGCATCGAATTTCTGTAGATTCCTTCAGAGGTCATTAGGGACGAATCTTGATATGATTACTGCTTACCATCCCTAATCGGAGGGGCAAGGTGAAGGAACGATACAGACACTAGAAATCTTGATTTGTGCTTGTATGATTGACATTTGGTAGTGTCAAGGATGAGCATTTACCTTTGGATAGGTTATCATTGATAATTATCGCTTTAGGATTGAGACCAAACCTTGCGAGGATCTACATAAAGAAAAGTTTAAGAGCATCTGTAGGTAGGAGTTGGGATGAAGATACCCAACCCGTGAGACCTGAAATGATTGTGGAAATTAGGATCTGATTATCGACTACTCGTAGTAGGCAGGAGGTTAGGTGAATATGAAATGTAGGTCTTGAAGTGCAGGATGGATAGCAAGGTTATGCCGAGAATTTTCACCGTGGAAAGTTGAATTGATGATCTAAAACATCATGGGAAGCTAAGTCCCCGTTGTATGGGACCATTGAGACAATTTAAAGAATTGATCTGAGAGGCATATAAGCTAGACTACCCTAGGACTTCAAGGGATGCATGAAATATGTTCCCTATATCGAACTTGATAATGTCTATCAAGTGAAAATCTGATTATCTCTTAGTAAAGTTTGGATCGGCGAAAAGTTGCACTCATCGAAAACTCGTGGACATCATGGAACGAGAAAGTAAGTCAACTTAAGCATGATCGCATTCCCATAGTTATGTTTGACGAAACTCGTGTATTATAAAGAATTACGCTTGCGAGAAAAGATTGAATGTGGAGGAAATGCCCACATGTCTTTGACTCTATGAGAAGCAAGTAGTAAGATGAATTGATCTTTGAGGACAAAGATCCTCTTTAGGGGGAACTGCTGTGACAATCCGTCAATTTGAGATCATTATTTTATTCTCAAGTATTATTTATAATCATTATTTTATTGTTAGATTATGAACTCACTCACTTTTGGGAGGAAATTGGGGTTTACGTCTTAAAGTAGCATCGTCTACGTCTAAACCGGAGAGCTCTACGTCACGTGTTTACATTTACATACTTCGTTTTTACGACAGTCTGACATTTTCAGATAATAAATTTATTCTCATATAATAGTTTGAAATTTTAATTTGTGTCGGTAGATGAAAACACATATTTACGGGATGAAATTATGGCTTACGCGCATAATTTAACGTCTTTTACGATTAAACCGGGAACCCTAAGTTTATGTATTTACGCTTTTGTGCTCCATTTTTTTGAGACAATTTTTATTGGAATCGTTTTGTGCCTTAGTTTCATAATTTGCAAAAACGTTTTTCGTAAATCGACCCGAGGGTACGTAAATCGAGGAAACTAGAATCGAGGAGTACCCGTAAATTAGTGGAGATGAGACAAGTGGGACACTTGTCCCACCACCACCTTTGTTGTCAAAAATATAACAAGTGTGAGACACTTGTCTCATACACTTGCAAAACCACTTAACACCAAAACCACCAACTCATCTCACACACACACACACACTCATGCAAAACTTCACAACAAAGTTTATCAATCTTTCTTCCTCTCTCCCCTTTTCCATCCAACACCACCATTAAATCACCATCATCATCAAAATTTGACCTACAACTTTATCAACAATTCACATATGTTGATCACTACTTGAAAGGAGGCTATTTGGAGGTGATTATAACTTATAAAAAGGAGTGTTTATAAGGTTCAACGGATGATTTCAAGAAGACTTTTATATACTTGAAGATTTCTAAAAGTTGCTTTCAAAAAGCTAAAGATTTGGTTACAAAAACCAAGCCTTGTTCATCATAAATCTCATCTTTTCATCATATTGGTTGGTATAGGGATCATTTTCTTTCTATCATCCTATTGTTTTTGTAATTATACTTGTCTATTTATTTCCAAATTTATATGTAATAGATCTATGAATGATGATCAAGTGATTGCATGGGGATTTTATGTCATTAGATTAAGTTGATGAGGCTAAATCTACAAGTAAAAGTTGTTAAAATCATCACTAGATAAGTAGGTTGGTAAAAATAGTAACTTTCAATATTTTTACTTGGTTAAATAGATGAGATTATTAGATATACAGATAGATAATTGATTTTTACATAAGTGGTGAACTGGCCATACAATGGAATGTTAAAAATGAGCAAGATATGGCAAAAACACTTTTGTGATACTAATCTGTCTGGTCTGTTTTGGACGAATTATTAAATATACTTAGAGGCTGTTTGAGCAGAAGATACAGAAGCGTTATTTGTAGCACATATCATGTAGTTTATACACTAAAAAATTTGATGTTCCAATTCATTGTAGAACTCAAGATATGATCAAAATGGTGGACATGAAATTCTATATCAGATTTGACAAAAGTATATATTATTAAAAGAGAACTCAAAGTGAAATACTATATAAAATAAGTATGTATAAGTTAATAAATTGATATAACTAATATAAAATATGTTTATACACTATTATAAATCAATATTACATTTTATAAAAATAAAATACAAATGTTTTCTAAAACTACAAACTATATACAAGTTTTACGTCTTTTCGGCTAAAATCGAAAGATTAACGTTTTCGCCAAATAAAACTTAGATGGTCGGACCCGTCTAATGTAACATTTTTATAGAACATATACTGATATGTAAGCACACTTTACAAGTAAAAATCAACAAAACCGAGCTTTATAACTATCAGACCATAATAGGCCAAATTAGCCTTGTTGGACCACTAGGCCCAACTAGTTTGGTTTAATATTATTGGACTTACTCATGGGCTTAACCAACTTGGGCCCAATATATGAGTATAGGCCTGGTCTTAAAAAGATAAATGGACTAATATAATGTATTGGACTCTTAATGGGCTTATTGGGCCTTAATATGTAAATGGGCTAAAACTAGTATATCTAGACTAAGTTAACTAGTACATAACAACTAGTAATATTGTGTAAGGAAATAAAACCCCACTTGATCATCATGTTATGACATCATTAGATATACATAAAAACTTTTATTAAGTTATTTGACGATAGTCTAAGACCGAGTATCATTTGTTTAGGTTTCCCGTGATCGAGGCACGTACTGGTACATCTTAATTGCCGATAATCCGCCTTTCCCATCCAAAGTGAGTTCATATCCTTGCACTCTTTTAAATGTTTTGTGAAATGTTTTATAAACCCGCTAGGGAGAAACATGCTAGTTTTAATAAAGATAGAATATAAGTGGTCCTGATTGTATGTTTATTGATATGGACCCGATTGATTGAATGACCGAATGAATGATTGAAATGGACTATTATTAGTTAGGTTATGTCACTATAAGTCCCATTAGCATGAATTGTGAACTACCGGGAGTGGTAGACGCTTATGCATATCATAGTACTATTTGGGGAAGATCACCCCAGTTCGCGCCTTGACGGTTGATCCCCGTCGTGCCACATTGATTGGTAAGCGAATTTATGTATGAGAGGGATATATTTAGCGTGATTTTTGTGACGACACGCTGTTTTAAATGGGAAAATGAAATATGGGCTAGCTACCCGATATATTTTATAGAAAGGTAACTATGTCATGAGGCTTATAATAATCCGATAATAATAATGATAATGGAAATACTGGGTCAGGAATAACGTATGATATGTGATTTGAATTATAATATATTGCATGACTAGCAATATGGGGTCTTATTTTTTATTATACCCGTGTTCTGGTTATACATTACTGTTTTATATAACGGTTTTTATTATTTTATAAACAACGTTATAAAACATATTCAATTGTGTTGTTACGACAATGATTCGTATAAAATGTTTTTGGCCTAAGTTATGATTTACAACAATGATTCATATCAAATGCTTAAGGCCTATGTTATGATTTACGACAATGATTCGTATAAAATGATTTTGACCTATGTTATGGTCTATGACAAAGAATTGTACAAAAATGTTTTACGGTAATGATTATATACTGGTTTTATGATTAATGGTTATTATTATGGACTCGCTCAGCGTTTCGCTGACTTTTAACATGTTTTATCTCAGGTACTTTAAGGTAATTCTCGGGAAGACGACAAGAAGTTATGGCCCGCATTTAAATAAAAATTTCCATTCAAATGTTTTGTAAATTTGTAAGATATACTTTGACCTGAGGACGTATGTAATTTGATATTTATGAATGGGAAATGCTTTGTTATTAAACGACGCGACTTTTAAGCGTTGTCTATGATTTGAGTAATGTGCTATCTCGAAACACCAACGACTCTTCCGATGATTTGAAATGTGAAATATTTGGGGGTGTTACAGGTTGCACCATGACTATACCGTCTTGAATTGTAGCTTCTTGACGAGAGTTAGAAGAAGTTCTCAACTGATTATTTGTTGGAGATGGTCCTCTGTAACCTCGTTTGTTTAATGTTTGAGTGATATAGGCAGACATTTGTGCTAGCACGTCAGTAGGATTATCCCCTTGTTTGAACTCGGTAATTGGAACCTCATCATCATAGTACAGTACTGGTGCTGGTGGAGCTGCATAAACATTAGAGGGAGTACTGACATGTTGTGAATAGTTGGGTTGAAGAACTTCCGGTTGCTGGTATGTGATAGCAGGATTTGTAGGTGGTTGATAAGGAGAGTATGGTTATTGAGCATATGGTGATAGATGTGAGTCTCTTTATGATGATGGTGCTTGTAGCTGATATTGTTGATGTGATGTAGGTGGTTTTCGTAAAATCGAGTATTATGGATAACTTGGGGTTTGATACAGGGGTTGATAAGAAGACTTTTGTCCCATAGCATGAGAGACATTATGATGTGACAACATTTGTTGATTTGCCATTAATGCCAACAGTTCATGGTAAGATCCTTGAAACATTCATGTCTTGAGCACATGCTTCTCGTGTTGTTGCAAGAAAGCATAAAGTTGATCTAGATTTGACTTGTGCAAATCCTTTACCAGTTTAACATTAGTGACATAGTGGCTCCACTCTACAGGCAACGTATTCAGGAACTTGGTGTTGATCTGAAATTAAGCAATCGTAAGATTGTAGGTGTTCAAATAGTTCATCAAAGTAGTGAATATCCAATAGTATTCATGAATAGTTTCCCCTGGAGTGTATGTGAACCTATCAAATAAATCATAAAGTTGACACTCTCTCTCATGCTTAGTTAATGAAGTCCCTTGTAGCAAAACCGTCAAACGATCTCATAGTTCCTTTGCTATCTTATGTTGACTTACCATACGATAGATATCGGGTGGAAGAGCTTGAAGAATAGTTTGAACCGTCTTTTGATCCGCATCGGAAATTAGTTGGTTGGCAGGCGTTAAATCAGAAAATTCTCTTGGTCGAGTCACATTATCTGTAGTAATTTCGCCCCAAACAAGTGGACCTTGCTCAATGGATTTGATCATGAGCCTTCCACTGGGTCGACCAATAATGTTTGATTTCATGCGACCCTGCCATGCTTCAAAAAGCTCTTTGATAAGCAACGGTGGACGGGTATCGGTATCAGATATGATAGAAAGGTCTGTAAGCGATGTCATTGTAGGCATGAATGCATAAGGATTCATTTTGATCACTTGAAGAAAGATCACCAAATGATCAAGCAATGAAATAAAGGTAAACTGTTTTTGTAGTAATTATTAATTTTCGGATCAATATTTAAAACCCGACTGTTATTTATTATGTTTGTTTTTATAAAAAAAATAATAAAAAAAGTTGAATAGTTTCTAACCAATAAGGTTATGGCTTTAACGTATCGAATACGTGTAAATTATTATTTATTGATAAAGTTTATGTCCGTCATAGACCGTAAATATTCTCCTAGTGACATAAAAATATTTTTATTGTTGTCGTCGTTTTAATTGTTCGTTTTACGGACATTCTCCGTAAATTTATGATGACTGTCAAGTGTCATTCGTTTTTATGACGCGTTAACGTTTATTAAATAATAACCCTCATTTATATATTTAAAATATAAATGTTCTCCGAATGTCGTCCTTTTTATTTTATATTGAGCGTTTGTTTTTTGTGTTTTACATGTATCTTTCAAATCATGTAACTTAAAAAATATCGGGCATTTATAATACCCGGTTTTATAAAATACGAAACAACAATTATCAAGACCACCACCTCATGATATAAGGTGGCATCCAAACATACATATATACCACTTATGGTGGTTTTTACTTCTACAAAATAGATTTTTCAACTTATAAAGTGAAAGTGTCACTTGCTTAGCTTAAACGAAGACACGTTTTATGTGCATTCATGAGTCATTTGTATCAAGTTAAAATATTGACAACAAACAAATTAAATATATAAAAGTATAAGCATGAGCTGGTTCTTAACAAATTTAACAATGACCATATATAAACGTAGATACTCCATACGTTTTGGATTTCACATGTTATTAAACGTTTTAAATGTTTTAACATAAGGATGGATTAAATAATCAAAGGAGGTTAGTATAAAGCATGAAATGAATTATACTTTCATACTTTGTATACATACAAAGTTGAGTCGAGAGTTCATATATGAGCTTTCTCAAAAAAAAGCAATGATAATCAGTCATGCTTAGGAAGGTTCGTTCGAGGGTCGCTAGAGGGTCGCTAATAGCGGTATTTGTTATGATCGTTCTTGTACTCGCTCTTACTTTATTAAGGTGAGTTCATAGCCTCGCTTTTACTACTTTAATTGTTTTACGAATCCCGCGAGGGGATACATGCTACTTTTTACGAACGGACGCAAGCGCTTGAACTAATGCTTATCATGTCATTATCATTTACACTAAGGAACACTATTGCCCATAACAAGTCCCTTTTAGTCATGAACCGTTAATTACTTGGGCCGACTGTACTGGTCGAGTAAACACGAAGGCTTTGAATAGATCTATTGGGATTGACATCCCTGTCCGGGTAAGTCGCGCTTACTTGACCGACCGAAATGGTCAAACGGACACAATGTATTTGAGAACTCTAGGTAATATGGCAAATTACCTACTAAGGGCAAACTTATCTGAACTCTGTTAACGTATCGGTTTCATGAGCTTAGCACGATAATGAATGTTATCTGACATTGGAAACTGAATGCTTGAAATCTTGTGGTCCACTTCTTTTACTTGCAAACCTATGGATTCACTCAACCTTTGTGTTGACCTTTTAGCATGTACTTCTCAGGTACTCAGATTTAAGAGCAACTAGAACATGGAGTCGCACTAGATATTTTAAAAGAAATAATATACTGATTACCATTCGATGAACTTTTTGAAACTGTTTATTATTACATTATGGTTGGGACCTGTATTATACTCTGATGGTTTATTGATCGAATGGATTAAATTTTCAAATGCTTTTTTTAGTAATTTTCTATAACTTGTGTGTTGTGCTATGAAGTAATACTCCCAATGACCCTTTCGTTGCTATCCGAAATTTGGGAGTATTATAGATTGGTATCAGAGCACTTGTTATAGAGAATTAGGTCGTTTTTAAAACCTAAACTATAACAGTTTTTTCGTGAAAATGATTTTATTGCCTTGAGCATCATCTGTGCGCCCGTGCTACCCGAAAGATTATGAAATGTGTATATTATTATATATATTTGTTTCTTGTTAGTATATTTATATAAAAGGGTTATTTATATAAATATTGAGATCTATTACGACATTTCGGTGAAGCAATGGTCTTGGTAAAGTTAGTGATAACTTCTATGATAACTATTTTATATAAGCGTGAACTCACCGCCAACTGTCGATTCCGCTTGTTATTTACCTTTTGGTTCCGAGTTTGGATACTCTTCTTGTGCTTTGGAATCGTAAACGTTGTTTTATATACCATCTTTGTAAAGTCTTCCAGATGATTGGAGTACGACTTTAACTTATGACCAGGTGATATGCCATTTTTGGGCACCTATTCTTTGAAACACATATTTTAATTGTGCTCCTTGATTTTTTATCACTTTGAATGATTATGAAGAATGAGCTTGTGAAAGAGATTTTTTTTTCTTTCTTCTATGAAAAATTTGATTTTATCTTCATTTCGTTCTTTGTGCAAACGATGCTTGAGTAGGCTAATTTATAATTATTTTATTGAAACGAATTCGTCACTCGTTTGAACAAGAAAATTATAAATTACCGAACCATTATTTTATAAATATTAATTAGATGGACCTAACGAACCCATGTAATTAATGATTTGTAAATGATGGGCTTAAGCATGTGCCATTCACACAAATTGTTTCATTTCACCTCGTACTTCGATTGTACCATTCATCCATTGTTTATCGCTATTCCAATTCGTATCGTTATTATCTTGTACGAATGACTCTTTAGTCTTTGTATAATTTTGATACATTTGTATGGATTATTCCGAGCGTGTATCGACTCTTGTGAACTTAAAAGTACTCTCATCTTTTCTCGAAAGTATCATGAACATGTAAAACAACTGAACTCTGGGACAGAGTTCTTTTAAGGTGAATAGACTGTAGTAATTATTAATTTTCGGATCAATATTTAAAACCCGACTGTTATTTATTATGTTTGTTTTTATAAAAAAATAATAATAATAAAAAAGTTGAATAGTTGCTAACCAATAAGGTTATGGATTTAACGTATCGAATACGTGTCATGTCCGTCATCGACCGTAAATATTCTCCTAGTGACATAAAAATATTTTTATTGTTGTCGTCGTTTTAATTGTTCGTTTTACGGACATTCTTCGTAAATTTTGATGACTGTCAAGTGTCATTCGCTTTTATGACGCGTTAACGTTTATTAAATAATAACCCTCATTTATATTTTTAAAATATAAATGTTCTCCGAATGTCGTCCTTTTTATTTTATTTTGAGCGTTTATTTTTCGTGTTTTACATGTATCTTTCAAATCGTGTAACTTTAAAAATATCGGGCATTTATAATACCCGGTTTTATAAAATACGAAATAACAATTATCAAGACCACCACCTCATGATATAAGGTGGCGTCCAAACATACATATATACCACTTTTGGTGGTTTTTACTTCTACAAAATAGATTTTTCAACTTATAAAGTGAAAGTGTCACTTGCTTACCTTAAACGAAGACACGTTTTATGTGCATTCATGAGTCAATTGTATCAAGTTAAAATATTGACAACAAACAACTTAAATATATAAAAGTTTAAGCATGAGCTGGTGCTTAACAAATTTAACAATGACCATATATAAACGTAGATACTCCATACGTTTTGGATTTCACATGTTATTGTACGTTTTAAATGTTTTAACATAAGGATAGATTAAATAATCAAAGGAGATTAGTATAAAGCATGAAATGGTTTATACTTTCATATTTTGAGTCGAGAATTCATATATGAGCTTTTTCAAAAAAAATAATGATAATCATTCATGCTTAAGAAGGTTCGTTCGAGGGTCGCTAGAGGGTCGCTAATAGCGGTATTTGTTATGCTCGTTCTTGTACTCGCGCTTACTTTATTAAGGTGAGTTCATAGCCTCGCTTTTACTACTTTAATTTTTTTATGAAACCCGCGAGGGGGATACATGCTACTTTTTACAAACGGACGCAAGCGTTTGAACTGTATGCTTATCATGTCATTATCATTTACACTAAGGAATACTATTGCCCACAACAAGTCCCTTTTAGTCATGAACCATTAATTACTCTGCCGACTGTACTGGTCGAGTAAACACGAATGCTTTGAATAGATCAATTGGGATTGACATCCCTGTCCGGGTAAGTCGCGCTTACTTGATCGACCGAACTGGTCAAACAGACAAGCTGTATTTGAGAACTCTAGGTAATATGGCAAATTATCTACTAAGGGCAAACTTATCTGAACTCTGTTAACGTATCGGTTTCATGAGCTTAGCGCGATAATGAATGTTATCTTACATTGGAAACTGAATGCTTGAAATCTTGTGGTCCACTACTTTTACTTGCAAACCTATGAATTCACTCACCCTTTATGTTGACCTTTTAGCATGTACTTCTCAGGTACTCAAATTTAAGAGCAGCTGGAGCATGGAGTCGCACTAGATAATTTAAAGGCAATAAAATATTGCTTAGCATTCGGTGAACTTTTTGAAACTGATTATTATTACATTATGGTTGGGACCTGTATTAAACTCTGATGGTTTATTGATCGAATGGATTAAAGTTTTCAAATGCTTTTTTGAGTAATTTTATGTAACTTGTGTGTTGTGCTATGAAGTAATACTCCCAATGACCCTTCCGCTGCTATCCGAAATTTGGGAGTGTTACAGTTTTAGTGTTGTTGAAACAATATGTTGTTATCCTTTTGGTTGTGTGTGGTTGTGATAGTCTTTAAATTAATGGAAAGTCTAAAATCCTCGAAGTTGTGCAAAAATTGGACAAGATTTCGCAATATTTGAATTGGATAGATTTCGCAATAACTCAAAAGTGTCAATCTTCGCAATACTCAAAAAGCTTCCAATCTTCGCAATAACCAGAAAGTATGAACTTCGCAATACTCAAAATTTTCAACCTTCACAATACTCAAAATTTTGTATCTTCGCAATGTCTCAATATTCCAATCTTCGCAATACTCAAAAATGCCCATACTTCGCAATACTCAAAAGTGTAATCTTCGCAATAACCAAGTGCAGTCTTCGCAATATCAAAAAAATGTATCTTCACAATATTGAGATGGAAGTCTATTCTTCGAAATATGCAAGAACAATCTTCGCAATATCTAAAACCAGATACTTAGCAATATGAAAAAACTTGACAATTCGCAACAATAAAAACCCTAAAGATTCCGAAGAGTTTTTAAGCAAACTTTTCGCAATATTAAAAACCTTGAATATTCTGAAGAATGTTTTTTAATGCCAGATTCCGCAATAAAGACACTGTTTCAAAATATTTTGAAGAAAGATGAGATTTTTGCTTAGATATTCGTGATTTTAACCTATCCAAAGCACCCAAATCCCTACCACAACTATGTAAGAGATATGTAGATCACTTGGAACAACAAGGACACGAAAAAAAATTGAAGCTTGGGTAAAAACTATCAAAAACTCACGAATCCAATAAAACAACCATGAACAACACAAAGCACACCTCTAATTCATCCCATGGCTCTTGATACCAATTGTAGAATCTTGGTAATCTATGATCTAACAAGTGGGTTGATGTTTCTAGTGAGAGAAAGTAGAGAGAGAAAGATGAGAGAAAATGTGTGAAATATATTAAAATAATGAAACAGCCAACACCTCCTTCTATGAAGGAAAGGGGTTTATATATACCCAAGTCCATTAGTGGACTTAGGCCTCCGGCCTATGAACATCCTCATGGGTCAGGCTTGTATAAAATGTAACTAAACTATACTACGAGCCCTTAACTATATTGTTAGAGTGACCGAGACTTTTTAAATACAAAAACGTATTTCTAACAATATTTTATATAGTTGAACAAGAATGTAATAGGTCATCTTGGTCGTTAAAAGTATGGTATTGTAATAGGTTAGTCGGGTTAACCGGGCTTGGACTTTAAGCTAATATTGTATAAGTTAGGGGCTTTATGCCCAAGTTAAGCCAAGCTCGGCCCATGTAACAAAGCCCATGAGCCCACCAAGCTCATGGGTATATAAACCCTCTTCTATGTGTGGAAGAGGATGTTGGTTGCCATTTACTTTCTCTCTCTAAAAGTTATTAACCTTCCACTACTTCTCTCTAGTTTCTCTCTCTAATTTCTTATCTTTCTCTCTTTATATCTACTCAAGATCTTGTTTTAAGGATTGATTGGGATTAACATTTGGTATCAATAGCCTATAGTAGATAGTGATTGAAAGATTTGTGGTTGTTTTAGATAGATTTCTTGGTTCCTTAAGGTTCAACAAGCTCGAATCTTCAATCTTTTTGTGTTTTTGTGGTTTAGATTGTTATACGAATCATCTACATAGTAATGGTAGTGATTTGGGATCTTTGGTTTGGGTAAAAACACAAATTTTTGGGGTGCTTGGCTTGATTTTTGGAGAAAAATCATGTTTTTAACACTTCTCCGAGATATCAGTTTTTTCTGAAATCTTGCATATTATAGGATTCCGAAATCTTATAAGAACAGATTCTGAAATCTTTCTTTTGGATTCCGAAATCATTGTTAAACATTCTGAAATCTTTTAAATTCCGAAATCATTGTTATACAATCAGAAATCTTTTGGATTCTGAAATCATTGTTAAACATTCTGAAATCTTTTGGATTCCGAAATCATTGTTATACATTCAGAAATCTTTTGGATTCCGAAATCATTCTTATACATTCCAAAAACTTTTGGATTCCGAAATCATTGCTATACATTCCGAAATCTTAAGAGACATATTCTGAAATCTTCAGCAAACATATTCCGAAATCTTCAGCAATCATATTCCGAAATCTTCAGCAATCATATTCCGAAATCTTCAGCAATCATATTCTGAAATCTTCAGCAAACATATTCTGAAATATTAAGAGGATTATTCCGAAATTATTTCTTTGCAAGATTTGTGTTTGAAACATTTTTAGACTTAGCCTATATCCAGACTAGTTACGGAACATATTTTCCAAAAAAAGAGTTTTTTTTGCGGGAAAACCATAGTAAAATTTAATTTTTCCTAGACCATTTTAAGGCCATATAAGCTTCGATTTCAAATTTTGGCGGTACGAAAAAAATTTCGACCCAAAATTCAAATTTTCGGACAAAAATTCAAATTTTTAGGCCATTTTAGGTTTTATTTTTCGTCAAAATTTTTCACTTTTCAATTTTTTTCTTAACTAGTTTTTGGCTATTTCTAATTCAATTTTAAAATTTGGTGCTTCAAAACTTTTTACGATCTACGTTATATCAGACTAAGAGATTTTATATCAGACTGAACAATTTCGGCTGTTTTCGGAATTTCAACCACACCTCATCACAACACATTTACTAAGATCTGTAATCCATTCACAACCGTTGACAATGTCCAACAACAGCTCGAATTCAGATACAAACAATCATGTAATCAAGTACAAGATTATGAAAGCAAAAGAGCGATGTTTGAACATTCCAAGCTACTTCAGTCACACCTTCAAACAATTTCAAATGAACTCATCAAAATAACTAATATGGAAATCGAATACAACCAGCTATTCATTCTACTACTTGGTCAAGAGGTTGGAAGATTCAACAGCGCGTTCACACTTAACATGAATCACCTTCACATGCAACTTGAAAAAGATGATTTTCAAGAGGATGAATCCATTGCAGCCTTTTTAGTTTACTACAACTAGTTTCAGCAATTCCTTGAGTCAAAGGACAAGGCATTCTATCTTTACGAGTTCAAAGAGAAACTACGTCAACACACGGGTAATGCAAAGAAGTCCATTGCTGAAAGAACACGTCATCAACGACAGTTTGAAAGAAGGGTGAATCAAAGACTGATGTAGACGAAAGAGAGCAACGTCGATAGTGGTCAAGCATTGGATGCTTGTTCGATTGTCACAAAAAGCAGCGGGGGTCAGAATCAGAAAAGTAGCATACCAGCAACAGCTCAGGGAATGATACAAGAGCCAATGATGTGGATATCAGACCCATATATGATGATGAGCCAATGGTTATGGTACAGTTAAATGCTGAATATGATGTTCATCAACATACTGAGCAATCTGAACCCATTTTTGACACGTATCTAGTGGAAAAGGTTGATAGCAATACCACACCTTTTTCATCAGATACGAGTACTAATGGAGCAGAGACTACCCAGGATGTTGATTCTAAGATTCAAGAGCTCGAAACTCTGTTAGCTCAGAAGACAAAATATTTTGAATATGCCAAACTCGATTTTTCAAAGAAAAATGACAAATTTGAAGCTTATTTTCAAAAACTTGAAAAAGCAAATGTTGTTCTTGAACAAAAACTGGATCGTAAGATTCAAGATTCTAATGCGGAAAAAGAAAATTTTGTGAAAAAAAATCAATTTGTTAGAATCCAAGTTGGCTTCTCAAAATCAAAGTCCTCCGCCTGCTTCATTAAGTGAAATACTTGTGCAACCTATCGACACTGTAGATAGTAATGAAGTGAATGCTGATAACGACATATTTGATAATATGAACATTAATTTAGAACAACGTGTCGCTCATATACTTCTACAAAATGAGCAATTAAAAGCTCAAATTTAGGAAAAGATTTTTGCACTGACAGCGGTGAAAAATGAATTAAGGAAGTTAAAAGGAAATAGTGTGGATACTAAGTTTGCAAAACAATCAGTCTTGGGGAAACCTCCTTCTTAACCATTCAGGCCCCGCTCAGTTACTAGACAATCGAATGAGTTTGAGTTTGAACGACCCAAAATGTCAAACCCGAGGTTTGCCTCCCAAGTTGACATGCCTAGCAATTTGCCAAAACCAGTCACTCCACAATCTAGATCCTCCTTAAGAAAATATGCTTCTGCAAAACCCGATCACATGAATGCTTCAAGCAACTCTATAAATAGCTCCACGAATATGCCTAGGCGTAGTTCAAATGACATGGGTCATAAAAGCTATCTAAAGGATGCTAAGAAAAATACGCAAGCAAGAGATAGGACCAAACCAAAACGTAGGAGTGTTATTCACGCATCTAGGAATTCTATACCCTTCTCAGATGTGCACAAATCCGCCAACCCTAGGAACTCCAAATCCTTCTCAGATGCTAAGCACTTTGTTTGCAAGAAATATAACAAATGCATGTTTAATGACATTCATGATGACTGTATCACAAAAGTCCTGAACAAGGTGAACCAAAAAGCTAGAGCATCTCAACAATGGAACCCTAAAGGAAATAGGTTTTCTCCAACTAAGTCTTCTGATGTGCGTAAGAAACCTATGTCTCCTAGACCTTGTCTTAGGTGGATACCAACGGGTAGAACATTTAAAACAATTGGTCTTAAATGGGTTCCTACTGGAAAATATTTCTGTTGGGAATCTAAGTATGTTAGAGTTCCCTTAGTCATAGATTTAAACGTAAATAAGCTATATGTCAATAACTTGCCTGTACCAAGATGACAAGCAAGTACCATAAGACTCACAGAGAACTTGGTCGTTGTGAGCAGCCACAAAGGAGTTCATCTCAGTGACATTGTCAAGGAAGTCAAAGATTACATGAAGACATACTCATTGGTTGTGATGAATAACAGCCAAGATGTATCAGGGACTCTCAGTGGTTGAGTGTTAACAGGGGTGGAAATACCCTGTTAACACTCAGTGTACTTTGGACATACCTAAGTGTTTATGCGGGAAGTAATACATCCTAAAGTACGAGGCTATGAAGAAAAGGGAAACTATTTCAGCTCTGTTTCCCTAAAGTGTTGTGATAGACTACCAAGAATAGACGAGCATCTTGTGACAGATGTCTGACATTGTCTGTTTTGTTTAGTCGCTATCAACCAACTATCAAGGTCAACCTTGTACCACTATAAATAGGGAATGTAGCATAGAGTTAATGTTGTTCACTTCGGTTAAATTTCACACAGTAACTCTATCGAACTTAGAGAACAATTAGTTGTGCCTGTGTTCCTAAGTTAGCTTGTAAACTTGTAACTTGTGCAAGTTTACTTGTCCAAAGGGTACACAACATATTGTCATCAAACTGTGTGATTCATAATACTTGTAATACTTGTTATACAATAATAAAGTCTTACGTTTGAAAAGTATTTACTTGCGTTAATTATGTTTATTAATAATTTGAGTCTAGGATTAGGGACTTTCAATTGGTATCAGAGTGGTGTTTGATATTACAACCTTCATAAACATCGTTCTAAGTATTATAATCAAGATCCACCATGCTTGAAACAAGCAACACACCACCACCACCATCACCTTCTGGGAACAACCAAAACAATACACCACCACCTCCATCATCACCAAGAGTAACCCTCACTCAAAATGAAGATGGTCTTCCTCAACTTCTCGACTCAAGAGTTGGATCCCATGTCACAAATGTACCAGTATTTGATGAAGATGACTTTGTAAGTTGGAAAAGTTAATTTCTTGTCTATCTCGATGGACTTGAACCATTCCTTCTAGAAATTCTAAAAAATGGACCATATGTTTTCATGGCGCTTACATCAATTGATGAGAATCCACTCCCAAAACCCTCAAACAGTGGACACCAATTGATAGAAAATTGGCAAACCAAGATAAACATCTCAAAAGCATCATAATATCCTGTCTTCCAAAACACATAATGAAATCTATTATTCAATGTCCAACAGCCAAAAAAATGTGGACTGACTTGATACTTGGTTACGAAGGACCCTCTAAGACCAGAGAAACCAAGATTCGGGCACTTAGACTTTAGTTTAACGCCTACAAAGCACTTGATGGTGAAAAGGTTCAATAGACGTACACAAGGCTGAAGATTCTTCTCAATGACCTTGCAATGAATGAAGTCACCATTTCACAAGCTAAAGTAAACTGCACCTTTGTCAATAGCCTTCCAAGAAAATGGTTGAGCATGAACCAGACCTAGAGAGCTAACAACCCGATCAAAAATGATACGTTGGCTCAACTATATGGAAAGTATAATTATGAAGAAGGGTTGATTGATACCATATACAAATCTGGGTTTGAAAGATTTGTAGTTCATGGAGCAACATCTGAAGCCTTGATATCAACTTCAAATCCTCATGATAGCGACACAGATGTTGAAGAAGACACTCGTTGCAGCCAAGAATTCATGACAAACCTTAATGCTGAGTTTCGTGAAACAACCTTAATAGCTAATCAAATAAGATTCTATAAAATATTAGTGAGATTAGGATCAGCTAGTAAATAAACTGACAAATCAAAAGAGACTTGCTTTGCCTATTGATGTGATCGTGATAGTATAGTGATAATTAAGATACGTTATAAGGTAAATTAGAAAATTACCTTTAGGAAAAAGTAATAGTCTAAAATTACCAAATACAAATTCAATTAAACACGTGGTGAACCAAGTTCGTTGTACACGAAGATCTTATGAATTTGAGACGTTTTGTATCGATTTGGACAATTGATTCGAATTGGTTTTCGGTTTTTAAACTAAAAATTAAATCTACGAGTTTAAAACTTAATTTTATCCTAAAGTGCATGAATTATAAACCCCAAATTTATCAAATCTAAACACAATTACTTAAAATTTAAAACTATTTAAAAATTAAACTATTTAACAATCTATAAAAATTAATATGTTTAATTAAAATAATTTTTACACTAATTTTAAATCTATTAAAAACTATTTTATTTGAAATCTAAATTGATTAAAATCTAATTTTTAATAACTAATTTAATTTCTAAAACTTTTAAACATATTTTTTTTTAATTTTGTTATTATTTGTTTATTTGTAACCTTTATTAAAAATTATTTAAATGTAAATAAAAGAAAAGGTAAGTATTTAAAATAAGAACCAAAGCTGTCAGCAAGTGTAAGTCAAACTATATTAATTGAGTTGACTGTAAATAAACCAAACAGAGCATTTAGCTCAGATGGTAAACGCGTTGGGCCCATGACCAGGAGGTCATGGGTTCGATCCTTGCTGGATACATTTTTTTGTGTGAATAATTTCCTTTTTGACAAAGTAAACTAATAGTCACAGGAGGTGACTTTTTGTGATTGTTCGTTTTGGACTGATATAATACCAGTATAAGCATTAAAAGATTAATTGAATCTGTAAAAATATGATAATCAGCAATTCAAAAATATCAACAAAGCAGCATAAATGAAACAAGCATATATCTGAAACAGCCCAAACATAAATCAGCAGACAGAATAGAGATCAGATAACCAGACTCACAAACTCGTCAACAGATTAGGCAAACAATAGCAGCAAATCAATATTATCAGCTAAATTAACACTAATAAAAGCAAAACCAGTAATCTACACTCTAAATGTAAACTCACTCTAACAAAAACCTAATCAGACCACTACTCAAAACGTTTTAGCAGAGAAACTAAAACAAATCAAATGACTAGCACCTTCAGAATTATGATACCTAAAATCTCACCAAGGAAACTAAAACATCACAATAATGAAACATCAAATGACTAGCAGAATCAGAATACTCAGCTACCAATTCAAGTAATGAAAACTTCAGCAGACAAAGTTATGAATCAAAATTACTCTATTTGCAGACTCAAATCAAACAGATCTAATATCAGAATAATTAAAACGATATATATCAGCTTGAAGTCTCTTGCACACAAATACAAAAACAACTTTATATAATCTACAACTTGCATACAAAACTCACTTAAACAGGTTAAAAACAACCATAAGACTCATTAAACCTAACAATCACTTCTAAAAATAAAACATCTTAACATAAGCATGTGATACAAGCAGATTCAAATAACAGATATTCTCTCTTATCAGACTTCATACAAATCCAACTCAACTAGAACAAATCATTAGCAGATTTAAACAAAGCAGATTCATCATCATTAAAAAAACTGATTCATTAAAGAAATGAAACAATAAAATTAATGAGAAACAGAACCTATTGGAGATTTCCGTTGAGTAAAAGGTTGTGCTGAACAACCTTAATGAACCGAAACAACACCTTATTCTCCATCGAACACCACCGAATCAACATTCATCACCATCGAACAATTTAAAACAAATTTCCAGTGGGAAAATTTGTCCCCAAATTTAATCTCATTTATTCAATTAAAGCTTTTAATTAGCTTCATCAAATAAACTTATCATTATAATGACAAGAATAGTTATAAGGAAGAATTAAAAATTGCATTTCGAATTTAAACAGTAAGATAAATGAACCTTTATCAATTCAAAACAAACTTTTATATTAATAATCACAAAATTGATTACAATACTATGAAAAAGAAATTGCAATTATTCCTATACTATTTCTGCATAATAACTCTAAGATAAAAAGTGGGATACCATTACTGAAGAAATAAGAGGGTTTATATAGCTGAATGAGAGGGTTTGGGTGGAGATTTTTTTGAGGGGAATCTTTGCTCTTGGCCATTGATTTCTTCATTCCCTTTCTCTGCCTTGATCTACGGTTGAGATGAGACAACTAGCACACGGATCGCCAACGTGGCATCCGTGTGTGCTAGTTGTGCTAGTTGTGTGCTTATTTGGCCACAAATGATTGGAGGAATAGGAATAATGTGTTGTCACAGCCAACCATAAGATGCCACGTATGTAGATGCCTTCCATCTTCTCTTCCGATTTCCTTGGGGAATTAATATCAATTCGTGTGAATCACACGTGCAAACCAAAACCCCCAAATTAATTTGAGTGATTTATCAATTAGGGTTTGCGTGAACAGTATATGTTGCGACTGGTTTTGGTGTATTTGGTGAAGGAAAGAGATGAGGGATGAGAGCATAGGAAGTAACGAAGGATTTGTGGTGAAAAACGTGTGTGCGTGTCACGTTTGTGATGGATAAATGATTAAATAAAACGTGAATGAGTTGGCTAACTGTTGTGAAACGAATTTAAATCGTTTCCAAAAGTCTTTTAACCCTAATGGGCTTTCATTTGGACCCAAACATTTTCCAACGTTTAAAAACTTTCCAATATTTGGGCTTGGGAATGATTTGGACCCAAAAGAGAATTAATCACCCATTTATCCGTATAAATCACCAATTATGGGCCTATCTTGGGCTTGTTCTCCAAAAGTAGTAAACTTGATTTCCTTATTAGGCTTTTTACTACTTGATTTCCTTATTAGGCTTTTGGGCCCAATTCCCAAATATGGGTCCCACTAGCTCATATGTCTTCATAAATATTAAATCCGCTAAAGTCGAGCTTGTTTTTGGCTTCCTCAATCTTTTTCTTCAAACTCATGCCGGTTTTTGTCGGTTTTTACGAACTTTGGTACCTACACACATCAAACAACAAACTAGCATATACAAGGCATATTTCATACATTTTATGCATTTATTTATTGTTTTAGGCTACAATTGATATGAGTAAAAACACTCATATCAAACTCCCCATTGCTAAGCAATTGCCGTGTCCTCACACAATGATAAAATAAAACTCTAACTACACCATTATTCATCTTTTTACTTTTTATTTTGCAAAGACATAATGTATTGCTTTCATTATTTAAAAAATAACTTTTAGGATCATAAAACTCAAATAGATTCATCGTCCCCGACTTTTCACTTTTCCATGCCAAGTGAAAAAACAAGATCATTGTCAATCATAAGCCCCAAAATTAAACCAACTCATACAAGTAATTTATGTTAAACTCAATCTCCTATTATTCCTAATTGTATCTCTAGATTTTATTTGTCATTCACCCAAAGGCTCATATGATGTTGGGTCTACTAGATGTAGATCTTGCAGCCTGTCAGGACCGGTGAATGACTTCTGTAATCACAAGTCAAATCACAAAGAGACTCTATACACAATATGAATGTAGAATATAAATATAAACAAGAGAAACAGAATAACTATAAAGACTTGATCCTTTCTAAGGATTTCTAATATTGATAAAGACTAGAACTACGTTTTGTGAAGGTGTGTCTAACCCTTCTGCCTAAGGTTCCTTTTATACTACAAGGAAACCCTAATACATCATTAATGAAAACGTGTAAAACTGATATGCATATCCTTTCCTAACATATCTCATGCATATCCTAACAGAATATTAAGTAAATAATAAAGTTTGACTTCGACTAGGACCAGGAGCAGGACTTGCTCCTACCACGACTAGGACCAGGAGGAACTACATACCTCCTAGTCTACCTATTACATATAACTATTACAATGGTCCTAACAATCCTCCCCTAAACTTGAATTTGACCTGTTGAGTTCAAGTTTCCTGGAAAACATGCAAAGAAAGCCCGAGGATTGTATCAGCAAAACAAATAGCAGCATCAACAAGATAAGAATCAGAAGAACAACCGCAACATGAAACACTAGAAGCTTCTTCAAAGCTTGTAACAAATCAGCACCAGGTTGAATCTTTTCAGCAACATGAGCAGATTTGATGAGCCTTTACCAAGTAGCTGCTCGCTCTTGGGCTAGCTAGTCATTCTGGTGGAATAAGCATCACCCTGGGAGACTAGAACCCAGCCCAACTCTTAGAACGTGAATCAATGGTGAGTGGGAGTACCCTGATGATTTTAGGCAAACCATCACAGCCGTCAACGGATTTGATGCGTCTTTACCAGAAGCCGTACCCCTCTGGACTCGCCAACTCTTAGCAATGAAGCATCGGTGAGTTGAACACCCTATAGCTTTAAGCAAGCTATTACAGCTATCAACGGATTTGATAAGATCTTTACCAAGAGCCGTACCCCCTTGGATTAGCCACTTTTCAGTCCAAGACTATGGCAAGTGAAAACCATCCAGTTTTGGGTAACCTGGCAACCATCAAAGGATTTGATAATCGCACCAGGAGCCGTACCCTCAAGGTGAATCAACTTTTTCTTGTCGATGAGACATGGTAAGTTGAGAACCATTTGTTGTGTGGACCTCGTCCAACACCAAGTGAAACCAAGTACCAGAATAAACTTCAAACCAGGAACCATATTTTGAACCAGCCAAGGGATATTATGTACAAGTATAAAAGCTAAACTGTGTTAAAGTATAAGCAGATATTATATAAAAAGTATATTTTTTTTTATTAGTTTGTTTGTCTTATATATTTTTATTTTTTTTAACTATAAAGAATAAAAGTCACCAATCACTGTACATATTGGTGAAAAGAATCAAAATAAGAACAAAAATTCAAAGTATAAGCACTTACAACCCAGTCACCTTACATACCAGAAGCTGCCTTCTTATCCGCTAGCAGCCGTGCTTGAATACCCTCCACCAAAGATGTAGCCATACTCGACTCATTCCCAGAAGGAGCGGTAGAAATCTGCAAGTGACTTGCCAACATTGCTTCCATGGAAGAAATAGTCAAAGGATACTCAACATCTGTCAACATAAACACCACATGACCAGAACCTAATTCTAACACATGAACTCCACATCCAGCATAAAGCTTCCAGCGAATAATCTCCCATTGCATTTGATCCTTCCATACGCCCAAAGGAGTAGCAGATGGAGGAGGATCCAACATCAGCTTGAGATCGGCCCAAAGACGGATACCAGGCCAGGAAGACACCGCCATAGGGTTAAACGGCATACTAGAATCAACAAGCCCAAACAATGCCATAAGATCCATACGGTCAGCCCACGATAACACACCCTGTAAACCCGTGACCAATCGCACAGTCCCATCACTCAAAGTAATCCGATGGGAGACGCCACCAGGAAGTGTTGTAGACCTCTCAACCACATAACCCGTAATGCTTCCATTGCCCAAAGGTAAGTCAGAATCGCTATCCGAAGCTGCATCAATTAAGTTCTCAGGATCACGCTTCTCAAAAGGAACGGATTTACCACGGCGAACACGACGAGTAAGTTTCTGGCGAGTGGAACGTCGAGGCGTGGGAGCCGAAGGAGTTGATTCAACCTTCACCTGAACTTCAGTAACAGCAGGAGAATCAGTAGAAGTAGACTCATGAACATGTCCACCCAAAGAACCACTAGGTGCTGCATCAGAAGTAGGATTAGGTTGTGTTGCAGGAACTTGTGGTGATGAAGATGGCACATCAGATGTAGCAGCAGTAGGTATGGTGGGATCAATAAAAGCGTTTGCAGGAACATGGATGGTGGTAGTAGGAAAAGGTGTGGTGGTGGAAGCATGAGTGGTGGTGGTAGTAACAAAGATGGTAGTTGCAGGACCAGCAGTAGAACCAATAGGAACAACCAAGGGTGTAGTAGAAGGACCAACAGAAGCAGCAATAGAACCAGAAGGACTAACATCAGAACCAGGAGTGGGTACAGACGAAGGACCAGTAGAATCAGCAGGCATAGAAGCAGTCACACCACAAGGATGGTAAATAAATCTTTCCGGAATGGGTTGGCTCTGACGCTTCACCATCTTCTCATAAAGGACCTTAAGCTCATCAAATGTCAGAGCTCGCACCCGATTCCAAGACCACGGAGCATTGAAATGAGCAGCAGATTGATATTTCACGTAACGTTGCATCTGCTGGCGCTGCTCAGTCCGAGAAAGAGGTCTGTTCCTTCGCTGTTTCTTTAGTTCTTCAGCAAGAGCCAACTGGTGCTTACGCATCATCACCATAGCACGCGGAATACAATTGTGTTCATCAACATCATCACCCAACAAATCTTTAAACTGAGCATAATCCCGAGTGAGAACAGTCAACACTTGCATCCATTCGCCATCAGTCCAGTGCATAGCATCATGCTGAATTTGCGCACGCCTTCATTCTCGAAGCTCTTCCTCAGCAACCCTATCCTCCTCATCAATCTCAGCCTGAACCCGACGAGCAGCCTCTGCACCTAGTCTTTCTTCTTCAATCTGTCGACGAGTGCGCTTGCGAGTGGGAGATGGAGAATCAGTCATTGGAGCTTTTCCCTTCGGATCATGAGAGGGACCAGCATGAGAACCAGCAGCAGCATCAGAATCACCACCCATAGAAGGGGGAATAGCACTAGAAGAAGGAGCATTGGAGGACATCGGAGGACCGGGCAGATCATCATAAACTTTATCAGCAAAGGCAGCCTTTGCCAGCAACGTCAAGCCATCCTCAACATTCTCCGCACCCTCATCCTCAGAATCTGAAAGAACCACATGCTTTTTGCGACGACGCTGTTGATTCTCCAATACCTTTATACGATCGGCCAGAGGAAGAACAAACTCCCTTGTGAGCTTCCGATGTTGGTTCAAGTCAGCTTCCAAACAAGTCATCCTCTCATGGTACCTGTGCATAAGATCTAACAAAGATGTCAGTGTAGTAGGCTCCTCCGCCTGCCCACCAAGAGAACTTGGATCAGGGAAAGCATCACGGGAGCCCGAAGCAACATATGGGTCAACCTGTGGAGAACTAGCAGCAAACGGGATATCAGTCGAGTGTGGGGCAGGGCTAGGAGGTGGAGTCTCCACAAATGGAGACTGGTGTGGAACGGAGGAAGGACCAGCCTTGGAAGGGGATGGTTTTTCAACCACCACTTCCTCAACTAGCTCCTCCTCTACCACAGGAATGTCACCACCAGTAGGAGCCTCCTCCTCCTCCATGGGGTCATCATCTAACACAACCAACTCAGGAGGCTCCTCCTCCTGACCTATAGGACCCTGAGCCAACCCCATCATGGCTTCAGTCAGGGGCCTCCAATCCCCAGTAAACCCATTCATCATATTGTAATACACTTTCGCTGTTAGTTTAGATGGTACATGCTCAGCCCTATCACGTGGAATGCAAACAAGTATTTGTTGAATAAACCTAGGGTACATAAGAAATTTCTTCCTAGAACTAGCAGTTGACAAATTACTAGCCATCCCCTCAAATAAATAATGTGAAAAATTAAACACTCTACCCTGGGCTAAACATATAAGACCAGTAGCCAAAGGAGTAGGGAACGCATCCCAACTCCCCGACTTGGGACTCATACAATGGATTAAATAGTGAACCAGAAGCTTCCACTGAGGGGAAAACCTATTCTTTTGGAAGTTAAACTTCCCCCCATGTTCATAACCTATGGCAGCCATACCCTCTAACACTTCCGAATTGGGAAGTGATACAACACCCCCCTCATCTTGAAGATGAAGAGAAGAGCGAATAGATGCTTCAGTTACCACATAAGCACGTCCATCTATGGTAGCATGGAGTGCTCGTGGACGTCCAGCCACATTCACAAGATCAGCAGACGCCCAAAATTGACGTACCACACTATCATATATGGTAGGACAAACAGTAAATGCAAACCTTAAGTTTGAAGCTTCAATAAACTCCAAGATATCAGCAAAATGTTCACGATTAGGACCATCACCCAGATAAGCAACACGATTATGAGCAGGTTGGTAAGCAAGAGCAGCCATGGATCTTGATGAATGGATGGAAAATGGATTTGGATTGGGATGTAAAGAGTAGAAGCGGTTTTTGTGTGTGTGTTAATTGTAATGAGTGAGTCAAGGGTGTATGTTGACCATATAGGAAGAAAGTAGTAACTGTTCATTGACCCCTATTAATGGGGGGTTGCCCTTTCAAATTAAGCCATAATGGCATACTAACCACTTGCCCTTTTTAACATAATAACTTACCCCCAATTTATTTGCTGAATTCAAACTTGTAAATATCAGTATTGGAAGCGTTGACCAAAAGTCAAAGTGCACAATAGTCAGACCAGGAGCAAAACGTGATTAACAAAGGACAAAAAGAATGAACAGTAGCCAGACCAGTACCAGTACCAATAGCCAAACACCACTAGACATGGAAAGATTTCAAACCACCAGAAAACAACCAAGCATAACCAGAAGCTGACCAAGGTGGACCAGAAGCCAGTCATATAAGGCCATATCCACCAGAAGAGAGCAAAAATCCTCCATCAGAAGCACCACACACCACCATAACCAAGAAATTATGTTGTTAAGTACTATGAATACGTTAAACTGACCTAATATGTACACAAAGCCTCCCCTTAGGCTTTGCCTCCCCTCAATCCTAGACCTCACGGATTGACCATCCCAATATGAACCACCAAGTGGTTAAACCGAGGACCATCAAAAGCTTTAGTCAGCAAATCAGCAACATTGTCATCCGTATGAACTTTAAGAACCTGTATCAGCTTCTTCTCATTTGCATCGCGTATAAAATGATGCCGAATCTCAATATGTTTCGTCCGCTGATGAAATACAGGATTCTTCACAATACAAATAGTGCTTTGATTGTCAATAAAAATTTTGGTATTCATAAAATTGAACCCATAGTCCAACATCTGATTTTGGATCCATAAAACTTGACCACAGCAACTCGCAGCAGCTACATATTCAGCTTCTGTTGAAGAAGTAGCTACGATTGTCTGTTTCTTACATTGCCATGAAATAAGCCGACGACCCAAAAATTGACAACCACCAGTAGTAGACTTCCTATCATTATTAGCACCAGCATAATCACTATCACTGTATGCTTCAAGAACAAAGGGAGATTCTCTAGGATACCATAGACCCAATTTAGGTTGAGCCTTGATATACTTGAAAATCTTCTTTACTGTATTTAAGTTCGAAACCGTTGGAGTCACCTGGTGTCTAGAACAAGCACTTACTGCAAACATAATGTCCGGACGTGATGTAGTCAAATACATGAGAGAGCCAATCATAGACCTGTACATATGAACATTTACCGGTGGATCTGGCTCATTTTTAAGTTTGATTTTAGCAACTTCATAAGGAGTTGATGCTGGTCTAAGAGGATCCATGTCAAACTTCTGAAGAATCTCATGAACATATTTGTCTTGACTGATGAAAATCCCATCCGATTATTGCTTGACCTGAAGACCAAGAAAAAATGACAGTTCTCCCATGGCACTCATCTGAAATTCGCCTTTCATCAAGTGTTCAAACTCATCACACCACTCCTTCCTTGTAGAACCAAAGATAATGTCGTCCACATAGACCTGAACAAGGATAATATCCTTGGAATTCCGCCGAAGAAATAGTGTTTTGTCAATAGTACCTCTTCTATAGCCATTCTTTAACAAGAAAGTGGAGAGTCGCTCATACCAAGCTCTAGGAGCCTCATGTAAACCATAAAGAGACTTGACCACCTTGTAGACTTTCTTGGGATGAAGTGGATCAACAAACCCCTTAGGTTGAGTAACATATACTTCCTCGTCAATTTTTCCATAGAGAAATGCACTCTTGACATCCATCTGGAACACCGTAAAGCCAACATACGAAGCAAAGGCCAAAAACAGACGAATGGCCTCGATCCTGGCAACAGGCGCAAAGACTTCAGTATAATCAATGCCCTCAATTTGAGTGTGTCCTTGTGCGACAAGTCTAGCTTTATTCCTGACAACAATTCCCCGTGCATCCTTCTTGTTTTTGAGAATCCATTTGGTATTGATAGCTGTCTTCCCATCTGGTAAGTCAACCAGAACCCAAACATTCTGAAACAAGAATTGCTGCATTTCCTCCTGCATAGCCTCCACCCAACTTTGATCCTCAAGAGCATGAGAAACAGACCTAGGTTCCACCTGTGAAAGAAAACAAGCAAACAAACAGTGTTGAAAGTCCGTATGATTATTACGCTTTTGATCCTCAATATAGCCCACAAGAGCATGATGATCAGACGAGGCCTTCTGATGCATTCTGCGTGTCTTGATGGTAGAACCAGGATCTCCAATAATTTGAGTGGTAGGATGGTCTTTATGTGGTTGCAAGACTGGATTGGAAGAAACCTCCACTTCTGGTGCCAAGTTATTGAGATCACCAACAAAATCAGCATCATATGAAGCATTTTGGAAAATCCCGTCTACCGGTTGTTTATGTATATCATCCAGCTTGGTAGAAGACTTCTTTTCATGGTTCCCCAAATCAGAAAGACTGGAGAAACGTGTATTGGAAGCAGACTCACTAGCCGGAGTACCAGTAGTTGAGTTACTAGCACTAGGAGCAGAAGCTGGAGTACCAGGAGCAACTTTGTCAGTAGGCTCAACCAAGGGAAACTCAAAACTACCTTGAGCAGCTGCTTTAGTAGCTTCTTGTTGTTGCTTGAGAAGAGTATCAAGAGCTGCTTGGGAATCCTGTACATCCAATGGAGTTGCATCAATAGGAGGAGTAGGAGAAACCGTGGTGGAATAGGATGGAACCACAAAAATGTCATCCTCATCATCTGAACCAGAAAGACTAGGAGGAACACCAGTACTTTAAGTTGCAAACACTTGTGGTCCTGCATCATGTTTAGTTTTGAAACGAAAATATCCTAACGAATCACTAAGATAATCAAGATCAAAATACCATTCTGGACCTGTTCCTTGTATGTTTGTCTTCTCCTCAAAATACCTGAGATTAATAGTTTCAATTATCCGTTTGGCTTGAAGATTGTAGACACGATACGCCCGAGAATGAGCTGAATATCCTACAATATATACTTCATCAGCCTTGCCATCAAACTTCCCCAAATAGTCACTAGTATTCAGAATGGTGACTGGACACCCAAAAGGCTTCAAATGAGCAATATTTGGAACTTTGCCCGTGAGCAGCTCATAAGGTGTTTTCTTGTGTGGATTGGTAATAGACACCCTATTCAAAACATAACTTGCAGTATTAACAGCTTCTGTCCAGAACATGGTCGGAAGCTTGGAATCGGCAAGCATAGTTCTTGCTGCTTCTATTAGTGTCCGGTTCTTTCTTTCTGCCACACCATTCTATTGAGGCGTCCTAGCAGCACTATAATCTCTTTTGATGCCCTTAGCATTGCAAAGTGCGATGAGGTCTCTATTTTTAAACTCGGTTCCATTGTCGCATCGAATACCTTTAACTTTCTTGGACAACTGATTCTCTATCAAGGTAAGAAAATCTCGAAGAATTGAGTAGGTCTCACTTTTGGCAGCCATGAAGAACACCCACGCAAACCTGCTATAACCATCAGTCACCACCAAACAAAATTGCTTGTGGTCAATGCTTCTGATGGACGTAGGACCAAATAAGTCCATGTGTAGAAGCTGCAATGGTTCAGTAATGAGACTTAAAGCAGTAATGACCTTGAAGGATGCTTTGTGTTGTTTGCCTTTGCTGCAGGCAATACAATTTATATCATTTCAAAACGTCTTGGGAGGTAAACCAGAGACCAGATTCATATTGGCAAGTTTGTGAATGGTCTTGAAGTTCACATGTCCCATCCTTTGGTGCCATTTAGTGGCTTCATCTTCTGAGGCTTTTGCAACCAGGCATGCTAGTTGACCAGTAGGGTTGACTTCATTCAACTTGATACTAAATAGATTGTGTCTTCTAGGAATTCTGAGTAGAACTTGTGAGTCATCCGGAAGCTGAAAATCTTTGGAAAGCACAAGTGCATCAGTATCGGTGAAGAATACAAACTGCTTCTTGTCACAAATCTAAGAGACCGATATCAAGTTGAAGTGTTGAAGTGCTTCCACATAGTAGACCTGCTCAAAATTAAGATTTGGAGTCTTTATCGTTCCTTTGCCAGTGATTCTGCCTTCACCTCCACCAAAATAGACCTTGCCTCCATAAAATGGTACAAAGTTAGAGAGAAGGCTTTTATTTCCAGTCATGCTCCTGGAGCAACCACTATCAACAATGCCTAGACTAGGATCCTGGTATGGAGTAACCTACAAAAACAAGATAATAACAATGCAAAAGTTAGTGTCTTAAGGGGACCCAAACCTTTTCAGGTTTGAGCCTGCCTTGTGGATCATTAGAAGAATGCCAAGAAGATTGATGAGATCCACTATTGTTTCTTAGTTGTCTATGCATCATATGGGTATTGTTATTGAACCAAGAACAACCTGCTGAGGGCTTAACAGCAGTTCCCAAATTTCCCAATCCAAAATACGTCTGGTCTAAATGATGCGGATACATTGGATTAAAATTTGGAAAATAATTACTGGTTGTGTGGAATCCATTATCTCTCCAATAATCAGACGTGAAAGGAGAGGATACTCTAGAAGTATTAAACATTAGAGCACTAGGATTAAGTCTTCTAGATGCATATGAAGCAGCTCCTGGTGGACCAGGAGCAAGTAAAGCATGATTAACAGCTGCATGTGTGTCATAATAATCACAATCTTTAATTAAATGAAAGGAACTGCCACAAACAAAACATGTTTTGAAAGACCTTTTATTAGAATGAGACTGTTTCATACTGCCTACTTTATTACACACATTTCTAGGAAAAACATTCTTCCTAGGACTCAATAAACAAGGACCAGACACACTTGACTTGACAGCAACTTTTTCTTCACACTTCCTAGCACCAGTAGCAGCATGTTCATTCGACTTGGAACTCGTAGGTCTTGACTCTTCACTTGAACCATTAGATGCAGAGTCACTGGCTTTGTCACTGAATGTACATGAGACAAAGTCGTTAGTATTAGTAGAACTTGTTGGGAACTCAAGCATCTGTGATCCATCCGAGTCATTATGCCATGAGGTGGGCATGAAAGTTCCAGTAAGAGGAGGAGGGACAGCATGCATTTCTGCTGCCGGTTTAAACCTATTGTAACTAGGTTTGCCCTCATCCTCTTGTCGGCATCAAAGACGCTTGAGAAAGATAAATCAAATACATCTTCAGAATCAATATATTTTTCAAATCCTAAGCCTCTTTTAGTTCTGCCAGACATGCTACTATCAATTAGTTTTGAAAGATTTTTAGGTGCCTTTTGCCATTTGTCAAATCTTAGCATTGTAGCATCTAATTTACCTTGCATCTCCTCTTTTTCTTTGATACTAGCATCTCTTTCAGTTTCTGTATATTTAAGCATATTTGTAGTGTTTTCTAAATCAATGCTTAGTATCCTGATTTTATCCTCATACGCACGTTGTGTATCTTGTAACCACTTCTTTTGTTGTTCCAATGTGTTTAATGAAGCTTTATAGGCTTGTACCTCTAAAAAATACTTATTATTTTTATCATTTATTTCATTAAACTGGGACAACAATTCTGTGTGTTTATCATGACACCCAAGAGGACAATGTTGTACCTGAGGTGAGATGCCCATAAGAGCAAACTCTTCTGCTTCTTCTGCATCAGAGAGATTCCCAGCAATCATTGCCAACACATCAGTCGTGGATTCCGCTGATTCCAGAGTAGAAGCCTGATGATCATTCCAGTTGACCATAGAGTCAACAGATACCAATGCCTTCCTGTCATCTTTAACCTCCTGAACCTTGAAAGCGGAGTACCTGCTCTTCTCCTGATCATTCTTGCTAGGGCACTCTCTTGCAAAGTGACCCTGTTGCTGGCAGTTATAGCACCGTACCTTGCTTCTATCGAATCTTGCTGGCTCCCGAGGGTTGTAATTAAATTTCCTTCCTGCTTTCTTCTCAAACTTGTGAACCCTAAGAGTAAGCATGGCCATCTGCCATTTAAGATCTATCTCATCCAGATCAAGTTTATCGATCTGTTTGAAGTCATCAAAAGCAAGTTGTTGTTCAGCAGTAACATCAGCCACAAAAGAATGAAGAACAACTTCTACCATACTACCAGACTTGGCAGCAGGATCAGAAGCAGAAGACATGGGACTAGATGCATATGACATGGGACCAGTATGCTGAATAGTATGCTGGATAGTATGCTGGGGAGAGACAGTATTGCTCGGGCTACTTGTATATGACATGGGACTAGATGCCATAGAGCTCACTAAGGCTGAATTAGCAGGGGTGGGAAAAGAGTCACTCGGATATCCTCTCACATGAGGTTCGAATGTTCTGAGCCGATGAAACAAATCATCAAAGGTGAGATAGTCAAGCCCACCTTTGGCTTTGAGAGAGATCACCACCTGGTTCCATGAGTAGGGTAATGCTTTAAGAAACCTTGCATTAATGTCACCATCATCAGGTTTTGACCGTAGTTGATTCAATTGGCTCAAAATCTTCTGGAACCTATCATACCCTTGATTCAGACCTTCAGTTTCTGAGATTTTGAATTCGGTAAATTCATCTCTCAGCATGGACCTTCGCATTTTCTTTGACTCCTCATTCCCGCCGAACCTTGCTTTTATGCCATTCCAGATCTCTCTGGCATCATCCAAATGGTAGAAGTCACCCATGTGATCTTTAGGAAGAGATTGAAGCAAAATTGTTTTTGCTTTTACCTCCTTCTGAATAGCGATGATCTCCTCATGAGTTTTAGGGTCAAGAAGAGTAATATTACCGTTCTTGTCTCGTCCAGTAAGCTTCCTGCTGTTTCCATTCAGAATGATCTTCCAAAGATCTTGATCAGTGTTGGTGATCCACCATTCCATCTTCATTGCCCAGTTATCATATTCACCCTTCTTCAGAAGAGGGAATTTTCCATTCGTGTTGGAGACCGTAGCCAGGATCTGCTGAGGTTGCACAATTTTAGGAGTGCCTTCTTCTCCTGTTTGAGTAGAAGTTGAGGCAGACATGATAAACAGATTGTTAGTAATAAGAGAACTTGATTCTGCTTGTATAGAGACCCTCCCAGGCTCTGATACCACTTGTTGGGTCTACTAGATGTAGATCTTGCAGCCTGTCAGGACCGGTGAATGACTTCTGTAATCACAAGTCAAATCACAGAGAGACTCTATACACAATATGAATGTAGAATATAAATATAAACAAGAGAAACAGAAAACTATAAAGACTTGATCCTTTCTAAGGATTTCTAATATTGATAAAGACTAGAACTACGTTTTGTGAAGGTGTGTCTAACCCTTCTGCCTAAGGTTCCTTTTGTACTACAAGGAAACCCTAATACATCATTAATGAAAACGTGTAAAACTGATATGCATATCCTTTCCTAACATATCTCATGCATATCCTAACAGAATATTAAGTAAATAATAATGTTTGACTTCGACTAGGACCAGGAGCAGGACTTGCTCCTACCACGACTAGGACCAGGAGGAACTACATACCTCCTAGTCTACCTATTACATATAACTATTACAATGGTCCTAACATATGACTTATTTGATATTTATTAGTCCAAAAATGAAGGCAAAAACGGTGTAAACTCAACACTCAAAACCTAACCTCGACTTCAAAAACCGTTGTCACTAAAGAAATCCCACATCAAGGATAACTTAACACGATTTGAGGGATAAATCCCCGGACTTGAAATTTGGCTAATAGGACTACTTAAAAGCAACAATAATACCTCCAAAGTCAATTATGACTTTGTGTGGAGTTAGCAACAACTACATCATAACACCTTCTGGCTCTTTAAGATGCAATTGTGCTCCTTATTTAAAATCCACACCCGAAGGCTCCTTGGACAAAAAAATTAGGGAATTGACATCACCATCCCACCTTACGACTCATGATGATGAAGCAATTTTTATTCAACACGTCCCCTTGACATACACCCTAAGGCTCTAATGACAAGGTTAGTGCTACATGACTCCCACCCGCAGGCTCCTAGAGAACATGTTTTTATTTATTCTTCTTTATTAATATGATATTTATAGTAAGCCAAATTTCCGCAATCCCATGATCAAAAGTCCATGACGCTGACACCCTTAATGTGTTCTCACTTTAATTACAAGGGAAGAAAAAGAAGGAGTTACGAGTTAAGATATCAAGCCTAAACCACTAAAAACTTCATTTATTAAGCAATTATTATTCAAGCGTGGAAAGTAAATACGAGGATATTAATCAAACACAAAAATACTTGAACAAAGAAGAGTTAATTTTAGAAACATATGATTGAAATCTATCATTTCTTGTTCTCCATATTGTAAAATTTCAAAAATGTGAAATCAATGGATATTTAGCCTATTAAAACAAAGTTTTGGGTTTTCAAGTCATCTATAGGATCTTGCATCTTCTTATACTTTTTCAAGTTTTAGAATTTGCCTTTTAAAGTTCCCTTGATAAACGACTTTCTAGGATAAATTATAGGAACTTGCGAAAAGTTCTTGTTCTTAACTCGTATGAATTAAGACCTTCGCGTTTTAAAGCTCCCTATATAAAAGCATAGCAAAACTTAATTCAAATACGTTAAGGAAAAGCTAAGGTAAAAACTGAGTCGAGTAAAAAACAATTTTTATTTTCTCCAACGGAAAGCCTACATTTGTGTCAAAAGCACTTATTTTATTTATTAAAACATAAAATAACACAAAAAATTTAAAAAATTTTAAAATTTTATGAAAAATGAGAAAAACAAATACATTTGGACACAACAAAAGCAATTGCAAGAGATTATATCAATTGACTCCCCCATGCTAAAACCAAACATTGTCCTCAATGTTTCTTAGCTCAAGAGTAACACCCCCTTGCTAAAACACGAAGAGTCTAATGCAAAATCCTAACATGGAAAGAACACGCAAATCTATAAGCCGTTTATTAATTATGCCTCAAGATAAAACGTTAGTCGATAAAAATCAAGGGATAAAGAGTGTGCCCCTTTTTGGCATTCAAAGAATGGAAGATCAAGTGGACAGGCAAAAACCGAACACGAGAGTCTTCAATGATTAGGGTCATACCTAAGATTCACAACAAAACACGAGAACGAGCTTGAAAGCTCAAGCCTTATTAGTGGTTAGAAAATAGAAAGAAGATAGAATGTATGGGACTCCCCCACAAGGCACCTCGTTTTTGTTAACCGAGTCATGAGCTCGACTCGATCCCTGCATTCATTGGTCCTTAGAGAAAGTTTGCAAATCCGGGACAACCTCCGTAGGTATGTCCCCTCCAAAGTAGTGTTTCACACGATGACCATTCACCTTAAAGTTAGGCCCGTCTTTTTGATCTATCTCAACGGTGCCATAAGGGAAAACTTGTGCAATGGTGAATGGTCCGGACCAACGGGATTTAAGCTTGCCCGAGAAAATCTTAAGTCTAGAGTTGAATAAGAGGACTTGATTACCAACATTGAAAATGCGTTTTTTGATCTTAGAGTCATGAATCCTCTTAGTCTTCTCTTTATAGATCAAGGAATTTTCATAAGTTTGATCCCTTAATTCACTTATTTCATTCAATTGAACCTTGCGATGATCACCCGCGGTCGTCAAATCAAAGTTACAATGCTTAAGAGCCCAATATGCCTTATGTTCGAGTTCAATTGGAAAGTGGCATGCCTTTCCGTAGACCAACCTAAATGGTGTACAACCAATTGGCGTCTTGTAATCCGTACGGAAAGCCCACAATGCATCGTCCAATTTATCCGACCATGAAGTGTGATTCTCTCCAATAGAACGCTCCAAAATCCTTTTAAGAGCTCGGTTTGAAACCTCCACTTGACCACTCGTTTGAGGGTGATAAGACGTCGAAAGTCGATGAGTGACACCATATTTCTTTAGAACTTTTTCAAATTGTTCATTACACAATCACTTATAATAGCCTGCGGAGTTCCAAACCTAGCAAAGAGTTGTTTCAAAAAGTTCACCACAACTCGAGCATCATTCGTGGGCAAAGCCTTAGCTTCGACCCATTTAGACAAATAGTCCACGGCTACGAGAATGTACTTATTTCCTTTCGAAGATGGGAATGGCCCCATAAAATCGATCCCCCACATGTCAAATATTTCATAAACTTTGATAATGTTTTGAGGCATTTCATCCCTTTGTGAGTTCTTTCCTTGACGTTGACATGCATCACAAGTCTTGGTCAAGTCTTGGGCATCATGATATATGGAAGGCCAAAAGAAACCGGCATCAAAGACTTTCTTCGCGGTGGCATTGGCACCATGATGTCCCCCGGTGGGTCCCTCATGACAAGATTTAAGGATATCTTGAGCTTCTTTGCCAAACACGCACCTACGAATCACTTGATCCGCGCACACACGAAACAAATAGGGGTCGTCCCAAAAGTAAAAGGATATATCCTTGAAAAACTTTCGTTTTTTGTTGGGACGACATACCCTTGATCACAAACTTCCCCGCATGGTAATTTGCGATGTCCGCAAACCATGGGGTACTATCATCACCACGAAAAGCAATCATACCAAGCGTCTCGAGGGGAAATGTTTCACTGATTTCCTTGTTCTCTCGATTGCTTTGGTGAGGATTCTCAAGTCGAGATAAATGATCGGCCGCGAGATTCTCGGCTCCTTTTTTGTCAAGAATTTTGACATTAAATTCTTGAAGGAGGAGAATCCACCGGAGCAACCTCGGCTTAGAATCTTGTTTATTAAGAATATATTTGATAGCCGAGTGGTCCGTATACACTATGGTTTGAGACAAGACGAGATATGGTCTAAACTTTTCAAAAGCATACACAACGGCAAGTAACTCCTTTTCCGTTGTAGTGTACTTTGTTTGAGCATCCGTCATAGTCTCACTTGCATAGTGTATAGGCAAGAAATGTTTTGATTTACGTTTCCCCAAAACTGCACCTACCGCATAATCACTAGCATCACACATAATTTCAAAAGGTAGGTCCCAATCCGGAGAAACAAAGATTGGAGATTCGGTTAACTTCCTTTTAAGCATCACAAAGGCTTGAATACACTCATCCGAAAAGATGAAAGGAGTCTCTTTTTCCAAAAGTTGGGTCATAGGCCGAGCTATCTTAGAGAAGTCTTGTATAAAACGTCTATACAAGCCGGCATGGCCGAGAAAACTCCTAACTCCCTTAACGGTGGTGGGTGGAGGTAATTTGGAAATCACGTCGATTTTAGCCCTATCAACCTCAATACCGGCCTTAGAGATCTTATGTCCTAAAACAATTCCCTCTTTGCACATGAAGTGTCATTTTTCATAATTAAGCACAAGATTCGTTTCCTCACAACATTGCAACATTCTTTCAAGGTTAGAAAGACATGAAGTGAAAGATTCCCCGAAAACCGAGAAGTCATCCATGAAGACTTCCATGGTTTTCTCGATCATATCATGGAAAATGGCCATCATGCACCTTTGGAACGTCCCCGGAGCATTGCATAGTCCAAAAAGCATGCGACGATAAGCAAATGTTCCATAAGGACAAGTGAATGTGGTTTTTTCTTAATCACGAGGGTCAATGGGGATTTGGAAATAGCCGGAAAATCCATCCAAAAAGCAATAGATTTCATTCCCCGATAGTCTCTCTAACATTTGATCCATAAAAGGTAATGGAAAATGATCCTTCCTAGTGGCATCATTAAGTTTCCTATAGTCAATACAAACACGCCAACCGGTCACAAGTCTAGTAGGAATCAGTTCATTATCCTCATTAGTAACAACCGTCATTCCTCCTTTCTTTGGAACACAATGCACGAGGCTAACCCATGGACTATCCGAGATAGGGTAGATCATTCCAGCGTCTAGAAGTTTAGTGACTTCCTTTTTGATCACCTCATGAATCTTTGTATTGACCCTTCTTTGATTTTGGATAGCGGGTTTATAATCATCATCCATTAGAATTTTATGAGTACAAAATTTTGGATCTATACCCTTAATGTCGGAGATTTTCCATGCAATGGCCCGTTTATGTTTCTTAAGCACTTTGATAAGTTCATCCTTTTCATTTTCCTTTAATCCCTTAGAAATACTCACCGGTAACTTATCCGTTCCCTCAAGAAAATCATACTCCAAATGAGTGGGAAGTTCCTTAAGTTCTAATTCGGGTGCTTCCTCAATAGATGTTTTCACTTTAGTTTCATTTACACTTACAACTTTTAATTCCATAGGTGGTGATTCAAAAGGATCCATATTCAACAATTTTTTAATTAGAGCAATATCTCCCTCGGGATCAAAATTCTCACAATCAAACTCACTAGGATTAAATGGTGTGCTAAGGTAATCATCAATTTCCTTATCGATTTTTGAATAACCATTATTCTCAAGCTCTTCAAGAACGAAGTCACCTCCCTCAAATGGAGTGAGTGGAGGTTTAGCCAAAGACATAATAGGATTCGACGAAGTGGGATTGCCGCTTTTAGAAGAAGCCGAGAATCCAAGCACTTCTTGAGAATATTCCTCACAAGCAACATCAATCACATCGATTTGATTAATTGATTCCTCGTAATACTTGGAAGAATATTTAGAGATATGACCAATATCAAACGTGATATTTTCATCATCAACTCTTAATGTCAATTTCCCCGCTTTCATGTCAACTAAATCACTAGCCGTCATCAAAAACGGTCTTCTCTAAATAAGTGGTACACGAGAATCTTCGGGATAACCGCAAACTACAAAGTCCGTTGGAAAGACGAGCTTCCCTACCTTGACAAACACTTCCTCGGCTATACCTTTTGGTAAGGCGATCGATCGATCCGCTAGCTCGAGAGTCATCTTAGTGGGTGTAAGCTCGGGAAGTGATAACCTTTTCCACACGGAAAAAGGCATCAAATTAATGCTAGCACCAAGATCGGCTAAAGCTAAGCATTCTTCCATATTAGGGAAATCACATGGTATCACAAACTTGCCCGGGTCTCCAAGCTTTTTGGGAAGCTTTTGTTTAAGAACCGCGGAACAATTAACATCTAAAGATGTAGACACTTCAACCAATTTCCCTTTATCATTCATCAATTTCTTAATAGTCGAAGCAAACTTAGGCATGTAAAGCCATGCATCCGCGAAACTAAAATTAATATAAAGATTCTTAAACATCTCTAAAAAAGTAGTCATTTGAGCATTGGACTTTTTACGGAGCTTGTCTTGGTTAAGTCTCGAATGGTAGGGTAGTGTGGGTTTAGTCTTCGGAAGCTCGGGTTCTGGAATAGGCAATTGATCAACCTTTGGTGGAATAGGAATTCCCTTTTCTTTAACCACCTCGGGTTCTTGCTCCACTTCCCTCATCGGAGAGGTACTCACATGTGGAAGCAAAGGTCCGTCTAAAGCTTTCGCACTACGTGTGGTTATAGCTTTCATCTCACCCTTCGGATTTGGAATGGTGTTGCTAGGTAAGCCACCCGAAGAAGAGGAAGGTTTGGTCATAAACGATTCAAACATCAAAACTAATTTATTTTCACCTTGTTCCAAACTTTGTTGCATACGATTTTGACTTTGCTCTAATCTTTGCTCAAAACGGTTTTGGTTTTGTTCAAGTCTTTGTTGATTAAGCTCAATCTTATTGTTTTTCCCTTTAATCGTATTTTGAAACTCATTTTTCAAAGTTGCCATTTGTCCTTGAATGTTATTTTGAAAAGACTTCAAATTTGCCTCATTCGTTTTAATGTAGCTTGAAAAATCATTTTGATTATTGCTTTGAAAACCTTGATTGTTTTGATTAGCATTAAACCCATTTCCTTGATTAAAATTCCCTTGGTTACCACGGTTAAAATTATTCCCATTGTTCCCATTGTTGTACCTATTTTGAACCGGTGGAGCAACAAGATTTTGACGAGGAACTTAACTGTTAGAGCCATAAGTTCCCGTCGCGGTAAAAGCACTAGCTTGATCAAACCCCGTGGTTGAACAAGCATAATTAGGATTTGCTCCACCACATGATACACAAACATTCTCAACCATATTAATCGATCCATGAGGATTCTTCCTAAGCTCATTCAAAATCATGTCAATCTTAGAGTCCAATCTAGCAATCTTGGGATTAAATGAATTCACATTGGAAACACCCGGTGTGTTTCGTGAATATTGTGCTCTAGACTTATCCTCAATTATACCCCACGCGTCTCTCGGAGGTTTTCTTAAAAGATTACCTCCCGCGGCGGCATTTAAAGAATCTTGTTCAATCATATTAAGCCCATTATAAAAATTATTTATTTGATGCAATTCCGAGAAACCGTGGTGTGGACATTGTCTCAACAAATCTTTAAATCTTTCCCAAGCAACCCCAAACGATTCATGCACTTTTTGTTCAAATTTAGTGATCTCGTTCTTAAAGTGTGTTGTTTTGGATGATGGAAAGAAATAATTCATGAACTTAGACACTAAATCATCCCATGTCAAAATCGAACCCGGTGGTTCTTTCTCATACCAAATCTTAGCATTACCCTCGAGCGAGTACGGAAAAAGCATGAGCTTAATCGCGTCATTCGACACATCTCTAAACTTGAGATTCGAGGTAATTCGAAGAAAATTCTGAATGTGAGAATGCGGGCTATCGGTCTCATTGCCACGAAATTGGTCGGCACGAATGAGCGATAAAAGACACGTCTTAATCTCATAATGATCCGCCAAAATAGCCGGCACAACGATTGCTTCCCCATACCCTTCAGTGGGTGCACGGAGAAATTCCTCCATTGTTCGGTTATCGGCCATCTCTACAACAATAGGTGGAAGCTCGGGTTCCACTATTCGTTGTTGACGATTTCTATTTCTACGAGGAATATTTTCAAGCCTATTAAAATCAATCACAAGTCTAGAAGAACGTAATTGCATATACCACAAAGACGAGAATTTAGAGGATTGAAAAAAGAAATTAGACAAGAAGAAGATTATTTTTGGTATTTTTATTTGGTATTGCTCAATCAAAAATGATCGATAAAACAAGGAATAAGGATAACTACTATGGAAGTAAATTACCCTCGGTCGACTTTGAAACGATAGGTGAAAACCTAAACGTCTCGAGGTTCAATAAGTAAACTACAAAAATAAGATTTATTACTACTTGAGTTGGCAAACCAAAAATAGGTCGTCCCTCTCAATATACGCACAAGCAAGCGGGGAAACGAGGTGGCACAAAACACTTAAAAACCTTTTTCCTTAGACGGCCTTTTATAGGTCGTCGCCTTATACCCACCTTATAGTTTGTATAAATCGAGTTCAAACTACTTATTAGTATTTATCTATTTTGCCTTTTATTTTTGTTTTGGATTCGAATACAATAGCTAGGTGATGAAATCCCAACTAAGGCCTTATTTGAAAAGTATGTAAATTTATTGTTCTACGTAATATAATATATTAATCACAAAAAACGAGAAAAACGATACATACTATATAATAGAAAAATAACAAAACTTTCCGAGGACGGAAAGGGTCTTCAAATCAACGATCAACAAATCTCAACTAAACGAATCGTACACAAGATCCCCGGCAGCGGCGCCAAAATTTTGTTGTGATCATGATAGTATAGTGATAATTAAGATACGTTATAGGGTAAATTAGAAAATTACCTTTAGGAAAAAGTAATAGTCTAAAATTACCAAAGACGAGTTCAATTAAACACGTGGTGAACCAAGTTCGTTGTACACGAAGATCTTATGAATTTGAGACGTTTTGTATCGATTTGGACAATTGATTCGAATTGGTTTTCGATTTTTAAACTAAAAATTAAATCTACCAATTTAAAACTTAATTTTATCCTAAAGTGCATGAATCGTAAACCCCAAATTTATCAAATCTAAACACAATTACTTAAAATTTAAAACTATTTAAAAATTAAACTATTTAACGATCTATAAAAATTAATCTATTTAATTAAAATATTTTTTACACTAATTTTAAATCTATTAAAAACTATTTTATTTGAAATCTAAATTGATTAAAATCTAATTTTTAATAACTAATTTAATTTCTAAAACTTTTAAACATATTTTTTTTTAATTTTGTTTTTATTTATTAATTTGTAACCTTTATTAAAAATTATTTAAATGTAAATAAAAGAAAAGGTAAGTATTTAAAATAAGAACCAAAGCTGACATCAAGTGTAAGTCAAACTATATTAATTGAGTTGACTGTAAATAAACCAAACAGAGCATTTAGCTCAGATGGTAAACGCGTTGGGCCCATGACCAGGAGGTCATGGGTTCGATCCTTGCTGGATACATTTTTTTGTGAATAATTTCCTTTTTGACAAAGTAAACTAATAGTCACAGGAGGTGACTTTTTGTTATTGTTCGTTTTGGACTGATCTAATACCAGTATGAGCATTAACAGATTAATTGAATCTGTTAAAATATGATAATCATCAATTCAAAAATATCAACAAAGCAGCATAAGTGAAACAAGCATATATCCGAAATAGCCCAAACACAAATCAGCAGACAAAATAGAGATCAGATAACCAGACTCATAAACTCGTCAACAGATTAGGCAAACAGTAGCAACAAATCAATATTATCAGCTAAATTAACACTAATAAAAGCAAAACCAGTAATCTACACTCTAAATGTAAACTCACTCTAACAAAAACCTAATCAGACCACTACTCAAAACGTTTCAGCAGAGAAACTAAAACAAATCAAATGACTAGCAGCTTCAGAATTATGATACCTAAAATCTCACCAAGGAAACTAAAACAACACAATAATGAAACATCAAATGACTAGCAGAATCAGAATACTCAGCTACCAATTCAAGTAATGAAAACTTTAGCAGACAAAGTTATGAATCAAAATTACTCCATTTACAGACTCAAATCAAACAGATCTAATATCAGAATAATTAAAACGTTATATATCAGCCAGAAGTCTCTTACACACAAATACCAAAACAACTTTATATAATCTACAACTTGCATACAAAACTCACTTAAACAGGTTAAAAACAACCATAAGACTCTATAAACCTAACAATCACTTCTAAAAATAAAACATCTTAACATAAGCATGTGATACAAGCAGATTCAAATAACAGACATTCTCTCTTATCAGACTTCATACAAATCAAACTCAACTAGAACAAATCATTAGCAGATTTAATCTAAGCAGATTCATCATCATTAAAAAAACAGATTCATTAAAGAAATGAAGCAATAAAATTAAAGAGAAACAGAACCTATTGGAGATTTCCGTTGAGTAGAAGGTTGTGCTGAACAACCTTAATGAACCTAAACAACACCTTATTCACCATCGAACACCACCGAATCAACATTCATCACCATCGAACAATTTAAAACAAATTTCCAGTGGGAAAATTTGTCCCAAAATTAAATCTCATTTATTTAATTAAAGCTATTAATTAGCTTCATCAAATAAACTTATCATTATAATGACAAGAATAGTTATAAGGAAGAATTAAAAATTGCAATTCGCATTTAAACAGTAAGATAAATGAACCTTTATTAATTCAAAACAAACTTTTATATTAATAATCAAAATTGATTACAATACTATGAAAAAGAAATTACAATTATTCCTATACTATTTCTACATAATAACTCTAAGATAAAAAGTGGGATACCATTACTGAAGAAATAAGGGGGTTTATATAGCTGAATGAAAGGGTTGGAGTGGAGAGTTTGTTGAGGGGAATCTTTGCTCTTGGACATTGATTTCTTCATTCCCTTTCTCTGCCTTGATCATACGGTTGAGATGAGACAACTAGCACACGGATCGCCAACGTGGCATCCGTGTGTGCTAGTTGTGCTAGTTGTGTGCTGATTTGGCCACAAATGATTGGAGGAATAGGAATAATGTGCTGTCACAGCCAACATAAGATGCCACTTATGTAGATGCCTTCCATCTTCTCTTCTAATTTCCTTGGGGAATTAATATTAATTCGTGTGAATCACACGTGCAAACCAAAACCCCCAAATTAATTTGAGTGATTTATCAATTAGGGTTTTGGTGAACAGTATATGTTGCGACTGGTTTTGGTGTATTTGGTGAAGGAAAGAGATGAGGGATGAGAGCATAGGAAGTAACGAAGGATTTATGGTGAAAAACATGTGTGTGAGTCATGTTTGTGATGGATAAATGATTAAATAAAACGTGAATGAGTTGGCTAAGTGTTGTGAAACGAACTTAAATCGTTTCCAAAAGTCTTTTAACCCTAATGGGCATTAATTTGGACCCAAACAATTTCCAACGTTTTAAAACTTTCCAATATTTGGGCTTGGGAATGATTTGGACCTAAAAGATAATTAATCACCCATTTATCCGTATAAATCACCAATTATGGGCCTTTCTTGGGCTTGTTCTCCAAAAGTAGTAAACTTGATTTGCTTATTGGGCTTTTGGGCCCAATTCCCAAATGTGGGTCCCACTAGCTCATATGTCTTCATAAATATCAAATCCGCTAAAGTCGAGCTTGTTTTTGGCTTCCTCGATCTTTTTCTTCAAACTCATGCCGGTTTTTGTCGATTTTTGCGAACTTTGGTACCTACACACATCAAACAACAAACAAGCATATACAAGGCATATTTCATACATTTTATGCATTTATTTATTGTTTTAGGCTACAATTGATATGAGTAAAATCACTCATATCACCTATGGAAAACCTAGACACTTTTAAAAGGATTGTCCATCCACAAAAACATCCTCACCATCTTATCCTTCATCATTCAAACCTTACAAGTTCAAATCACAACAAAACAACTCATCTCACCAATCTAATTCCTCTGATAATGAGAAAAAGGATCACAAAAACAAATACAAGGCACTAAAGGCTGAGTTGGAACAGATGAATTTGAAGCTAGAAGCTCTGTCCAAGAATAAAGGGGGTGATAAGAAGACAGAGAAAGGGTTGGTTACTGAAGCTTATGATTGGATGATGAGCCTTTGACATCAGATGAAGAAGACACCACCAGGGTTAGGGCATTTATGGCAATTGATGAGGATGAATCAGCTGTAGGAAAAGGAGATGCCTGATCAGGACAATGAGTTGACATCACTATGAAAAAGGTACACAGGCTCATATCTATGTCTGAAAGTGATGAACTTAAACATATCCTTGATTATACCATTGTTGATTTACACTTTGTTGAGGAACAAAGAAAGAATCTGCTTGATAAATTTCACTCTCTTAAACATGAATTCTTAACTACTAAGGCTGAATGTGAAACTTTAAAATAGGTTAATTCTAAAAAAATTACCCTACAAAATGAAGTCAGTAAATTGACCTTAAGAAACAGTGCCTTATCTGATCAAGTAGTTGAGCTTCATAAAGTTATAGAAAAATGGTTGTGTAGTAGGTTCACTATCAATGAATTACTCGATGATGAACTTCCAACTGACATAACTAACGCTATAACTGCTAAAAGAAACAAAATCAACGACCTTAAAAACCCTAAAGAGATTATTTTCAAATCTACAGAGACCATACATTCGTCTGACCCACTTTTACAAGATGTCCCTGTCTCCGAAGATGTGATTGAAAGCATTTTACCTTTACCATCTCTACCTAAATTCTATGGAGTTGAGCCCAGCAGCTCTTCTATAGGAGCTAAGCCTGAAACCAAACCAATGGCTGAGACACCACATGTTAAAAATTTCGATGTGCCAGCTAAACAACATGTTAAGAAAAATGTTTATAAGCATGTCTCAACATACAATGTGAACACAACTGAATCCTCAAATTAAGAACGCATGTTGTCTTTAATCAAAGAACTAGAACTCTTAAAAGAACATACTGAGCCTTCCGCTGAATGCTCTACTTCTTCTGAACCTGAGTCTATCCTAGGCAAACCCACAACTGAAAAGTTAATCAAGCCTTATTGTAATGTGTGTAAAAACTCTCATCACATGACCATATATCATGATGAACAAATGGCTGTAAAGAAATCTTAGGCTCTTATTAGGGGTAGACCACATGCTGCTAGGAGACCACCAGGTATTCACAGACCTTATCCTCCTTGCAAACATTGTGGGTATACAAATCATCACTCTGATGAGTGTCATTACTTCCCTGGATGTGACATATGTGGGAGGTACACCCATGATACAACCGATTGTCCTTCACACCGTCATAAGTACTACAGGAACTCAAAAATTGCTAACCAGCAATTCAAGGAACCCACTGGAAAGTGGGTTCACCATAGGAACTAATTTTTTTCTATATATCTGTGTAGAAACATCTCAAGGAATCGGTCTGGTATCTAGATAGTGGCTGTTCTAGGCACATGACAGGAGTTCAACAATACCTGCACATATATACAAAAGAGCCAGGTCCTAAAGTGGTGTTTGGGGATAACTCTTCGGGCGATATAGAAGGATATGGCTCAGTTAACTACAATGGAATAACTTTCACGACGGTTGCTTATGTGAATGGTCTTAAACATAATCTAATCAGCATCAGCCAATTGTGAGATGCTGACTACAAGGTTTTGTTTACCAAGACTCGGGAAACCATATTCAACAAAAAAACAATGATGTGGTGTTAATTGCACCAAGAAGAAGAGATGTTTACGTCATCAATATGGCCTCGTGTTCAGAAGATAACTCAAACTGTTTTCTTGCCAAAGCCTCTGAAAGTGTCAATTGGTTGTAGGACAAGAGACTCTCTCATCTCAACTTTAAGAACATCAACAAATTAGCCACACAAAATTTGGTTGTTGGTTTACCACCTGTGACTTTCACTAAAGACAAGACGTGTTTAGCTTGTGTGAAGGGAAAGCACCACATGTCATCCTTTAAAACCAGGCAATCATTCTTAATTAACAAGTGCTTACATCTCTACACATGGATTTGTTTAGACCTGTTAAACCACAAACCATTAATCACAACAAATATACTTTAGTCATTGTTGACGAATTCTCAAGGTATACATGGGTTTTCTTCCTTAAAAGAAAGAGTGATACAGCTAATGTTATCATGTCTTTTATTAGACAGGTTGAAAACATGAATGAAGTTAGAGTAAAAGCTCTAAGAAGTGATAATGGGACTGAATTCAAGAACCATCAGCTTGAAGCATTTTGTGATGAAAAGGGAATATCAAAAAACTTTTCTTTAGCTGGTCTTCCAGAACCAAATGGAGTAGCTGAAAGAAGAAACATAACATTGGTTGAAGCAGCTAGAACTATGCTATATGGTGTAGCCTTACCTAAGAAATTTGGGGGGGAAGCTGTCCACACTGCCTGCTATACTCAAAATAGGTCAATCATTGTTAAGAGACATGGAAAAACTTCTTATGAAGTTCTTAGAAAAAGGGCCCCTGATGTCAGCTACTTCCCTGTCTTTGGATGCCCTGTGTTCATTTATAACTATAGGGATCAACTTAGGAAGTTTTACGAAAAAGCTAATGATTGTTTCTTCCTAGGATACTCTCCAACAGCCAAAGCATTTAGAGTGTTCAACACAAGAAGACGGGAACTAGAAGAAACCTTTCACGTCACATTTAATGAAGATGATGACGTGCTACAAAGAACAGGAACAGAAGGTGATGAAATTGATTTCATTGAAAACAGGTCTTTCCCAGTAGATGAGTTCTCCTAACCAAGAACTTTCTTTCATCATCATCCACACACAGATACACTTATTCCATATGTTCCTGCACTTGACCTACTGTCAACTCACAACATTGATGTTGATTCTACTCAAGTTCAACTTGAAGAAGAACATCAGCCTTCCCACAGCCCTTGTTCCACCTCAGCTGAAGATGACTCACCTGTTATTCACAATCAAGAAGATTCTCCTATAACTTATGAATCATCACCTATTGTAGTAGCTGATGGTGACATAGACACAGAGGTTGTATTTGAAGAGATTCCTCCTATTCAACAAGATAAAGTTCAAGTTGTGCTCTCATCCTCCATACCTGTCTTTGTCAATGATTCCCTAGCTCCTCAAAGCAAATGGTCAAGAGATCAGCACAATCTTCTTGTCAACATTATTGGTGAACCAAATGCTGGGGTTATAACTAGACAGGGAATTCATGACTCAGAATCAGCTTCCGCCAATGAGTGTATGTTTGCTGAGTTTCTATCACAAATTAAACCAAAGCGTGTAGCTGAAGCCCTTGTTGAAGAAGGATGGGTTGCTTCCATGCAAGAAGAAATCAATCAATTCAAAAGAAACAAGGTATGGACTCTAGTGCCAGCTCCACCTGGTAAGAATATCACAGGCACTAGATGGATTTACAAGAATAAAATGGATGAGATTGGGAACATCATAAGAAACAAGGCAATGTTAGTGGCACAGGGGTATACACAGACTGAAGGGATTGATTTTGATGAAACCTTTGCACCTGTTGCAAGACTTGAGGCTATCAGAATCTTCCTAGCTTACACTGTATATATGAACTTCACTGTGTATCAAATAGATGTTAAAATTTCCTTCCTCAATGGAAAATTGGATGAGGAAGTATATGTCAAACAGCTAGAAGGGTTCGAGAACAGCCAGTTTCCTAATCAAGTGTACAGGCTACACAAAGCCATGTATGGTTGAAACAAGCTCCAAGGGCGTGGTATGAAACGTTGTCTACTTTTTAACAGATAATAAATTTGTCAGAGGTTCCATTGAGAAAACACTCTTTACCTTCAAGGATAAAAGTGAGTTTATCATTGTACAGATTTATGTGGATGATATCATCTTTGGGTCAACTAATGTTAATCTTAGTAAACGTTTTGCTAAATTAATGACCAATAAATATGAGATGAGTATGATGGGTGAATTAACTTACTTTGGATTTCAAATTAAACAATTTCCTAAAGGAATTTCTATTTGTCAAGAAAAGTATGTTAAAGATTTGCTTAAAAATATGACTTGGCTGATTGTGCATCAGTGAAATGCCCCATGCTTCCACCCAATAACATAGGTCATGATGAGTCAGGAGTCTCTGTTAATGAGACTATGTATCGAGGCGTGATTAGGTCACTCATGTATCTCACATACAGTCTTCCTGATATCCAGTTCTCAACATGTCTCTATGCAAGGTACCAAGCTAACCCAAAGGAATCCCATCTAGTGGCTGTTAAGAAAATTTTCAGGTACCTCAAAGGAACAACCTCCTTAGGTCTATGGTATCCCAAAGAATCAGGCTTTGATCTCAAGGCATACTCTGACTCAGACTATGCTAGATGCTGCATTGATAGAAAAAGTACCTCAAGAAGCTGTCAAATCCTAGGAGGAAATTTAGTTGGTTGGAGTGCAAAGAAGCAAAACTCTATGCCATGTCATCAGCTGAAGCTGAATATGTTGTATCTGCTAGCTGTTGTGCACAGGTACTTTGGATGAAAATTCAATTAGCTAACTATGAGATTCTCTATCATAAAGTACCAATCTTCTGTGACAACACAAGTGCTATTTCCATCTCAAACAACCCTGTGCTTCACTCTCAAACCAAACACATTGATATCAGGTATCACTTTATCAGGGATCATATAATGAAGGGAGATATTAAGCTGCATTTTGTTCTCACTGAGCTGCAACTAGCTGATATTTTTACTAAGCCTTTGGTTGAACCTTCGTTCAACAGGTTAGTTGCTGAGCTGGGTATGCTTAACATCTCCAAGCCTGTGGCTTATATTAATTGTGATTTAATAAAGTCTGAGTAAATATTAGATGTTTTTCATTTGTAACTAGGTAGTTACAACCTAAGTAAATGCTAAAAAACATTCCTAATATTTAATTAGTACTTTTACGATAAGCGATGAGACAAACAGTTTTAAAAGATCAAGGGACCCACATCTGAACAGTCATTTTCCACTACGCATTTAATGTTGTTGAATAACTGTTTTCAAATTTTAATATATATATGTTTTCAAGATTTTTTACCAACCACTTTCATCATTATTCACATATTGTCTCTCTCTCTAAACCTCTCTCTGAAACCCTCTCAACATCTTCATCATCTTAACCTTCGCATCAATGACGTTCCTCGTACCAAAGGCATCAAATGTTTCATTCGAGATCAATGAAAGCATTTCGGCTTCTAACAACTCAATAGGATGGCTCAAAGCTCCTAATGATTCATACCTAGATCTGGTAAATTTCATGAAGAATTGCGACGTTGGGGAAGCATTTACCAGATCTCCATTCGCTTTCTATCAAGAATACCATAGGGAATTCTGGTACTTTGTTGAAGTACTTGATGATAACACCATCTCTTTTCACCTTTGTTGCAATGAACATCCCTTTGCCTTTTCTGTTGCTGATTTCTCATCTTTGGTTAGGCTTCGACATGGAGACGAATGCATCAAGAATGTTGACAAAAAGGCTGTTAAGGATGCCCTTGCCACACTTTACCCTGTATCTGACACTCACCCAGCTCTTACACCATCTGAAGTTGTTCTCAAATCCCCTTTCAAAATAAAGTTCTTTTCTCATATGTAGAGGGTGCTTTTCTCTCATATCGTCAAGTCTTTGGGCGGAATGCAAGGTTCACAAGATCAGATGTCATTTAACCATCAAACCATTGCATATGGGCTGATCTGGGGTGCTAATGTAGATGTAAGAAGTATTCTTTTCTCCAATCTTGTGGAGAAGCTGAAGGGGTCTAACCAATCAAGGGAGAAGAACATATGTTATGCTAGATTTCTTTTTCTCATCTTCTAAAGCCTTCTTACTGAACATTATGACAATCCTCAGCTCACAGCCATGAAGTCATACCATCTCACTGGGCTGTCTACAAGGTGATTGGGCCAAATGATGTACCTGTGACTGCCCACATGAAGAATGTAGCTGCAAAACAACCATCTGTTGTTAAGTCTATGTCCCTTCCTCTGAGAAGGTGAATACAGCTAGTGTCTGGTAAGTTAGCGTTTTTGACCTCTGGGCAACACACTACTCTGTCCAAAGCATCAACTGACCTACAACCTAAGAAGAAGCCAAACCCCACTTCTTCCAAAACCCATGTTGTTAAAAAGGTCAGGGTAAGGAAACTAGTAACTATCCCAACTCCCTCTGTTCCAAAGACTTATGAGGATATAGAGACTTTAGTTGAAAGACAACCAGAGTCTAGTGTCTCTAATTCAGTAGAGAGAGCAGGAAACCAGCCTAATTCAGCTGATATCTCACAAGTAATTAGTTTATCATTTTTAAAGGTACACAAGCAGCCACTATCAAATGTATGTAGGTGAGAGTGGTGAAGTTAGGGTTATCCTAGACCCATAGGAGTCTATGTATGCACTTAGAAATCTTTTAAGACTTCTGTACACCCTGTCTTTGCACAAGGGAGTGATTCATTTGTGTTTATAAAGCACGCCGATGACCCTGTCCCCTCTAGACAATATAGAGGCAAATAACAACCTTTATACATATATGTCTCGACCTAGAGTAGTTGTACTTCACACAGCCTCTAGGTTCCTTCAGAAAAAGAATCCCAAAAGTTTCACACTTTTAGGGGGTGTTGAATAATCATCCTCAGCTTTCCCAGAGACAGCGTAAAATGACGATCTTAAACTACATCTTTTTCACAAATAAAAGAATCCCAAAGGATTTATCCTTTCAGTTGGAGCTGAATCATCACCCTCAGCTTTGCTAGAGGCAGCGTAACAGGCGATGTTAACCTATATATATTTCACTATTAAAAGAGTCCCAAAGGATTTATCCTTTTGGGAGGGCTGAATAATCACACACAGCTTTTCTAGGGGTTGTGAATGGCGACCATTAACCCCATTACTTTCACACTTAAAAGAATCCCAAGGATTTATCCTTTGGAGTGGCTGAATAATCACCCTCAGCCTCTCTAGGACAGCGTAATGGCGACCATTCCCCTTATCTATTTCCCTATTACTAACTAACATGCATTGTAGGCTAATATTGAACAGACCATTGTAGACTCTCATGCTACAACAGGTGGTTCTGAAAATATCTCCCAAGAACAGCCCACAAGAGATACACTTATGCTTGATGCTGAGCAAGATGTCCTTGCTCTTATTGATGACTTCTCTAAACCTGAATCAATGCAAAATGATGAAATGATCCCAGAGGACATTATTGAAGAAGAGGATGAAGAGGATGATGCACAGCCTCCTCTATCTCCTCCCAAAAATACAGCTGAGTCCACTCTAGTTGATGTCACCACTCCACCTCCCAAAGAAGCACATGTGACTCCTACTTCCGCTGTATTTGTCACTCAGGAACTTCCAAAGGCTGCATATGATCCGACAACTGAGTTCTTACTTTTTGATCAGCCCCAACAGTAGAACAATGATCTTATGCCAAGAGAGGATGGCTATGAACACTTATATTAATATCTTTAATATGGTGAAAATCGTCTCGAATCGATTCGAATTGATCGTGGATTTAACGTGCGACTCAGTTGTTCTTGGTGAAAAAGAAAGAAAATGTCGTTGAGTAACTAAATAAAAATGAAAGCTTGAAAATATTAAACTAAAAATAAAGACTTTTAAGAATAAATGACGAAAGATTAAAACTTGATAAAAGGTAAATTTGAAAACTTAAAACTTTATAAAAATTATACTTGAAATTAACTAAGACAAAACACTTTGGAAATAAAGCTTAAGAAAAATAGCGGGAAAAATACAATTTAAAAACAATTCGGGAAATCAAAACCAAGACCTAAGTCGGGAAACTTAAAACATGTACTAATCCGGAATGCCAATACCACACACAATCCGGAATAAGTTGTCACACCTAATTCGGAATCCAAGTACTCAACATAATCCGGAATACATACAATTCGGAATAACATGGAAATTAACCTAATCCGGATTCCAATATTCTAAGGAAATCTGGAATCTATATTACAATCACAATCCGGAATGTGAGAATTGTGACTACTAATCCGGAATCTGTTTACTTATGCAAATCCGGAATCCCTAATTCAAGAGCTTATCCGGAATGCATATCCCATTCTAATTTGGAATAAGGTAGAAATACCACAATTCAGAATGTTGTTATGTTTACTATTCGGAATCCAGACTTCCTATACAATTCGGAATCCTACCCCTTGGTACATAATCTGGAATCAAGTGTCTTAGGTAATCCGGAATCGCTACCCAGCATACAATCCGGAATGTGAATCTTTCTAACCTAGCTCGGACTAAACAAGATTTGCAACTGAGTCTGAATAAAGTAAAAACACACCTAATTCGGGAAAAGGGTTTCTAAAACCCGGATAAGGAACAAAATTAAGCAAAAATGAAATTAGCTAAAAACCAAATAAGCACTTAATAAAAAACTTAATCAAAATGATTTTAAGAAAAAGCTAATAAGAAACAATTTAAAAACTTTTAAAAACACTAAATAATCAAAATATAAAAATCAACTTTTAAAAGATTAAACTATTAAAAACTACTTAATTAAAAATAAGAAAATCATATAATAAGCAAATAACAAAATAAACTAAAACATCAAACACATGAAAATCAATAAGCACAATCAAACAAACACATCAATCAAAACAAGAACATGATTAAACAAACTACATGATTATCTAAGTCAAATAAGAGATTAAAAACAAGAAAGGTAGAATGAGAATGATTATGAAAAGCTTGAAATTAAGATGAAGATTAAAGATTCAAGTACAAGATTAATATGAAAAGCTTGAAAACATGAAAGTAAATCTAGAGAGAGAAAGTAATTTAATCTACTCCTAAAAACTTAATAAAACTATCTAACTAGCTAACTGAAAATCTAACACCTCCTAATGAATGATTAGGATGGTATTTATAGGAGGAGGGGAGGAGTGTTGTTGCTTCTCTCTTTCTCTTTGTCTTTTTGTCTTTTAATTTCTTCGTCTTTTTCTACTTTGTCTCAGGATTTGTCGAAGGATAAAATGAACTCGTCTTCTAATTTTCTTCTGTTATTAGACTTGGTTCTTCAACATCATTAAATTTCCGTCTTTAGTCTTTTTCTTCGATAAATGATTGGAGTAAATTACGTCCTTTAGGAAAAGGAGCGTAAAAGCGGTATGTATTAAGTGATGATTTAGAAAAATCAACACTAATGACCCTTATGATATGAAAGTTCGTTTCCCAAGGAGGTATATGTGTGTGACTAAGATGTAAATGATTTGAGATTAATATTGGTTTAGAAGGGGATGAGAAAAGAGGATGACGAAGACGTGAAAATTATTACTACGACGACAAAACGTAAAACCGTAAAAACTACAAAAATAAAAATTAATTCTAAGATTCACCAAAAATCAAAATAAATAAACTAAGAGTTTACCAATGATCAAAACTTTTTAAAACCTTTTAAATATTTAAATATTTAATTTTTAAATGCTAATTAAAGCCCTAAAAATCAAATAAATTATCAAAAAGCCCAAATAAAGATTTTTCAATTGGTAAACCTCTAAAATGACCTAAAAAGATTAAAAACTATTTTTAGAAATTTTTAAACTAAGAAAAACTATTTAAAATGATTTAAATACTATAAAACTTAAAATAATTATAAAAATTAATCTAAAAGTGATAAAATTATTCTAAAAGTTTCTAAATTCCTATTTTAATGTATTTAAGCTAAGAAAAATGTAAAAATTTGAAAAATGTGAAATTTGAAAAATAATAATAAAATAATATTAAAACTCCAAAAATTATAAAAAATTCTAAAAACTTGCAAACTAGTTTATTTTAACCTAAATAATCAGAAAATGAAAGTGAAATGACCAGAATACCCCTATTGGGCCCTCAAATGGGCCAAAATAAAAAACAGTCCACTTAAATGGGCTTTTTAGCCCAAAAAATCAAACCTGGCCCAATTGACTTGGAAATGCCCAATCAGACTCAAAATTTGATTCTAAACACAAAACTCTAAAGGCCCAAAAGCTGAAAGTGAGCTTATCACAGCTTATTATGCAAACAACTTATCCTTATTGGGCTTTTTAGCCCATTAAGTAATAAGCTAATGCCATAAGCTCTAATTTGACACACAACCTTCTTTTGGGATGCTTAATAGATCTATAAAAAGAAATTTTGAAAAAGCACACTCAATAAGCCAGAAATAAGCAAAGTAATATTTCACTAAAAGACAAAATAGTCGTTTTTGAGAAATAAGGCACCCCAGGACTTGATTCAACTTGCAAAATGTCACAAATGAACTCAATAAGCCAAAACAATCAACAAAATTCCAATAAGCAAAACAATAAGCCAAAATAAGCCAATAAGCACTTATGAAAAAGTCAATTAAGTTGGTTTTCTAGTTAAACCCTAAAGTCAACCCACCAAATGCTCCGGTATGAACAAATGGGTCAAATAATGAGCACCTATTACAAAATCCAAGTTGTTGTTGGTTCAAATAAGCTATTATAGCTTATTGATAAGCTGAAACCCAATTAACACTAGCAGTGGCTAGTAGCAGGGGAAAGGAGTTCCCACTGCTTTGAATATTTGACCAAGCTTTTTAGAGAGATTTAGTTGGATTCAATTGGAAACAAGGGCACCTTTGTGATCAGTGAATCACAAGGAGTCAATATCAACAAGAAAATCACAATTTGGTTCACACAATAAGCCAGAATCAATCAAACAGTCACCAGATATTGCCCAGACATGTGAAATAAGCAGTTATGCACAACTAAGCAGATTCAGCCTAAATAAGCAAACCAAAATCAACAGGATGCATACACAAGCTATATAAACTATGAATAAGCACAAATAAACTTATATCAAACACTGATTCAAAGTAAATAACAAGATCAAAGCATAAACAGTTACTGATGAACAAGGTGCATATGCAGAAACCTTTTGCTGATCTATTTGACCACAGATCTAAATTCAGGCACTCAAATCTCTTTCCCTGGTTTAGTTAACCTAGATTTAACACTTGTTAGCCCTAGTCTATGATTAGATCTAGGTGTCCTCAAAATCCTAGCCAATTTTACCAAGTAACAAAGATTTTATACCCTTTTTAAGAATCTAGGTGTTTCAAACCACAAAATATGCAGCAATATGACCAAGTATATCAGATAAGCATGTACTATCAACCACAAGCACAAAACCAACACTTACAAACCACAAATCCTTCTTAAACAGCTAACCCAAACACCCCTTAAAAAGCTGTTTTCACAAATTTTCAAAGTCTTATCCAGATTCAAACCACAAATCAAACCACAAACACTTCAATAACATCAAACAACACCATATTAACAATATTCAACCACAAAAACACATATTCACCAATAATCATGCAATAATCACAAAATTCAGAAAAATAAGAGAGAAAATGAAAAGGGAAGAAGGTGCAAACCTCCAAGACCTACATCCAGGCCTTGGATTGTTTGAGCTGAGGTACTAGCAGAACAAGTACCAGCTTCCAATGCTGCTAAGATGAACAAACCAACAAGTGAGATCAAAATAAGCAAGACTTTCTGATTTTTTGAAGCACAAGCTTTATCACTTAAAACCTTGCCTCAAAAACCTTCAAACAAGATTATGGAACTCAGATTTTAGAAATTCAAACTTTATTTCATAAAAAGGAATTACAAAGATTTAAAAGCTAAAATCTGGAACAAAAGCTCTCTCACAGGTTGAGGAGTCTTTTTATAGGCAAATGCCAAGCTAGCACTATTCACAAACCCTAGAAGTGAATTTCTTATTCTATCCTTGAGCCTTCTAGACGTTTTCTTGGTGTGAGCTGTCCAAAGTGATCCTGGATGTTCATTTTAGCTTTGGAATGAAGCAATGAGTGTCAGCTGTTGATCTTGACACGTGGCTAAGCTTGGAGAATAAGTTGTCATGTGATTGGTTAAACGGGAATTGGGGGTGGGGTCCATAGTGAGTGGGATTAAGGGTTTTTGTTGTGGGATGTGTTTCTGCACATGTGAATCAAGCGTGGGAGTGGGTAATTGCTTTTTACCCTTTGTTTAAGTGATGTAAAATCTGGGGGTAAAGAAGGGTAAACAGTGGTGATTTTGATCCAAAATTGGGGGAAGTTGTGTGTTTGGCGCGTGTTATGGGATTTGAAGTTTGGAATTGGCAACTTGGGTCCTTTTTCTTTGGCAAAACTTGTAAAACGTGTTTATTCAGCAAACAAACTCATTCCCTTTGTTAATAACTTTCAGAACTTTGCACTTTTGGCGCGAAACTTTTCCAAAGGATTTAAAAGGGTTGTTTTTGCCATTTTTGGATAATTCAAGGACTGATCTTGGACATTGTTGATCTTCAAAGGTCTTTAATATAACTTTGACTTCATGAGGGACCATAATTGGCAATTTAGAATTGTTGAGGGACTAAACTTGCCATTTCTTCAAAGTTGAAGGACCATTTGTGTAATTTTGACCAACTTAAAGGACCAAACTTGTAATTATGATTTCACAAGGGTTTTAAGTGTCATTTCTTCATTCATTGAGGATCAATCTTGCATGTCTTCAAGTCTTCAAGGGTATTTGTTGGATAAAACATGATCTAGGGCCCGGTTCTTTGTACGGCTTCGTTTCTCGTGTCCGTTTTTCCTTGTTTCTTGTGATCTTTTGTCTTTTTCACGATATCCATACCTAAAATACACAAGTAAACAAACACAAGCATATATATGGTATTTTATGACATTTTGATGCATTTAAAGCCCGAAAAGAACGATGAGATCATGTATAAATGCCATCTCATCACTCCCCCATACTAAGCCATTGCCATGCCCTCACGCAATGCTAGAATTAAGTATCTAAGCATCACCAAAGTTCAATTTTATTAACCTTTATTAAAGAGTAAAAGACTTGCAACATATTATGAAGATGTGTAAAGACATAATGTATGATTTTCATCACGAATGTGACTTTTAGGGTCAAAGAATAGAAACAAGCAAATGTCCCTTAGAGTAAACTTCGTCATCCTTGATTGTCATACATTCCATGCTAAGTGCAAAAACGATATCATTGTTGGTACAAGTCACAATGCTAACACTACTCATACGTCCAAATTGTGTAATACTTTTTCTCCCCGCAATCCTAGTTATTATAAAAAGAAATGGGTTACTAGCATTTTTTAACTATTTGTCACGGATCACAAGTGATCCATATTGACTTATTTGAGTAGTTATTAGTCGGAAAGCAAAGTAGCACGATTTAATCGATAGTTAGCCGAAGGACAAAATCTTTTAAAACGGCTTCTCGTGTATCTCCTTAAGTTCATATCTTGGCATAACTCGTTTCACGATTTGAGACCTTTCTCGGACCGATATTTGGCATGTACTTCATACTTCAAATCTTGGGAAGACGTTCTTGAAATTATGGTCTTCTCTTCATATATTTGGAATTTCTTCACTTGACGTTTTTGAAAGATTCTTCATATTTGGACCACGACTTCATCATTTTTCTTCAATCTTTACTTTGGATTTTGATATACAACGATCCGCCTCCTTTTCGGACTTGGATATATTTATCCTCATACCTTGTAAGGGTCTTTTCTGATAGACTTTCTCCATGATCTTTAGGGGAGTAATTGCTTTTCGTCGTGTGTCTCGATCCTTCATATTGATTTAGGAATAATGATACTTCACATCATCTTGGATCTTTAGCAACAAAATAGGGCTCCTCATGCCTGGTTAGGGCCTTTTTGGATGATCACCAATCTTCGCGTCCCGCTTCAATAAGTTATGCCTTGGCTATGAACTCTATTCAACCCCGAGCAACTTTTAAACGATCTTGGCTAGAGGCTAAGTAACCTTTCAAATCGTACGACCTTACTTATTGCAATTATTTTTATTCCTAATGCATTGATCTTATGGGAAGAAAAAGCCACAATTAAAAACATATGAGTTTTTGAAAGAACATTTTCATGTTCTACGTTTAGCATGATCACTTGTCTAACTCTATCATCTCTCGTTCTTCACTATATAAAGACCTCAAATTAAAGAGACTCGTGAATACTTAGCCATGCAAGTCAAAATTATGCCAAATTTGGATTAGCTTTCATTAAGACTATATCAAATCAAAGTTTTGGGTTTTCAAGCCACCTATAGGATCTTGCACTTTCTTGGACTTTTTCAAGTTTTGAGAATGCATTTTATAGTTCCCTTGATAAGTGACTTTCTAGGATCAATTATAGGAACTTGCAAAAAGTTCTTGTTCTTAACCCGAATGAGCTAAGACTTTCGCGTTTTAAAGCTCCCTATATAAAAGTCTATCAAAACTTGAATTGAGCGGGTTAAGGAATGTAAATGGCTCCAAATGTCCATCAAGTCAAAAATTAGCTCTTATTCTACCCATCGGAAAATATACATTCGTGTCTCAAAAACACTTATGAAAACTAAGAAAAATTTTAAAATTTGGCCATTTTTAGCCTTATTAGCAACAAAAACAAAACCTTGAAAGTTGTAAAGCGTGAGGGCGTAGCAAAGCAAGTACCTATTCACCCCCCCATACTAAAAGTAAACATTGTCCTCAATGTTTAGAGTCTAAAGGTGGAGCACCCCCATACTAGAGACGAAGAATCGAATGCTTAGGATCTAACATGGAAAGGGTGTTCAACAATATATCTAAAGCCGTTTATTAAGTATGCCAAAAGATAATTGTTAGAACAATAAAGGATATGTCAATGGATTCGTGAAAAACTTCTTCAAGCAAACGATGGAGGCTCACGTAAATGAACACGAGAGTCTTCAATCGTAGATGATGATGATCTATATAACATAATCACAAACAACCACGAGACAACGAGTTGGAAGGGTACAAGTCCCCTTATTAGTGAATAGTAAGCATAAACGGATAAGCATGGGATCTCCCCCACGAGGCATCTCGTTTTTGATTACCGAGTCATGAGCTCGACTCGATCCCCTCAATGCTAATTATCATTGGGGAAGGTGACTTGGTCGAGGTCAACCATTGAAGGAATTTCCCCACCAAAGTAGTGCTTAAGCCTATGTCCATTCACCTTGAAGTTAGGACCATCATCTTGAGCTAGCTCGATGGTCCCATAAGGAAACACTTGTGTAATGGTGAACGGACCCGACCAACGAGATTTCAATTTCTCGGAAAATATCTTAAGTCGAGAGTTAAAAAGTAACACTTGATCACCAACGTTAAAAACCCGGTTTTTAATCTTTGAATCATGAAACTTTTTAGTCTTTTCTTTAAAAATCAATGAATTTTCATAAGCATTATCTCTTAATTCATCCAATTCATTCAATTGTATTTTCCGGTGATCTCCCGCGGTCTTCAAGTCAAAGTTTGCATGCTTAAGGGCCCAATATGCCTTGTGCTCCAATTCAATGGGCAAATGACAATTCTTCCCATAGACTAACTTATAAGGAGTGCAACCGATAGGTGTCTTATAAGCGGTCCTAAAGGCCCATAAAGCGTCATCGAGTTTGTCGGACCATGAAGCACGGTTTTCTCCAATCGACCTCTCTAAAGTCCTCTTCAAAGCTCGGTTCGAAACCTCGACTTGCCCACTCGTTTGCGGGTGATAAGGCGTAGAAATACGATGAGTAACTCCATATTTCTTTAAGACCTTCTCGAATTGGTCATTACAAAAATGTGTTCCACGATCGTTTATAACAGCACGAGGGGTTCCGAACCGAGAGAATAGTTGCTTCAAAAACTTCACTACCACACGAGCATCATTAGTAGGTAAAGCCTTAGCTTCCACCCACTTAGAAAGGCAGTCCACCACGACGAGGATATATTTGTTGCCATGAGACGATGGGAACGACCCCATAAAGTCTATTCCCCATATGTCGAAAATGTCACACACTTGAATTATGTTTTGCGGCATTTCATCACGTTGAGACGATTTTACTTGACGTTGGCACGAATCACACGACTTCACAAGTGCGTGTGCATCATGATAGATAGAAGGACAAAAGAAGCCGGCATCGAACACTTTCTTAGCCGTGAAAGCACCATGGTGACCACCCGTGGGTCCCTCGTGACAAGCTCTAAGGATATTAGAAGCTTCGGCACCAAAAACACAACGTCGAACGAGTTGATCCGCACAAACTCGAAAGAGATAAGGGTCGTCCCAAAAATATAACTTGACGTCACGAAAGAATTTTTGCTTTTATTGTGTCGTCATACCCTTGATTATGAAATTTCCTGCATGGTAATTTGCAATATCGGCAAACCATGGGGTGGTGTCTTTGGAATTCACTACACCGAGAGTCTCAAGAGGAAATGTTTCGTTGATTTCCTTGTTCTCGAAAACATCTTTGTGAGGATCTTCTAGATGAGAGAGATGATCGGCCGCTAGATTCTCGGCTCCTTTTTTTTCAAGCACGGTTACATCAAATTATTGGAGGAGGAGCATCCAACGAAGCAATCTCGGCTTAGCATCTTGCTTAGATAAGAGATACTTGATAGCCGAATGGTCGGTATACACGATGCTTTTAGTTAAGACGATATAAGGTCGGAATTTCTCAAAAGCATAGACCACGGCAAGGAATTCCTTTTCCGTTGTGGTGTACTTTAATTGAGCCTCGGTCATCGTCTTACTAGCATAATGGATAGGACGGAAATGCTTGTCATAACGTTTCCCTAAGACGACCCCTATAGCATAATCACTTGCATCGTACATGATTTCAAAGGGTAATTCCCAATTAGGAGCAACAAGAATGGGAGCTTCGGTAAGTTTCCTTTTGAGAGTTTCGAAAGCTCTAACACAATCCTCATTGAAATTAAAGGAGCATCCTTCTCGAGAAGGTGTGTCATAGGTCCAGAGATTTTCGAAAAGTCCTTGATGAAACGACGATAAAAGCCCGCGTGGCCTAGGAAACTCCTAACTCCCTTAACGGTTTTGGGATGAGGTAACTTGGCGATGACGTCTACCTTACCTTTATCGACCTTAATCCCCGCTTTTGACACCTTATGTCCTAAGACGATTCCTTGTTTACACATAAAATGACATTTTTCCCAATTAAGCACAAGATTGGTTTCTTCACAACGTTTTAACATTTGCTCGAGATTAGATAAACACGACGTGAACGAATTTCCAAACACCGAAAAGTCATCCATAAACACTTCCATCGACTTCTCGATCATATCGTGAAAAATCGACATCATACACCGTTGAAACGTACCCGGTGCATTACAAAGTCCGAAAGGCATCCTACGATAAGCAAACGTTCCATAAGGACACGTAAACGTAGTCTTCTCCTGATCACGAGGGTCGATAGGGATTTGAAAGTAACCGGAAAAACCATCTAAAAAGCAATAGAATTCATTTCCCGCGAGTCGCTCCAACATTTGATCCATGAAGGGCAAAGGAAAGTGGTCTTTACGAGTGGCGTCATTTAACTTTCGGTAGTCAATACACACCCTCCAACCGGTCACAACACGAGTGGGAATTAACTCGTTGTTTTCATTAGGCACAACGGTCATTCCTTCCTTTTTAGGGACACAATGGATTGGGCTCACCCATGGGCTATCAGAGATAGGATAAATCATTCCCGCGTCAAGGAGTTTCAACACTTCCTTTTTAATTACATCGTGATTTTTGGGATCACCCTTCTTTGACTTTGAATTGCGGGTTTGTAGTCCTCCTCCATTAAAATCTTGTGAGTACAAAATTTTGGGTCAATACCCTTAATGTCGGAAATTTCCACGCAATTGCCCCTTTATGAGCCTTAAGAACTTTCAAGAGCTCGGTTTTTTCATCATTAGCGAGACCTCTTGCAATAATAACCGGAAACTTGTCATCACCTTCCAAGAATGCGTATTCAAGGTGAGAAGTAAGATCTTTCAATTCGAGGATAGGTGGTTCCTCGATTGAAGATTTTGGTTCAACACTCATAACTTCCATCGGCGAAAGAAATGGTGGAATAGAAGTATCATCACTAATCAACACCTCATCTTCATTGTCGATTTCATTTGAAGTGAGATCGCCTCCTTGGAATGGAGTGAGATTTGGTGTAGAATTAGCAAGAATCGGATCCAAAATAGTGGGATTGCCACTTGACGAGCTATCGGAAAAACCTAACACTTCTTGTGAAAACTCATCGCAAACCACATCAACGATGTCAATGTGATTGATGGTAGCGATTGCATAAACATAAGAAGGTTTCGAGTTTTTAGTAGCATTTATAACAAGTTCCTCTTCGTTGAATCTCAAAGTGATAGTTCTTGTATGAACGTCGATAAGCGATCTCGAGGTGTCTAAAAATGATCAACCTAAAATTAGAGGAACTTGAGGATCCGCGGGGATGTCAACTACTATAAAATCAACGGGATAGTAGAACTTCCCCACTTTCACGAAAACATCTTCGGCTACTCCACATGCTAAAATCGTAGAATGATCGGCCATCTCGATAGACATGTTCGAAGGAATAAGAGCCGGAAGCGAAAGCGATTTCCAAATGGAAAATGGCATCAAATTAATGCTCGCACCAAGATCGGCCAAGACGAGGCATTCTTGCATATCTTGTATATCACAAGGAATGAGAAACTTTCCGGGGTCACCAACTTTTTCCGGTATGCGGTTAAGATAAACCGAAGAACAATTAGCAAGATTTGAAAGCTTTTCCTTATCGCTCATCATACTTTTAAAAGTGGAAGCGAAACGAGGCATATACAACAACGCGTCGGCTAAACTCACATCAAAATGCACTTGTTGAAACATTTTTATAAAAAGCTCGATTTGTTGATTGTTACGTTCTTGCAATTTCTCTTTGTTTCATCTCGAAGGGTAGGGTAAGGGTGGTGTGGGTTGGACATTAGGCAACGGCCTTGGAATCTCGGGTTCCACAATTGGTATTTGTTCAACCGTAGGTGTGGTATGAGCGGTACTTCGTGGGATTGTAATGTGCTCCTTTTCGACCATCACCTTGGGTTCTTTCTCGATTTCCTTCTCCGCAGAAGTACTTGGACGAGAGATTGGTTCCTTGAAAGTTTTACCACTTCGTGTAGTAATAACCTTCATTTCTCCCTTCGGGTTTGCAATGGTATCACTAGGAAGACCACCCGAGGAAGAGGGTTTACACATGATTGCTTCAAACATTTTAGCCATTCGGTCCTTGAATTTTGATTGCCTAGCATCCGCTTTTAACAACTCTTTCTTAATCTCATGTTGTCCTTGTTCCATCTTTTGTTGATTTTGTTGAAGACGTTGGACATTTCCTTCCATTTTATTTGCATGAGTTTTAAGTTCATTAGCAAGTTTGTTTTTAAGCTCGTTTTTCAACTCGGATCTTAAGCTAATCATCTCACGTTGCATGTTATCAAATTTAGCATCATTTGCTTTAGCATAATCCAAAAATTCTCCTTGAAGATTTTTAGTGTGAGCATTTTGAAAACCTTGTGTAGTGTTTTGAAAATCACGGTTTTGGTTTTGATTAGTCACTTGTCCATTCCCACTTTGATAATTCCCCTTGTTGTAGTTACGTGAATTGCCTTGGTAATTACCACCTTGGTTGTTGTTACGATAGTTATTAGCATTTTGATTTGGTGGAGCTTGATTTGGACGGGAACCTTGACCGTTTTGGTTGTAAGTTCCCGTTGCTACATAAGCACTCGAAGTGTTACCATCCGCGGTAATGCACTCGGAAAGATCATGAGCTCCACCACAAGACAAACAACTCTTAGCAACCGCTTTAACCGAAGCGGAATTAGAAGCTTCTTGAGCTTTCCAATGAGACATAAGAGTAGCAAATCTATCGAAAAACCGATTTTCCTTATTAGCTTCATCATGTAAGGCATTAATGCTACGAGACGATGACGAAGATGACGAACCCAAATTGGCAACACTCGGTGTGTTACGAGGGCTATAAACCTTAGATCTATTCTCGATGATTTGTAAAGCCTCATCGGTCGTTTTGCACAAAATTATACCACCCGCGGCGGCATTCAAGTAATCTCGTTCATGATCATTAAGCCCATTATAAAAAGTATAAATTTGATGCAATTCGGAAAAATCATGGTGTGGACATTCATGTAACATTTCTTTAAAGCGTTCCCATGCCATTGAAAAACTTTCATTATTTCTTTGCACAAATCGTGAAATCTCATTTTTCAAATGTGTTGTTTTAGATGGTGGAAAAAACTTGTTCACAAACTTAGAAACGAGATCACCCCATGTCAAAATCGATTTTGGCGGTTCTTTATCAAGCCAAATTTTTGCGGGTCCATCTAACGAGTATGGAAACTACATCATCTTAATGACGTCATGTGGAACATCCTTAAACTTGCTAGTAGCGGTGAGACGATTAAAATTCCTAATGTGATAGTGCGGGTTGTCTTTCTCATGACCTCTAAACTTATTAGCTTGCAACATCGACATTAAACCCCGTCTTAATCTCGAAATTCTCCGCAAGGATAGCGAGAATCACAATGGACTCTCCAAAACCCTCGGTGGGTTCTTGTAGCAACTCCATCATAGTACGATTAGCCATGACGACTTCTTGTTCTACAATAGGTTCAACAATTGGAGGTTGTTCTTCAATCAACGTCTCTTGATTGGCTTGCTTTTGAAGACGTTTACGAGCTCGTTTTGCTTGATTACGAGTGATCATAAACTTCACGAAGAATGGGAGGTGAGCAAAGAAGATTCTTTTTGGATGTTTTGTGAATTTTCAATTTTTTTTTGTGTTTTTGATTGTTTTTATTTTTTTTTGGATTTTGGTGTATCTTCGTAGACAACAATCTACAAAATCTCTCCTCGAATAAAACTCTTGATTAAAGAAGCCTCAAAGGAATGAAAACGATCACGTGGAGTGAACGCCTTCAAATGACTTTAGAACTTTGGTGAAAACCAAATTGTTCAAGAGGGTTTAATCACAAAGAAAACCAAGCAAATATATAATACGTAATAATACTTTGGGCGGCAAAACCCTCGATTAGCCTTTAATCTCAAAATACTCACAAGCAAGCGGGGAAACGAGGCGGCGCGAAGCACTTAAGAGCCTTTTTCCTTATGGTATATTTTATAATACCCGCGTTATACCCACCTTATAGTTTGTATTTTTCAAAATCGAGCTTCACGAAAGTATTTATCTATTTTTGCCTTTTTCTTTTTGTTTGAGATTAGAATATAATAGTTAGGAGATCAAATCCCAATTAAGGTTGTGTTCTCACACTTTTGGAGATATTGTTTATTTGTTGTGATATTTAATACAATATAATAATAATAATTTCACAAGAAAAACCAAGAAAACCGATAATACGTATTAGTAGATTTCTACTAATACAAATACTATTTATGGTTAATATTAAAAACAACAATGCAAATTAATCACGACACACCTCCCCGGCAGCGGAGCCAAAATGATTGTAGTGTTTTACTACTCTTTAGGAAAAGAGAGTAAATAGGGAAAAGTATTTAAGTGATGATTTAGGAAAATCAACACTAATGACCCTTATGATATGAAAGTTCATTTCCCAAGGAGGTATATGTGTGTGACTAAGATGTAAATGATTTGAGATTAATATTGGTTTAGAAGGGGATGAGAAAAGAGGATGACGAAGACGAGAAAATTATTACTACGACGACAAAACGTAAAACCGTAAAAACTACAAAAATAAAAATTAATTCTAAAAATTACCAAAAGTTCACCAAAAATCAAAATAAATAAACTAAGAGTTTACCAATGATCAAAACTTTTTCAAACCTTTTAAATAATTAAATATTTAATTTTTAAATGCTAATTAAAGCCCTAAAAATCAAATAAATTATCAAAAAGCCCAAATAAAGATTTTTCAATTGGTAAACCTCTAAAATGACCTAAAAAGATTAAAAACTATTTTTAGAAATTTTTAAACTAAGAAAAACTATTTAAAATTATTTAAAAACTATAAAATTTAAAATAATCATAAATATGAATCTAAAAGTGATAAAATTATTCAAAAAGTTGCTAAATTCTTATTTTAATGTATTTAAGCTAAGAAAAATGTAAAAAGTTGAAAAATGTGAAATTTGAAAAATAATAATAAAATAATATTAAAATAATATTAAAAATCCAAAAATTATAAAAAATTCTAAAAACTTGCAAACTAGTTTATTTTAACCTAAATAATCAGAAAATGAAAGTGAAATGACCAGAATACCCCTATTGGGCCCTCAAATGGGCCAAAATAAAACACAGTCCACTTAAATGGGCTTTTTAGCCCAAAAAGTCAAACCTGGCCCAATTGACTTGGAAAAGCCCAATCTGACTCAAAATTTGATTCTAAACACAAAACTCTAAAGGCCCAAAAGCTGAAAGTGAGCTTGTCACAGCTTATTATGCAAACAACTTATCCTTATTGGGCTTTTTAGCCCATTAAGCAATAAGCTAATGCCATAAGCTCTAATTTGACACGCAACCTTCTTTTGGGATGCTTAATAGATCTATAAAAAGAAATTTTGAAAAAGCACACTCAATAAGCCAGAAATAAGCAAAGTAATATTTCACTAAAAGACAAAATAGTCGTTTTTGAGAAATAAGGCACCCCAGGACTTGATTCAACTTGCAAAATGTCACAAATGAACTCAATAAGCCAAAACAATCAACAAAATTCCAATAAGCAAAACCAATAAGCCAAAATAAGCCAATAAGCACTTATGAAAAAGTCAATTAAGTTGGTTTTCTAGTTAAACCCTAAAGTCAACCCACCAAATGCTCCTGTATGAACAAATGGGTCAAATAATGAGCACCTATTACAAAATCCAAGTTGTTGCTGGTTCAAATAAGCTATTATAGCTTATTGATAAGCTGAAACCCAATTAACACTAGCAGTGGCTAGTAGCAGGGGAAAGGAGTTCCCACTGCTTTGAATATTTGACCAAGCTTTTTAGAGAGATTTAGTTGGATTCAATTGGAAACAAGGGCACCCTTGTGATCAGTGAATCACAAGGAGTCAATATCAACAAGAAAATCACAATTTGGTTCACACAATAAGCCAGAATCAATCAAACAGTCACCAGATATTGCCCAGACATGTGAAATAAGCAGTTATGCACAAATAAGCAGATTTAGCCTGAAAAGCAAACCAAACTCAACAGGATGCATACACAAGCTATATAAACTATTAATAAGCACAAATAAACTTATATCAAACACTGAATCAAAGTAAATAACAAGATCAAAGCATAAATAGTTACTGATGAACAAGGTGCATATGCAGAAACCTTTTGCTGATCTATTTGACCACAGATCCAAATTCAGGCACTCAAATCTCTTTCCCTGGTTTAGTTAACCTAGATTTAACACTTGTTAGCCCTAGTATATGATTAGATCTAGGTGTCCTCAAAATCCTAGCCAATTTTACCAAGTAACAAACATTTTATACACTTTTTAAGAATCTAGGTGTTTCAAACCACAAAATATGCAGCAATATGACCAAGTATATCAGATAAGCATGTACTATCAACCACAAGCACAAAACCAACACTTACAAACCACAAATCCTTCTTAAACAGTTAACCCAAACACCCCTTAAAAACCTGTTTTCACAAATTTTCAAAGTCTTATCCAGATTCAAACCACAAATCAAACGACAAACACTTCAATAACATCAAACAACACCAGATTAACAATATTCAACCACAAAAACACAGATTCACCAATAATCATGCAATAATCACAAAATTTAGAAAAATAAGAGAGAAAATGAAAAGGGAAGAAGGTGCAAACCTCCAAGACCTACATCCAGGCCTTGGATTGTTTGAGCTGAGGTACTCACAGAACAAGTACCAGCTTCCAATGCTGCTAAGATGAACAAACCAACAAGTGAGATTTAAATAAGCAAGACTTTCTGATTTTTTGAAGCATAAGCTTTATCACTTAAAACCTTGCCTCAAAAACCTTCAAACAAGATTATGGAACTCAGATTTTAGCTTATCAGATACCAAACTTTTATAAATAACAGACAAGAATTCAAAATTTTCAGAAATTCAAACTTTATTTCATAAAAAGGAATTACAAAGATTTAAAAGCTAAAATCTGGAACAAAAGCTCTCTCACAGGTTGAGGAGTCTTTTTATAGGCAAATGCCAAGCTAGCACTATTCACAAACCCTAGATGTGAATTTCCTATTCTATCCTTGAGCCTTCTAGACATTTTCTTGGTGTGAGCTGTCCAAAGTGATCCTGGATGTTCATTTTAGCTTTGGAATGAAGCAATGAGTGTGAGCTGTTGATCTTCACACGTGGCTAAGCTTGGAGAATAAGTTGTCATGTGATTGGTTAAACGGGAATTGGGGGTGGGGTCCATAGTGAGTGGGATTAAGGGTTTTTGTTGTGGGGTGTGTTTCTGCACATCTGAATCAAGCGTGGGAGTGGGTAATTGCTTTTTACCCTTTGTTTAAGTGATGTAAAATCTGGGGGTGAAGAAGGGTAAACAGTGGTGATTTTGATCCGAAATTGGGGGAAGTTGTATGTTTGGCGCGTGTTATGGGATTTAAAGTTTGGAATTGGCAACTTGGGTCCTTGTTCTTTGGCAAAACTTGTAAAACGTGTTTATTCAGCAAACAAACTCATTCCCTTTGTTAATAACTTTCAGAACTTTGCACTTTTGGCACCAAACTTTTCCAAAGGATTTAAAAGGGTTGTTTTTGCCATTTTTGGATAATTCAAGGACTGATCTTTGACATTGTTGATCTTCAAAGGTCTTCAATATAACTTTGACTTCATGAGGGACCATAATTGGCAATTTAGAATTGTTGAGGGACTAAACTTGCCATTTCTTCAAAGTTGAAGGACCATTTGTGTAATTTTGACAAACTTAAAGGACCAAACTTGTAATTATGATTTCACAAGGGTTTTAAGTGTCATTTCTTCATTCATTGAGGATCAATCTTGCATGTCTTCAAGTCTTCAAGGGTATTTGTTGGATAAAACATGATCTAGGGCCCGGTTCTTTGTACGGCTTCGTTTCTCGTGTCCGTTTTTCCTTGTTTCTTGTGATCTTTTGTCTTTTTCACGATATCCATACCTAAAATACACAAGTAAACAAACACAAGCATATTATGGTATTTTATGACATTTTTATGCATTTAAAGCCCGAAAAGAACGATGAGATCATGTATAAATGCCATCTCATCAATAAATCTTCAGAATAAGCTTTTGTCTTCCATTCTTTTTGCACTCTTGATCTTTTGACTTTATCTTTTGTCCTTTTCTTCGATAAAAGCCCGTGAAAGCCCGTGTTTTCTTGCGTTTTCATATTTTGGTACTAAAACACAACAAAAACACAAACCACGCAATATTTCGACTTTTACGACATTAAATACACGTTTTGGTCTCGTTTTTAATTGTTTTAAGTGATAAAAGGATAAGTGTTTTCACACTTATTAAATCACCTACACTTGACCACTGCAATGCGCTCATGCAATGCATTAGTTACAAAGCAAGATTTACATTCTCCATCATAATTAACCCACCTTGGAAGAAAACAAGTAAAGAAATCAAAGACTTACATTAGGGCATTTGGTGTCATGAATGTTTATCACCCTCAAGTTTCACGTTCCCTATACCAAGCTTAAAAACGAGATCATTGTTACTATAAGTTAGTAAAGCTAAAACTTACTCATGTGGCTCAATTATTCACTTAGACTCCCTTATTCCTAGGTGTATCTCTTATATTTTATTGTTGTCTTGAATGATCACGAGGATGCATTGTTGACTTATTTCGATAACTTATTTAGGCTGAAAATAAAGTAGGACGATTTAATCAATAGTTAGCTAAAGGACAAAATCTTTTAAAACTGCTTCTCGAAACCTCAAAAAGTTCATATCTTGGCATAACTCATTTCACGATTTGAGACCTTTCTCGGATCGATATTTGGCATTGACTTCATACTTTGAATCTTAAGAGATGATCTTGAAATAATGGTCTTCTCTTCATAATAGGAATTTCTTCACTTGAAGTTTTTGAGAGATACTTCAAACTTAGACCACGACTTCTTCATTTTTCTCTAATCTTTATTTGGGATTTTGATATACAACGATCCGCCTCCTTTTAGGACTTGGATCTATTTATCCTCATACCTTGTTAGGGCCTTTTCGGATAGACTTCTCCATGATCTTTAGGGGAGTATTTGCTTTTCGTCGTGTATCTTGATCCTTCATATTGATTTTCAATAAATGATTCTTCACATCACTTTGGATCTTTAGCAATAAAATGTAGCCCTCATGCCTTGTTAGGGCCTTTTCGGACTCGCCAATCTCCACATCCCGCTTCAATAAGTTATGCCTTGGCTATGAACTCTAATTAATTTCGAGCAACTCTTAAACGATCTTGGGCTAGAAGCTAAGTAACTTTTCAAATTGGACGACCTTATTTATTGCAATTATTTATTAACAAGCGATGGGAGAAAAAGTTCATAATTAACTCACATAAGTTCATGAAAGAATACCAAACTTATAATTGAATCTATCATCTCTCGTTCTCCATAATTTAAAATCTCAAGGAATGAGACTCGTGGATGCTTAGCCTATTGAATCAAAGTTTTGGGTTTTCAAGTCATCTATAGGATCTTGAAACTTCTTAGACTTTTTCAAGTTTAGAATTTGCATTTTAAAGTTCCCTTGATAAACGACTTTCTTGGATCAATTATAGGAACTTGTGAAAAGTTCTTGTTCTTAAACCCGTATGAGTTAAGACTTTCGCGTTTTAAAGTTCCCTATATAAAAGTCTAGCAAAACTTGATTTAAACATGTTAAGGATACTAGCTAGAGTAAACTCAAATAAGTAAACTCGGGTTGAGTCAAAAGATTCATGACGGGCCTAATATATCAAAGATATCTAAACTAATTAAAACCATTTTATTAAAATTTATTTAAAAAGAAAATAACAATAATAAAGGAAAATACTACTAGGCCAAAATAGATTAAAAATTTTGAAAAATGTCGAAAAATCAATTTTCCGGTTAAAATGAGGACATATTCATGAAAAAGCCCACTTAACTTCGATAGAAGTCCCCCTACACTTAGGATAAACATTGTCCTCAATGTTTAAGCATGTGGGAGTTAACTCCCCTACACTTATGATATTGTACACGTTGTTTAAATTTTCCTAAGGAAGAGACAACTAAAGTGATTCCTGTTGGGTCAAAAAGTTGATGTGGAAGAAACTCAAAAGGAAGAAAACATGAAGGAATTTGTTTCAATGCTGACACATCGTGTCTAGACGCTGACAAGTGTTAAACTCAACGCTGACAGCCATTGAACGTTGTTAGAAATCTATTAAGGATAAGTATTCAGAATATTATGTATGAATATTCTGTATTAGTTTTTTTAAATAGAAGATACACATGTTTATTTGATCTTATCTCTTGTAAAACCCTAATCCTTACACTATAAAAGGAACCAGGGGTTATTAGGTTTTTCATATTATTCATTGACAATGTAAACCTAAAGCGTGTGTTGTACTAGACGTGGGATTAATGTATACACGTCTAGTGGTTTTTTATTATTAATATAATGAGCAACCCTTTGATTAATTCTTGTGTTCTTGTGCCCTAAACACCTTGTTAACGGTTTTCATTCTATTCCGCCTTGATTCAATCAAGTGAATGGGAATCGTTCCTAGTAGGTAAAAGATTCGAGGAAACCAAGGTTTCCACAATTGGTATCAGAGTCTCGTGGCTCGTGATGCTAGGACCAACAAGGTGTTCGTTTATTGCGAAGAAAATAAAAATCCATCTAGGGTTTTTCTGGGCGATTTTGTGTGCGCGGTAGTATTCAGAAGGCCATAACATTTTATTGAACCATTGGATCGCCACGAAACTTTTTGTGTGTGTTCTACACACATATATCTAGATATCCACCGGAGGGATTGTCGATATCTATCCCCAAGAAAAAGTTATTAAGCGTCGAAACTCAGCAGTGGTCATATGTTGTTTTTCTGTGAACAGTAATAGTAAAAACGAGATTTCTCCTTCGTTATCCGTTGGATCATCGTGAAATTCGCATTGTAGGTTCTTGGAACTTGTGTCTAGGATCTCATTGAAGGGATCTTCGATCTGAGCCCTCATGAAGAAGATAATCGATGTCGAAGTTCGCTCTAGTTTATGGTTTTCACATAAAATCATGATTTATGGTTTGTAAAACCCTAGATCTATTTGCCGCTGACGTGTGTTATCTAGGCGCTGATAGATATGGTGTCAGTGGATGTGATTGATGATGACAAAGCATGGTTAAGACGCTGATGGCCAGGCACTGACAAGTATAAAGTTGGCGCTGACAAAGTTATATGTAGGCGTTGACAGAAATTCATGTGTCGTCCGAGATATTGTTTTTCAAATGCTGAAAAGTGTTGTCCGATATTGGACAACACACACTGATGAGATCTTGGACAGTGAAGGATCTTGGATGACAAAGTAAATGCTGCTGTTTGGAAAATTGGATAGGTTTTTGCACACAAAACGAGGTATTTACACATGAAGGTACATGAGATCTCTGTTTTTATACAGAATATAAAATTGATATTAATGGCTCGGATATTTTTAAAAAGGGATCAATGATTTTAATGTGTGTTAGCAACAATTCGTGAAGTAATTTATTGGAGTAATATTTCTTATGTAATCGGGGTAGCCTTATATTGGTTCATTAAGACTCGTCATGAAGAGGTGTCGGCTTAAGGGGAAGAATTCTTATAATAAATGATGTTCGAAGAAGATTTTCGTGAGTTTGTGTTCTATCATATCTTAAAGTCTTGAATTCCCAGCCACTGACTTTTAAGGTAACTTGTTCGTGCTTCAAGTAGTGACAAAGACTTGATAAAAAGGTAGCGAAGGTACGAGATCTGTGTATTGGTGCTTTATGCTCGTATTTGCTATTGTATGTGCCTCACTTTGTCAGCGTGAGGATTCTTTTTGTCAAGAGGCTTCTCCTCATTATTGTCGTGAGTTTTGGAGTCTACTCATTGATAAGTGAGTTTTGGAGTTGCGTGATTAGTACAAGACGTGGAACACAGGTTTGGGTTATTCTACTTCTACACCAAAATATTATAATTATTTTTCTTCAAGATCATTATAGAGCTACATTTGGAGAATCTTCGATTGCATACTTTGTTTCCTTCCCTATTGATGTGACAAAAAGGGGAAGATATACATGCTACACTTGAGGGGGAGCAATTTGAAGATGATGTACCACTTACAAGAGATACACAAAGAGTTTTGCCAAAATCAACTAGGGGAAGATTGTTGGGTCAAAAAGTTGATGTGGCAGAAACTCAAAACGAAGAAAACATGAAGGCATTTGTTTCAACGCTGACACATTGTGTCTAGACGCTGAAAAGTGTTAAACTCAATGCTGACAGCCATTCAGCGTTGTTAGAAATCTATTTAGGATAAGTATTCATAATATTATTTATGAATATTCTGTATTAGTTTATTTAAATAGAAGATACACATGTTTATTTGATCTTATCTCTTGTAAAACCTTAATCCTTACACTATAAAAGGAACCAAGGGTTATTAGGTTTTTCATATTATTCATTCACAATGTAAACTAAAGCGTGTGTTGCATTAAACGTGGGATTAATGTATACACGTCTAGTGGTTGTTTATTATTAATATAATGATCAACCCTTTGATTAATTCTTGTGTTCTTGTGCCCTAAACACCTTGTTAACGGTTTTCATTCTATTCCGCCTTGATTCAATCAAGTGAATGGGAATCGTTCCTAGTAGATAAAAGATTCGAGGAAACCAAGGTTTCCATAATTAGCATTTTAATATTGAAAAATATAAAATAGTGAATCAAAAGAGTTTAGGATAAAACCGGGAAGCGGGTACACGGAATCACGGGTCGTCAAAAGTCATCAATAGTGGAACTTTGAAAGCTCGAATCCCTGCACATCATAAGAAAGAAAACAACAAACACATACTAGGGTCTCCCCCTACACTTACTATAAGAAGGAATAAAAAAGATAGATCATCGGGTTGCCTCCCGCGAAGCGCTTGTTTTTTGTTCACGGAGTCATGAGCCTGACTCGACCTTGATTACAATGGTAAGAACCTTGAAGAACATCCACCGGGATCAAATACATGGTTTTCATCCATCAAATAGCACAAGATTAAGGTGAACAACACAAGCCAAAGAAGAGTAGGCGAGGTTCCCTTAAGCTATTATTGAGCACGGTGGTAGAAAGTATGATGAAGTGCAAGCATAGCTCCATATTTTCCAAAAATCTTTCATTTTATTTCATCAGATGGATACTGAGATGGCTTAAAAATTGTGATACCCGGATCAAACACCTTTTCCTTTAGGGGAAAATAAGACTTAGACTCAGTAGACCTTGAAGATTCGCCCATAAACTGCACAATCGCAACCGAAGAAGGTGGAAAGAGAGGTGTCAAGACATAGGTACTACGGATGTTGGTGTCTTCTGGTTTCTTCTCCTTTGAAAGGGGTTTCTTAACATCCGGAGGAGGATAAAGACCATAATCAAAGTCCAAAGGAGGAGAATAATGCTCATTAGGAAAGTATGTATTGAGAAAGGTAGCGAAATCTTCTTCAAATGAGTAATCATCCAAAGTAGCATTAAGCATTGTTCGTGGATGATCTTCATCAAAAATAGGAGCAAGATCATCATTAGGAGACATATCATTTGAAGAATTACTCGAAAGAGTGTCAACATCATCAAAGTCATCATAAGTTGGCATGCCTTCATACTCGGAAGTAAGATCATCATAATCATCCAAATCATAATTAGAATCATCATCATAACCATCATAGATTGGTGGAGCATCATAGATTGGTGGGGGATCCAAATTGGAGGAAGAATCATTAGAATCATCCACATGGTCTTAAAAAAGTGGATTATCATAGCAAGTCTCGAAAAGAGGATTGTCATGTAGCACAAAATCATCAAGCTTTGTACTTTTCAAAGGAGTTGTAACAAGCTCGTCTTGAAGCACATCAAACATTTTCGCCGATTCTTTTCCATTGGATTTGCTTGTAATCTTCCCCATCTTAAAAACTTGTTGATCAGCCCCCGACCCTTAGAATTAGTTCACATTCGGCAACATCGACTAAAGCTTTTCCGGTTCTCAAGAATGGCCGTCAAAGTATTAACGGAATACGAGCGTCCATTTCATAATCAACAACAACAAAATCGACCGGAAAAGTGAAGGTACCAACAAATACATAGCTAAATTTTGTTCTTTGAATCTGTCTAATCGAATTGACCACAGTTGAAAGTGTGACTCAGTTGTTCTTGGTGAAAAGAAAGAAATGTGATTATCTATTTTAAAATAAAGATGAAAATGTCGTTGAGTAACTACTTAAAAATGAAAGCCTGAAAAGATTTATCTAAAAATAAAGACTTAAAAGAAATTAAGTAAATTTGTAAACATAATAAAAATTAAAACTTTATAAAAGAAATAAACTTGAAAATAAAACTAAGACACAACAATTTTGAAATTAAACTTAAGAAAAATGGCGGGAAAAATAAAAGTTTGAAAATTAAAATAAATCAGGAAAACACAAAAATTAAACTAAGTTGGAATGCATGTAATTCGGAATAAGTTGTCACCCCCTAATCCGGAATAGATAATATAATCCTTATCCGGAATCCACAAGCAACTACAATCCGGAATACTTAATATAAACCTAATTCGGAATAAGGATTTTGGTCCTTATCCGGAATCCCTAATTCTCACACTATCCGGAATATAGAACAAACCTCTAATCTGGAATACTGGATTTTGATTCAATTTGGAATGCGTGTTCACTAGGTAATCCGGAATATGCAAATAGCTTATCCGGAATCTAAAATTCCACTACAATCCGGAATGTGTTGAAACGCTTGTTATCCGGAATCATTTGTTTTCTCACTATTCGGAATAATGGTTCATGCACTAATCCGGAATAGCTAATCTTTAAGCAATCCGGAATAACTACAATGCTTGTTATCCGGAATATAATTTTGTATGCAATTCGGGATATGAGGGTTTTAAGAACCCGAATAACACAAAAATTAAGCAAACATGAAAATAAGCTAAAATCTAATAAGCACTTAACCAAAAACTTAATCAAAATGATTTTAAGGAAAAGCAAATAAACCACAATTTAAAAACACTAAATATTAAAAATCAACTTTTTATAAAAATAACTATTAAAGACACTTAATTAAAAATAAGAAAATCACACAATAAGCACTAAACACAATAAGCTAATAAGATCAAACATATCAAAATCAATAAGCACAATCAAACAAACACATCAATCAAAATAAGAACAAGATGAACAACTACATGATTATGAAAATCAAACAAGATCAAAATTAAGAAAAGTAGAATGAGAATGATTAATGAAAAGCTTGAAATTAAGATTAAGATTAAAGATTCAATACAATATTAATGTAAAAAGCTTAAAACATTAAAGAAAAGCTAGAGAGAGAAAGTGTTGGGCCAATGAAAGTTTTAACTATGGCCCAGTCTAGATTTTTTTAATTAGACTAAGTATTTACTGATCGCTGAGAGGACCAGCGACAAAGACCAAACCAGTGGAAGGCAAAGCCTCAGCTGGCACACCAGGAACATTCAAGTCAAAGACAACGTCAGAGAAGTCGAAGACAATCTGAAGTCATACTCACCAGCGATTATGGATAGCTGAATGTTGAAGGAATGTGCTGGTGTTCAAGGATCTCTGAGTTGACAACACTTAGAGATCACTTAAGAACCCTATAAGTCTGGGACAAGCAAAGCTTGTCCAATGCTTTTATAGTTTAGACGGGAGAATCTACCAAGTGTTTTGAGCGGGACAAAACAAGAGATTCAAGATAAAGCCTAGTACGACCTAGTAGGAGAAAAGGTGAACAGTTAGCAGAACTGTTCACCTAACAAAGACAAAAGAGTGGTGATGACCCTTTACAGAGAGAACCAACTAACCAACTACAAAGTCTTCAGTGACTTTAAACTCAGAGATCTGGGCCTCTCTAAATGGTTAGAAATGCTGTCTCTTGCCCAAAAGAAGACTGGGCCTGGTGCTGCCCAAATGATGAAAAACATTCAAGCAAAGCTGAATTGGGTAAGAGACACGGCAAAGAAGCTGAAGTTACCTCTGCCTCCTCAACTCTCATAACAACCTTCTCAAGGACAAAGGAAAATAAAAACCCCAATGGGGCCTCTGGTGGAGAAGTTGGTCACTGAGAACATTGTTGTAGATGGGATGCACAGAAACTTGGTATTGCCCAAAGAGATCACTAAACCAGTAGGGGGCCAAGTATACTCAGAACCAGAGACAGGTATGGTCTTCATGAATGGTAATTGTGAGTATTGCTTTCATCGGATGAATGAACTACATCTGTCATCAACCATCCAGCTCATCAGACTCAAACAGGGCATCCTAAGGAATTACAAATTGGCTGAGGATTTTGAGTTTGAAGTTGAGCTAGTCATCAACTCTAGAAGTGACAAAGTTGAAGCCCATAGAATCTGTGATCAAGGCCTTGATCATTGAAGAACCTTTTTATTTTTGTTTATGTTTACACCACTGGGTGTTTTTGTAATAGACTAGGTTCTTTATGTTTAATAAAACTCTGAGGTAGGTTTGTTAAATTATGTGTAAGAAGAAGCTGTGTACTCACTTACAATAATTTTAGACTTAGTATAATTTATAAACAAATAGGGGGAGATTGTTGGGCCAATGAAAGTTTTAACTATGGCCCAGTCTAGATTTGTTTAATTAGACTAAGTATTTACTGATCGCTGAGAGGACCAACGACAGAGACCAGACCAGTGGAAGGCAAAGCCTCAGCTGGCACACCAGGAACATTCAAGTCAAAGATAACTTCAGAGAAGTCGAAGACAATCTAAATTCATACTCACCAGCGATTATGGATAGCTGGGATGTTGAAGGAATGTGATGGTGTTCAAGGATCTCTGAGTTGACAACACTCAGAGATCACTTAAGAACCCTAGAAGTCTGGGACAAACAAATCTTGTCCAATCCTTTTATAGTTTAGGGGGAGAATCAACCAAGTGTTTTGAGCGGGACAAAACAAGAGATTCAAGATAAAGCCTAGTACGACCTAGTGGGACAAAAGGTAAACAGTTGGCAGAACTGTTCACCTAAAGGTGTTTAAAGGCATGTCTCGATTTGGACATGCATTTAATACGTTGTACTCTTCCATTCAGAAGGTGACACGTATCAACTACTCCCACTAAGGAAGCAACCTCGTACACTATAAATAGGAGTGAGAAAGAAGAATTAAATCAACCCTTGTGCTTGGATAATTTATCTAAGTTCTTTCTCACCTTGGAACCGCTGAGCCCTCAGCTGTCTACCAGCGTCTCATTGGTTCCCTTGTAAACTTGAGTCTCAAATCTAGTTTACTTATTCTAGGGTTCATATCGTGTTGTCATTCAATGAGTGTATTCATAGCACTTTGTAATACTTGTTTATAATACTTAATAAAGCATTACGCGTTTGAAAAGTATTTCATTGTGTTTCGTGGTTACAAGAGTTATAGTTTATCAATAGTTGTCATTTTAAGGGACTTTCAATTGGTATCAGAGCGGTTTGATTTATAAAACTTTTCATAAACCGTTCTTATTTTTAAAATCAAGATCTTAATATGGCTGATACTATACCTCCTCCACCTTTTGGTCAAACCAGTCTAGGTACCACTTCGACCACCATACCGGCCACCACATCTACTACCATGCCTACACCAGTTGTAAGCATTGGTAACAATGATGATGACCTTCCCCAACTACTTGATGTTCGAGGGGGGTCACATGTGTCCAATGTACCAACATTCGATGAAGAGGATTTTTCAAATTGGAAAAGTGAATTTCTTATCTATTTAGATGGCTTAGAACCCTTCTTGATAGAAATATTAGAAAATGGTCCCTATGTACCACTGGCCGTTTCCTCTACCCCTGAGAGACCCATTAAGAAGCCTGTTAAGCAATGGTCTCTAGCGGATAGACGTCTGGCTAACCAGGACAAGAGACTTAAAAGTATCATAGTCTCTTGCCTACCCAAGAACATTATGAAGTCCATCATTAAATGAAACTCTGCTAAGGAGATGTGGACTGAATTAGTTCTAGGGTATGAAGGTCTAGAGGAAACAAAAGAAACCAAAATCCAAGCCCTTAGACTTAAGTTTAATGCTTTTAAAGCTTTGGAAACAAAAACTGTTGCACAAACTTATACTAGGCATAAGATTTTGTTGAATGATTTGGGAAACAATGGAGTTGTTTTACTTAAGGTTGAGGTTAATGCTACTTTTGTCAATAGTTTACCTAGAAAATGGCTTAGCCTAAATCATACCTTAAGAGCAAACAATGCTATAAAGAATGATACTTTAGCCCAGCTGTTTGGTAGATATAACTATGAAGAAGGGCTAATTGACTCCATTTACAAATCAGAGACTGACAGGTTTACCACCAATATCACTCGTTCAAAAGCTCCTGTTGCTAACCATTCCTTTCAGGACAACGACTCTGACATAGAAGAGGACACCAGAAGTAGTCAAGAATTTCTTGATGAATTACATGCTGAGTTCCATGACAGAGCTCTTCTAGCTGACCAAAAGAGGTACTACAAGAGATCCGGTAGAGTTGGAGCTGCAAAGGTTGATAAATCCAAGGTGTCATGCTACACATGTGGAAAGACTGGCCACTATCAGAAGGATTGCTGGTCAAACAAAACCTCCTCTCCAAGCTTCCCTTCATCCAGCAACAACAGCAGCAAGAAGAAGTTTTCCACCTCACCTTTCAAGCAAACCTCTCACTCTAACTCAGAGGGGAAGAAGGACTACAAAGTTAAATACAAAGCCTTAAAAGCCGAGTTGCTAAAACTCAACCAGAAAGCTGATGATGCAGCAAAGAAAAAGGATGTTAAGAAGACTGAAAAAGGTCTGATTGCTGCTTCATTCGACTGGGATGATGAACCTCTCACATCTGAGGATGAAGGTACCACTACCGCCAGAGCCTTTATGGCTGTCGCTGATGAAGAACCCGCTGTGGGTAAAAGTGAAGCAAGATCTGGTAAATGGGTGGACATCACCATGAAAAAGGTACAAAGAATATTATCTATGGTTGAAGGTCCTGATAGAGACCATGTTAGTGACTATACCTTGGTTGACCTCCACTTTGTGGAAGAGCAAAGAAAAAACCTGTTAAACAAATTTCATAGTCTTAAAACAGAGTTAAATCTTTGCCAATCTGAATTAACGAATCTTAAACCATTTGTGAATCTTGCTAATCAACTTCAAAATGAAGTAAGCAAATTATCCATTAAAAATGAGTCTTTGTCTGGTGAAAACTCTAAACTTAGAAAAACAATTGAAAAATGGAATTTGGCTCAATCCATAGTGGAAGAAATAGTCGCTGAATCCATACCTGGTGATGTGGTTCAGGCTATTGGGGGAAAGGGTAGATTCAAAAACCATATACCTGTTCCCAGTGTCAAATTTGTCCCTTCAGATGTTTCTTCTCCATCTTCCACCTCTGTGGATGAGAAAAACTCCGACAAGAAATCAGAGGTACCAGCCCCACCAAGACTCGCTGGTGTTAACCCATCTGATTCCTTGCTTGGCCCAAAACCTCCAACTAAAACCCCTGGGAATTCAATTCTCAAAGTCGTTGATAAAGCGAACAAAAAGGGTTTTGTGGCCAAGGCCTCCAACAAACCCACTCCTCCCCCTGAAGAGCTTTCACCCACCAAGAAACTTCTCCTCACCCTGATGGAAGAAGTAAAGGGGTTGAAAGAACAAATCAACCCCAGAGTTAATAGTCCTTCTATTAACTCTCTTGATGAAGGACCTAGTAGCTCCAAGGGGAGAGCTTTGTTTTGACCTTGCAAGCATTGCAGTTTCAAGAATCATTCATCTGAGGATTGCACTAAGAAAACAAAATATATCACATGCGAGTCTACTGAACACACTTCTAGAGAGCATGAGGAAGTCATTGCGGTTCAAAGAACCAGAACTCAAATGAGATCAAAAACTCCTCATCGACCCTCAAGAAAGGCTGAGCCTAAACCCAGAGATAACTCTCAGGGTTATAGACCTAATCCCCCTTTCAAGTACTGTGGCTTCTTCGACCATCACTCTGATGAGTGCGAGCATTATCCTGGATGTGAAATCTGTCGAAGCATGCGTCATGAACCCAGGGACTGCAACCAAAGAGGGGGAGGAAACTAGAGAAGGACCAATGTCGCTGGTCAGCGACAACATAGACCTACTGGAAAGTGGGTTCATCATAGAAACTAATCTGGCTTTGTTATATCTATGCAGGAATATCTAAAGAAATCTGTTTGGTATCTGGATAGTGGGTGCTCCAGACACATGACAGGGGTTAAACAATATCTGCATAGATATAAAAAGGAGTCTGGTCCAAAAGTAGTCTTTGGAGATGACTCCTCAAGGGCTACTGAGGGTTATGGCTCAGTGGATTGTAATGGAATAACCTTCACAAGGGTCGCTTATGTCAATGGACTGAAGCACAACTTAATCAGCATTAGTCAACTCTGTGATGATGGCTTCAAAGTTCCGTTCACTAAGACCCAAGGAACAATCTTCAATCAAAATGATGATGTTGTTCTAATTGCACCCAGGAGAAGGGATGTTTATGTCATCGACATGACATCTTGTCCAGAAGGGATAAACACTTGTCTTTATGCCAAAGCATCTGATAGTGAAAATTGGCTATGGCATAAGAGACTCTCCCATCTCAACTTCAAAAACATTAACAAACTGGCCAAGAATGATTTAGTAGCTGGGCTTCCCTCTCTGACCTTCACCAAAGATAGACCCTGCTCAGCCTGCGAGAAAGGGAAGCACCACAGAGCCTCATTCAAGACAAAACAATCATTCTCCATAAATAAGTGCCTCCATCTTCTTCACATGGACTTATTTGGACCAGTAAATCCTTAATCCCTTAATTACAACAAATATACACTGTCATTGTAGATGAATTCTCCAGATTCACATGGGTATTCTTTCTCAAAAGAAAGAGTGATGCTGCTGAAAGAATAATGTCCTTCATTAGGGAAATAGAGAATCTCAATGACTACAGAGTTAAGGCTATCAGAAGTGACAATGGTACTGAATTAAAGAATCATGCCATGGAAGCTATTTGTGATGAAAAGGGAATATCACAAAATTTTTCTAACCCAAGCACCCCTGAACAAAATGGTGTCACTGAAAGAAGAAACATAACCCTCATAGAGGCTGATAGAACTATGCTCAGCGAATCAAGACTTCCTAAACAATTTTGGGGTGAAGCTGTGAACACAGCCTGTCATACAAAAAACAGATCCATTATAGTGAAGAGATACGGCAAGACCTCTTATGAAGTGTATAGGAAGAGAGCCCCTGATGTAAGCTACTTCCATGTCTTTGGTTGCCCTATTTTCATTCACAACTACAGAGATCACCTTGGAAAATTTGATGAAAAGTCTGATGATGGATTCTTCGTTGGCTACTCTCCCACCTCCAGAGCTTATAGAGTATTCAACATTCGCTGCAAGAACTAGAAGAATCTATCCACGTCACCTTCAATGAAGCAGATGTTGTCATCAACCACACCAACTCAGAAGAATGTGATATTGACTTCAATGAAGTTAAATCATATCCAGAGGATGATTTCTCAAATCCTAAGGAATCATCTAAGGGCTGTCACAAGGACTTCCCTTATGTTCATGCATTTGATCCTCATTCAATATCTGACATCACTCCAGAGGTTGAAAATGTTGAACCAATCACTCCACCCACTACAGTGAATGCTGATCTCATCGAACCAATCTCTCCTCTGGAAGAAGAGATTATGGATGAAGAAATAATATGTGAAGATCCCTCAGCATTCATGGAACCTCCTGTGACTCTTGAACCCACAGAGACTCCTGCTCCTCAATCCAAATGGAGTAGGAACCAAGATATTCTTCTGGTGAATATTCTTGGTGAACCCTCTGAGGGAGTCACCACCAGAGGGAAATTGAGATCTCTAGAAACCGCCTCAGCGAAAGAATGCCTTTTCGCTGATTTTCTCTCTGAGGATGAACCTAAGAATGTGGCTGCTGCTCTTCTAGATGAAGGGTGGGTTGTTGCCATGCAAGATGAGTTGAATCAGATCAAGAGGAACAAGGTGTGGACTCTGGTAAAATCTCCAGCTGGGAAGCAAGTGGTTGGAACGAAATGGGTCTACAGAAACAAGAGGGATGAAGCTGGCATGATTGTCAAAAACAAGGCTAGGCTTGTGGTGCTGGGATATAATCAATCTGAGGGGATTGACTATGACGAAACATTTTCACCAGTAGCCAGATTGGAAGCTATCGGAATCTTCCTAGCCTTTGCAGCTTATATGGGGTTTACTGTATACCTGATGGATGTGAAGAGTGCTTTCCTAAATGGGAAGCTTGTAGAGGAAGTATATGTCTATCAACCCCCAGGGTTTGAAAGCAGTGAGTATCCTGATCACGTCTGCAGACTTCACAAAGCACTCTATGGGCTGAAACAAGCGCCTAGAGCCTAGTATGAAACCCTATCAAAATTCTTACTTGAAAATAAATTTGTTAGAGGTACCATTGATCAAACCCTGTTCACTTATTGGTCCAAGGGTGATGTCATTTTAGTACAGATTTATGTAGATGATATAATTTTTGGTTCAACCAATATTACATTGAGCAAACAGTTTGCAAAACTAATGACCAAAAAATATGAAATGAGCATGATGGGGGAATTAACTTTTTTCTTGGGTTTTCAAATTAAAAAAAAATTCAAAAGGAATTTCCATTTGTCAAGAAAAATATGTTAAGGATTTTCTCAAAAAGTATGATCTGTCTGATTGTGCATCAGTGAAATGCCCCATGCTTCCTCCCAACAACTTGGGAGCTGATGACTCACGGGTCTCTGCTAATAAGACCTTATATAGAGGCATGATTGGGTCACTGATGTACCTCACAGCAAGCAGACCAGACATATAATTTGCCACATGTCTCTGTGCTAGGTACCAAGCTAACCCCAAGGAATCCCACCTTGTAGCTGTCAAAAGAATTTTCAGGTACCTAAAAGGATCTCCCACATTGGGTCTCTGGTATCCTAATGGATCAGGCTTCGACCTCAAAGCCTACTCAGACTCTGACTATGCTAGGTGATGTCTTGATAGAAAGAGCACCTCTGGGAGTTGTCAAATCCTTGGAGGAAAGTTAGTATGCTGGAGTGCCAATAAACAAAACTCTGTGGCCATGTCATCAGCTGAAGCTGAATACGTAGCGGCCGCTGGTTGTTGTGCTCAAGTTCTTTGGATGAAAAGTCAGCTGGCTGATTATGGGATCATTTATGAAAAGGTTCCCATATTCTATGATAACACAAGTGCTATAACCATCTCAAATAATCTGATACTTCATTCCAGAACTAAGCATATTGACATCAGGTATCACTTTATCAGAGACCATATTTTAAAAGGTGATATTGAGCTTTATTTTATACCCACTGAATACCAGCTCGCTGATATATTCACCAAGCTTTTGGCTGAGCCAAGTTTTACTAGGTTGGTTGCTGAGTTGGGTATGCTCAATATTGGTAAACAAATCTGATAAATGATCTCTGGTCTCTGTCTCTGGCATTAAAGGGAATTGAATGTAACGAGGTAGTTACATTCCAATGGGACTTAATATATTCCCATATTTAATTCAAATGATTAACCTTTATTGTCAACAACTTTCCCGCTTTCCAAGGGATAGAAAAAATCACATGAAGAGTCAAGGGGTCCCACTTTTCCTAAAAGGTAATTTTTTGCATTAAAAGGTAATTATAAAATGGCTAAACCTTTTATTAAAACCCTTGTCTCATTTTTCTAAATTCACATTACTCATTACTTTGACACACACATACTATTCATCTTCTCCAAAACCTTCATTTCTTCCTCACATCAACAATGGCGTCTTCATCAACAAACACTGCTTTCACCGTCCTGGCCGCCTCGAACGTTGATTTTGGGATACACGATGGCAAAATTGCCTTGAACAATTGTGTAGCTCTCTTGGAACACAACAATTACCTCTACCAAGCATTGTTCTCCTTCCTCAAGAACTCCACCATTTTTGAAGCCATAACCAGAGTACCTTCCACATGCTACCACCAATACTTGAAGGAGTTCTGGTATAGCGCCGAAGTTGATCAAACCTCTTCACACATCACCTTCAACCTTTCTACACATCCCCAACCTTTCACTTTTGATCTTCACACCTTTGCCAAAGTCATTGGACTTCCAGTCAATGAAGGCATGTCCGCTGTGCCTGCCAGTGCCACGGTAAAGAAGGCTCTGGCTACCCTTCGTCCTCATGACGACAATAATAAACCTTTCACCACCCAAGGTTTCCAGAACAAATCACTGATCAAAGTGAACTACTTTTCACCCATCTGGAGGACGCTAATGCTATGCATTGTGAAATGTCTGGGTAGAAACCAGGGGTCTCATGATCAACTTAATGGATCCTAGCAAGCAATTGCTTACAGCTTAATCTGGGGGCAAGATATAGGGATCGCTCACATTCTTTACTCTGACCTCATTGCTTAGCTAGAAAACAAAGGGAAGAAGAACAGACTAGCCACCATCTGCTACACAAGATACCTCTCTCTTCTCTTAGAAGATATGTTGGGTGAAGGCTACATAAACGATGAACTTCTCTCCTTCTCTCCTTAGCACATCACTGCTGCTTCACTAAAGACTCCTTTGGAAGATGAAGTGCCTCTCAGCAGGCACATGATGCAGGTCGCTGGGCTACTAGTTGCTGATGGAGAGCCCTTGATCCCTCATAATAAGGTGAATGCTGAAAGACTAACTGACAAGTCTCTGTTAAAGACCTCTATGCAGTCTTCTTCTCAGCCCAAGGTGCCCAAGGAAAAGAAGAAGAAGAGGAAAGACATCCCCTTTCCTCTGAAACCCTTTCTGTTAATCCTTCCAAGACCAAGAAGACTAAGAAGAACCCATCCCCTTCTCCGGAGGATGTGGTTGAAGAGCCCACCGCTGACAAACAACCTGTGTGTAGCGTCTCCCAGTCAGCAGAGACGACTAATAACCTTCTTAACGCTGATATCTCTTAGGTATTAGTTTGCCATTTTATTCTCTTGGAGGTTCACATACAATCACTCTCAACATTCTATAGGAGAGAGTGATGAAGTCTTAGGGTTTGCCTCAACCCATAGAGTGTCTGTGTCTGCACCTAGAACTCTTAGGATTATCTCTACACTCTGTCTTAGCACAAGGATATGATTCATTTGTGCTCATAACGCACCCCGATGATCCTTCACCCTCTGGATTGTGCTCTTGTCCATAACAACTTGAGCATGCTATAGGTCCCGACCCAGAGTCTCTGCACTTCACGTAGTCTCTGGGCCCCCTCATATGAAAAGAGTCCCAATGATTTATTCTTTTGGGGGGACTGAATAATCACCCTCAGTCTTCCTAGGGGCAGCGATAAAAGGCGACCATTACATTCAAATATGTCACCACTAAAAGAGTCCCAAAGAATTTATTCTTTTGGGGGACTGAATAATCACCCTCAGTCTTCCTAGGGGTAGCGATAAATGGCTATCTTTAACTTCCATGATTTCACAATTAAAAGAGTCCCAAGGAGCAATCCTTTAGGGGAGCTGGATAATCACACCCAGCTATCCTAGGGGCAGCGAACGGCGACCATTCACCATATAATTTTCACAAATCAAAAGAATCCCAAGGAGGGGGGAGCTGGATAATCACACTCAGCTATCCTAGGGGTAGCGAATGGAGACCCTTCAACATAACTGTTTCACACTTAAAAGAGTCCCAAGGAGAAATCATTAGGGGGGGGCTGGATAATCACACTCAGCTTTCCTAGCGGCAGCGAATGGCGATCTATAACTTCATATTTTTTCACAATTGGTTACTAACAATTATCATAGCAGGCTCATAATCTTCATGAAGAACAGCAGAATGATGATGCCTATTCCATTGTTGTTGATGAAAATGCTGAAGCCCCCCACATAGATCTCGATGCCATGTTAGACATTGATTCCATGCCAGAGGATGAGGTCTTCATTATTGAAGAGGACTTGACCATTTCAGATTATGTTGATATGGATGTTGATGATGACCAAGTTACATCAGCGTTAAAACCCATCTCCTTCCCATCAATGCCCAATGTGTAAGAACTGGCTGCTAAGCAGCTATTGGACCAGAGGCTCTGTACACCAACCCCAGTTCCCTTCCCAACCTTACCAAATTTCATGGAATTAGGGGCGAAACAACACTTAGAACACTTACAAAACCTCAAGCCTGTCCATGTTCCTCGGATGAAAGATGTTCAGGAACTCGCCGCTGAGGTTCTTTGGGTCAAGAGGGGTGACATCAGTAAAACCAAGCCCAAAGTCACAAATGATGTCATCCTCTCTGAATTGCAAACACTCACCCATGCTGCTGAGAAAGTCACCACCACACTAGAGACTTCACTAGCTTCATCTGTGGAGTCCTCTATGACTGCATTGCTTCCGCAACTACTGGGAAATGCCTTGCAAACTCACCTCCCAGCTGTTCTAGACCAGAGCCTCCAACAATACATACCATCTGTCCTCACAACAGCTGTCAAAGCAAATGTTGCAGCTATTGCCAAGGCGTCTGAGCCTTCAAGAAAACTTCTTCAAGAGCTGCTACCAAAGGAACTTAAAGAAATCTGCTTATTCGTCCATTAAGAATTTGTTAAGTTCCTCAAGCCTGGATCAGGCACAGCTACTACCGGTGCTATGCCTGAGGGGGAGAATTCAGCAACCTCCACCTCTGAGGAAGAAGCAGAAACCGCTCCACCTAAGGGGGAGCAATCACTTAAACAACCAACACCTTCAATAGGGATTCCTACACTAAAACCTCTCAGAGCCTTCAACCCCAGCACTGAAGCAGTAAAGGACAGGGGTAAAGGAAATGCCATTGAACAACCTAAAATAACCCTACACTCCCTCCAAGAAGAAGGCGGATCTACAGCCAAGCTCTCCAAACACTCTAACCTGAACAAATTTAAGAGCGCTGATGAACCACCACTTACCCCAGAGTAGGCAAAGGCTCAAATCTTGGAACATCAAAGGCTTGCAAGCATTAGAGCAACTGAACTCAAGAGCAAAGAAACTCTGACCAAACTCTCTCCTGCTATAAAGGAAGCTCAGTTGGTTAAGCTCAAAGAACTGGAATTTAAAAGGAGCAACCTTCAAAAGGAATATGAAAGACTTTTGAACCAAAGACCTTAACCTGGTCAAATCACCAAGTATGCATGTTACACTAACAAAGACAAAAGAGTGGTGATGACCCTTTACAGAGAGAACCAGCTAACCAACTACAAAGTCCTCAGTGACTTTAAACTCAGAGATCTGGGGCCCTCTAAATGGTTAGAAATGCTGTCTCTTGCCCAAAAGAAGACTGGGCCTGGTGCTGCCCAAATGATGAAAAACATTCAAGCAAAGTTGTATTGGGTAAGAGACACGACAAAGAAGCTGAAGGTACCTCTGCCTCCTCAACTCTCATAACAACAACCTTCTCAAGGACAAAGGAAAATAAAAACCCAAATGGGGCCTCTGGTGGAGAAGTTGGTCACTGAGAACATTGTTGTAGATGGGATGCACAAAAACTTGGTATTGCCCAAAGAGATCACTAAACCAGTAGGGGGCCAAGTATACTCAGAACCAGAGACATGTATGGTCTTCATGAATGGTAATTGTGAGTATTGCTTTTAGCGGATGAATGAACTACATCCGGCATCAACCATCCAGCTCATCAGACTCAAACAGGGCATCCTAAGGAATTGCAAATTGGCTGAGGATTTTGAGTTTGAAGTTGAGCTAGTCATCAACTCTAGAAGTAACAAAGTTGAAGCCCAGAGAATCTGTGATCAAGGCCTTGATCGTTGAAGAACCTTTTTATTTTTGTTTATGTTTACACCACTGGGTGTTCTTGTAATAGACTAGGTTCTTTATCTTTAATAAAACTCTGAGGTATGTTTGTTAAATTTGTGTAAGAAGAAGCTGTGTACTCACTTACAATAATTTTAGACTTAGTATAATTTATAAACAAATAGGGGGAGATTGTTGGGCCAATGAAAGTTTTAACTATGGCCCAGTATAGATTTGTTTAATTAGACTAAGTATTTACTGATCACTAAGAGGACCAACGACAAAGACCATACCAGTGGAAGGCAAAGCCTCAGCTGGCACACCAGGAACATTCAAGTCAAAGACAACTTCAGAGAAGTCGAAGACAATCTGAAGTCATACTCCCCAGCGATTATGGATAGCTGGGATGTTGAAGGAATGTGTTGGTGTTCAAGGATCTCTGAGTTGACAACACTCAGAGATCACTTAAGAACCCTAGAAGTCTGGGACAAACAAAGCTTGTCCAATCCTTTTATAGTTTAGGGAGGAGAATCTACCAAGTGTTTTGAGCGGGACAAAACAAGAGATTCAAGATAAAGCCTAGTACGACCTAGTGGGACAAAAGGTGAACAGTTGGCAGAACTGTTCACCTAAAGTTGTTTAAAGGTATGTCTCAATTTGGACATGCATTTAATACGTTGTACTCTTCCATTCAGAAGGTGAGACGTATCAACTACTCCCACTAAGGAACCAACATCGTACACTATAAATAGGAGTGAGAAAGAAGAATTAAATTAACCCTTGTGCTTGGATAATTTATCTAAGTTCTTTCTCACCTTGGAACCGCTGAGCCCTCAGCTGTCTACCAGCGTCTCATTGGTTCCCTTGTAAACTTGAGTCTCGAATCTAGTTTACTTGTTCTAGGGTTCATATCCTGTTGTCATTCAACGAGTGTATTCATAGCACTTTGTAATAATTTGTTTATAATACTTAATAAAGCATTACGCGTTTGAAAAGTATTTCATTGTGTTTCGTGGTTACAAGAGTTATAGTTTATCAACAATTGTCATATTAAGGGACTTTTAGAAAGTAATTTGATTCTACTCCTAAAACTAACTAAAATCTAACCACCTCCTAATGACATGTTAGGAGGGTATTTATAGGAGGAGGGGAAGTGTTGATGCTTCTCTATTTCTTTCTTTGTCTTTTCGTCTTTTAATTTATTCGTCTTTCTCGATGTTGTCTCGGGATTTGTCGATATGAAATGAACTCGTCTTCTAATTTTCTTCTTTAATTAGATTTGGTTCTTCGACTTCATTAAACTTCCGTCTTCGGACTTTTTCTTCGATAAATCTTCAGAATAGGCCTTTGACTTCCGTTCTTTTTGCACTCTTGATCTCTTGACTTCGTCTCTTGTCTTTTTCTTCGATAAAAGCCCGTGAAAGCCCGTGTTTTCTTCCCTTTTCGTATTTTGGTCCTAAAACACAACAAAAACACAAACCACGCATAATTCCGACTTTTAGGACATTAAATACACGTTTTGGCTTGGTTATTATTATAATTAAGTGGAAAAAGGATGAGTGTTTTCACACTTATCAAATCCCCTACACTTGACCATTGCAATGCCCTCATGCAATGCATTAGTTACAAAGCAAGATTTTACATTCTCCATCATAATTAACCCACCTTGGCCTTTATTTAACACAAGACATTAAGGAAACTTAAAAACATAGAAAATTACAAAATGCTTAAAGGACGAAACAAGTAAAGGAATCAAAGACTTACATTAGGGCTTTTGGTGTCATGAATGTTTATCACCCTCAAGTTTCACGTTACTATACTAAGCTTAAAAACGAGATCTTTGTTATTATAAGTTAGTAAAGCTAACACGCACTCATGTGGCCCAATTGTTCACTTAGACTCCCTTATTCCTAGGTGTATCTCTAGTATTTTATTGTTGTCTTGAATGATTACGAGGATGCATTGTTGACTTATTTCGATAATTTATTAAGGCTGAAAATAAAGTAGGACGATTTAATCAATAGTTAGCTAAATGAAAAAATATTTTAAAACTGCTTCTCGAAACCTCATAAAGTTCATATCTTGGCATAAATCGCTTCACGATTTGAGACCTTTCTCGGATCGATATTTGGCATTGACTTCATACTTCGAATCTTGAGAGATGATCTTGAAATAATGGTCTTCTCTTCATAATAGGAATTTCTTCACTTGAAGTTTTTGAGAGATTCTTCATACTTGGACCACGACTTCTTCATTTTTCTCCAATCTTTATTTGGGATTTTGATATACAACGATCCACCTCCTTTTAGGACTTGGATCTATTTATCCTCATACCTTGTTAGGGTCTTTTCGGATAGACTTCTCCATGATCTTTAGGGGAGTATTTGCTTTTCGTCGTGTGTCTCGATCCTTCATATTGATTTTTGATAAATAATTCTTCACATCACTTTGGATCTTTAGCAACAAAATGTAGCCCTCATGCCTTGTTAGGGCCTTTTCGGACTCGCAAATCTTCGCATCCCGCTTCAATAAGTAATGCCTTGGTTATGAACTCTAATTAATACCGAGCAACTTTTAAACGATCTTGTGCTAGAAGCTAAGTAACTTTTCAAATCGTACAACCTTACTTATTGCAATTATATTAATTAACAAGCGATGGGAGCAAAAGCTCATAATTAACTCACATAAATTCATGAAATAATACCAAACTTATAATTGACTCTATCATCTCTCGTTCTCCACAATTTAAAATCTCAAGGAATGAGATTCGTGGATGCTTAGCCTATTAAATCAAAGTTTTGGGTTTTCAAGTCATCTATAGGATCTTGCAACTTCTTAGACTTTTTCAAGTTTAGAATTCGCATTTTAAAGTTCCTTTGATAAACAACTTTCTAGGATCAATTATAGGAACTTGCGAAAAGTTCTTGTTCTTAACCCATATGAGTTAAGACTTTTTCGCATTTTAAAGTTCTCTATATAAAAGTCTAGTAAAAATTGATTTAAACACGTTAAGGATACTAGCTAGAGTAAACTTTGGATAAGTAAACTCGGGTTGAGTTAAAAGATTCATGACGGGTCTAATATATCAAAGACATCTAAACTTATTAAAATCAATTTATTAAAATAATTTATGAGGAAAGAAAATAACGATAACAAAGGAAAATACTAATAGACCAAAAAAGATTAAAAATTTTGAAAAATGTCGAAAAATCAATTTTCCGATTAAAATGAGGACAAATTTATGGAAAAGCCCACTTAACTTCGATAGAAGTCCCCCCACACTTAAGATAAACATTGTCCTCAATGTTTAAGCATGTGGGAGTAAACTCCCCTACACTTAGGACATTGTGCACGTTGTTTAAATCTTGATAAGGAAGAGACAACTATACTAGCAAACACAAAATTAACACCCAACATTATAATATTATAATGAACTTTTATTAAATTCCAGAAATAGTTATAGGGTTAATTATGTATTTCTTTTTATCAAATCTTGTAATATTTCTGGAATTTAATAAAAGTTCATTCGTTTCATTTAAATTCGTGTCTCGTTTTTCCTACTTAAATTGATTTTACAAATTAGTTCTTATTACTGTTTCACAATAATAATGTTTGTGATGTTAAATCTAAGCTAATTAATAGCTTAAGTTTAATATTAGAAGTAAAGAATTGGATCAATATTTATCCCTACTGGATAAATATATTATAACAAATCTGCTTGGTTCGATGTATAATGATGGCTCGTATGGTGATTGATGGTGGTGTAAATTCGTGTATAAGGTGGCTCAGCGCCAAACCTTCTTCCCAAAGGTTTTCTACATTAGGTGAGTTTCAGTTTAATGTTAATGTTTAATTTTAGATTATATCTTTTTAAATGAATGATTTGTTTGCCTGCTTAGTTTATTAAACATGGTATAGTTTGGATGCGGGTATACTGGTTGTTCAAGTGTTGCTGTCACTTGTGTAGTTTTAATCAGATATGAAGTTATAGGCTAACTTGGTTAATGAAATTTATAGCTAAAAATGATTGAGGTTTATATTGAGCTGATTTGATATATGTGTGCTAGAATTGCTTATTTATATTTTTGCTGGCTGGTTAATGTCATTTTACTTTTGTTTTACTTTTCTGATATTAGATCTGTAGATTTGAAGCTGTTTATTATGATTTAGATGTGAAAATGACTGTATGAGTTTACTACTTGATTTCTGCTCAAATGGGTATACTTAATGGTCTGCTGTTGGGTGTAACTAGTTATACATTCAGGTTTTACCTACTGATAAGTTTTGAGAGTTTAAACTGCTACCTTATTTAGATATTAGTCTATGCTTGTTAATTAATTCAGGTTTAATAAGTTAGTTTGTTCAGTTTGTATGAAGTTTAATTAGTCTGCTGATATAAGATTTAGATTTAAATCTTGCTGAATCTAGGTTGTTTTTGAATCTGTTTGCCTGTTACTTGAAAGATGTATGCACATCTATGATGTAAGTTTAATAACAGTCTGCTACCAGTTTTTTTAAGCTATGTGATCTAGGATTTTAGATGTTTACCTAAGACTGTTATTTGTTTTTATTTGACTTTGATTTTACTGAAATCTTTAAGCTCAATTTGTGTTATCTGATTGCTTGATTTTTACTAATTTTTCAGTTAAGCTTATCGAGATCCAACTGATGTGATAAGCCCATAAGCTATTTCCTAACAGCTTAAATAAAATAAGCTTTACAAAGGTCATTCCTGTGACCATTTTTCATCGTTTCATTATCAAAAAATAATAACCACAAAAAATGGGTCCTTGCAGGATTCGGACCTACGACCTCGCGGTTCACAGTCAAGTGTGTTAGCCAACTGAGCTACATGCCTTTTTGATTTTATTATCAGATAGTTGTTTAATATAGTATTATTCTTTCTGGCAGTTTTTTATTTAAGATTTGTTTCATTAAGTTTCGGTTTTAAATATAGTTTTATTAAAGTAAAATTTGAGTTTTTAAAATAATAATAAGTTTCAAAATATAATAGAATAAAAATAAAAATGTTTTTATTACTTTCAAAAGTTTTATTAGTTTTCAGTTAATTAGATTTCTTTTATTAATTTAGATTTAAATAAAAAATTGTTTTACAAAATAGATTTAGTAAAAAAAAGTCTTAATTAGATTTTTTTTAACTCGAGTTAAAATTATTTTAATAGATTGATTTTTAAATAGTTTAATTCTTAAATAGTTTTAATTTTTGAGTATTTAATTGTTTTAGATTTAAATATAGTGGGGTTTACGATTCATGCACTTTAGGATAATTTTAAATAGTTTAAAATTGGTAGAATTAATTTCTAGTTTAAAAACCGAAAACCAATTCAAATCAATTGTCCTAAATGAAACGAAACGTCTCAAATTCACTCGATCTTCGTGTACAACGAACTTGGTTCATCAAGTGTTTAATTGAATTCGTTATTGGTAATATTAGTCTATTACTTTTTCCTAAAGGTAATTTTCTAATTTACCCTATAACGTATCCTAATTATCACTATACTATCACGATCACCAAGGCTACATTGAATGTGATTAGTACCTCGGTTTTCTTTGATTTCTTTCCCGAGAAGTATAAAGATCCGGGTCAATTCTTGATACCTTGTGTTTTCAATGAGCTTGAGGTTTGCAAAGGCCTAGCCGATCTAGGAGCTAGCATTAACTTAATGCCCCTAGCCATTTGGAAAACTATTGACTATGCACCACTTAGTATCACTTGAATGATCATTGAGCTTGCTAATGGTACCACCACTCGACCGGTTGGTATAGCGGAAAATGTCATTGTTAAAGTGGGAAATTTCTTGTACTTAGCCGATTTTGCTATAGTTGATTATGAGACCAATCCTCGTGTGCCTATCATTTTAGGACGACAATTGTTGTGCACGGCTCAAGTTCAAGTTGATATGAGGAAAGAGGAAATTAAATTGTTTTATGGAGATAAAAGCATTGTTTTTAAATCGGAAGAGATTCCAAGATTTGCTTCTAAGAAAGTGGAAAGTGTGAAACTTATTGAAACAATGGAAAGTAATAAGAAAGCTCTTTTTGATAAAGGTGTTTTTCCAATTTCGGAAACTCCATTTTATGAAAGTAAAAAGTTAAATTCAAATGAAGAAACTTGCTTTGTTGAAACATGTTGTAATATTTCCTCATCTCCACTCACTCCACACGAGGATGATAGTTCTAAGATTGAAAAACAAATTGATGATTACTTAAGTGAGCCATTTGATGCTAGTGAGTTTAATAGTGAGAATTTTGATCCCGAGAGTGATATTGCTTTAATTGAACAATCTTTGAAAATGGACTCATTTTCACACTCTTCGAAGGATCAATTTGATGTTCCTAAGGCACAATCTTCAATTGAAGAGCCTTTGATTCCTAACTTCACACCGAGTGAGGTTAGTGACTATTCATGTGATAAGTTCATCGATGAACTTTTTGCAATTATTGATCCACTTCCACGGGGAAGTGAAGACGTTTCCAATCTCGAGATCGAGCGTGATTCTCATGTTTTACCTACCATTCTCGAGGAATTCACCGATGAATTGCCTTCTAATGAGAATGATGATCTTGTATCCGAGTGTGACACACTCGATACTTTGTCGGATATTTCTTGTGATGACAAGATTGATGAAACTTTTGTGACTTACTCAAATCCTCTCTTTGAAGCTTCATTGAACAATAATCCATTGTTTCAAGAGGATTTTGAGAACATCACACCTCCTACATCTCACAACCTTTGTGATGATGATATTCTCATGAAGGAGGTTGATGAGTTTCTTTATATAGACATTCCTTCGGAATTTGAGGAAGAGTCTAATGACGGTGATGAAGATTCTTGGTTTGATCGCCCGATTTATGATGATGATAATGTTGACCCGGAGGAGAAATTACTTTTGCTCCAATTATCCTTCCCACTCGCTTTGATCTTAATGTGCGGGTTTTTCATGCGACTCATTTTGAGCACCATGACCCCATTGTTCACATTTCTAAGAGTGACAAGGTCAACAAAGTCATGCAAGTTGAAACCACTATGGTTGAGACTTTTACCACACCTTTAGCATGTGCTTTATATGATTTAGGATTAGCATGGTGGGACGACACCTTGTTGTCTATTCCTTTTTCCACCGAGGACGAGGTGTTCGACCCCAGAATCTTTGATTTAGGGAAATCTCGGCCTTTCACCGATGCAATAATTGAAAGACTTTTTAATCATCTTGGTGCGAGTTTATCTCGGGGAGCATGCTTTATCCATATCGTGATTTGTGACTTCTATCTCTTTTTAGAGATTTGTGTTGGAGTTTCATCCTTTCGTTTGTCATCGGACAACGAGGATGAGATCTTTGACCCCGACATCGTGTTTCATGTTGGATTTTATTCCAATATGCTGGTTTTTACCACTTTCCCTAAGGACCAATGAATGCGGGGATCGAGTCGAGCTCATGACTCGGTGAACAAAAACGAGGTGCCTTGTGGGGGAGTCCCATACATTCTATCTTCTTTCTATTTTCTAACACTAATAAGGCTTGATCTTTCAAGCTCGTGCTCGTGTTTTGTTGTGTTGTGTATCTTAGGTATGACCCTACTATTTGAAGATTCTCGTGTTCGGTTTTTGCTGGTCCACTTGATCTTCCATTATTTGAATGCCAAAAGGGGCACACATTCTATCCATTGATTTTTATCGACTAACGTTTTATCTTGAGGCATAATTAATAAACGGCTTAAAGATTTGCGTGCTCTTTCCATGCTAGGATTTTGCATTAGACTCTTCGTGTTTTAGCAAGGGGGTGTTACTCTTGAGCTAAGAAACATTGAGGACAATGTTTGGTTTTAGCATGGGGGAGTCAATCGATATAATCGCTTGCAATTGCTTTTGTCGTGTCTAAATGTAATTGTTTTTCTCATTTTTCAATAAAATTTTAAAGTTTTAGTGTTATTTTTTAGTTTTAATAAATAAAATAAGTACTTTTGACACAAATGTAGGCTTTCTGTTGGTGAAAATAAAAATAGTTTTTGACTCGACTCGGTTTTTAACCTTAGCTTTTCCTTAACGTATTTGAATTAAGTTTTGCTAGGCTTTTATATAGGGAGCTTTAAAACGCGAAAGTCTTAATTCATACGAGTTAAGAACAAGAACTTTTCGCAAGTTCCTATAATTGATCCTAGAAAGTCGTTTATCAAGGGAACTTTAAAATGCAAATTCTAAAACTGGTAAGAGTATAAGAAGATGCAAGATCCTATAGATGACTTGAAAACCCAAAACTTTGATTTAATAGGCTAAGTATCCATTGATTTCACATTTTTGGAATTTTACAATATGGAGAACAAGAGATGATAGAGTTCAATCATAAGTTTCTAAGGTTAAATTCTTCTTTGTGCAAGTATTTTTGTGTTTGATTTAATCTCCTCGTATTTACTTTCCACACTTGAATAATAATTGCTTAGTAAATGAAGTTTTTAGCGGTTTAGGCTTGATATCTTAACTCGTAACTCCTTCTTTTTCTTCCCTTGTAATTAAAGTGAGAACACATTAAGGGTGTCAGCGTCATGTACTATTGATCATGGGATTGCGGAAATTTGGCTTACTATAAATATCATAATAATTATGAAGAATAAATAAAAACATGTTCTCTAGGATCCTTCGGGTGGGAGTCATGTAGCACTAACCTTGTCATTAGAGCCTTAGGGTGTATGTCAAGGGGCGTGTTGAATAAAAATTGCTTCATCATCATGATCCGTAAGGTGGGAAGTCAATTCCCTTATTTTTTTTCCAAGGAGCCTTAGGGTGTGGATTTTAAATAAGGAGCACAATTGTATCTTAAAGAGCCAAAAGGTGTTATGATGTAGTTGTTGCTAACTCCATTAATAAGGTCATAATTGACTTTGGAGGTTTTATTGTTGCTTTTAAGTAGCCATATTAGCCAAATTTCGGGTCCGGGATTTATCCCTAAATCGTGTTAAGTTATCATTGATGTGGGCTTTCTTTAGTGACAATGGTTTTTGAAGTCGAGGTTAGGTTTTGAGTATTGAGTTTACACCGTTCTTGCCTTCATTTTTGGACTAATAAATATCAAATAAAGTCAAATGAGCCTTTGGGTGAATGACAAATAATATCTAGAGATACAACTAGGAATAATAGGAGATTGAGTTTAACACAAATTACTTGTATGAGTTGGTTTAATTTTGGGGCTTATGATTGACAATGATATTGTTTTTGCACTTGGCATGGAAAAGTGAAAAGTCGGGAACGATGAATCTATTTGAGTTTTATGATCCTAAAAGTTATTTTCCAAATAATGAAAGCAATACATTATGTCTTTGCAAAATAAAGTAGAAAAAGTTAAATAATGGTGTAGTTAGTGTTTTACTTTATCAATGCGTGAGGACACGGCAATTGCTTAGCAAGGGGGAGTTTGATATGAGTGATTTTACTCATATCAATAGTATCTTAAAACAACTAAAAAAATGCATAAATATGATGAAAATGCCTTGTGTATATGTTGTTTCTTGTTTTAATGTGTGTAGGTACCAAGTTCGCGAAAATCGGCAAAACCGACACGAGTTTGAAGAAAAAGATCGAGGAAGCCAAAATCGAGCTCGTCTTTAGCGGAATTAATTTTATATGGAGTTTTTGAGCAAGTGGGTCCCACATTTTGGAAAATGGGCTCAAAAGCCCATTTGAGATTCAATATAATACTATTTGGTGTTTGAAAATCCAAATGGCCCAAAATTGGGAGTTTACTAAACGGATGGAGCTAATATTGGGCTTCAAGCCCAAAGTTTTCACATAAGGATAAATTTGGACGAATGAATATGGGCTTTAGGGTTTGTTTAAACAAAAGAATTGTGAAATTTCAGTCAAACGTGTATATACACGTTACATTCTTATTTACCACATACCATCCATGCGTTTTTATCATTCATACTTTCTCACACAATAAATAAAATAAACCCTCGATACTCTCTATGCTGTTTACTTTTCATTCACTTTCTTCCCCACCTCACAAAGTAACCTACAAAACTTATTGTTCCCAAAAACCCTAATTACCCAAAAGTTAAAATTAATAAGGGGCTTTTGCTAAACACGTGTTTGTCACACGAATGGGTAAATAATCCCCCAATTTTAAGGAAGAGAAGAGATGGGCAGATAAGGCTATGTGGCAGTGATTTACTGGATGAAACATCTCATTTTCCCCACTCCACTAATCAAGAGGCATCAAACTAACACAACTAGCACAAACGGATGCCACGTTGGCAATCCGTGTGCTAGTTGTGTCTTATCAACCGTAGGATCAAAACCAACATGAGAGAGAGAAGATCTAAAGGCCAATACTGATGATGGAATATGCTCTCGAAGATCCGAATATTCTCTCCAAGAAGCCTTTGGGATGGCTATTAAAACCCCCCAAAATATTTGTAATTTTTATCCATTAATTTTACTTTAAAGTTATTATGTAGAAATAGTTCTAGGGTTAATTCTGTATTTCTTTTTATCAAATCTTGTAATATTTCTGGAATTTAATAAAAGTTCATTCGTTTCATTTAAATTCATGTCTCGTTTTTCCTGCTTAAATTGATTTTACAAATTAGTTCTTATTACTGTTTCACAATAATAATGTTTATGATGTTAAATCTAAGCTAATTAATAGCTTAAGTTTAATATTAGAAGTAAAGAATTGGATCAATATTTATCCCTACTGGATAAATATATTATAACAAATCTGCTTGGTTCGATGTATAATGATGGCTCATATGGTGATTGATGGTGGTGTAAATTCGTGTATAAGGTGGCTCAGCGCCAAACCTTCTTCCCAAAGATTTTCTACATTAGGTGAGTTTCAGTTTAATTTTAATGTTTAATTTTAGATTATATCTTTTTAAATGAATGATTTGTTAGCCTGCTTAGTTTATTAAACATGGTATAGTTTGGATGCGGGTATACTGGTTGTTCAAGTGTTGCTGTCACTTGTGTAGTTTTAATCAGATATGAAGTTATAGGCTAACTTGGTTAATGAAATTTATAGCTAAAAATGATTGAGGTTTATATTGAGCTGATTTGATATATGTGTGCTAGAATTGCTGATTTATATTTTTTGTTGGCTGGTTAATGTCATTTTACTTTTGTTGTACTTTTCTGATATTAGATCTGTAGATTTGAAGCTGTTTATTATAATTTAGATGTGAAAATGACTGTATGAGTTTACTACTTGTTTTCTACTCAAATGGGTATACTTAATGGTCTGCTGTTGGGTGTAACTAGTTATACATTCAGGTTTTACCTACTGATAAGTTTTGAGAGTTTAAACTGCTACCTTATTTAGATATTAGTCTATGCTTGTTAATTAACTCAAGTTTAATAAGTTAGTTTGTTCAGTTTGTATGAAGTTTAATTAGTCTGCTGATATAATATTTGGATTTAAATCTTGCTGAATCTAGGCTGTTTTTGAATCTGTTTGCCTGTTACTTGAAAGATGTATGCACATCTATGATGTAAGTTTAATAACAGTCTGCTACCAGTTTTTTAAGCTTTGTGATCTAGGATTTTAGATGTTTGCCTAAGACTGTTATTTGTTTTTATTTGACTTTGATTTTACTGAAATCTTTGAGCTCAATTTGTGTTATCTGATTGCTTGATTTTTATTAATTTTTCAGTTAAGCTTATCGAGATCCAACTGATCTGATAAGCCCATAAGCTGTTTCCTAGCAGCTTAAATAAAATAAGCTTTACAAAGGTCATTCATGTGACCATTTTTCATCTTTTCATTATCAAAAAAAAATAACCAGAAAAAAATGGGTCCTTGCAGGATTCGAACCTGCGACCTCGTGGTTCACAGTCAAGTGTGTTAGCCAACTGAGCTACATGCCTTTTTGATTTTATTATTAGATAGTTGTTTAATATAGTATTATTATTTCTGGCAGTTTTTAATTTAAGATTTGTTTCATTAAGTTTCGGTTTTAAATATAGTTTTCTTAATATTTTTATTAAAGTAAAATTTGAGTTTGTAAAATAATAATTAGTTTCAAAATATAATAGAATAAAAATAAAAATGTTTTTATTACTTTCAAAAGTTTTATTAGTTTTCAATTAATTAGATTTCTTTTATTAATTTAGATTTAAATAAAAAATAGTTTTAAAAAATAGATTTAGTAAAAAAAATTCTTAATTAGAATTTTTTTTAACTAGAGTTAAAATTATTTTAATAGATTGATTTTTAAATAGTTTAATTCTTAAATAGTTTTAATTTTTAAGTATTTAATTGTTTTAGATTTAAATATAGCGGGGTTTACGATTCATGCACTTTAGGATAACTTTAAATAGTTTAAAATTGGTAGAATTAATTTCTAGTTTAAAAACCGAAAACCAATTCAAATCAATTGTCCAAAACGAAACGAAACGTCTCAAATTCACTCGATCTTCGTGTACAACGAACTTGGTTCATCACGTGTTTAATTGAATTCGTCATTGGTAATATTAGTCTATTACTTTTTCCTAAAGGTAATTTTGTAATTTACCCTATAACGTATCTTAATTATCACTATACTATCACGATCACATCAAAAATTTTATATCAATATTATCTCAAAACAATGAAATAATGCATGAAATGTATGAATTTTGCCTTGTATTTGTATGTTTCTTGTTTTGATGTGTGTAGGTACCAAGTTCACGAAAACCGGCGAAATCGACACGAGAATGAAGAAAAGATCGAAGAAGCCAAGAATGAAGTCGTTCTTAGAGGAGTTGACTTTACGAAAGTATTTTGGGCCAAGTGGGTCCCACAAATGCTTATTGGGCCTGAAATACCATATTAATGGTTTTGTCACTCTCAAAATCACCCAAATGGCCCAACAATTCTGGACGGTTTAAGATTAATGGGCTTCAAGCCCAAGGTTTGCACAAGAATGAATGTGGACGAATTATAATGGGCTTTAGGGTTTACAAACGATTGGTGAAGTTTTATTTAACTCACATTTATTCCCAGACAGTCAACACACATTTATAGTTCCCACTTTCCCATATTCACGTTTATTCATTTACACCACCACACGTTTTCACCACCACACACATTAAAAACCTTTTCGATACATCCAAAGTATCTTCTTCAACCCAAAAATAACCAGTGATATTATTACTGTTCACCCAACCCTAATCAATAATTACTTCAAGTTAATAAGGGGCTTTTTGGCACACGGTTGATTCAAGCGTGGGGGAATTAAATCCCCCAAGTTTTAGGAAGAGAAAGATGGAGGCGAGTGGCTACGTGGTAGTGATTTACTGGATGAAACACCTCATTTTCCCCACTCCACCAATCAAGAGGCATCAAACTAACACAACTAGCACAAACGGATGCCACGTTGGCAATTCGTGTGCTAATTGTGTCTTATCAACCCTTCGATCAAAACAACCATGAGAGAGAGAAGATCTAAAGGCTAATATTGAAGATGGAATATGCTCTCGAAGATGCGAATATTCTTCATCAACATCCTTGGGATGGCTATAAAAACCCTCTTTCTTCCTGTAATTTATTCATTCCTTTTTCTAGCACTGTTATTATGTTTAAATTTAGTTAGAATATTGTATTTTCTCTTTTATTAGATCTTGTAATGATAGTTTGATTAATGAAAAAGTTCTTTTCAGTTTTATTAACTTCCTGTTCACGTTTTATTTTTACATCAGTGAAAGTAACTGACAATTTTATTTATTAATTGAATATAATAATTGATTAATTTGTTCATTAAGCTTAAATAATAGCTTAACTGGATGATATGTTAGAGAAAGGGATTAATAATTATTCCTACTGAATAATTAAAAATAAGCTGTTAGATCGAGTTATGGTTATGGTTTCGAAGAATATTTGGTTCGAAAAACCAAATATGATGGTTCGAATAGTTCATTTGATGGTTATGGTGGTGTAGAATCGGGTTCACGAGGTTGTTCAGCACAACCTACTACTCAACGGTACCTCCAAAAGGTTTTAATTCTTCTAAGATTTATGTATTCAGTTTTAAGTTATTTAGTTTAGTAAATCTGCTTGTCAATGTTTCTGCTAGTTTGATTATATGCTGATAGTTTAAGCTGATATAGATAAATCTGCCATTTACTTGAAATGTTTTTTAATCTGCTTGGTTGATTGTTATTGTTGATTGATTAGATTAATCTGAGTATGTTAGATTGTAAGTTTGCCATTTGAAATTGATGTATCGTGATTGTTTACGAATCTAATATCTGATTTGGTTGTGGATTGATTTACTGTTTCCTTTTGATATTATTTGAGTTTTATTCAGTTTGAAGTTATGTTACCTGCTGAATCCTGTATTGTCTTGGCTGTAAACGTTTTGAGTAACTGATTTGTATAGTTTGACATTTCAGTTACAAGGTAATTGAACCTTGCTGATATACAGTTTTAGATTGCTAATATTTTGTGTTTGTTAGAATTTTATGCTCAGGTTTATTCAAGTCATTGCCTGTTGATATTGTATTTTAGCCGAATTTATATGTAACTGTGATGTGAGTTGTGAGTTTTGTTTTAGAATGCCTGTTTCACTCGTTATCTTTATCATCTGCTTGTGGATTTATATTCGGTTTTTGTTAGCTTTGTGATAAATCAGTTATCCTTTTTGAATCAGTTTTTACTAGAGTTTTAGTTGGTTTAGATTGATTAGGATACGTTGTGTGTTATAGCTGCTAGTTTTAGGATATGCATATGTTAATTACTGGTTTTGCTTTAATTGGAATTGTTTTAGTTGATAAAATGGACTTGTTGTTAATTGTGTGATCTGTTGGGTGTTAAATTTTAGAATTGCTATATAATAACTTTAACAGATTCATTTAATCTGTTAGAGATCAAAGTCAAAATTGATTCCTATCAGTGAAGTAAATACTATTGCATCAGATCACTCCTGTGAATCTGATTTTGATGTAATTGTCAACAAAGTATTAAACGAAAAAAGTGTGTATCCTGCAAGGGTCGAACCCATGACCTCCTGGTCATGGGCCCAATGTCTTAACCATATGAGCTACTGTTCTATTTAATTTTAGTTTGCACTATTTAACTTTTATACGTTTTTTTTATTTTGACCTTTCAGCTTTTAGTTAAACGTTTTTCTATTTAGTTATACAATATAATTCTTTTAATTAAATAAAAGTTTTATTATTTAGTTTAAAAAAATAATTAGTATAAATAGATTAATAAATATAATTAAAAAAAATAAAAAAAATAAAAAAATGTTTTTATTAATTTTAAAGTTTAATTATTTTTTAAATAAAAAGATTTCTATTATTTTAGATTTAAAAATAAAAAAATATATAGTTTTAAAAATAGATTAGGTTTAAATTTAATTAGTTTAAAAAAAAGTTAATTAGATTTTTAAATAGAGTTAAAGTTATTTTTATAGATTAAATTTTATAGAATATTTTTTATGTAGATTAATTTTTAAATAGTTTTAAATTTTAATTATTTGTTATTAGATTAAATAAAAGCGGGGTTTACGATTCATGCACTTTAGGTTAAGATTAAATAGTTTAAAATTGGTAGATTTAATTTCTAGTTTTAAAACCGAAAACCAGTTCTAATCAATTGTCCAAATCAATACAAAACGTCTCAAATTCACTCGATCTTCGTGTACAACGAACTTGGTTCACCAACGTGTTTAATTGAATTCGTCTTTGGTAATATTAGTCTATTACTTTTTCCTAAAGGTAATTTCTAATTTACCCTATAACGTATCTTAATTATCACATATACATTCCACCTCACATCAAAAATTTTGGCACCGCTGCCGGGGATCTTGTGTACGATTCGACTTTGTGGAGATTTGTTGATCGTTGATTTGGAGACCCTTTCCGTCCTCGGAAAGTTTGTTATTTTTCTATTATATAGATTGTATCGTTTTTCTTGTTTTTTGTGAATAATATATTGTATTACGTAGAACAATAAATTTACATACTTTTCAAATAAGGCCTTAGTTGGGATTTCATCACCTAGCTATTGTAGTCGAATCCAAAACAAAAATAACAGGCAAAATAGATAAATACTAATAAGAAGTTTGAACTCGATTTATACAAACTATAAGGTGGTATAAGGCGACGTGCTATAAAAGGTCGTCTAAGGAAAAAGGTTTTTAAGTGCTTTGTGCCACCTCGTTTCCCCGCTTGCTTGTGCGTATATTGAGAGGGACAACCTATTATTGGTTTGCCGACTCAAGTAGTAATAAATCTTATTTTTTTAGTTTACTTATTGAACCTCGAGATGTTTAGGTTTTCAACTATCGTTTCAAAGTCGATCGAGGGTAATTTACTTCAATAGTAGTTATCCTTATTCCTTGATTTTATCGATCATTTTTGATTGAGCAATACCAAATAAAATACCAAATGGAGGAATTGCTCCGAGCACCCACCGAATAGTAGAAATCGTCACACGGATTCCTCGTAGAAATGGAAATTGTCAACAACGAATAGTGGAACCCGAGCTTCCACCTATTGTTGTAGAGATGGCCGATAACCGAACAATGGAGGAATTGCTCCGTGCACCCACCGAAGGGTATGGGGAAGCAATCGTTGTGCCGGCTATTTTGGCGGATCATTTTGAGATTAAGACGGGTCTTTTAACGCTCATTCGTGCCGACCAATTTCATGGCAATGAGACCGATATCCCGCATTCTCACATTCGGATTTTTCTTCGAATTACCTCGACTCTCAAGTTTAGAGATGTGCCAAATGACGCGATTAAGCTCATGATTTTTCCGTACTCGCTCGAGGGTAATGCTAAGCTTTGGTATGAGAAAGAACCACCGGGTTCGATCGTAACATGGGATGATTTAGTGTCTAAGTTTATGGATTACATCTTTCCACCATCTAAGACAACACACTTTAAGAACGAGATCACTAAATTTGAACAAAAACTGCATGAATCGTTTGGGGTTGCTTGTGAAAGATTTAAAGGTTTGTTAAGACAATGTCCACACCACAGTTTCTCGGAATTGCATCAAATAAATACTTTTTATAATGGGCTTAATATGATTGAACAAGATTCTTTAAATGCCGCCGCGGGTGGTAATCTTTTAAGAAAAACTCCGAGAGACGCGTGGAGAATAATTGAGGATAAGTCTAGAGCACAATATTCACGAAACACACCAGTTGTTTCCAATGTGAATTCATTAAATCCCGAGATTGCTAGATTGGACTCTAAGATTGACACGATTTTGAATGAGCTTAGAAAGAATCTCCATGGACCCATTAATATGGTTGAGAATGTTTGTGTATCATGTGGTGGAGCACATCCTAATTATGCTTGTTCGACCACGGGGGTTTGATCAAGCTAGTGCTTTTGCCGTGACGGGAACTTATGGCTCCAACGGTCAAGTTCCTCGTCAAAATCATGTTGCTCCACCGGGTTTTCCACCGGTTCAAAATAGGTACAACAATGGAAACAATGGGAATAATTTTAACCGTGGTAACCAAGGGAATTATAATCAAGGAAATGGGTTTAATGCTAATCAAAACAATCAAGGTTTTCAAAGCAATAATCAAAATGATTTGTCAAGCTACATTAAATCAAATGAGGCAAATATGAAAGCTTTACAAAATAACATTCAAGGGCAAATTAATACTTTGAGACTCGATTTTCAAAGTACGATTAAAGGGCAAAATAAGAAGATTGAGCTTAATCAACAAAGGTTAGAACAAAGTCAAAATCGTATGCACCAAAGTTTGGAACAAAGTTAAAATAAATTGCTTTCGATGTTTGAGGGATTTATGTCTAAACCATCATCTTCTTCGGGTTTCTTACCTAGTAATACCATTCCAAACCCGAAGGGAGAGCTTAAGGCAATAACCGTTGATGATGATTATGAAAATTTAGAAGAAGTTGAAGTGATTGAGTTTAATCCTCCACCTAAGAAAACTTTTCTAGATGTCACCAAGGCTACTTTGAATGTGATTAGTACCTCGGTTTTCTTTGATTTCTTTCCCGAGAAATATAAAGATCCGGGTCAATTCTTAATACCTTGTGTTTTCAATGAGCTTGGGGTTTGCAAAGGCCTAGCCGATCTAGGAGCTAGCATTAACTTAATGCCCCTAGCCATTTGGAAAACTATTGACTATGCACCACTTAGTACCACTCGAATGATCAATGAGCTTGCTAATGGTACCACCACTCGACCGCTTGGTATAGCGGAAAATGTGATTGTTAAAGTGGGAAATTTCTTGTACTTAGCCGATTTTGCTATAGTTGATTATGAGACCAATCCTCGTGTGCCTATCATTTTAGGACGACCATTTTTGTGCACGGCTCAAGTTCAAGTTGATATAAGGAAAGAGGAAATTAAATTGTTTTATGGAGATAAAAGCATTGTTTTTAAACCGGAAAAGATTCCAAGATTTGCTTCTAAGAAAGTGGAAAGTGTGAAACTTATTGAAATAATGGAAAGTAATAAGAAAGCTCTTTTTGATAAAGGTGTTTTTCCAATTTTGGAAACTCAAATTTGTGAAAGTAAAAAGTTAAATTCAAATGAAGAAACTTGCTTTGTTGAAACATGTTGTAATATTTCCTCATCTCCACTCACTCCACACGAGGATGATAGTTCTAAGATTGAAAAACAAATTGATGATTACTTAAGTGAGCCATTTGATGCTAGTGAGTTTAATAGTGAGAATTTTGATCCCGAGAGTGATATTGCTTTAATTGAACAATCTTTGAAAATGGACTCATTTTCACTCTCTTTTAAGGATCATATTGATGTTACTAAGGCACAATCTTCCATTGAAGAGCCTTTGATTCCTAACTTCACACCGAGTGAGGTTAGTGACTATTCATGTGATAAGTTCATCGATGAACTTTTTGCTATCATTGATCCATTTCCACGGGGAAGTGAAGACGTTCCCGATCTCGAGATCGATCGTGATTCTCATGTTTTACCTACCATTATCGAGGAATTCACCGATGAATTTCCTTCAAATGAGAATGATGATCTTGTATCCGAGTGTGATACACTTGATACTTTGTCGGATATCTCTTGTGATGACAAGATTGATGACACTTTTGTGACTTACTCAAATCCTCTCTTTGAAGCTTAATTGAACAATAATCCATTGTTTCAAGAGGATTTTGAGGGCATCATACCTCCTACATCTCACAACCTTTGTGATGATGAGCTTCTTATGAAGGAGGTTGATGAGTTTCTTTATATAGATATTCCTTCGGAATTTGAGGAAGAGTCTAATGACGGTGATGAAGACTCTTGGTTTGATCACCCGATTTTTGATGATGACAATGTTGACCCGGAGGGAGAAATTACTTTTGCTCCAATTATCCTTCTCACTCGCTTTGATCTTAATGTGCGGGTTTTTCATGCGACTCATTTTGAGTACCATGACCCCTTTGTTCACATTCCTAAGAGTGATAAGGTCAACAAAGTCATGCAAGTTGAAACCACTAGTGTTGAGAATTTTACCACACCATTACCATGTGTTTCATATGATTTAGGATTAGCATGGGGGGACGACACCGTGTTGTCTATTCCTTTCTCCACCGAGGACGAGGTATTTGACCCCGGAATCTTGATTTAGGGAAATCTCGGCCTTTCACCGATGTAATAATTGAAAGATTTTTCGATCATCTTGGTGCGAGTTTATCTCGGGGAGCATGCTACATCCATACCATTATTTGTGACTATCATCTCTTTTTAGAGATTTGTGTTGGAGTTTTATCCTTTCGTTTGTCATCCGACAATGAGGATGAGATCTTTGACCCCGGCATCGCGCTTTATGTTGGATTTTATTCCATTATGCCGGTTTTCACCATCTTTCCCTAAGGACCAATGAATGTGGGGATCGAGTCGAGCTCATGACTTGGTGAACAAAAACGAGGTGCCTTGTGGGGGAGTCCCATACATTCTATCTTCTTTCTATTTTCTAACACTAATAAGGCTTGATCTTTCAAGCTCGTGCTCGTGTTTTGTTGTGTTAAGAATCTTAGGTATGACCCTACTATTTGAAGATTCTCGTGTTCAGTTTTTGCCGGTCCACTTGATCTTCCATTATTTGAATGCCAAAAAGGGGCACACTTTCTATCCCTTGATTTTTATCGACTAACGTCTTATCTTGAGTCATAATTAATAAACGGCTTAAAGATTTGCGTGCTCTTTCAATGCTAGGATTTTTCATTAGACTCTTTGTGTTTTAGCAAGGGGGTGTTACTCTTGAACTAAGAAACATTGAGGACAATGTTTGGTTTTAGCATGGGGGAGTCAATCGTTATAATCGCTTGCAATTGCTTTTGTCGTGTCTAAATGTAATTGTTTTTCTCATTTTTCAATAAAATTTTAAATTTTTAGTGTTATTTTTAAGTTTTAATAAATAACATAAGTGCTTTTGACACAAATGTAGGCTTCCGTTGGTGAAAATAAAAATAGTTTTTGACACAGATGCAAGGTCCTATAGATGACTTGAAAACCCAAAACTTTGATTTAATAGGCTAAGTATCCATTGATTTCACATTTTTAGAATCTTAAAATATGAAGAACAAGAGATGATAGAGTTCAATCATAAGTTTCTAAGGTTAAACTCTTCTTTGTGCAAGTATTTTTGTGTTTGATTTAATCTCCTCGTATTTACTTTCCACGCTTGAATAATAATTGCTTAATAAATGAAGTTTTTAGCGGTTTAGGCTTGATATCTTAACTCGTAACTCCTTCTTTTTCTTCCCTTGTAGTTAAAGTGAGAACACATTAAGGGTGTCAGCGTCATGGACTTTTGATCATGGGATTGCAGAAATTTAGCTTACTATACATATCATAATAATAAAGAAGAATAAATAAAAACATGTTCTCTAGGAGCCTTCGGGTGGGAGTCATGTAGCACTAACCTTGTCATTAGAGCCTTAGGGTGTATGTCAAGGGGCGTGTTGAATAAAAGTTACTTCATCATCATGATCCGTAAGGTGGGATGGTGATGTCAATTCCCTTATTTTTGTCCAAGGAGCCTTAGGGTGTGCATTTCAAATAAGGAGCACAATTGCATCTTAAAGAGCCACAAGGTGTTATGATGTAGTTGTTGCTTACTCCATTAATAAGGTCATAGTTGAATTTAGAGGTTTTATTAGTTGCTTTTAAGTAGCGATATTAGCCAAATTTCGGGTCCGGGATTTATCCCTCAAATCGTGTTAAGTTATCCTTGATGTGGGCTTTCTTTAGTGACAACGGTTTTTGAAGTCGAGGTTAGGTTTTAAGTGTTGAGTTTACACCATTCTTGCCTTCATTTTTGGACTAATAAATATAAAATAAAGTCAAATGAGCCTTTGCGTGAATGACAAATAAAATCTAGAGATACAATTAGGAATAATAGGAGATTGAGTTTAACACAAATTACTTGTATGAGTTGGTTTAATTTTGGGGCTTATGATTGACAATGATCTTGTTTTTGCACTTGGCATGGAAAAATGAAAAGTCGGGGATGATGAATCTATTTGAGTTTTATGATCCTAAAAGTTATTTTTCAATAATGAAAGCAATACATTATGTCTTTGCAAAATAAAAGGTCAAAAGTTGAATAATGGTGTAGTTAATGTTTTGTTCTATCATTGCGTGAGGACACGGCAATTTCTTAGCAAAGGGGAGTTTGATATGAGTGATTTTACTCATATCAATATTATCTAAAAACAATGAAATAATGCATGAAATGTATGAATTTTGCCTTGTACTTGTATGTTTCTTGTTTTGATGTGTGTAGGTACCAAGTTCACGAAAACCGGCGAAATCGACACGAGAATGAAGAAAAGATCGAAGAAGCCAAGAATGAAGTCGTTCTTAGAGGAGTTTACTTTTCGAAAGTATTTTGGGCCAAGTGGGTCCCACAAATGCTTATTGGGCCTGAAATACCATATTAATGGTTTTATCACTCTCAAAATCACCCAAATGGCCCAACAATTTTGTACGGTTTAAGATTAATGGGCTTCAAGCCCAAGGTTTGCACAAGAATGAATGTGGACGAATTATAATGGGCATTAGGGTTTACAAACGATTGGTGAAGTTTTATTTAACTCACATTTATTCCCAGTAGTCAACACATATTTATAGTTCCCACTTTCCCATATTCACGTTTATTCATTTACACCACCACACGTTTTCACCACCACACACATTAATAACCTTTTCGATACATCCAAAGTATCTTCTTCAACCCAAAAAAAACAGTGATATTATTACTGTTCACCCAACCCTAATCAATAATTACTTCAAGTTAATAAGGGGCTTTTTGGCACACGGTTGATTCAAGCATCGGGGAATTAAATCCCCCAAGTTTTAGGAAGAGAAAGATGGAGGCGAGTGGCTATGTGGCAGTGATTTACTGGATGAAACATCTCATTTTCCCCACTCCACCAATCAAGAGGCATCAAACTAACACAACTAGCACAAACGGATGCCACGTTGGCAATCCGTGTGCTAGTTGTGTCTTATCAACCCTTCGATCAAAACAACCATGAGAGAGAAGATCTAAAGGCTAATATTGAAGATGGAATATGCTCTCGAAGATGCGAATATTCTTCATCAACAGCCTTGGGATGGCTATAAAAACCCTCTTTCTTCCTGTAATTTATTCATTCCTTTTTCTAGCACTGTTATTAAGTTTAAATTTAGTTAGAATCTTGTATTTTCTATTTTATTAAATCTTGTAATGATAGTTTGATTAATGAAAAAGTTCTTTTTAGTTTTATTAACTTCCTGTTCACGTTTTATTTTTACATCAGTGAAAGTAACTTCCAATTTTCTTTGTAAATTGAATATAATAATTGATTAATTTGTTCATTAAGCTTAAATAATAGCTTAACTTGATGATATGTAAGAGAAAGGGATTAATAATTATTCCTATTGAATAATTAAAAATAAGCTGTTAGATCGAGTTATGGTTATGGTTTCGAAGAATATTTGGTTCGAAAAACCAAATATGATGGTTCAAATAGTTCATTTGATGGTTATGGTGGTGTAGAATCGGGTTCACGAGGTTGTTCAGCACAACCTACTACTCAACGGTACCTCCAAAAGGTTTTAATTCTGCTAAGATTTATGTATTCAGTTTTAAACTATTTAGTTTAGTAAATCTGCTTGTCAATGTTTCTACTAGTTTGATTATTTACTGATAGTTTAAGTTGTTATAGATAAATCTGCCATTTACTTGAAATGTTTTTTAATCTGCTTGGTTGATTGTTATTGTTGATTGATTAGATTAATTTGAGTATGTTAGATTGTAAGTTTGCCATTTGAAATTGTTGTATCGTGAATGTTTACGAATCTAATATCTGATTTCGTTGTGGGTTGATTTACTGTTTCCTTTTGATGTTATTTGAGTTTTATTCAGCTTGAAGTTATGTTACCTGGTGAATCCTGTATTGTCTTGGCTGTAAATGTTTTGAGTAACTGATTTGTATAGTTTGACATTTCAGTTACAAGGTAATTGAACCTTGCTGATATACAGTTTTAGATTGCTAATATTTTGTGTTTGTTAGAATTTTATACTCAGGTTTATTCAAGTCATTGACTGTTGATATTGTGTTTTAGCCGAATTTATATGTAACTGTGATGTGAGTTGTGAGTTTTGTTTTAGAATGCCTGTTTCACTCGTTATCTTTATCATCTGCTTTGTGGATTTATATTCGGTTTTTGTTAGCTTTGTGATAAATCAGTCATCCTTTTTGAATCAGTTTTTACTAGAGTTTTAGTTGGTTTAGATTGATTAGGATAAGCTGTGTGTTATAGCTGCTAGTTTTAGGATATGCATATGTTAATTACTGGTTTTGCTTTAATTGGAATTGTTTTAGTTGATAAAATGGACTTGTTGTTATTAATTGCGTGATCTGTTGGGTGTTAATTTTTAGAATTGCTATATAATAACTTTAACAGATAATAATCAAAAGGACTGTAAGAGCAGTTGGTTTGGCTACAAGTATGATGAGCGAAAGGTCACAGGTTCGAGTCCTGTGACTAACAAATTTTTGAAATAAATTTGTCTTTCTTTGAAATAACAATTTTAACTAATTCAACCGAATATTAACTATACAACGAATAGGCAACAAGTTATGTTACTTAATAACAAATCTGCTCTTAAAAGAAATCAACAGATCAAAAGAGAATCAAGCAGACACAAGTATATTACAGATTATCTCAAAAGTATCAGCAGGCCAGTTTATATCATTAGAAAATAAAACCAATAACACAGTAAAATCACACCAATAGCTGCAACAAATAAATAGTCTGATATATCAACCAACAAAAGTTCAACACTAATATAGCAACACAATACTTATCTGAGTACCAACGAAACAGTTCAAGGAAAATAAATCAGCAGACAACAAAATTAAAGTTACAAATCAGTAGAATCACAAGAACGACCAACCACAATCCACAGCTCTAATCCTGATTCATCAGTCTTATCAAAACTCAAACCAAGATAAACTCATGGTGATGAGAGAACTTAGTAAAGTTAAAGTTCAGTAAACTAAAGTAATTGTGCAGTATTTAAATGAAATTAAAACCAAAAGCATATTCAAACAGCAAAAACAATTTAACCATGCCAAAAGTCACAGTAAATAACAAAGGTAGCAGCTAAATTAAAACGAAACAAAAACCAACTCATCGCAAGCAATATAAATTCAGTGCAAGCAAAATCAATACGCAAACATAAATCAACAAAACCAATCATCAGAAAACAAGATCAAAACCAATCATCGCAAGCATCCCAAATCAGTAGTTACTGTTACGACGACAAAGGAAATCTAAAACCCTTCTGTCAAACTATAAACTCAGGTTCTGATGAAATTATCTAAAACTGATAGAAATAACAGACTGATAGAATTCAAATAGATGCCTAAAGACTAATTATAAAGAGGTCAGACGCAACAACTCGCATCTCAGAACAAATTAACACCCTCAGTAATAGATAACAACATTCATAGTTACGCTAAACGTGCATCAGCAAACCCTCACTTAGATAACTAACGAATAAACGCAGCAGGTTATATAAAGAAATTCAGCAATGAACAAACAACTTTAAAAACTCAGATTCGCTTAACTTTATAAATTATGAACAAAACACTCTCATAGATAACTAAAACAATCAAAACTAACAGATCTATCATGATAACTAGCAAATTCATATTCATTCAAGTAAAAGCAAATCAGGAAATAACATTAAAAATTAGCAAGTTATACTAATAAACGCAGAAAAATAAACAATAACTGAGCTTAACCATTTTGGAGACTCCCGTTGAGACGAAGGTAAGCGCTGAGCTTCCTTAGACTCGACACCATTTAATTCGACCACCGATTAAAACACTTCGAACCAAAATAAACATCACGAACTTATTTATGAACAAGCAGCTTTTATGTCTTGAACAACTAATTAATCTCGGACCACCATCATAGTTTGAATCAAACAGATCATTCAATCCAACAAATATATTTAAGCTTAACAGTAGTTAAACTTATTTATCCCTATCTTTAATTCAATCACTCGCAACAGCTTATTAATTAAGCTTATATGAGAAACTCAATGTTATAGTGCATAAAATCAGTAGAATATGATTATTACTAAACAAAAAAAAACAATTCGAGAATAATAAGAAACGAACAATGGATCAAATTCGAAACCGAAAATTAATTTTATTACTTTAACCGAAAATCATTACAAAGTTTATAAAATAAATTCTAAAGCTATTTCTACATTATAACATTAAAACTAAAAAAAGGGATGATCATACTGAATAAAATGGGAGGGTTTTATAGGCTCGGTGAGAGATGGTTGGGTTGGAGGTTTGTTGAGGGAGAAGCGATTGTGAGCCATTGGATAGGTATCTTGCACTCTCTTTCTTCCCAAATCTTGATCCTACGGTTGTCATAAGCCCATCCTCACATGGATTGCCAACCTGGCACAAGTTTGTGCTTGTTTGATGGTGAGGTGGCAAGTAATGATTGGTCTTATGATGGGATTGCAGTAGATTGACCAATGAGGGAGGGTTTGTGACGCAACCAAGTGCCACCCTGGCACTTGGTACTAATAATATTCGTGTATGACACGCACTCCTTTCTTCCCCAATTATCTGAATATGGCGCGTGTTAACACTCTCTTGCTGATTTGAGGAAACCCCTAATTACTAGGGTTCTTCACTGGAATTGTGTTCTCCTCCAATATTCTTTGCTTTCTCTCGTTTCTTTCTTTTGTTTATTATGTTTTAACCAAAACTTGACCTCCAAAAGTTAAATACGACTTCCACCGTTTATTTTTTTCTTGGGCTTGGACCCTAATGATAATAACTTCGTTTTTCAGATTGGGCCTTTGACCCAAGTTTGTAAACTTCCACCCTCCACTTATGATTGTTGTAGATGGGCTTTTGATCCAATAAACTTTATCTTGGGCTGATTTTGGTCCAAAGTAACTTCCAAACTATATTAATGGGCTTTCAGGCCCATTAAGCACATGTGGGACCCACTTAGGCCCAATAAAATTAAACCCTCGAAAACGAACTTGGCATTTGGCTTCTCGATCTTTTCTTCAAATCTCGTGTCGTTTTTGCCGGTTTTCGCGAACTTCGGTAACTACACACATCAAACAACAAAACAAGCAAATACAATGCCATTTTCATGATATTTATGTATTTATTGATTGTTTTTAGATACAATTGATATGAGTAAAATCACTCATATCAAACTCCCCCTTGCTAAGCAATTGCCGTGTCATCACGCAATGATAAAGTAAAACACTAACTACACCATTAGTCAACTTTTTCTACTTTATTTTGCAAAGACATAATGTATTGCTTTCATTATTTGGAAAATAACTTTTAGGATCATAAAACTCAAATAGATTCATCGTCCCCGACTTTTCACTTTTCCGTACCAAGTGCAAAAACAAGATCATTGTCAATCATAAGCCCCAAAATTGAACCAACTCATACAAGTAATTTGTGTTAAACTCAAACTCCTATTATTCCTAGTTGTATCTCTAGATTTTATTTGTCATTCACCCAAAGGCTCATTTGACTTTATTTTATATTTATTAGTCCAAAAATGAAGGCAAGAACGGTGTAAACTCAATACTCAAAACTAACCTCGACTTCAAAAACCGTTGTCACTAAAGAAAGCCCACATCAAGGATAACTTAACACGATTTAGGGATAAATCCCGGACCCGAAATATGGCTAATATGGCTACTTAAAAGCAACAATAAAACCTCCAAAGTCAATTATGACCTTATTAATGGAGTTAGCAAAAAACAACATCATAACACCTTTTGGCTCTTTAAGATGCAATTGTGCTCCTTATTTAAAATCTACACCCTAAGGCTCCTTGGACAAAAATAAGGGAATTGACTTCACCATCCCACCTTACGGATCATGACGATGAAGCAATTTTTATTCAACACGCCCCTTGACATACACCCTAAGGCTCTAATGACAAGGTTAGTGCTACATGACTCCCACCCGAAGGCTCCTAGAGAACAAGTTTTTATTTATTCTTCTTAATTATTATGATATTTATAGGAAGCCAAATTTCCGCAATCCCATGATCAAAAGTCCATGACGCTGACACCCTTAATGTGTTCTCACTTTAATTACAAGGGAAGAAAAAGAAGGAGTTACGAGTTAAGATAGCAAGCCTAAACCGCTAAAAACTTCATTTATTAAGCAATTATTATTCAAGCGTGGAAAGTAAATACGAGGAGATTAAATCAAACACAAAAATACTTGCACAAAGAAGAATTTAACCTTAGAAACTTATGATTGAACTCTATCATCTCTTGTTCTACATATTGTAAAATTCCAAAAATGTGAAATCAATGGACACTTAGCCTATTAAATCGAAGTTTTGGGTTTTCAAGTCATCTATAGGATCTTGCATATTCTTATACTTTTTCAAGTTTTAGAATTTGCGTTTTAAAGTTCCCTTGATAAACGACTTTCTAGGATCAATTATAGGAGCTTGCGAAAAGTTCTTGTTCTTAACTCGTATGAATTAAGACTTTCGCGTTTTAAAGCTCCCTATATAAAAACCTAGCAAAACTTAATTCAAATACGTTAAGGAAAACCTAAGGAAAAAACCGAGTCGAGTCAAAAACTATTTTTATTTTCACCAACGGAAAGCCTACATTCGTGTCAAAAGCACTTATTTTATTTATTAAAACTTAAAAACAACACTAAAAAATTAAAATTTTATTGAAAAATGAGAAAAACAATTACGTTTGGACACGACAAAAGCAATAGCAAGCGATTATATCGATTGACTCCCCCGTGCTAATGCCAAACATTGTCCTCAATGTTTCTTAGCTCAAGAGTAACACCCCTTGCTAAAACAAGAAGAGTCTAATGCAAGTTCCTATCATGGAAAGAGCACGCAAATCTATAAGTCGTTTATTAATTATGCCTCAAGATAAAACGTTAGTCGATAAAAATCAAGGGGTAAAGAGTGTGCCCCTTTTTTGGCATTCAAAGAATGGAAGATCAAGTGGACCGGCAAAAACCGAACACGAGAGTCTTCAAATATTAGGGTCATACCTAAGATTTACAACACAACAAAACACGAGTACGAACTTGAAAGATCAAGCCTTATTAGTGTTAGAAAATAGAAAAAAGATAGAATGTATGGGACTCCCCAACAAGGCACCTCGTTTTTGTTAACTGAGTCATGAGCTCGACTCGATCCCCGCATTCATTGGTCCTTAGGGAAAGTGGTGAAAACCGGCATATTGGAATAGAATCAAACATAAAGTACGATGTCGGGGTCAAATATCTCATCCTCGTTGTCGGATGAAAAACGAAAGGATAAAACTTCAACATAAATCTCTAAAAAGAGACAGTGGTCAATATCACGAATCAAGAAATGAATATAGCATGCTCCCCGAGATAAACTCGCACCAAGATGATAGAAAAATCTTTCATTTATTACATCGATGAAAGGCCGAGATTTCCCTAAATCAACGATTCCGGGATCGAATACCTCGTCCTCGGGAGAGAAAGGAATAGATAACACGGTGTCATCCCCCCATGATAATCCAAGATCATATAAAGCACATGGTAATGGTGGTATAAAAGTTTCATCCAAAGTGGAATCAACATTCTTAGCTTTAACGACCATTTCACCCTTAGAAATGTGATCAATCGGTTCATGGTACTCAATATGAGACACATGAAAAACCCACACATTAAGGTCAAAGTGGGTGAGAGGAGGACTTGGGATGAAATCATCATCAAGTAAATTCTCTAAAAAGAGAGCGTCCCCCTCCGGGTCGATATCATCAACACCTGGTGGTATCGAATCATTAGAAGCAAGAAAAGTGTCAATCTCCTCCATAAGTGGGTCACTATCCTCAACGGGAATAGGAGATGGAGAGAAAGACTTGGCATTAGGCTTAGAATTCAAAGCCTCGATCCTAGAAATGAGAAGATAGCCGTTGGATAACTTCTCACGAAGAATCACGTCTTCCACATCTAAATGAGTAAGTTCATCGGAGAACTTCTCAAGGATCGGAATATTCAAATCAACCGCATTTCCCGGTGGAAATGGGTCTAAAGGAGAAAGTTCGAAAGTGAACCTCTCAAAAATCGGATCACTATCATCCTCATTTCCCGGTGGAAATGGGTGAAGAAGAGTGGGTTCATCGGTAAACCCCTCAAAATCCGAGTCGTGAATGTCATCTTTATAAGAAAGTTCATCGGAGAACTCTTCATTAGAAAATTCACTAGAAGTAGAATCATTCTCAAAATCTTCATTTCCATCACAATTTTCATCATTAGAATTAGAGAAAATCTCAAAGTGAATGGAAGAAGTAGAGTCATCACATTGTGGCAAATCACACATCTCATTGGAAATACCGTTAAACTCTCTTGGATTTTGGACAAGAATAGTGCTAAATTGCTCGTCCCCCTTGCTTAGAGAATTTTTGGGTTCCACGGTGGAAGAATCATGAATAGGAGTAGTGATGTCATGAGAGATTTCCTCATCATCTAGGATGGGAGAATCCTCGGGCTCCTTAGCCGGCAAGATACGAAAAGGAAGCACGATTGCACTACACGAAGGATGTAGAGCAATAAGATCTCGTAAAGAAATAGCACTATCCTCGTCATCATCCAAAAGAAGAGAACACTCGAGTTCACTGTGGAAACCTTGGTTTCCGGATCTTTGAAGCTACTAGGAATGCATCATGTTCGTATGATTATGCAATCAAAGCGGAATTAGAACACGATACATTAACAAGGTGTTTAGGCACGAATAACATGAATTAAAACACAATTGGATTGTTCATTATATTAATAACAAACAATCACTAGACGTGTATACATTGAATCCCACGTCTAGTGCACACACACTTTTAGGTTTACATTGTGAATGAATTGATGATTAAAACCTAAGACCCTTGGTTCCTTTTATAGTGTAAGGATTAGGGTTTACAAGAGATAAAAACAAATAAACAAGTAAATCTTCTATTTAGATAAACATATACAGAATATATCTTGCATATATATCCAAATAGAATCTTCTAAAAGCTTCTTGTCTACGTTTCTGTCAATGCTTGAATTGCATGTGACAATGCTTGGATTGCTCTTGACAATGCTTGCTTCCATAAACGCCTAATTTGTTCTTGACAACGCCTGGAATACTCTTGTCAACGCTTAGACAAATACCTTCATGTTTTCTTCGTTTTTGAGTTTCTGCCACATCAACTTTTTGACCCAACAATCTTCCCCTAGTTGATGGTGGCAAAACTCTATGTGTATCTCTTGTAAGTTGTACATGATCTTCAGATTGCTTCCCCTTAAATGTAGCATGTATGTCTTCCAATTTTCGTCACATCAACAGGGAAGTAAACAATGTATGCAATCTTTGAAGATTCTCCAATTGTAGGCTCTAAGTAATGATCTTGAAGAACAATTAATATAATATTTTTTATGTAGAAGTAGAATAACCCAACCTTGTGTTCCATGTCTTGTACTATCCATGTGATGAAGAACTTATACGAATCTGACCAAGTATAAGTAGACCTCGATACCTTGTCAATATTCTCATCCTATGTGAGACACTGAGCACGATAATGTAACTCCTTCAAGTGTTATGACAAGTCTTCGTCACCAAACATTTAAAGCACGAACAAGTTATCTTTAAATTCTATGACTGGGAGTGCACGACTTTAAGATATGATAGAACACAAACTCGCGAAAATCTTCTTCAATCATCAAACTTACCATAAGAATTCTTCCCCTTAAGCCAACACCTCTTCATGACAAGTCAATATCTTCATACGTAAAAGCTGTCAACGAATAACTCTTTCACAAGGCTATCCCGATTACATACTCCAATAAATTACTTCATGAATCGTTGCTAACTTACTTAAAAATCATTTACTCCTTGTAAAAATATCCGAGCCATTAATATCAACTTGATATTCTATATTAAAACGGAGATTCCATGTACCTTCGTGTGTAATTACCACCTTTTTGTGTGCTCAAAACGTACCAATTTTCTCAAACAGCAGCAAACATTGTGTTATCCGAGATCCTTCTCTATCCAATATATCTGGAATGTGTATTGTCACATATCGGACAATACCTAACAGCATTTGAAAAACCATATCTCGGACAATACCGTCAACCTGTCAGCGTTGACTTATTCTGTCAGCGTCAAAAATACAAACATCAGCGTCCATTAAACAAACAACAACATCATGAACATTTTAAACAAATAAATTTCGTTTCCATATATCACGTTATATTAACGTCACATGCTTTCAACAACGTTCATTGTCCAACTTTTAATATGAAAAGTCAATCAACTCTTCTCATCCTTTTGTTTGACCATTGAATACAGACCCCACGTTTTGATATTCTGTATCCATGCTAATTTTCATTTAAAAGTGATATATACTTCCCATATATGTGCATCTTAACAGCTGCCCCCCCCCCCCACACAACTTTGAACTCCACGTGACTTTGTTAAAATAGCATGAGATAAGTATCTGCTATGAATAGCAAAACAGCATGTTGAACCCCACAACTGCATCTCAAGTCACGATCAAATAGGCATCAAAGGAGCGGATTGTGTAATTAAGCCAAACACTTAGTACCTTTTCTTTTGGCAGAATCACAAACGTGTAAATATATGATTTTGACCAATCAAAATTGATGCACCGTGTGAACACAAAATGCCTTTAACCAATTACTTTTGATGCACCGTGTGAACATAACTTTTTCCTCCAATAAGAAAAATTCCTTAGTGTGAACAGAATCAATTCGACCAATTGCTATCTTGCGTACTGTTGATAACAACATGAGGACCATAAACAAAACTGCAACGTAAACAGGAATCTGCTTTCTTCTTTTCTGTTCATAATCTTGATCTAGGGTTTGGAATAAACCCTAATTCATTATTTTATGTGAAAAAGAAAACGTCGTTCCTTCTTTGTAGCCTACTTTGAACTTAAATAACTTTCAGATAAAAGCTCAGATCGAAAATCCCTTCGGTGAGATTCTAGACACAAGTGCCAAGAATCTACAGTTCAAAAATCACGAAGATCCAACGGTTAACGAAGGAGAGATCGTGTTTTGAACATGGCTGTTCACAAAAATCTGCATTCACTCCCTACTGACTTTGACGCTTAATAACTTTTTCCTGGGGATAGATCTCGACAATCCCTCCGGTGGATGTTTATTCTTTTATTCACCAAACACGAACACCTTGTTGGTCCTAGCATCACGAGCCACGAGGCTCTGATACCAATTGTGGAAACCTTGGTTTCCGGATCTTTGAAGCTACTAGGAATGCATCATGTTCATATGATTATACAATCAAAGCGGAATTAGAACACGATACATTAACAAGGTGTTTAGGCACGGATAACATGAATTAAAACACAATTAGATTGTTCATTATATTAATAACAAACAATCACTAAACGTGTATACTTTGAATCCCACGTCTAGTGCACACACACTTTTAGGTTTACATTGTGAATGAATTGATGATTAAAACCTAAGATCCTTGGTTCCTTTTATAGTGTAAGGATTAGGGTTTACAAGAGATAAAAACAAATAAACAAGTAAATCTTCTATTTAGATAAACATATACAGAATATATCTTGCATATATATCCAAATAGAATCTTCTAAAAGCTTCTTGTCTACGTTTCTGTCAATGCTTGAATTGCATGTGACAATGCTTGGATTGCTCTTGACAATGCTTGCTTCCATCAACGCCTAATTTGTTCTTGACAACGCCTGTAATACTCTTGTCAACGCTTAGACAAATACCTTCATGTTTTCTTCGTTTTTGAGTTTCTGCCACATCAACTTTTTGACCCAACATTCACGATTAGCAAGATATTTTTCTTCCTCTTGAATTTTTCTTTCTTTCGAATTTCAATGCTTAATCCATTATAATCTTGCGAAAGTTGTCTAATCCTTAGTTCACAATCTCTTTTAAATCCCTCATCAATTATCTCTCCATGAAATCTACGACTTCCTAATTCATTAGTTATATCATTAATCTCTTGATTGATTTGTCTCTTTTCAAGCAACATATCTTCAATGCTTTTTTCAACAACTTCAACATTGCTTTGATTCGTTATTTGTTGGAACATCGTTTCAAATCGTTCAATATCGAAAGAATATTGCGGAGATTGGTCAAAACCGGAAGGAATCAAATTATAGCAAGGATTAGGCTCATAAAAACTTTGATCCATCGGTTGACAACAAAAACTCTCGTGAGGACCTCCACAATACTCACAACAAAGATGTTGTTGTGATAAACTCGGTAAATCTTGTGGATAACATTTATCATTAAAGTTTTGATTGTAGCTCGGTTATTGCTCGTAATTAAGCGAGAATTGATGCGAACAATCATCACCAAAATGAGAATCGTTTCCACAAAACTCACACGAGGGTGTCTTGTATGTGGGGTGTGGAGGTCGATTGAAATCGAGAGAATTATTCGAAAAATTCGGATTTCCACAAGAAGTAATCACATTACAACAAGGACAAAATCCAACTCGTATATCGTGACGTAAGTCATTTCCACAACGCTCACACGTACACCACCGACATGGCAAAAAATCTTATAACGGTTCTCCACACCCAACACAATCGACGAAGGAATTCATGGAAGAATTAAAATTTAGAGGGTGAGGAGAAAAAGAATTAAACATGATAGAGGATTAAGGAGATTATTTTCGGTATTTTTCATAAAAACGAGAAAAACGATACATACTATATAATAAGAAAATAACAAAACTTTCTGAGGACGGAAAGGGTCTTCAAATCAACGATCAACAAATCTCCACAAAGCGAATCGTACACAAGATCCCTGGCAGCGGCGCCAAAATTTTTGGTGTGATCGTGATAGTATAGTGATAAATAGATACGTTATAGGGTAATTAGAAAATTATCTTTAGGAAAAAGTAATAGACTAATATTACCAAAGACGAATTTAATTAAACACGTGATGAACCAAGTTCGTTGTACACGAATATCGAGTGAATTTGAGACGTTTTGATTCGATTTGGACAATTGATTTGAATTGGTTTTCGGTTTTTAAACTAAAATTAAAGTCTACAAATTTAAAACTTATTTTAATCCAAAAGTGCATGAATCGTAAACCCCGAAATTATTTAAAACTAAAACAATTACTTACTTAAAAATAAAACTATTTAAAAATTAAACTATTTAATAATCTATAAAAATTAATCTATTTAATTAAAAATGACTTTAATTCTATTTTGAAATCTATTTAAGTGTAATTAAAACTATCTAAAATTACTTTTAAACCAAATCTATTTTTTTAACTATTTTTTTTAATTTAAATCTAAAACAATAAAAATCTTATTATTTAAAAACTACTTAAACTTTTAAAATTAATAAAACATTATTTTTATTTTATTATTTATTTTTTTTATTTAAACTAAAACTAATCAATTTAGATGATTTTACTTTAAAATTAAAAATATATTGAAATTAATTCGTTTAAATAATCTGACAGTTCTAAATGGGCATTTAAATATCCAATTATTAATGATAATAATCAAAAGGACTGCTAGAGCAGTTGGTTTGGCTACAAGTATGATGAGCGAAAGGTCACAGGTTCGAGTCCTGTAACTAACAAATTTTTGAAATAAATTTGTTTTTCTTTGAAATAACAATTTTATCTAATTCAACCGAATATTAACTATACAACGAATATGCAACAAGTTATGTTACTTAATAACAAATTTGCTGTTAAAAGAAATCAACAGATCAAAAGAGAATCAAGCAGACACAAGTATATTACAGATTATCTCAAAAGTATCAGCAGGCCAGTTTATATCATTAGAAAACAAAACTAATAACACAGTAAAATCACACCAATAGCTGCAACAAATAAACAGTCTGATATATCAACCAACAAAAGTTCAACACTAATATAGCAACACAATACTTATCTGAGTACCAACAAAACAGTTCAAGGAAAATAAATCAGCAGACAACAAAATTAAAGTTACAAATCAATAGAATCACAAGAACGACCAACCACAATCCACAGCTCTAATCCCGATTCATCAGTCTTATCAAAACTTAAACCAAGATAAACTCATGGTGACGAGAGAACTTAGTAAGGTTACAGTTCAGTAAACTAATGTAATTGTGCAGTATTTAAACGAAATTAAAACCAAAAGCATATTCAAACAGCAAAAACAATTTAACCATGCCAAAAGGTCACAGTAAATAACAAAGGTAGCAACTAAATTAAAACGAAATAAAAACCAACTCATCGCAAGCAATATAAATTCAGTGCAAGCAAAATCAATACGGAAACATAAATCAGCAAAACCAATCATCAGATAACAAGATCAAAATCAATAGGCATCCCAAATCAGTAGTTACTGTTACGACGACAAAGGAAATCTAAAACCCTTCTGTCAAACTATAAACTCAGGTTCTGATGAAACTATCTAAAACTGATAGAAATAACAGACTGATAGAATTCAAATAGATGTCTAAAGACTAATTATAAAGAGGTCAGACGCAACAACTCACATCTCAGAACAAATTAACACCCTCAGTAATAGATAACAACATTCATAGTTACGCTAAACATGCATCAGCAAACCCTCACTTAGATAACTAACGAATAAACGCAGCAGGTTATATAAAGAAATTCAGCAATGAACTAACAACTTTAAAAACTCAGATTCGCTTAACTTTATAAATTATGAACAAAACACTCTCATAGATAACTAAAACAATCGAAACTAACAGATATATCATGATAACTAGCAAATTCATATTCATTCAAGTAAAAGCAAATTAACATTAACAATTAGCAAGTTATACTAATAAACGCAGAAAAATAAACAATAACTGAGCTTAACCATTTTGGAGACTCCCGTTGAGACGAAGGTAAGCGCTGAGCTTCCTTAGACTCGACACCATTCAATTTGACCACCGATTAAAACACTTCGAACCAAAATAAACATAACGAACTTATTTATGAACAAGCAGCTTTTATGTCTTGAACAACTAATTAATCTCGGACCACATCATAGTTTGAATCAAACAGATCATTCAATCCAACAAATATATTTAAGCTTAACAGTAGTTAAACTTATTTATCCCTATCTTTAATTCAATCACTCACAACAGCTTATTAATTAAGCTTATATGAGAAACTAAATGTTATAGTGCATAAAATCAGTAGAATATGATTATTACTAAACAAAAAAAACAATTCGAGAATAATAAGAAACAAACAATGGATCAAATAAGAAACTGAAAATTAATTTTATTACTTTAATCGAAAATCATTACAAAGTTTATAAAATAAATTCTGAAGCTATTTCTACATTATAACATTAAAACTAAAAAAAGGGATGATCATACTGAATAAAATGGGAGGGTTTTATAGGCTCGGTGAGAGATGGTTGGGGTGGAGGTTTGTTGAGGGAGAAGCGATTGTGAGCCATTGGATAGGTATCTTGCACTCTCTTTCTTCCCAAATCTTGATCCTATGGTTGTCATAAGCCCATCCTCACACGGATTGCCAACCTGGCGCATGTTTGTGCTTGTTTGATGGTGAGGTGGCAAGTAATGATTGGTCTTATGATGGGATTGCAGTAGATTGACCAATGAGGGAGGGTTTGTAACGCAACCAAGTGCCACCCTGGCACTTGGTACTAGGAATATTAGTGTATGACACGCACTCCTTTCTTCCCCAATTATCTGAATATGGCGCGTGTTAACACTCTCTTGTTGATTTGAGGAAACCCCTAATTACTAGGGTTCTTCACTGGAATTGTGTTCTCCCCCAATATTCTTTGCTTTCTCTCGTTTCTTTCTTTTGTTTATTATGTTTTGACCAAAACTTGACCTCCAAAAGTTAAATAAGACTTCCACCGTTTATTTGTTTCTTGGGCTTGGACCCTAATAATAATAACTTCCTTTGTCAGATTGGGCCTTTGACCCAGGTTTGTTAACTTCCACCGTCCACTATGATTGTTGTAGATGGGCTTTTGATCCAATAAACTTTATCTTGGGCTGATTTTGGTCAAAAGTAACTTCCAAACTATATTAATGGGCTTTCAGGCCCGTTAAGCACATGTGGGACCCACTTAGGCCCAATAAAATTAAACCCTCGAAAATGAACTTGTCATTTGGCTTCTCGATCTTTTCTTCAAATCTCGTTTCGTTTTTGCTGGTTTTCGCGAACTTCGGTACCTACACACATCAAACAACAAAATAAGCAAATACAATGCCATTTTCATGATATTTATGTATTTATTGATTGTTTTTAGATACAATTGATTAAAATCACTCATATCAAACTCCCCCTTGCTAAGCAATTGTCGTGTCCTCACGCAATGATAAAGTAAAACACTAACAACACCATTATTCAACTTTTTCTACTTTATTTTGCAAAGACATAATGTATTGCTTTCATTATTTGGAAAATAACTTTTAGGATCATAAAACTCAAATAGATTCATCGTCCTCGACTTTTCACTTTTCCATGCCAAGTGCAAAAACAAGATCATTGTCAATCATAAGCCCCAAAATTAAACCAACTCATACAAGTAATTTGTGTTAAACTCAATCTCCTATTATTCCTAGTTGTATCTCTAGATTTTATTTGTCATTCACCCAAAGGCTCATTTGACTTTATTTGATATTTATTAGTCCAAAAATGAAGGCAAGAACGGTGTAAACTCAATACTCAAAACCTAACCTCGACTACAAAAACCGTTGTCACTAAAGAAATCCCACATCAAGGATAACTTAACACGATTTAGGGATAAATCCCGAACCCGAAATTTGGCTAATATGGCTACTTAAAAGCAATAATAAAACCTCCAAAGTCAATTATGGCCTTATTAATGGAGTTAGCAACAACTACATCATAACACCTTTTGGCTCTTTAAGATGCAATTGTGCTCCTTATTTAAAATCCACACCCTAAGGCTCCTTGGACAAAAATAAGGGAATTGACTTCACCATCCCACCTTATGGATAATGATGATGAAGTAATTTTTATTCAACACGCCTCTTGACATACACCCTAAGGCTCTAATGACAAGGTTAGTGCTACATGACTCCCACCCGAAGGCTCCTAGAGAACATGTTTTTATTTATTCTTCTTAATTATTATGATATTTATAGTAAGCTAAATTTCCGCAATCCCATGATCAAAAGTCCATGACGCTGATACCCTTAATGTGCTCTCACTTTAATTACAAGGGAAGAAAAAGAAGGAGTTACGAGTTAAGATATCAAGCCTAAACCGCTAAAAACTTCATTTATTAAGAAATTATTATTCAAGTGTAGAAAGTAAATACGAGGAGATTAAATCAAACACAAAAATACTTGCACAAAGAAGAATTTAACCTTAGAAACTTACGATTGAACTTTATCATCTCTTGTTCTCCATATTGTAAAATTCCAAAAATGTGAAATCAATGGATACTTAGCCTATTAAATCAAAGTTTTGGGTTTTCAAGTCATCTATAGGATCTTGCATCTTCTTATACTTTTTCAAGTTTTAGAATTTGCGTTTTAAAGTTCCCTTGATAAACAACTTTCTAGGATCAATTATAGGAGCTTGCAAAAAGTTCTTGTTCTTAACTCGTATGAATTAAGACTTTCGCGTTTTAAAGCTCCCAATATAAAAGCCTAGCAAAACTTAATTCAAATACGTTAAGGAAAAGCTAAGGTAAAAACCGAGTCGAGTCAAAAACTATTTTTATTTTCACCAACGGAAAGCCTACATTCGTGTCAAAAGCACTTATTTTATTTATTAAAACTTAAAAACAACACTCAAAATTTAAAATTTTATTTAAAAATGAGAAAAACAATTACGTTTGGACACGACAAAAGCAATAGCAAGCGATTATATTAATTGACTCCCCCATGCTAAAACCAAACATTATCCTCAATGTTTCTTAGCTCAAGAGTAACACCCCCTTGCTAAAACACGAAGAGTCTAATGCAAGTTCCTAGCATGGAAAGAGCACGCAAATCTATAAGCGGTTTATTAATTATGCCTCAAGATAAAACGTTAGTCGATAAAAATCAAGGGGTAAAGAGTGTGCCCCTTTTTTGGCATTCAAAGAATGGAAGATCAAGTGGACCGGCAAAAACCGAACAAGAGAGTCTTCAAATATTAGGGTCATACCTAAGATTCACAACACAACAAAACACGAGCACGAACTTGAAAGATCAAGTCTTATTAGTGTTAGAAAATAGAAAGAAGATAGAATGTATGAGACTCCCCCACAAGGCACCTCGTTTTTGTTCACCGAGTCATGAGCTCGACTCGATCCCCGCATCCATTGGTCCTTATGGAAAGTGGTAAAAACCGGCATATTGGAATAATATCCAACATGAAGCACGATGCCGGGGTCAAAGATCTCATCCTCGTTGTCTGATGACAAACGAAAGGATGAAACTCCAACACAAATCTCTAGAAAGAGATAGAAGTCACAAATCACGATATGGATAAAGCATGCTCCCCGAGATAAACTCGCACCAAGATGATTAAAAAGTCTTTCAATTATTGCATCGGTGAAAGGCCGAGATTTCCCTAAATCAAAGATTCCGGGGTCGAACACCTCGTCCTCGGTGGAAAAAGGAATAGACAACAAAGTGTCGTCCCCCCATGCTAATCCTAAATCATATAAAGCACATGGTAAAGGTGTGGTAAAAGTCTCAACCATAGTGGTTTCAACTTGCATGACTTTGTTGACCTTGTCACTCTTAGAAATGTGAACAAAGGGGTCATGGTGCTCAAAATGAGTCGCATGAAAAACCCGCACATTAAGATCAAAGCGAGTGGGAAGGATAATTGGAGCAAAAGTAATTTCTCCGTCTGGGTCAACATTATCATCATCATAAATCGGGTGATCAAACCAAGAATCTTCATCACCGTCATTAGACTCTTCCTCAAATTCCGAAGGAATGTCTATATAAAGAAACTCATCAACCTCCTTCATGAGAATATCATCATCACAAAGGTTGTGAGATGTAGGAGGTGTGATGTTCTCAAAATCCTCTTGAAACAATGGATTATTGTTCAATGAAGCTTCAAAGAGAGGATTTGAGTAAGTCACAAAAGTGTCATCAATCTTGTCATCACAAGAAATATCCGACAAAGTATCGAGTGTGTCACACTCGGATACAAGATCATCATTCTCATTAGAAGGCAATTCATCGGTGAATTCCTCAAGAATGGTAGGGAAAACATGAGAATCACGCTCGATCTCGAGATCGGAAACGTCTTCACTTCCCCGTGGAAGTGGATCAATAATAGCAAAAAGTTCATCGATGAACTTATCACATGAATAGTCACTAACCTCACTCGGTGTGAAGTTAGGAATCAAAGGCTCTTCAATTGAAGATTGTGCCTTAGGAACATCAAATTGATCCTTCGAAGAGAGTGAAAATGAGTCCATTTTCAAAGATTGTTCAATTAAAGCAATATCACTCTCGGGATCAAAATTCTCACTATTAAACTCACTAGCATCAAATGGCTCACTTAAGTAATCATCAATTTGTTTTTCAATCTTAGAACTATCATCCTCGTGTGGAGTGAATGGAGATGAGGAAATATTACAACATGTTTCAACAAAGCAAGTTTCTTCATTTGAATTTAACTTTTTACTTTCACAAAATGGAGTTTCCAAAATTGGAAAAACACCTTTATCAAAAAGAGCTTTCTTATTACTTTCCATTGTTTCAATAGTTTCACACTTTCCACTTTCTTAGAAACAAATCTTGGAATCTTTTCCGGTTTAAAAACAATGCTTTTATCTCCATAAAACAATTTAATTTCCTCTTTCCTCATATCAACTTGAATTTGAGTCGTGCACAAAAATGGTCGTCCTAAAATAATAGGCACACGAGGATTGGTCTCATAATCAACTATAGCAAAATCGGCTTAGTACAAGAAATTTCCCACTTTAACAATGACATTTTCCGCTATACCAACCGGTCGAGTGGTGGTACCATTAGCAAGCTCAATGATCATTCGAGTGGTACTAAGTGGTGCATAGTCAATAGTCTTCCAAATGGCTAGGGGCATTAAGTTAATGCTAGCTCCTAGATCGGCTAGGCCTTTGCAAACCCAAAGCTCATTGAAAACACAAGGTATCAAGAATTGACACGGATCTTTATACTTCTCGGGAAAGAAATCAAAGAAAACCAAGGTACTAATCACATTCAAAGTAGCCTTGGTGACTTCTAGAAAAGTTTCCTTAGGTGGAGGATTAAACTCAATCACTTCAACCTCTTCTAAATTTTCACAATCATCATAAACGGTTATGGCCTTAAGCTCTCCTTTCGGGTTTGGAATGGTATTACTAGGTAAGCAACCCGAAGAAGATGATGGTTTAGACATAAATCCCTCAAACATCGAAAGAAATTTATTTTGACTTTGTTCCAAACTTTGGTGCATATGATTTTGACTTTGTTCTAACCTTTGTTGATTAAGCTCAATCTTGTTATTTTGCCCTTTAATCTTATTTTGAAAATCGAGTCTCAAAGTATTAATTTTCCCTTGAATGTTATTTTGTAAAGCTTTCATATTTGCCTCATTTGATTTAATGTAGCTTGACAAATCATTTTGATTATTGCTTTGAAAACCTTGATTGTTTTGATTAGCATTAAACCCATTTCCTTGATTATAATTCCCTTGGTTACCACGGTTAAAATTATTTCCATTGTTTCCATTGTTGTACCTATTTTGACCCGGTGGGGCAACATGATTTTGACGAGGAACGTGACCGTTGGAGCCATAAGTTCCCGTCGCGGCAAAAGCACTAGCTTGATCAAACCCCGTGGTCGAACAAGCATAATTAGGATGTGCTCCACCACATGATACACAAACATTCTCAACCATATTAATTGATCCATGAGGATTCTTCCTAATCTCATTCAACAAAGTCGCGAATCCACTATCAATCTTAGAGTCCCATCTAGCAATCTCGGGATTTAATGAATTCACATTGGAAACAACCGGTGTGTTTCGTGAATATTGTGCTCTAGACTTATCCTCAATTATTCTCCACGCGTCTCTCGGAGTTTTTCTTAAAAGATTACCACCCGCGACGGCTGATGAGACGGCTTTTATACATGGTCCCATCGTTCTTTTTGGACTTAAAATGCATTAAATATCATCAAAATACCCAAATATATGCTTGTGTTTGTTGCTTGTGTAATTTAGGTACGGATATTGAGAAAATGACAAAAGATCACAAGAATCACGCAAAAACGAACACGGGAAACGAAGCCGCACGATGAACCAAGCCCTAGTGAAGAATTTTCCAAAGAAAACCCTTGAAGATTTGAAGAATATTGAAGATTGGTCCTCCAAGTTTGAAGAATTGACACTTTATACCCTTGTATCTTCATAATTACAAGTTTGGTCCCTAAAGTTTGTCAATATTGCAAAAAGGACCTTTAACTTTGAAGAATTGGCAAATTTAGCCCCTCAACAAAAGCTAAATTGTCAACCAATTTCATCCACAAAGTCAAATGCATCATAAAGCCCTTCAAAATACAAGAAAGAACAAGTTTGGTCCTTTGAAAATCACAAAATTACAAAAAGGACCCTCAACTTTCAACAAATGGCAAAAATGGCCCCTCATCTTTAAGGAACTTGTCACATTTGACCCTCCAAAAGTTGAATGAACAAGTATTGACCTTCAAGTTTGAAGATTGGACAAAATCAGCCCTTGGAGAATACTTAAATGAGCAAAAGTTAGTCTTAAATGGATAAAGGACTAACTTTGAATTGGAAATGGACTTGGCATGCAAAAGGGTTAACTGTTTGGACTAACCTTGCAAAGAGATAACTGGGTACTACGTTAGTCCAAGGATGGGTAATGAAAAACAAATCCATTAGCCCACTAAAACCCCAGCCCACCACCACTTAAACCCGGTTTCATTTATTAAGCTGGTCAACCTACGGTCAAACCCCCCACTAAACTCACTTTCCCTCCCATAACATTTATTTAAAATGTTAATAACCTAAACAGAATCAAACCCCTCACTATTCACATAAACCCTAATCACCCAATTCCTTAGATACTTGAAATTACACCCTAATCTCGTGCAGAATGTTAATTCCCACTCCTCTCACCTAATCCCACCTCTCACAAACAAGCCACGTGGCTTGTGGTCCTTCCCCCACCCCTCCCCTGCTACTAAAATCCAAACAATGCTAGGAGGGAAGACCAAATCAACACCCCTAAAGCATTTTCGTGCTCCCAACGTTTTGTTGAACGGTCAAGATCAAAAATCTCTCTTACACATCACATGGGAACCAAGAACAAGCCAAGAACATCTTTCAAAAATTGGCATCTTCAACAGAATATCCAAAGATCCTTCAAGGGCAGATTGGGGAGTTTAGAACTAGGGTTTTTACTTTCTAGAGAGTTCTTGTAAGCCTATATAAAGGCATTAGGTTTAGCATTTTTGCCTTGTCTCAGTTTTTATAAAAACTTGTAATTTTTTCATGGAATGAAAAAAGTGTTTTATGTTTTAAAATTTACTGAGTACCATTTAAATTCCAGTTTTTAAATTTTCTGTCTTGAGTTTGTTTAAGGTTCCATTTACATTCGTGAAGTATTTATTTGATTCTGAAAATCGAGAAATTTTGGAGAAATTGTTCCAAGTTTTTGGTGATTAAGGAGTAAGAGTGGCTGATTATTAAGAGTATTTAAAACGTGTTTGAGAGGCTTTAAAGTTTTATTGGAAAGATTTTAGAAAGAAAGAAAAAGGAAACAGAAAATATATCTTTGTATATTATTTTGCCCTTTTCTTTGTTTTTGATTTTTCAGGTTTGAAGTGTTGTTGATCTCGATCTGCATGCACCCGGGTGCATAAGGAGGTGGTTGTGCTACCACTAAGTCCTTGGATGTAAGGACTTAAGGTAAAATCAGTTTACCTTTGGAAATATTCAGAAAAGTGCAAGTTTAATTGATCTTGTTTGAATCTGTGCTAAGTGAGTTATAAGGTGTTGGATTTGTGTTTTCATGATAGGATATGCATGTTAGATACCTTAGAACTCAGTTTGATTAAGTTTTGTAAGGTTTTGTTTTGCAAAATTTGGATTTAAAAATCTTAAGTGGTGTTTGGCTACACGTTTTAGCAGGGTAACTTCATTGATTAGGGATATTAATAGGTGTTAGAGTTAGTGATTAGGATTGAGTTAGGTGTTAACTAGTTAGTGATTAGTTTTGGTACAGTTTTGGAAGCATTTGGTGGAGTTTAAAAGAAAAGAGCAAGTTTAAAATCTGCTAGATCATATTCTGCTTATTTTTCTGAGTTTATGGTGATTGATTCTTAAAATCTGCTTAGATTGAGTGTAATATAGGATTGCAAGTTTGTTGTATGCTATTTGGTTGTTTTGTGTGTCAAATTTGGGTGTCTTAAGTTAACTAGGGAGCAAGTTAGATCCTAGAATCTGTCACAGCATCATTAAATTGGCTAAGTGTGCATTTGTTTTGTGATTACTTGCTTGCTAGGTGTTTCTTTCCTGTTTGCTGACTTCTTGTGATCAAAGGATCACAAGAGTGCCCTTTTGCTTCCAAAATATTATCCAAACAAGCCTAGAGTCCAAGCCCTCTTGGACTTTACCAATTGTGAGAAAAAGCAAGAACACTTAAGCATACCAGCTTGTGTTATTTTGGTTCTGTCACGTTTTGTTTGATTTTGAGCATAATCTGGCATAACAAAAGGGTATTGGGGTTGAAACATAAGCTCACAAAGGTCACTGTTTGATTTGGCAAGAGTTTAAAAAAAAAAAAAAAAAAAAAAATATACAAACTGCGCCGCAAGCCACAAGCATTGCGGCGCAACTGCAAGAGCTTATTGGTCAGTTGCCATCGTCTCACTAGTTGCGGCGCAAGGCACAACCTGTTGCGGCGCGACAAAAGTAAAAAAAAAGGGGGTGCCAGGACTCGAACCCGTGACCACCCGTTCACCACACCAACACCTCAACCAACTGCGCCCTGGGGACTTTGACTAATCAGTTTGATTTCAAACTTTACTTAACCCTTTTTCTTTTGTCTTATTTAAAATTAAGCCGTAGGGTTTAAGCTTATTTCTAGCTTATTTATAAGCTGTTTTTTGTTCCTTTCATTTTTCCTAGGTTTTTAATAGTACTTTTGATTTTTAAAAATTGGTTTTACATTTTTCCATTTATTAGTTTATTTTTTAGAATTTAATTATTAGACGTTTTTTATAAAATCCATAAAAAATACCAAAAATAGTTTTTATTTTTAGGAAAAATAGTTTTTAGGTTTTTAAATATATTTTTGAGGTTTACATGTGAAAAAGTTTTCAAAAACTTTAATTTTTGATTTTATTTAATTTTAGGTTTTTTATTAAACTTTGAAAATTAATATAAAATTCATTAAGAGGTTTTAGAAACTTTAATTTACATTTTCTTTCTAGTTAGAATATTTAGGATTTTTGAGAATTTTTTAGAATTTATTTAGGAACTTTTAATTTTTTTGATTATTTTATTATTATTTTATTCATTAAAATAAAAAGTTTTATTTTAATTTCTTTTTCATTTTTCCTAGATTCTATAGCATTAATTAGGACTTTTCCCATTTGTAGAATAATTTTTAGGCTTTTCAATTAATTTTTAGATTTAATTTAAGATTTAATAGATTTTAATAGTTTTTAGGAGTTTAAAAATAGTTTAATTTGATTTTAAAATTTTTAAAAATAGTTTTTAGCTTAATTAGGATATTTTTGAGGTTTACAAATTATAAAATCTTGTTTAGGGCTTTTTAATAATTAAAAGTGATTTTTAGGGCTTTAATTAGCATTAAAAAGTCATTATTTAATTAATTAAAAGGTTTTAGCAAGTTTGGATTTTTTGTAAACTCTTAGAATATTATTTGGGATTTTTAGGAATTTTTAGGAATTTTTAGGTTAAAATTTTAATTTTCGTCGTTTTTACGGTTTTATGTTTACGCCTTTTTCGTCGTAGTTTAATTAGTTTTCGTAACCGTCTTTTCTTTCCTTTCTTATTTCTTTTTCAATCAATATAATCTCAAACAAAAAATCAATTCAACACACAACGCACTAGCCTCCTCGAGAACGAACTCACCTTGGGTCATTCACACACGGTTTTCCTAAATCGTCGTGCTTGCCCTATTTTATTGCTCTCTTTTCCTAAAGGGTTGCAAAACTCCAACATCAATTTGGCGCCGCTGCCGGGGAGGCGTGTTGTGTTTTGATTGACCATTGTTGTTTTTCTTATTAGCCATAATATCTATTTGTATTAATAGCACTCTATTAATACGTATTATCGGTTTTTCGTTTTTTGTGAATATTATTACTATATTGTATACGTAGAACAATAAATTTACAAGTACTCCAAATACGTGAGAAATCACAACCTTGACTTGGGAGGTCATTACCCAATCATTGTATTCGAATCTCAAACCAAAGAAAAAGGCAAAAATAGATAAATACTTTCGTGAAGCTTAATCTTGAAAATACAAACTATAAGGTGGGTATAAGGCGGATATTATAAAATATATCCTAAGGAAAAAGGCTCTTAAGTGCTTCGCGCCGCCTCGTTTCCCCGCTTGCTTGTGCGTATTTGATTTTGAGAGTGAATCGAGGGTTTTGCCGCCCAAAGTATTACTAAGTATCATATATATTTTCTTGGTTTCATTTGATTAAACCCTCTTGAACGATTTGGTGTTCCACCATCGTTCTAAAGTCATCGAAGACGTTCACTTCACGTGTTCGTTTTCATTCCTTGAGGCTTCGTTAATCAAGAGATTTGATTAGTGAGGAGATTTGTAGATTTTGGTCTACTTAATACATTCCAAAAAATCCAAAAAAAGTTAAAAACAATCAAAAACCACAAAAAAAAAAAAAAAATTGAAAAAGTAAAAACACCAAAAAGAATCTTCTTTGCTCGCCTTCTCGTTGTACGTGACGTTTATGCAAACTCGCTCTAAAGCAAGACGTGCTCGTAAACGAAGAAACAAATCACTCACTCCCACTAGTGAGGACTCTCCTATTGACGAACCCATTGTAGTGAAAGAAGCACCCATGGCTAATCGAACTATGATGGAGTTGCTTCAAGCACCCACCGAGGGTTATGGAGAAGCGATTGTGATTCCCGCTATCCTTGCGGAGAATTTTGAGGTTAAGACGGGTTTGTTGTCCATGATTCAAAACAACAAGTTTCGAGGGGACGAAAAGGACAACCCGCATAACCACATTCGCCAATTTAATCGTCTCACCGCCACGTGTAAGTTTAAGGATGTTTCAAACGACTCGATTAAGATGATGCTTTTTCCGTATTCCTTAGCGGGGCCCGCAAAAATTTGGTTAGAGAAAGAGCCACCCAATTCTATATTGACGTGGAAGGATCTCGTTTCAAAATTCGTGAACCAATTTTTTCCGCCCTCTAAGACTACGCACTTGAAAAACGAGATTTCAAAGTTTTCGCAAGAGTTTAATGAGAGTTTTTCAACGGCTTGGAATAGGTTTAAGGAAATGTTGCACGAATGTCCTCATCATGGTTTTTCCGACTTGCATCAAATAGACACGTTTTACAATGGCTTGAACGATCATGAGCGTGATTATCTTAATGCCGCCGCGGGTGGTAATTTCTTGTGTAAGACGGTCGAGGAAGCATTGGTAATTATTGAGAATAGGTCTAAGGTGTATAATCCTCGTAGCACGTCGAGTGTTCGTAAGGCTTCGTCTTCATCTTCACCTAGTTTGTCACACACCGTTGATGCTTGCCAAGTCGAGGCTAATTTGGAGAACAAAATTTTTGATATAGTGAAAGGCTTGTTAGTTGAGTTTAAAGTTGGTGAACAACCCGCTCCCGCTACGATTAAAGCGGTTGAGGTTTCTTGTATGTATTGTGGTGGAGCTCACGATTATTCCGAGTGCATTACCAACGGTGGTAACACTTCGAGTGCCTACGCGGCCGCGGGAACTTATAACCAAAACGGTCAAGTTCCTCGCACTAATCAATTGACTCCACCGGGTTTTTCACCAAATCAAAATGCTAACAATTATCGAAACAACCAAGTTGGTTACCAAAGCAATCAAAGGAACAATTATAAGGGTAATAACAACTATGGGAATCAAGGGAGTAGTAGTAATAGCCAATTGCAAAATCAAAATCAAAACCGCAATTTTCAAAATGCAAGTCAAGCTCTTCAAAATAACAAAGAACTTCCATTGGAATTTTTGAATTACACTACTTCAAATGATAAGATTATGGAAAACATTCAAGAGCAAATGGCTAATCAAGCTAAGGAAACGGCTAAGAATGCAAAGGAGTTAGCTACTTTCATTAAGGAAAATCTAGCCATGAGGAATGAATTGAAAAATGATTTTGCTAACCAAATTAGAGGTCAAAACAACAAGATAGAGCAAAGTCATGCTAGGCTTGAACAAAGAATTGACCAAAAAGCCGCTAGCCAAGATGTGAAGTTTAATAATTTTGATGCTAAGCTTAATACAATTTTAGAATGTGTAATGGTGAACAAAGCCTCTACTTCGGGTGGTTTGCCTAGTAACACCGTTTCAAACCCGAAGGGAGAGATGAAAGTGATTACCACACGTAGTGGTAAGGCACTTAAAGAACCAACTCCTCAACCAATTACTCCAACGGTGGAGGAAATTGAGGAAGAACCCGAGGTGGTGGTCGAAAAGGAGCATATTTCAAGCCCACAAAGTACCGCTCATGCCACACCTACGGTTGACCCATCACCCATATTGGAACCCGAGATTCCAAAGGCTATGCCTATGCCCCAACCCACACCACCCTTGCCTTACCCATCGAGACTTAGGAAGGAGAAACGACAAGAGCGCGATAACTATCAATTTGAGCTTTTTATGAAAATGTTTCGTGATTTACACTTTAATGTGAGTTTCGCCGATGCCTTGGTCATGATGCCTCGATTTGCCGCTAACTTTAAGAGTATGTTGAACAACAAGGAGAAATTACAACAAAAGTCTAGTTGTTCGTCGGTTTATCTTAATCGCATACCTCAAAAAGTCGGTGATCCCGGTAAATTTTTGATCCCTTGTGCAATTCAAGATATGGAAGAATGCTATGCCTTGGCCGATCTTGGTGCTAGCATTAACTTGATGCCACTTGCAATCTACAAGTCGCTCAATCTTCCTAATCTTACTCCTTCACGAATGTCTATTGAGTTGGCCGACCACTCCACGATTCTTGCATGTGGTTTGGCGGAAGACGTTTTTGTGAAAGTGGGGAAGTTCTACTATCCCGTAGACTTTATTGTTGTTGACATCCCCACGGATCCTCAAGTTCCTCTTATTTTAGGTCGTTCGTTTTTAGATACGTCTATGGCTTTGATTGATGTGCATGCTAGAAAGATCACCTTACGATTCAACGACGAGGAACTTGTTATAAACGCAACTCAAAATTCTCAACTTTCTCATGTCTATTCCGTAGCCACCATAAACCTCGTTGACATGATCGACGTGGTTTGCGAGGAATTTTCACAAGAAGTTTTAGGGTTTGGTGATGAAGAAACTAGTGGCAATCCCACTATGTTAGATCCTATTCTTGATAATTCGACACCAACCTTCACTCCTTTCGAAGGTGGTGGTTTTACGTTGGAAGAATTCGATGTTCCACGTACTTGTGACGAAGACCTCGACAACTATGAGGACTTCTCGATTATCAAGGATTTTCTCAACGATTTCCCATTTCCTCCACCCGAGGAGGTTATGAGTATCGAGCCCAAATCTTCACTTGAGGAACCACCTATCCTTGAGTTGAAAGATTTACCTCCTCACCTCGAGTATGTCTATTTGGAGGAGGACGACAAGTTGCCGGTTATTATTGCGAAGGAACTTTCGAATGATGAAAAAACCGCACTTGTCGATGTTCTTAAGGATCACAAAGGGGCGATTGCGTGGAAGTTATCCGACATTAAGGGAATCGATCCCAAATTTTGTACACACAAAATATTAATGGAGGAAGATTTCAAGCCAACAATCCAAAGTCAAAGGAGGGTAAACCCCAAAATTCACGACGTCATCAAAAAGGAGGTCCTTAAACTCCTTGACGCGGGAATGATTTACCCTATTTCCGATAGCCCTTGGGTGAGTCCTATTCATTGTGTCCCTAAAAAGGGAGGGATGACCGTTGTGCCAAACGATGCCAACGAGTTAATCCCCACAAGACTCGTGACCGGATGGAGAGTGTGCATTGACTATCGTAAGTTGAATGAAGCCACTCGAAAAGACCATTTTCCCTTGCCCTTCATGGACCAAATGTTGGAGCGTCTTGCGGGAAACGATTTCTATTGCTTTTTAGATGGTTTTTCCGGTTACTTCCAAATTCCCATCGATCCTCGTGATCAAGAAAAAACTACGTTTACGTGTCCATATGGAACGTTTGCTTATCGTAGAATGCCATTCGGACTTTGTAATGCACCGGGAACTTTTCAACGATGCATGATGGCTATTTTTCATGATATGATCGAGAAGACGATGGAAGTCTTCATGGATGACTTTTCCGTGTTTGGTGATTCCTTTACTTCGTGTTTGTCGAACCTTGAGAGAATGTTAAAACGTTGTGAGGAAACCAACCTTGTGCTCAATTGGGAAAAGTGTCATTTTATGGTTAGAAGTGGAATCGTCTTAGGGCACAAGGTCTCGAAAGCGGGGATTGAGGTAGATCAAGCTAAGGTAGACGTCATCGCCAAATTACCTCATCCCAAAACCGTCAAGGGAGTTAGGAGTTTCCTAGGCCACGCGGGCTTTTATCGACGATTCATCAAGGATTTCTCGAAGATTTCTCGACCCATTACACATCTTCTTGAAAAAGAGGCACGTTTTGTTTTTGACGAAGATTGTGTACGAGCCTTTGAGATCCTTAAGAGGAAACTGACCGAAGCTCCCATTCTTGTTGCTCCAAATTGGAACCTCCCCTTTGAACTTATGTGTGATGCAAGTGATTACGCTATTGGGGCCGTTTTGGGGCAACGTCATGATAAGCACTTTTTGCCTATACACTATGCTAGCAAGACGATGACCGAGGCTCAACTTAAATACACTACAACGGAAAAGGAGTTCCTTGCCGTGGTGTATGCATTTGAGAAATTCCGACCTTACCTCGTCTTGACGAAATGCATAGTGTATACGGACCACTCGGCTATCAAGTATCTCATGGCTAAACAAGATGCAAAGCCGAGATTACTTCGTTGGATTCTCCTCCTTCAAGAATTTGATCACAAAATCGTTGACAAAAAAGGAGCCGAGAATCTAGCGGCCGATCATCTCTCTCGTTTAGAAGATCCTCACCAAAGTGTTTACGAGCCTAAGGAAATCACCGAAACATTTCCGCTCGAGACACTTGGTGTAGTGAATTCCAAACTTGATTCTTCTACCCCATGGTTTGCGGATTTTGCAAATTACCATGCGGGTAACTTCATCATTAAGGGTATGACAACTCAAGAAAAACGAAAATTCTTTCGTGATGTCAAGTTCTATTTTTGGAACGACCCTTACTTGTTTCGAACGTGTGCGGATCAAATCATCCGCCGTTGTGTATTTGGCACCGAAGCTTCTAACATCCTTAGAGCTTGCCATGAGGGACCCACGGGTGGTCACCACGGTGCTAATCTCACGGCTAAAAAGGTGTTTGATGCCGGCTTCTTTTGGCCTACTATTTACCGAGATGCACAAGATCTTGTGAAGTCTTGTGATTCATGCCAACGACAAGGAAAAGCCTCACAAAAAGATGAAATGCCACAAAATATCATTCAAGTATGTGAGATCTTTGACGTTTGGGGCATAGACTTTATGGGGCCGTTCCCATCATCTCGTGGTAATAAGTACATTCTCGTTGCGGTTGACTACCTTTCTAAGTGGGTGGAGGCAAAGGCCTTGCCCACTAATGATGCTCGTGTGGTAGTTAAGTTCTTGAAAAGTTTGTTTGCTCGGTTTGGAACCCCTCGTGCGATCATAAGCGATCGTGGAACCCATTTTTGTAATGACCAATTCGAAAGAGTCTTAAGGAAATATGGGGTTACACATCGTCTTTCTACGGCTTATCACCCACAAACGAGTGGGCAAGTCGAGGTTTCAAACCGAGCATTGAAGAGGATCTTGGAGAGATCCGTGGGGGAAAACCGACAATCTTGGTCGGATAAGTTAGACGATGCTTTATGGGCCTTTAGGACCGCTCATAAGACGCCCATTGGGTGCACTCCCTATAAGCTTGTGTATGGAAAGAATTGTCATTTGCCTATCGAATTAGAACACAAGGCTTATTGGGCCCTAAAGCATTGTAATGATGACATGGAGACCGCGGGAAAACACCGGAAAATGCAATTAAATGAATTGGATGAATTGAGGGACATTGCTTATGAAAATTCATTGATTTATAAAGAGAAAACTAAAAAGTTGCATGATTCAAAAATTAAAAACCGGGTTTTTAACATTGGGGATCAAGTTTTACTTTTTAATTCGAGATTGAAAATATTTTCCGGTAAATTGAAATCCCGTTGGTCCGGTCCATTCACCGTGACTAAAGTGTTTCCTTATGGGACCATCGAGCTAGCTCAAGATGATGGTCCTAACTTCAAGGTGAATGGACATAGGTTGAAGCACTACTTTGGTGGGGAAGTTCCATCCTTGAACTACCTCGACCAAGTCACCTTCCCCAATGATAATTAGTATTGAGGGGATCGAGTCGAGCTCATGACTCGGTAATCAAAAACGAGGTGCCTCGTGGGGGAGTCCCATGCTTATCCTATGTACATATTATCGCTTTCATAGTCTAATGTAGCTTACGTGTGGGGATTCGTGCCCTTCCAACCTTTGTTTCGTGGTTGTTTGTGATATGTGGTTTTTAGATCATGATCTTCACGATTGGAGCCTCTCGTGTTCGTTTTATGGGAGCACTCGATCGTTTGCTTTGGAGACATTTCTCAATATCCATGATATATCCTTTATTGTTCTAACCTTAGGTTTTTAGCACACTTCATAAACGGCTTTAAATTTAATGGTTACACCCTTTCCATGCTAGATTAGGCATTCGACTACGTCTCTAGTATGGGGGTGTTTGCACCCCTAGACTCGAAACATTGAGGACAATGTTTAGTTTTAGTATGGGGGGGTGAATAGATACTTGCCTTGCCAAACCTTCACGCTTTCCAAAGTTTATCGTTTTGTTATCGTTTTCTTGCAAAATAAGGCTAAAAATGGCCAAATTTTAAAATTTTTCTAGTTTTTCATAAGTGTTTAAGACACGAATGTAGATTTTCCGATGGCGAGAATAAGAGTAATTTTTGACTCGACCGTGCGTGTTGAGCACTTAGCTTTGATTCCTTAACTACACATTAGGCTAAGTCTCTTAAATGAGGACGAGAAATGATAGAGTTAATTATAAGTTACTATGCTAAACGTAGAGTACTCGTATTCTTTCAAAAACTCATGTGTTCTCGTTGTTTGCTTATTCTCCCTTCGCATGTAAATATTTTTTGCTTAATAAATATTGACTTAACGGTTTAGTTAGGATTGTTGGGTTTCTAGTCTTTTCTAGTAGCTTCCGTGTAATTAAATTGGGAAGACATTAAGATATCGCCAGCGTCACGGTTTTGAAGTATTGGCAACCCGAATAATCGAAAGCTTCACCTAATAATAAGATTTCAAGTGCTCACCTAAATCAAGCAAACAATTTGAAGCCCCACAAGGCCTAAAATCTATGCAAAATTGAAAGTGAATCAAGCCTTAATCTTCGAAGCTTTAAAGATCCAAAATTCGCTTTAGCGTGAGGATATACGCCTTTGGCTAATAAAACCACCGATGAGGCGGATAATAAAAGGCAAGGCAAGACCGAAGTCATAATAAAAGCTTCATGGCGAAGTTGAATAAAAGATGGAGGTAAACCAAAGATAATAAGGCCCTTCCGTTAGGGGGCGTATAAAAGTCTTGGTAATAAGTCTCATGTTCAAAACCGTTATAAAATCGTGTTTATCGATTCTTCTTGTCAACTTAATTTTTTAACATCGTCGTCTATTAGGAGGGGTTATTGATTTGATGGTCTTAGTTACACCGTTAGGACTCTATTTTTAGACCTAAATCTCTATTATCGCATAAGTCAAACAATGTATCCTCGTGAAACATTCAAGACATCATAAAATATAAGAGATACAAATTAGGAATAATGGGAGAATAAGTGCGTGATTAGGGCATATGAGTAGTGTTAGCATTACTAACTTATAATGACAATGATCTCGTTGCACGCTTAGCATGGAATTGAAGTGAAAATCGAGGACGATGAAATTATTTCTAACGAAGCATTCACGTGTTCTTATTCTATGAACCTAAACGTCCCATTTTGCGATGAAAATCATACATTATGTCTATAACACAAGTAGTAGTAATAGTAATAGTGTAGCTAGTTTATCATTTCAATAAAGTGAAATAAAATGAATTTTGGAGGTGCTACGATACTTTATTCTAGCATTGCGTGAGGGCACGGCAATGGTTTAGTATGGGGGAGTGATGAGACGGCTTTTATACATGGTCCCATCGTTCTTTTTGGACTTAAAATGCATTAAATATCATCAAAATACCCAAATATATGCTTGTGTTTGTTGCTTGTGTAATTTAGGTACGGATATTGAGAAAATGACAAAAGATCACAAGAATCACGCAAAAACGAACACGGGAAACGAAGCCGCACGATGAACCAAGCCCTAGTGAAGAATTTTCCAAAGAAAACCCTTGAAGATTTGAAGAATATTGAAGATTGGTCCTCCAAGTTTGAAGAATTGACACTTTATACCCTTGTATCTTCATAATTACAAGTTTGGTCCCTAAAGTTTGTCAATATTGCAAAAAGGACCTTTAACTTTGAAGAATTGGCAAATTTAGCCCCTCAACAAAAGCTAAATTGTCAACCAATTTCATCCACAAAGTCAAATGCATCATAAAGCCCTTCAAAATACAAGAAAGAACAAGTTTGGTCCTTTGAAAATCACAAAATTACAAAAAGGACCCTCAACTTTCAACAAATGGCAAAAATGGCCCCTCATCTTTAAGGAACTTGTCACATTTGACCCTCCAAAAGTTGAATGAACAAGTATTGACCTTCAAGTTTGAAGATTGGACAAAATCAGCCCTTGGAGAATACTTAAATGAGCAAAAGTTAGTCTTAAATGGATAAAGGACTAACTTTGAATTGGAAATGGACTTGGCATGCAAAAGGGTTAACTGTTTGGACTAACCTTGCAAAGAGATAACTGGGTACTACGTTAGTCCAAGGATGGGTAATGAAAAACAAATCCATTAGCCCACTAAAACCCCAGCCCACCACCACTTAAACCCGGTTTCATTTATTAAGCTGGTCAACCTACGGTCAAACCCCCCACTAAACTCACTTTCCCTCCCATAACATTTATTTAAAATGTTAATAACCTAAACAGAATCAAACCCCTCACTATTCACATAAACCCTAATCACCCAATTCCTTAGATACTTGAAATTACACCCTAATCTCGTGCAGAATGTTAATTCCCACTCCTCTCACCTAATCCCACCTCTCACAAACAAGCCACGTGGCTTGTGGTCCTTCCCCCACCCCTCCCCTGCTACTAAAATCCAAACAATGCCAGGAGGGAAGACCAAATCAACACCCCTAAAGCATTTTCGTGCTCCCAACGTTTTGTTGAACGGTCAAGATCAAAAATCTCTCTTACACATCACATGGGAGCCAAGAACAAGCCAAGAACATCTTTCAAAAATTGGCATCTTCAACAGAATATCCAAAGATCCTTCAAGGGCAGATTGGGGAGTTTAGAACTAGGGTTTTTACTTTCTAGAGAGTTCTTGTAAGCCTATATAAAGGCATTAGGTTTAGCATTTTTGCCTTGTCTCAGTTTTTATAAAAACTTGTAATTTTTTCATGGAATGAAAAAAGTGTTTTATGTTTTAAAATTTACTGAGTACCATTTAAATTCCAGTTTTTAAATTTTCTGTCTTGAGTTTGTTTAAGGTTCCATTTACATTCGTGAAGTATTTATTTGATTCTGAAAATCGAGAAATTTTGGAGAAATTGTTCCAAGTTTTTGGTGATTAAGGAGTAAGAGTGGCTGATTATTAAGAGTATTTAAAACGTGTTTGAGAGGCTTTAAAGTTTTATTGGAAAGATTTTAGAAAGAAAGAAAAAGGAAACAGAAAATATATCTTTGTATATTATTTTGCCCTTTTCTTTGTTTTTGATTTTTCAGGTTTGAAGTGTTGTTGATCTCGATCTGCATGCACCCGGGTGCATAAGGAGGTGGTTGTGCTACCACTAAGTCCTTGGATGTAAGGACTTAAGGTAAAATCAGTTTACCTTTGGAAATATTCAGAAAAGTGCAAGTTTAATTGATCTTGTTTGAATCTGTGCTAAGTGAGTTATAAGGTGTTGGATTTGTGTTTTCATGATAGGATATGCATGTTAGATACCTTAGAACTCAGTTTGATTAAGTTTTGTAAGGTTTTGTTTTGCAAAATTTGGATTTAAAAATCTTAAGTGGTGTTTGGCTACACGTTTTAGCAGGGTAACTTCATTGATTAGGGATATTAATAGGTGTTAGAGTTAGTGATTAGGATTGAGTTAGGTGTTAACTAGTTAGTGATTAGTTTTGGTACAGTTTTGGAAGCATTTGGTGGAGTTTAAAAGAAAAGAGCAAGTTTAAAATCTGCTAGATCATATTCTGCTTATTTTTCTGAGTTTATGGTGATTGATTCTTAAAATCTGCTTAGATTGAGTGTAATATAGGATTGCAAGTTTGTTGTATGCTATTTGGTTGTTTTGTGTGTCAAATTTGGGTGTCTTAAGTTAACTAGGGAGCAAGTTAGATCCTAGAATCTGTCACAGCATCATTAAATTGGCTAAGTGTGCATTTGTTTTGTGATTACTGGCTTGCTAGGTGTTTCTTTCCTGTTTGCTGACTTCTTGTGATCAAAGGATCACAAGAGTGCCCTTTTGCTTCCAAAATATTATCCAAACAAGCCTAGAGTCCAAGCCCTCTTGGACTTTACCAATTGTGAGAAAAAGCAAGAACACTTAAGCATACCAGCTTGTGTTATTTTGGTTCTGTCACGTTTTGTTTGATTTTGAGCATAATCTGGCATAACAAAAGGGTATTGGGGTTGAAACATAAGCTCACAAAGGTCACTGTTTGATTTGGCAAGAGTTTAAAAAAAAAAAAAAAAAAAAAATATATACAAACTGCGCCGCAAGCCACAAGCATTGCGGCGCAACTGCAAGAGCTTATTGGTCAGTTGCCATCGTCTCACTAGTTGCGGCGCAAGGCACAACCTGTTGCGGCGCGACAAAAGTAAAAAAAAAGGGGGTGCCAGGACTCGAACCCGTGACCACCCGTTCACCACACCAACACCTCAACCAACTGCGCCCTGGGGACTTTGACTAATCAGTTTGATTTCAAACTTTACTTAACCCTTTTTCTTTTGTCTTATTTAAAATTAAGCCGTAGGGTTTAAGCTTATTTCTAGCTTATTTATAAGCTGTTTTTTGTTCCTTTCATTTTTCCTAGGTTTTTAATAGTACTTTTGATTTTTAAAAATTGGTTTTACATTTTTCCATTTATTAGTTTATTTTTTAGAATTTAATTATTAGACGTTTTTTATAAAATCCATAAAAAATACCAAAAATAGTTTTTATTTTTAGGAAAAATAGTTTTTAGGTTTTTAAATATATTTTTGAGGTTTACATGTGAAAAAGTTTTCAAAAACTTTAATTTTTGATTTTATTTAATTTTAGGTTTTTTATTAAACTTTGAAAATTAATATAAAATTCATTAAGAGGTTTTAGAAACTTTAATTTACATTTTCTTTCTAGTTAGAATATTTAGGATTTTTGAGAATTTTTTAGAATTTATTTAGGAACTTTTAATTTTTTTGATTATTTTATTATTATTTTATTCATTAAAATAAAAAGTTTTATTTTAATTTCTTTTTCATTTTTCCTAGATTCTATAGCATTAATTAGGACTTTTCCCATTTGTAGAATAATTTTTAGGCTTTTCAATTAATTTTTAGATTTAATTTAAGATTTAATAGATTTTAATAGTTTTTAGGAGTTTAAAAATAGTTTAATTTGATTTTAAAATTTTTAAAAATAGTTTTTAGCTTAATTAGGATATTTTTGAGGTTTACAAATTATAAAATCTTGTTTAGGGCTTTTTAATAATTAAAAGTGATTTTTAGGGCTTTAATTAGCATTAAAAAGTCATTATTTAATTAATTAAAAGGTTTTAGCAAGTTTGGATTTTTTGTAAACTCTTAGAATATTATTTGGGATTTTTAGGAATTTTTAGGAATTTTTAGGTTAAAATTTTAATTTTCGTCGTTTTTACGGTTTTATGTTTACGCCTTTTTCGTCGTAGTTTAATTAGTTTTCGTAACCGTCTTTTCTTTCCTTTCTTATTTCTTTTTCAATCAATATAATCTCAAACAAAAAATCAATTCAACACACAACGCACTAGCCTCCTCGAGAACGAACTCACCTTGGGTCATTCACACACGGTTTTCCTAAATCGTCGTGCTTGCCCTATTTTATTGCTCTCTTTTCCTAAAGGGTTGCAAAACTCCAACATCAACGGCATTTAAAGAATCTTGTTCAATCATATTAAGCCCATTATAAAAAGTATTTATTTGATGCAATTCCGAGAAACCGTGGTGTGGACATTGTCTTAACAAACCTTTAAATCTTTCCCAAGCAACCCCAAACGATTCATGCACTTTTTGTTCAAATTTAGTGATCTCGTTCTTAAAGTGTGTTGTCTTAGATGGTGGAAAGAAGTAATCCATAAACTTAGACACTAAATCATCCCATGTTAAGATCGAACCCGGTGGTTCTTTTTCATACCAAAGCTTAGCAATACCCTCGAGCGAGTACGGAAAAAGCATGAGCTTAATCACGTCATTCGGTACATCTCTAAACTTGAGAGTCGAGGTAATTCGAAGAAAATTCTGAATGTGAGAATGCGGGCTATCGGTCTCATTGCCATGAAATTGGTCGGCACGAATGAGCGATAAAAGACCCGTCTTAATCTCAAAATGATCCGCCAAAATAGCCGGCACAACGATTGCTTCCCCATACCCTTCGGTGGGTGAACGGAGCAATTCCTCCATTTTTCGGTTATCGGCCATCTCTACAACAATAGGTGGAAGCTCGGGTTCCACTATTCGTTGTTGACGATTACTATTTCTACGAGGAATATTTTCAAGCCTATTAAAATCAATCACAAGACGAGAAGAATGTAATTGCATACACTACAAAGACGAGAATTTAGAGGATTGAAGAAAAGAAATTAGACAAGAAGAAGATTATTTTTGGTATTTTATTTGGTATTGCTCAATAAAAAATGATCGATAAAAAACAAGGAATAAGGATAACTACTATGGAAGTAAATTACCCTCGGTCGACTTTGAAACGATAGGTGAAAACCTAAACGTCTCGAGGTTCAATAAGTAAACTACAAAAATAATATTTATTACTACTTGAGTCGGCAAACCAATAATAGGTCGTCCCTCTCAATATACTCACAAGCAAGAGGGGAAATGAGGTGGCACAAAGCACTTAAAAACCTTTTTCCTTAGACGGCCTTTTATAGCGCGTCGCCTTATACCCACCTTATAGTTTGTATAAATCGAGTTCAAACTTCTTATTAGTATTTATCTATTTTGCCTTTTATTTTTGTTTTGGATTCGACTACAAGAGCTAGGTGATGAAATCCCAACTAAGGCCTTATTTGAAAAGTATGTAAATTTATTGTTCTACGTAATACAATATATTATTCACAAAAAACGAGAAAAACGATACATACTATATAATAGAAAAATAACAAAACTTTCCGAGGACGGAAAGGGTCTTCAAATCAACGATCAACAAATCTCCACGAAAACGAATAGTACACAAGATCTCCGGCAGCGGCGCCAAAATTTTTGATGTGATCGTGATAGTATAGTGATAATTAAGATACGTTATAGGGTAAATTAGAAAATTACCTTTAGGAAAAAGTAATAGACTAATATTACCAATGACGAATTCAATTAAACACGTGATGAACCAAGTTCGTTGTACACGAAGATCGAGTGAATTTGAGACGTTTCGTTTCGTTTTGGACAATTGATTTGAATTGGTTTTCGGTTTTTAAACTAGAAATAAATTCTACCAATTTTAAACTATTTAAAATTATCCTAAAGTACATGAATCGTAAACCCCGCTATATTTAAATCTAAAACAATTAAATACTTAAAAATTAAAACTATTTAAGAATTAAACTATTTAAAAATCAATCTATTAAAATAATTTTAACTCTAGTTAAAAAATCTAATTAAGACTTTTTTTTACTAAATCTATTTTTTAAAACTATTTTTTATTTAAATCTAAATTAATAAAAGAAATCTAATTAATTGAAAACTAATAAAACTTTTGAAAGTAATAAAAACATTTTTATTTTTATTCTATTATATTTTGAAACTAATTATTATTTTAAAAACTCAAATTTTACTTTAATAAAAATATTAATAAAACTATATTTAAAACCAAAACTTAATGAAACAAATCTTAAATTAAAAACTACCAGAAAGAATAATACTATATTAAACAACTATCTGATAATAAAATCAAAAAGGCATGTAGCTCAGTTGGCTAACACACTTGACTGTGAACCGCGAGGTCGCAGGTTTGAATCCTGCAAGGACCCATTTTTTTGTGGTTATTTTTTTTGATAATGAAAAGATGAAAAATGGTCACAGGAATGACCTTTGTAAAGCTTATTTTATTTAAGTTGTTAGGAAACAGCTTATGGGCTTATCAGATCAGTTGGATCTCGATAAGCTTAACTGAAAAATTAGTAAAAATCAAGCAATCAGATAACACAAATTAAGCTCAAAGATTTCAGTAAAATCAAAGTCAAATAAAAACAAATAACAGTCTTAGGCAAACATCTAAAATCCTAGATCACACAACTTAAAAAAACTGGTAGCAGACTGTTATTAAACTTACATCATAGATGTGCATACATCTTTCAAGTAACAGGCAAACAGATTCAAAAACAGCCTAGATTCAGCAAGATTTAAATCCAAATCTTATATCAGTAGACTAATTAAACTTCATACAAACTGAACAAACTAACTTATTAGACCTGAATTAATTAACAAGCATAGACTAATATCTAAATAAGGTAGCAGTTTAAACTCTCAAAACTTATCAGTAGGTAAAACCTGAATGTATAACTAGTTACACCCAACAGCAGACCATTAAGTATACCCATTTGAGCAGAAATCAAGTAGTAAACTCATACAGTCATTTTCACATCTAAGTCATAATAAACAGCTTCAAATCTACAGATCTAATATCAGAAAAGTACAACAAAAGTAAAATGACATTAACCAGCCAGCAAAAATATAAATCAGCAATTCTAGCACACATATATCAAATCAGCTCAATATAAACCTCAATCATTTTTAGCTATAAATATCATTAACCAAGTTAGCCTATAACTTCATATCTGATTAAAACTACACAAGTGACAGCAACACTTGAACAACCAGTATACCCGCATCCAAACTATACCATGTTTAATAAACTAAGCAGGCAAACAAATCATTCATTTAAAAAGATATAATTTAAATTAAACATTAAAATTAAACTGAAACTCACCTAATGTAGAAAACCTTTGGGAAGAAGGTTTGGCGTTGAGCCACCTTATACACGAATTTACACCACCATCAATCACCATACGAGCCATCATTATACATCGAACCAAGCAGATTTGTTATAATATATTTATCCAGTAGGGATAAATATTGATCCAATTCTTTACTTCTAATATTAAACTTAAGTTATTAATTAGCTTAGATTTAACATCACAAACATTATTATTGTGAACCAGTAATAAGAACTAATTTGTAAAATCAATTTAAGCAGGAAAAACGAGACACGAATTTAAATGAAACGAATGAAATTTTATTAAATTTCATAAATATTACAAGATTTGATAAAAAGAAATACAGAATTAACCCTAGAACTATTTCTACATAATAACTTTAAAGTAAAATTAATGGATAAAAATTACAAGTATTTAGGGGGGTTTTTATAGCCATCCCAAAGGCTTCTTGGAGAGAATATTCGGATCTTCGAGAGCATATTCCATCTTCAGTATTGGCCTTTAGATCTTCTCTCTCTCATGTTGGTTTTTATCCTACGGTTGATAAGACACAACTAGCACACGGATTGCCAACGTGGCATCCCTTTGTGCTAGTTGTGTTAGTTTGATGCCTCTTGATTGGTGGAGTGGGGAAAATGAGGTGTTTCATCCAGTAAATCACTGCCACGTAGCCTTATCTGCCCATCTCTTCTCTTCCTTAAAATTGGGGGATTATTTACCCATTCGTGTGTCAAACACGTGTGTAGCAAAAGCCTCTTATTAATTTTAACTTTTGGGTAATTAGGGTTTTTGGGAACAGTAAGTTTTGCAGGTTATTTTGTGAGGTGGGGAAGAAGGTGAATGAAAAGTAAACAGCATAGAGAGTATCGAGGGTTTATTTTATTTATTGTGTGAGAAAGTGTGAATGATAAAAATGTGTGAATGGTATGTGGTAAATAAGAATGTAACGTGTATATACACGTTTGACTGAAATTTCACAATTCTTTTGTTTAAACAAACCCTAAAGCCCATATTCATTCGTCCAAATTTATCCTTATGTGAAAACTTTGGGCTTGAAGCCCAATATTAGCTCCATCCGTTTAGTAAACTCCCAATTTTGGGCCATTTGGATTTTCAAAAACCAAATAGTATTATCTTGAATCTCAAATGTTCTTTTGAGCCCATTTTCCAAAATGTGGGACCCACTTGCTCAAAAACTCCATACGAAATTAATTCCGCTATAGACGAGCTCGATTTTGGCTTCCTCGATCTTTTTCTTCAAACTCGTGTCGGTTTTGCCGATTTTCGCGAACTTGATACCTACACACATTAAAACAAGAAACAACATATACACAAGGCATTTTCATCATATTTATGCATTTTTTAGTTGTTTTAAGATACTATTGATATGAGTAAAATCACTCATATCAAAGAGACAACTAAAGTAATTCCAATTTAAACATAAACGATAAAATAGTGAATCAAAAGAGTTTAGGATAGAACCGGGAAGATGGGTAAACGGAATCACGGGTCGTCAAAAGTCATCAATAGTGAATTTTTGATAGCTCGAATCCCTGCACGTGATAAGAAAGAAAACAACAAACATATACTAGGGTATCCCCCTACACTTATTATAAAAACGGATAAAAAGGATAGATCATGGGGTTGCCTCCCGAGAAGCGCTTGTTTTTGTTCATCGAGTCGTGAGCCTGACTCGACCTTGATTACAATGGTAAGAACCTTGAAGAACATCCACCGGGATCAAATACATGGTTTTCATCCATTAAATAGTACAAGCTTAAGGTGAAGAGCACAAGCCAAAGAAGAGTAGGCGAGGTTCCCTTAAGCAATTGTTAAGCATGGTGGTAGAAAGTATGATGAAGTGAAAGCATATCTCCATAGTTTCCAAAAGTCTTTCCTTTTATTTCATCAGATGGATACTGAAATGGCTCAAAAATTGTGATACCCAGATCGAACACCTTTTCCTTTAGGGGAAAATAAGTCTTAGACTCAGTAGACCTTGAAGTTTCGCCCATAAACCGCACAATATCCTCCAAAGAAGGTGGAAAGAGAGGTGTCAAGACATAGGTACTACGGATATTGGTGTCATCCGGTTTCTTCTCCTTTGAAATGGGTTTCTTTACAACCGAAAGGGGATAAAGAACATAATCAAAGTCCAATGGGGGAGAATCATGCTCATTGGGAAAGTAGGTATTAAGAAAAGTGGAAAAATCTTCCTCAAATGAGTAATCGTCCAAAGTAGGATCAAGCATTGTTGGCGGAGGATCTTCATCAAAAATAGGAGCATAATCATCAGTAGAAGACATAACACTTGAAGAATCACTCGAAAGAGTGTCAACATGATCAAAGTCATCATAAGTTGGCATGTCTTTATACTCTAAAGAAAAATCATCATAATCATCCAAATCAGAAAGAGAATCATCATCATATTCATCATAGATTGGTGGAGAATCGTAAATTGGTGGGGGATCCAAATTGGAGAGAGAATCATTAGAATCGTCCACCGGGTCTTGGAAAAACGGATTATCATATCATGTCTCAAAAAGAGGATTGTCATGTAGCACAAAAGCATCAAGCTTTGTATTTTCCAAAGGAGTGGTATCAAGCGCGTCTTGAAGCACATCAAGCATATTCGCCGATTCTTTTCCATTTGATTTACTTGTAATTTTCCGCATCTTAAAAACTTGTTGATCATTCCCGACCCTTAGAATTAATTCACCTTTGGCAACATCGACTAAAGCTTTTCCGATTATCAAGAATGGTCGTCCAAGTATTAACGGAATACGAGGGTCCCATTTCATAATCAACAACAACAAAATCGACCTGAAAAGGGAAGGTACCAACTTTAACAAAAAACATCTTCGGCAATACCAACGGGGTAAGCGAGAGTTCGATTTGCTAGCTCAAGAGTCATCTTTGTTGGTGTAAGATCGGGTATATGATAACTTCTTCCAAACACTTAATGACATCAAATTTATACTTGCCCCGAGATCAGCTAAGGCAGTAAGTTCTTCAACTTTGTTAAATATACAAGGTAGCACAAAACGACCGGGATCTCCAAGTTTTTCCAGAAGTTCATTAAGAAGGACCGCAGAACAGTTCTCATTCAATCTAGTATTAACAAACTCATCCATATTCTCCTTCTTACTGAGCAATTCCTTGAATGCTTTGACAAATTTCGTCTAACACCTCCAATTTACCTTGCAGCAGCAGAAATACAGAATTGGGTGCTAGACACAAGCATCATCACACAAGATATATTGAGCAACTCAAAATAGAGACGTTTACACAAAATATAAACATGATTATTATAAATGGTCTAAAACATAGATTTCAACCCATAAATGTACTGACACGATACCAGAGTAAAGCGTTTTGTCCCCATGGATCTCGACCAACAACCAACAAGTTTAGTACAGTACATCAACATAAAATAAATTGTTCAACGTTTATAAAGGTAGAAACAGTTTAGACCAACATTCTTCCAAAAGCCAAGCCACAACCTCCACAGCAAAGCTCCATGCTCCATCACTTCCTATTACCTGAAATACATGCATAAAACGAGTCAACAATAATGTTGAGCGAGACTATAGGTTTATCAAATCACATTTGAACACAAGAAGAAAATCAATCATAATCATTTATAGAGTTGTCGTACACACAATCTATATTCAAGGCAGTAATAATAATGATAACAAACATTGTATTTAAGCTCATGACACCGACCCCTTAACCAATAGTCACCCACGCCAAATGTCGGCATGACTAGAATAAAACCATTGCCCCTCTAGGGTATCAGTTGCTAGAATACCACAATCTTATTCACGTAAAATTATCCTTCCCAGCGGGTTACTCAACGTAATGCCCTGGTCTCAGATAGGGTGGTCAACCCAATAGTACTACCATTAGAATAAGCGGCTATTCCCGACTCACAACATCAAGTCAGAAGATAGTTAACGGCTCATGAATTTAGGGTCTTTAGCAACAAGTTACTCAATACAATGAAATCAACTTTAGGCAACATTCAGGTCTAACAATTACTCATGACTTGTGTTCATTTATTTTCAAATAGCATGTATCCCCCTCGCGGGTATTAAAATCATTAAAACAATTAGAAAGCGAGGCTATAGACTCACCTTAGTATAAGAGATCTAGCGAGATGATCGTCGATGATAATGGATGCCTTTCAAACACGAGAACCGCTACCTATCAAATAAGGAGCGTTCGTTAAATAATGACTCGAGAAATAAATCATACATAACAAAATCAAACTCAAATTTATAAAGTCATGATAAACTCGAGAGAAAACGGTATAAATAACTTCATTATTCTTTACTACACATTTACTTAACCATTTTATACTTTTTACAAAGTCCGCCGGTACATACTACATGTACTAGCTTATTTACCCCTTTTAAACACGTCAACCATTTATGAAACGACTCGATAAACTAACTTAATATATATAGAAAGTCCTATTACAATTTTATCAAATGAAATTACTTTTAAAGTACTTTACCCGACTCATTTTCAAACTACAAAATCCGGACAAATTTACGTTAGTTTTTCATACAACCAATTTAACTTATTTAAACGACTCCGTTTACAAAACCGACACTCGGGTTTTAAAGTAAACTAAACCTATAAAATAAACACCTCATTATCAGTAGGTTACATTTTTCAAAACATCCATTTAGAGTCCCCGAGATTCGATCCAAATACCGACAACAACTACTTGTAGTGCCGGTACTCGTCTCCCGGTACACGATCATTCAAAACATCATAACTTCGCGCTCGTTTTGAGCTAGAAGCTCTACCTTATATCAAATAGAAGCTAAGAAAATTATCTACAACCCTAGGCTATAAGTTAAGCCATTTTCAAAACATAAAAATTCGGATTTTGCCTTTTACTTACTGTTGTAAAATGACTACTCAAAACTTGTACAAAATCAACTTTTTGATAAAAACCAACCATAGAAATGATCATTACTATGCCCTAATATCATCATACACTAATCATAACATCAAAATCATAATCAAAATAAAAATCATAAGATCAAAATGAAGTTTCTAACAAGATTCTTAGCACAAACCACCATGGATCATCAAGATGAAGCCATGCATGATCAAATCTCCTACCTACCAACATCATAAAAAAAAGTTGCTTGCATGTAAGAAATTCTTACACCAATGTGATCCTTATGCAAAAATAAGGTTTGGTCTTGTGTTAATTTATCTCATAACATCATAATTTGGAATTTAAAATTGATCAAAGGGTGTGTTTTGGGTTGATGAAGGTCACGGCAAGAATGGAGAAGAAAGAGAGAGAGATTAAAATTTTTTTGAGTGGAATTATGATGTGTAAAAAAAAATTCTTATATATAGTGGTGTAGGGACCTAGTTGCAATTTAATGAAAGTTGTGGCTAGAAATGTAAATATTTAGCTAAAAAGCGGGAAATAACTATTAGTCAATTTTCAAAATATTTACGGGGCTCGGGTTTCATAAAGATACTTTTAAAAATTTAAAAAGTACCTCAAAAATAATAATATCGACTCTCGACTCGACTTAACACGTCATTAAAATAAAACCTCGAAAATAATAAAAATACCGACAATAAAACGTAAAATATTTGGCATCCATCGACATCACGCTTGCTAATACTCCTTATACTTAATAAATATTAAATATAGACCTTCCAAAATCGGTTTAACCTTAAACCTTCAAAAATAAATATCGTTCAAACTTATCCAAAAATTTCAAAAATAAGATTAAGTAATGACCTCGATTTTGGGTTGTCACATCCCCCCTTCTTAAAAGAAGCGACGTCCTCGGCGCTTAATCCTTCCTAAACAAATGAGGATACTTGTCCTTAAAGAAATCCTCACGTTCCCACGTAAACTCTGGCCCACGTCTAGAGTTCCATCTCACATTCACAATCAGAATTCTACTATGCTTCAACTTCTTAACTTCCCTATCCATTATCTCTACAGGTTCCTCTATAAAATGCAACTTATCATCAAGTTGAATCTCCTCCAATGGAATCACCACATCCCTTTCAGCTAAACACTTCTTCAAATTAGACACATGAAAAGTATTATGAATAGCCTTAAGCTCATCAGGCAATTCTAACTTATAAGCCACCAATCCAATCCGTTGGATAATCTTAAATGGTCCAATAAATCTCGGGCTCAACTTTCCTCTTTTTCCAAAACGTATTACTCCTTTCCATGGAGATACCTTTAACATAACCATGTCTCCTACTTCAAACTTCAACGGTTTCCTTCTGTTATCAGCATAACTCTTTTGTCTACTTCTGGCAGATAACAAACGCTTCTTGATTTGCACAATCTTTTTAGTCGTCTCAAATATCATTTCAGGCCCAGTCAATTGACTTTCTCCTACCTCACTCCAACACACTGGAGATCTACACTTACGTCCATACAAAGCTTCAAATGGAGCGGCTTTAATACTAGCATGATAACTATTGTTGTACGAAAATTCAACCAATGGCAAATGCTTATCCCAACCATTTCCAAATTCAATCACACATGCACGAAGCATATCCTATAACGTTTGAATCGTTCTTTCACTTTGTCCATCAGTTTCCGGATGATATGATGTACTCAAACATAACTCTGTTCCCATCGCTTTCTGCAAAGACTTCCAAAATTCTGAAGTAAACCTACTGTCACGATCAGAAATTATCGACAAAGGCACACCATGTCGACAAACAATCTCCTTCACATACACTGTTGTTAACCTCTCCATACTATATGTCTTCTTCATTGGCAAAAAGTGAGCAGACTTACTCAATCTATCTACAATCACCCATATCATATCACTAACATTTGCAGTCCTTGGCAAACCTATCACAAAATCCATAGTAATCTTCTTCCATTTCCACTCAGGAATCTCAGGTTGCACTAATAATCCCGACGGTTTCTTATGTTCAGCCTTCACCTTCGCACAAGTTAAACACTTATTAACATATTATGCTATATATGCCTTCATATTCAGCCACCAATAAATTTTCTTAAGATCTTGATACATCTTGTCCGATCCAGGATGTATTGAATACTTCGACTTATGAGATTCATTCATCACCAAATCTCGCACCCCTAACGAATCTTCCTCAGACGGACACAACGGTAACCAAATCCTATTCTTAAAATACCTTAATCCATTCGACTTTACTTCAAACAAAGGTTTCAACATTCTACCCAAATTTTCTGCCTCAACGTTTTCTTCCTTCAATCCATTAGTTTGGGCTTTCAATATCTCTTCCGTCAAATCAACACTCTCCAACATCGTCAAAGCTCTAACTCTTATAGACTTATCTCTTTCCTTTCTACTAAGTGCATCAGCTACCACATTCGCTTTACCAGGATGGTAACGAATCTCGCAGTCATAATCACTCAGCAACTCAACCCATCTGCTTTGCCTCATATTCAATTCCTTTTGATCCAAAATATACTGCAAACTCTTATGATCAGTGAAAACCACACACTTGGTTCCATACAAGTAGTGTCTCCACAGCTTCAAAGCAAAAATAACAGCCCCAAGTTCTAAATCATGCGTAGTGTAATTCTCTTCATGCTTCCTTAATTGTCTCGACGCATACGCTATTACTTTCTCCCTTTGCATCAATATAGCTCCAAATACTTTATGAGACGTGTCACAGTACACTACAAAATCCTCAGATCCTTCTGGCAAAGACAATATCTGCGCAGAACACAACTTATCCTTCAACATACTAAATTCAGATTCCTCTTCCAATCCCCATTCAAACACTCTATTCTTCTCCGTAAGCTTAGTCAACGGCTTAGCAACTAACGAAAACTTCTCAATAAACCTTCTATAATACCCAGTCAAACCAAGAAATTGGCGAACTTCAGTCGGCTTCTTCGGCACTGACCAATCCTTAATTGCCTCAATCTTAGAAGGATCCACACGAACACCTTCGCTATCAATCACGTGCCCTAAAAATTGCACTGATTTCAACCAAAATTCACACTTAGAGAATTTTGCATACAGCTTCTCCTTCTTCAACAATTCCAAAATTGTTCTCAAATGCTTCTCATGTTCCTCTTCACTCTTGGAATAAACGAGAATATCATCAATGAATACGATAACAAACTCATCCAAATACGGCTTACATACACGATTCATCAAATCCATAAATACAGCAGGCGCATTTGTTAATCCAAAAGGCATCACTTGAAATTCGAAATGTCCATATCGAGTACGGAAAGCTGTTATAGGAATATCTTCTTCCCTAACTCTCAGTTGATGATACCCAGATCTCAAATCGATCTTCGAGTATACACTTGACCCTTGCAACTGTTCGAACAAATCATCAATCCTCGGCAGTGGATACCGATTCTTGACAGTCAATTTGTTAAGCTCTTTGTAATCAATACACATTCTAAAAGAACCATCTTTCTTCCTAACAAACAAAACAGGCGCACCCCACGGCGACGAACTTGGTCTAATAAATCCCTTCTCCATCAATTCCTTCAATTGATAGGATAATTCCTTCATCTCAGATGGAGCTAAACGATATGGTGCACGAGCAACTGGAGCAGCATCCGGCACTATATCGATACGAAACTCAACTTCATGATGCGGCGGTAATCCTGGCAATTCCTCAGGGAAAACCTCAGGATACTCTCTAATCACAGGCACATCCTCCAATTTCCTTTCATTCACGCCATCATTACTTATCTGTGCAAGAAACACATCACAACTTGCTTCTATATACCTCATCATCTTTAAACAAGAAACAACTCTCAAACGAGACGTATATTCATCACCTTTCACCGGCAATACCCTATTCCTTAGCGGTATCTGAACTAATCTTTCTCCACAAACAATTACTGCACCATTACCAACTAACCAATCCATTCCAATGATCACGTCAAAAGATCCTAATTCTATAGGCATCAAATCAATACTAAACACATAATTACCTAACTTCAAGGAACAACCTTTCAGTATAGAACTAGTGCTTACAATCTTACCATCAGCTAACTCCACATTATAACTAGTCGTCAATCTTACTGGTTATCTATCCAATAGTTGACTGAATCTAACATCTACAAAACTTCTATCGGATCCAGAATCAAACAACTCCAGAATCAAACAACACACTAGCATAACAAGCATCAAGTAAGAACGTACCAGTCACCACGTTCGGCCCTTGAGGTTTGTCAGCATCTCCCACGACATAGGCTGGAGCAACATTCCCAGCAGCAACAGCAACAACATTGCCTCCCTGTCGTATGCCAAACCTCGGACAATTCCCCTGCTTATATCCACGGCCTCCACATCCAGAACAGTAAACTACCTTAACCGCATTAGCCCCAGTGGCTACACCCTTGTTTCTTCAATCTGCAATCTTATGTCCGGCCTTCCCACACTTGTTGCAAGCAGGTGGACAATTTCCAATATGATACAGATTACACCGACCACACTTCGGATTCACCTTGTTACCTTGATTTCCTGTGGTAGCACGAACACCATCATTCCTTCTCAAATTGTATTGCTGATTCCTATTCGGTCCTTGGTTATTGTTATTATGATAACCACCTCGATTATGCCCTTGGCTTGAGTGTGCACCTTCCTACTTTCTCTTATTCCCCTCAGCAATACTATCCTTTCGATCATGCAGCTTTACATCCATTAAAGCATGAGCCATTTGAACAGCTTCATCAAATGACTTGGGTTTCGACGAAGTAGTTTCTCCCTTGATATTACTAGATAAACCCCGAATGTACTTCTTCATCTTCTTACGGTCATCAGCAAACGCATCAGGACACAACAAACACAACTCAGAAAACCTCCTTGTATAAGCTACAATATCATTATTCCTCAACACCAAATGCCTCAATTCATCTTCCAACTGACCTAACTCTTCCTTAGGACAAAACTTAGCAGTTAACAGTCCCTTAGTCACAGTCCATGTTCTAGCATTAGCTTCAACCAATCCTACAGTAGCTACTTGACTATTCCACCAACTCAACGCATCATCCTGAAAAGTAGCTGCAGCAAATTTCACCTTACTGGCTTCTGAACATCCACTGATCTCAAAAGTACTTTCAATCTTCTCAATCCACCTCCTTAATTCCAATGCACCACCAGTACTACGAAATTGGGTAGGTCCACTTTCATGAAACTAGCATAAGAACATTCCTTTTGAACTTGTTGAACAGCAGCATTACCTCCAACTTGTCCCGCAGCATTTCCTTCAGCTTGTTCATCAGCATTACCTCCAGCTTGACTTCCAGCATTCCCTCCAGCCTGACCAGCAGCATTCCTATTCTCAGCCTCTTGGTTCCTCGCAGCACGTTCAGCTTCCAAAGCTCTAGCAATAGCTTGCTCAATCATGGTATTAACAGTAACAGTCGTCAATTTAGGCGGCATGTTTACGGAAAACTAACCAAACATTAATTTAGTAAAGTCAGAAAAATGCCTCCCAACTCCTTCCTGTCACCATAACAGAAAAAGAACAAGTAAGTATTCATATCAAGATAAGAAGAAGGATTTATCTATCAAGATGTAACATGGATACTACATGCACCAACAATACAATTCACAATGAATCATTAACCAATCACACAAGAACTAATAAGACAAATCATAAGTCATGAAGGTAATTTTTGATTGATTTGGAAAATCTCCCCAAAATTGTGACAAGTAATGTCACTACAATCCTTCATCACACACTTAAAGGTCATTAAGTTTCATCACAAGTTAGAGTACGAGTCTACATAAGTTCTATTACAACAAGACCAAATAAAAACAACAACAGAAAGGACTAAACATCACATCCTCGCAGCTTCTTGTACATCGGCTCATCGGCACTGCTGCTATCATCATCCTCTGATTCTTCTTCCACTTTTTCCTTCCCTTTACGACTTCCTCCTTCACTCGGCTTCACCGAAGCTTGAGCTTCAACCTGATTCGGCACATCACGAATCACAACACCATGACTAGGAAAAGATCTCACCGGCAAATCCCACGCACTCAACCTAGCATTCCTTTCTTGCTCCCTATGCAAAATTTCAACTTGCCCACTCAAATTCAACACCATAGATCTCAAACTAACAACCTCATCCATTTCCCTTGCCCTAACAAACTCTGACCTTCTCACACTACCAACAAACCTTTCAAACTTCTTCTCATTTAGCTCAAACCCTCTAATCACATGAGTCTCAACCAAATACCTCTCAAACAAAGACCTATCAAACTTCTTAAGAAACAAGAAAATATCATCATAAGACCTAGGACCTGGACAATAAACCTTAGGAATACCATCATGAATAGATCGAGCACTAGCAGCCCTACTCGACTCAACAGGAACATCACCCCTAGCAAATGCAATCCCAAGCAAACTACTGATATAAGCATCACATGTAGGAGTCGAAGAACGAACAACCGGTCGTTGACAATCTGGAACAGTCTGTGGCACAACATTGACTCTTGAAACATGACTACCTTGTAACAACTTAGGCTCTGTCTGACCAACTGTAGTAAGTGGAATCCCATCATCTAAAAACTCAAAAGGCTCCTCATCGTCACTAGCACCAAAGTTATCTACTTCCTCACCATCCACTACATTAGTCAAATCAATCCATCCATCCTCACGAGGTAAACCAGTCATTTTCTACAATTATAAGGGTTAAGGATACTTAAGGTCATCGTTAATAAAATAATAATTAGTATGCAGTGCTCATGCAAATGTCATACGTTATCCATGCTATGCAACACAATGCAAATGATGTTTATGCAATGCTCGCAAAAAAAATATTATACTGATAAGCACTCAGCGTACTTTCAATAATTCCAATACAATATTGTAGTATTTACTTAATAAATACTCGGGAAATCATTTCAGTTATGAGGGATACATCTACAATGCAAAACAAAACTAAAAGTGATCATACCGAAACGTTGCAGAGGAGTTGTGTTCTTTTGAAGAATAAATACTTTCGACACCAAAGTTATAGTTTAGGACAATCTTTAAAATCGACCCAGTTCTCTATAACTTGCAGCTCTAATTACCAATCTCTAACACCCCCAATTTACCTTGCGCAGCGGAAATACATAATTGGGTGCTAGACACAAGCATCATCACACAAGATATACTGAACGACTCAAAATAGAGACGTTTACACAAAATATAAACATGATTATTATAAATGGTCTAAAACATATATTTCAACCCATAAATGTACTGACACGATACCAGAGGAAAGCGTTTTGTCCCCATGGATCTCGACCAACAACCAACAAGTTTAGTACAGTACATCAACATAAAATAAATTGTTCAACGTTTAAAAAGGTAGAAACAGTTTAGACCAACATTCTTCCAAAAGCCAAGCCACAACCTCCACAGCAAAGCTTCATGCTCCATGATAGGTGTGAAAACACCCATCCTTTTACCACTTATTTCTTACTAAAACAAGACCAAAACGCGTTTTTAATATCATTTGTTTGGAATTATGCGTGGTTTTTGTGTTTATTGTGTTTTCAGAGCCAACCGGATGAATATTGAAGAAAACATGGGATTGCACGGGTTTTATCGAGGAAAAAGACTCAAGACGAAGTCTATTGTCCAAGAGATGCAAAAGATTGGAAGTCAATGGGCCTATTTGAAGATTTATCGAAGAAAAGGACCAAAGATGGAAGATTTACATATGTCGAAGAAACTCAAGTCTATTAAACGAAGAAATTAAAAGACGAGTTGAATTTAATCGTCGACAAATCCTGAATCAGAATCGAAAACTTCGACTTTTCTGAAAAGACGAGAAGACAAGAAGAAAGGGAGAAAGCCCACTCACCAACCAACCACTTAGCCTATAAAAGGAAATCACCCTCACACTTTTGGGACTAGTTTTTCATTTTCCCAGTTTCTTCTTTTCTTTCGTAGGAAGCCAACACCACTAAGGTGTTGGTGATTTTCATTTTGTTGAATCCTTAATCTTGTAAGCTTTTAATCTTTTTCCTTTGATTGTTTACACCTTAATCATCAATATAATCTTTCCATTTCATCTTGTTCATCTTGTTCTTTGATTTAAAGTTTTAAAGTTCTTGTTTGGTTGATTTTGATCTTTAAAAGTTAGTGGGTTTCGCGTTTTTACGATTGGAATTTGTTGTTTATGGTTAGTAAATGATTAGTGATTAGTTTGGTTTAAATCATTTGGTTAGATTTGGCTTATTTTGATCAAAAATCGTGTTCCCCTGTTTTCTCGTTGTTTACTGTTCTTCATCCCCAGTTATTCCGAATAGCACAATTATTCCGAGTAGCAGTTTATTCCGAGTAGTCTTATTATTCCGGATAGCTTCTTTATTCCGAATAGATTATTTATTCCGCATGGCAGGTATATTCCGGATAGCCAAAGATTCCGAGTAGCCCATTATTCCGCATAGCACATTTCTTCCGAATAACCTTTTATTCCGAATAGCAAAATTTATTCCGAGTAGCCATATTATTCCGGATAGCCCATTATTCCGAGTAGCATTATTATTCCGGATAGCCCATTATTCCGAGTAGCATTTTTATTCCGCATAGCCCATTATTCCGAGTAGCCATTTTATTCCGAGTAGTCAATTATTCTGGCTAGCATTGTTATTCCGGATAACCAATTATTCCGAGTAGCAGTTTATTCCGGATAGCATTTATTCAGCATGATCATTATTCCGAATAGAGCATTTTTAAGGTTATTTTCAAGTTATTGTTTTATTTAAATTTTAATTCAAGTTTTATTTTTTATTGATTAACTGCTTCTAGTTTACCTTTTAGTTACTTCACGCATTCACCTTTTTAGTAGAATAGAAAACCAAACCCCCTATTTGTCACCAAGAACAATCATTCCACTTTGAGTTGTGATCAATTCGAGAAGATTCCGAGAGATTAATTCTGAACCCAATGAAAACCATTGTATCAAATGGCGCCGCTGCCGGCTCTTCTCCTTAAGATTACCAGTTTTTTGTGAGAACTTGGATTTTGGGATCCGTTCACCGTGAACATTACTTTTTCATAAAAACTTTAAAAACCCTAAAAAAATATAAAATTTTCAAAAATACAAAAAAATTAAAAAACCATAAAAACCAAAAATATTTCTTATTTGCTTTGTTAGTTCTTTTGCAGGTGCATGCGTACACAATCAACGTCTTATCAAGAGCCCGAGCCTCTCGAAGACTTAGACATGGCCGGTGTACACAACAACAACAATAACCCACCTCAAAACAATAACAACAATAACAATCCACCTCTCAACAACAATAATAACAACAACAACAACAACAACAACAACAATGAGCCTCTACCGGACAATCGCCCGATGATTGAACTTCTGCAAGCACATGTAGACGACAACAATGATCCAATTGTCATACCCGCGATTGCAGCCAACAACTTTGAGCTCAAATCTGGTTTTATCAAGATGGTCTCTGCTCAACCATTCTTGCGGCGTACCATTGATGATCCACATGACCACATCAAGAGATTCCTGCAACTCACGAATACGGTCAAATTCAATGGTGTTCCACAAGAGGTAATCCGTTTACAACTTTTTCCTTTCTCCCTAGAGGGACAAGCCCGGCATTGGCTTACAAAGGAACCGCCACAAAGTATTCTGACGTGGACGGATTTGGAGACCAAGTTTATAAACTACTTTTTCCCACCCTCTCGTACTACCGCTTTGCGGAATGAAATTATCAATTTTGAACAAAAGTACGATGAATCTTTTAGTGAATCTTGGGACCGTTTTAAAGATCTTTTAAGAAAGTGCCCACAACATGGTTTTACCAAAGTGCACCAAATTAATACTTTTAATAATGGTTTAAGCATGAATGACCAAGATTCACTAAATAGTGCCTCGGGGGGTAATATTTTGTTTAAGACTTCTAATGCCGCTTGGGATATTATTGAAAATAAGTCTCGTGTGCAAACCAAGAGTGTTCGGACCAATGCCGCTAGTGCTAGTACTAGTGACAACGACAAGCGACTTGACAAAATTACTACGCTTCTTGAATCGCTTGCCGCCCAAACCGCTAGCAACACCAACAGCATCAATGCTAAAAATGCTCAAGTCAATGCTGTCAGCCAACCATGTGAAATATGCGGTGGTCCTCACTCTTACACCACTTGTACCACCACCCAATACTACCCTTCTGAGAATGTGAATGCAGCATACGGTACCTATCCTCCGGCCGCTTATCAAGCTCGTCCTCAAGGTGACCGCAACTTGCTTAGCTACCGCTCGAACAACTTTCTCTCACTACCCGGTTTTCCTCCTAACAACCCAAACCAACAACAAAACCTCAATCTCCCTACTAAAAAACAACAACAACCTCGTGCACCATACCAACCACCTCAAAGACAACCATATGCACCTCAAAGAAACAACCAAGTTTACCAACAACCTGCTTATCCACCACCCGCCTACCGTGCTCATCCTCCCAACCAACCCACCGCATTACACCAAGATGTGGAAACCTACATGAGGACCAATGATGTGATCGTGGAAAATCTCCAGCGGGAAGTGCTCAACCTGAAAGCAAACATGGTAAAACAAGGGAACGATCTGAGAGCTGATATGAGAAACACGTTGGCAAGTCAAACGAATGACTTAAGGAATATGATGGCTGGTTTCTTCCAAGGTAATCAATCCTCTTCTTCGGGTACTCTTCCGAGTAACACCGTTGCGGATCCAAGAGGGGAGATGAAAGCAATCACCACTCGCAGTGGCAAAGGTACCAAGGAACCCGAGCTTTTTATACCTCCACCGGTGATTGTGACTAAGGAAAACGAGTCACCTGCTCCTATTCCTCATCCTTCTATTTCCCCAATTCCTCCACCTCTTACTTCTACCCCTCCTCCACCCAAGGATGTGAGTGCTCCTTCGATCCCAAAGCCCTCCTCTTCTTCCGACATACCTTATCCCTCAAGGTTGAGGAAAGAGAAGCTCAAAAGCAAGGATGATATTCAAGTTTTGAACTTTCTCAAAATGTTTAAACAACTGAATTTCAACATCTCCTTCGCTGATGCTCTCGCTCACATGCCTAAATACGCGAAAATGTTCAAAGATCTTCTTAGCGACAAGGAAAAGCTTCTTGATATTGCTAATACCCAACTTAATGAGAATTGCTCTGTAGTGCTCTTAAGGAAATTGCCAACTAAGCTTGGTGATCCGGGTCGCTTCTTAATCCCTTGCAACTTCCCGGGAGTAGAGAATTACATGGCCCTAGCCGATCTAGGTGCCAGTATTAACTTAATGCCTTTAAGTGTTTGGAAGCAATTATCTCTCCCTGATCTAGTCCCCACCAAAATGACTTTGGAATAGCTAACCGTACGGTTGCTTATCCAGTGGGGATAGCCAAAGACGTCTTTGTAGGAGTCGACAAATTCACTTTTCCTGCCGATTTCGTTGTCGTTGACTACGACATGAGCCCTCGTGTGCCATTGATCGTTTGTCGTCCATTCTTGAGGACCGGTCGCACTCTTATCGATGTTGAAGCAGGTGAGCTTATCATGAGAGTGGGTGACGATAAAATCGTCTTCAACATGGGAAAGCTTTCTAAACAGCCTTATTCATATGAGAGTGTTAATTGTATTGACGTTCTTGATGAGGCTTGTGAAGAACACTTCAAAGATGCTTGTAAAAATATTCCTACCTCTCTTCCCAATGTTGAGACCGTTTCCTCTATTGATTCATCATTATCTCTATTTGGAGAAAGTGATCCCTTTAGAAAGATTTGGAAGCCACCATGGGAGATGTGAACTTAGAACATGACGATTCTCCCACCGATTGGGATGAAGATCTTCGCCTCATTGAGAACCTTCTTAAAGAAGACAATATTTCTCCACCATCTCCCAAGGATATTGCTATTGATGCACCGACTTTGAATACGCCTCCCATCGAAAATCCCCTAGATTTAGAACTTAAGGAGTTGCCGCCCCATCTCGAGTATGTGTTCCTTGAAGATAAGATGAAGTCGCCCGTCATCATTGCTAAGGACTTGAAAGAAGAAGAGAAATCTCGCCTCATCGCCGTGCTTAAAGATCATAAGAAGGCAATTGCTTAGAAAATTTCCGATATCCGCGGAATTGATCCGAACTTTTGTACTCACAAAATTTTCATGGAAGACGACTTTAAACCCGCAATCCAGAGCCAAAGAAGGGTTAATCCACGCATTCATGACGTCATCAAACAAGAGGTTATCAAACTTCTTGATGCCGGCTTGATTTACCCTATTTAGGATTCGCCATGGGTAAGTCTCGTCCATTGTGTGCCCAAGAAGGGCGGAATAACCGTTGTTCCTAATGAACACAACGAGTTGATTCCCACTCGTCTCATTACTGGGTGGAGAGTTTGTATTGACTATCGCAAGCTCAATGATGCCACGAGAAAAGATCACTTTCCTCTTCATTTCATGGATCAAATGCTCGAGCGTCTAGCTGGTAATGACTATTACTGCTTTTTAGACGGTTTCTCCAGGTATTTTCAAATTCCCATCGATCCCAAGGACCAAGAAAAGACCACATTCACTTGTCCATACGGAACATTTGCTTACAAACGCATGCCTTTTGGTTTATGCAATGCTCCTAGGACGTTCCAAAGATGCATGATGGCTATCTTCCATGACATGGTTGAAGAAACTATGGAAGTATTTATGGATGATTTCTCGGTTTATGGCGATTCTTTCTCTGCTTGCCTTGCCAATTTAGAACGTATGCTTCAGCGGTGTGAAGACACTCGCCTTGTTCTTAATTGGGAAAAATGACATTTCATGGTAAAAGAGGGCATCGTGCTAGGACACAAGATCTCCAAAGCCGGTCTTGAAGTAGACCGTGCTAAAGTCGATGTTATTTCTAAGTTGCATCCACCTTCAACCGTGAAGGGTGTGAGAAGTTTCCTCGGTCATGCGGGCTTCTACCGTCGCTTTATCAAAGATTTTTCTAAAATCGCTCGCCCGATGACCCACCTCTTAGAAAAAGATACTCCTTTTATCTTTTCCACATAGTGTCTTGAAGCCTTCAACTTGCTTAAGGATAAGCTAACTAAGGCACCCGTCTTGGTTACCCCTAATTGGGAGCTGCCTTTCAAGTTGATGTGTGATGCTAGTGACTTTGCTATTGCAGCGGTTTTGGGCGAAAGAGTGAACAAACACTTTCAACCGATCCATTACGCTAGCAATACAATGACGGGGGCTCAATTGCATTACACGACAACCGAAAAAGAGGTTTTAGCTGTTGTCTATGCCTTTGAAAAGTTCCGCCCCTATCTTGTCCTTTCCACCACAATCGTTTACACCGATCATTCCGTGTTGAAGTACTTGTTAACTAAACAAGATTCCAAACCAAGACTTCTTCACTGGGTTTTGCTACTTCAAGAATTTAAAATCGAAATTCGTGATAAGAAGGGTGCTGAAAACCTAGCCGCGGATCATCTCAGTAGACTTGAGGATCCTTACCAAGGGGAACATCCGACCAAAGAGATCAATGACTCTTTTCCCCTGGAGACCTTAATGTCTATCAAATCGACTTCTGATGAAACCCCGTGGTTTGCGGACATTGCAAACTACTTGGCGGGTGGAATGCTCGTTGACGGGTTAACATCCCAGCACAAGAAGAAGTTCTTCAAAGGCATTAAGACTTACTTTTGGGATGACCCGTATCTATTCAAACAATGTGCTGATTTGATTATTCGCCGAGGTGTTGATGGACCGGCAGCTTTAGAAATCCTTGACGCTTGCCACATAGGACCCACCGGTGGTCACTTTGGTCCCAACTACACCGCCAAAAAAGTGTTTGACTCGGGATTTTATTGGCCCACCATCTATCGTGACGCTCACGAGATGGTTAAACGTTGTGATGCTTGCCAAAAACAAGGCAAGATCACACATAAAGACGAGATGCCTCAGAATTTCATTCAAGAATTTGAAATCTTTGATGTTTGGGGTATCGACTTTATGGGGCCATTCCCTTCCTCTAAAGGAAACAAATACATCCTTGTAGCCATTGAATACGTTTCAAAATAGGTTGAAGCCAAAGCTTTACCCACTAATGACGCAAGGGTGGTTTATAACTTTTTGAAATCGCTATTTGCTAGATTCGGTGTGCCTCGTGCCATTATTAGTGATCGCGGGACTCATTTTTGCAATGATCAATTTGCAAGAGTCATGGCTAAGTATAGTGTAAATCATCGTCTTTCCACCGCATACCACCCACAAACTAACGGCCAGGCTGAAATCTCTAACCGAGGATTAAAGCGAATTCTTGAAAGAACCGTGGGAGAGCATCGTGCCTCATGGGCCGATAAACTTGATGCTTTGTGGGCTTTTCGTACCGCATACAAGACTCCGATTGGTTGTACACCATATCGTCTCGTGTACGGGAAATCATGCCACCTCCCCATTGAGTTAGAGCACAAGGCTTACTAGGCCTTGAAGTGGGCTAATTTGATATCAACAAATCCGGTGACCTACGCAAGATCCAACTCAATGAGCTGAATGAACTCCGGAATGAGGCTTATGAAAATTCTTTGATCTATAAGGAAAAGACTAAGCTCATTCACGACTCTAAGATTAAAAACCGAGAGTTCCAAGTTGGAGACAGAGTTTTACTCTTTAACTCTCGGTTGAAAATCTTTTCGGGCAAGCTGAAATCTCGTTGGTCCGGCCCATTCACCATTGCCCAAATTTTTCCATATGGTACTCTCGAGCTCGCTCAACCTAATGGACATAGTTTAAAGGTGAATGGCCAACGAGTGAAGTTGTACTTTGGTGAGGACATCTCTCAAGAGATGATTCCATCCCTCACCACGTTTCCCATTAACTAATTTTGGGTCGAGTCAGGATCGTGACTCGGTTATCAAAAACAAGCGCTCCTCGGGAGGCAGCCCGAGTATCTATCCTTTTCCGTTTTAACCTCCTAAGTGTAGGGGGACCTCTTTAGGTTCTTTGTGTTTGTGTGGTGATGTGATTACAGGGATTAGTTCACTTTTGGAACCTTTGAAGAACCGTGCTCTCGTGTTATCCGCAATCCGGTTCTATCTCTCAACTATCGTGATTCAATTTTCTTCATACTCACATTTGAAATTGATCACTTTAGTCGTCTCTTCCTTAACTTGATTTAACCAACGTGCACAATGTCATAAGTGTAGGGGAGACTTTTCCCACACGCTTAAACATTGAGGACAATGTTTATATTAAGTGTAGGGGGACTTCTATCGAAGTTTTAAGTGGACTTTTCCATGAAAATGCCTTCATTTAACCGGAAAATCATCTTTTTCAACATTTTTCAAATTTTTAATTAACTTTGGCCATTTAGTCATAATTTTTAAATTTTTATCGTTTCTTTCATACGTATATATCCCGCAATAAAGTCAATAATATTAATAAAGTGGTGTAGCTAGTTTTGAAATCTTTGACATATTAGGCCCGTTGCGATTATTTTGACTCAACCCGAATAGACTTATCCAAGTTTATTCTAGCTAGTATCCTTAACCATGTATAACTTAATTGGTTTATTAGGCTAAGTATCCACGAGTCTCATTACTTGAGATTTTAAATTGTGGAGAACGAGAAATGATAGAGTCAATTATAACTCGGTATTCTTGCGTAAGCTCACTTGGTGTAATTATCTGCCTATTCTCCCATCACTTGCTAATAATTTATCTACAATAAGTAAGGTCGTACGATTTGAAAAGTTACTTAGCTTCTAGCCCAAGATCGTTTAAAAGTTTCTCGGTAATAATAAGAGTTCATAGCCAAGGCATAACCTATGAAGCGGGGCGCGAAGATTGGCGAGTCCGAAAAGGCCCTAACAAGGCATGAGGATTCAATCTTTTTGCTAAAGATCCAAGGTGATGTGAAAAGAATCATTCCCAAAATCAATATGAAGGATCAAGACTCACGACGAAAAGCAATCAACTCCCATAAAGATCATGGAGAAGTCTATCCGAAAAGACCCTAACAAGGTATGAGGATAAATAGATCCAAGTCCGAAAAGGAGGCGGATCGTTGTATCTCAAAATCCCAATTAGAGATTGAAGAAATAATCATGAAGTCGTGGTCAACAAAGTTGGAGTACCCCTCAAAAGTCTCCAAGTGAAGAAACTCTATTAATGATGAGAAGACCATTATCTCAAGCACGTCTCTCAAGATATGAAGTATGAAGTACATGCCAAATATCGGCCCGATAAAGGTCTCAAATCGTGAACCGAGTTATGCCAAGATAAGAACTTTTTGATATCCCGAGAAGCAGTTTTAAGAGATTTTATCCTTTAGCTAACTATTGATCAAATCGTCCTATTTTGCTTTCAGCCTAAATAAACTATCGAAATAAGTCCAAAAATGCATCTTCATGATCATTCTAAGACAAAAATAAAATATAAGAGATACACCTAGGAATAAGGGAGTTCAAACATATAATTAAGCCATGTTTGTAAGTGTTTGATTTGCAAACTTATAATAACAATGATCTCGTTTTTAAGCTTAATTTGGGGAACGTGAAACTTGAGGGTGATAAATCTTCGCAGCACCAAAGCCCTCTTGTAAGTCCTTGATCTCTTTGCAAGTTATTTCCATGTAGCTATTTTCAAGTGAAAATGGTTTTCTATCCTTTTGTTTACTTTTAAGATTTTAGTTTCTATTAGTACTTTAATTCTTGTTTAGTATGTTAATAAGGCCAAGGTTGATTGATTATGAGAAAAGTGTTAACTTGCTTTATCACTAAGCATTGCATTAGGGCATGGCAATGGTTAAGTGTAGGGGATTTGATAGGTGTGAAAACACCCATCCTTTTACCACTTATTTCTTATTAAAACAAGACCAAAACACGTGTTTAATATCATTTGTTTGGAATTATGCGTGGTTTTTGTGTTTATTGTGTTTTCAGAGCCAACCGGATGAATATTGAAGAAAACATGGGATTACACGGGTTTTATCGAGGAAAAAGACTCAAGACGAAGTCTATTGTCCAAGAGATGCAAAAGATTGGAAGTCAATGGGCCTATTTGAAGATTTATCGAAGAAAAGGACCACAAATGGAAGATTTACATATGTCGAAGAAACTCAAGTCTATTAAACGAAGAAATTAAAAGACGAGTTGAATTTAATCGTCGACAAATCCCGAATCAGAATCGAAAACGTCGACTTTTCTGAAAAGACGAGAAGACAAGAAGAAAGGGAGAAAGCCCACTCACCAACCAACCACTTAGCCTATAAAAGGAAATCACCCTCACACTTTTGGGACTAGTTTTTCATTTTCCCAGTTTCTTCTTTTCTTTCGTAGGAAGCCAACACTACTAAAGTGTTGGTGATTTTTCATTTTGTTGAATCCTTAATCTTGTAAGCTTTTAATCTTTTTCCTTTGATTGTTTACACCTTAATCATCAATATAATCTTTCCATTTCATCTTGTTCTTTGATTTAAAGTTTTAAAGTTCTTGTTTGGTTGATTTTGATCTTCAAAAGTTAGTGGGTTTCGCGTTTTTATGATTGGGATTTGTTGTTTATGGTTATTAAATGATTAGTTATTAGTTTGGTTTAAATCTTTTGGTTAGATTTGGCTTATTTTGATAAAAAATCGTGTTCCCCTGTTTTATCGCTGTTTACTGTTCTTCATCCCCAGTTATTCCGAATAGCACAATTATTCCGAGTAGCAGTTTATTCCGAGTAGTCTTATTATTCCGGATAGCTTCTTTATTCCGAATAGATTATTTATTCCGCATGGCAAGTATATTCCGGATAGCCAAAGATTCCGAGTAGCCCATTATTCTGCATAGCACATTTCTTCCGAATAACCTTTTATTCCGAATAGCATTTTTATTCCGAGTAGCCATATTATTCCGGATAGCCCATTATTCCGAGTAGCATTATTATTCCGGATAGCCCATTATTCCGAGTAGCATTTTTATTCCGCATAGCCCATTATTCCGAGTAGCCATTTTAGTCCGAGTAGTCAATTATTCCGGGTAGCATTGTTATTCCGGATAGCCCATTATTCCGAGTAGCAGTTTATTCCGGATAGCATTTATTCAGCATGATCATTATTCCGGATAGAGCATTTTTAAGGTTATTTTCAAGTTACTGTTTTATTTAAATTTTAATTCAAGTTTTATTATGTATTGATTAACTGCTTCTAGTTTACCTTTTAGTTACTTCACGCATTCACCTTTTTAGTAGAATAGAAAACCAAACCCCCTATTTGTCACCAAGAACAATCATTCCACTTTGAGCTGTGATCAATTCGAGAAGATTTCGAGAGATTAATTCTGAACCCAATGAAAACCATTGTATCACTCCATCACTTCCTATTACCTGAAATACATGCATAAAATGAGTCAACAATAATGTTGATCGAGACTATAGGTTTATCAAATCACATTTGAACACAAGAAGAAAATCAATCATAATCATTTATAGAGTTGTCGCACACACAATCTATATTCAAGGCAGTAATAATAATGATAAACAAACATTGTATTTAAGCTCATGACACCGACCCCTTAACCAATAGTCACCCACGCCAAATGCCGGCATGACTAGAATAAAACCACTGCCTCTCTAGGGTATCAGTTGCTAGAATACCACAATCTTATTCACGTAAAATTATCCTTCCCAGCGGGTTACTCAACGTAATGCCCTGGTCTCAGATAGGGTGGTCAACCCAATAGTACTACCATTAGAATAAGAGGCTATTCCCGACTCACAACATCAAGTCAGAAGATAGTTAACGGCTCATGAATTTAGGGTCTTTAGCAACAAGTTACTCAATACAATGAATTCAACTTTAGGCAACATCCGGGTCTATCAATTACTCATGAATTGTGTTCATTTATTTTCAAATAGCATGTATCCCCCTCGCGGGTATTAAAATCATTAAAACAATTAGAAAGCTAGGCTATAGACTCACCTTAGTATAAGAGATCTAGCGAGATGATCGTCGATGATAATGGATGCCTTTCAAACACGAGAACCGCTACCTATCAAATAAGGCGCGTTCGTTAAATAATGACTCGAGAAATAAATCATACATAACAACATCAAACTCAAATTCATAAAGTCACGATAAACTAGAGAGAAAACAGTATAAATAACTTCATTATTCTTTACTACACATTTACTTAACCATTTTATACTTTTTACAAAGTCCGCCGGTACATACTACACGTACTAGCTTATTTACCCCTTTTAAACACGTCAACCGTTTATGAAACGACTCGATAAACTAACTTACTATATATAGAAAGTCCTCTTACAAGTTTATCAAATGAAATTACTTTTAAAGTACTTTACCCGACTCATTTTCAAACTACAAAATCCGGACAGATTTACATTAGTTTTTCATACAACCGTTTTAACTTATTTAAACGACACCGTTTACAAAACCGACACTCGGGTTTTAAAGTAAACTCAACCTATAAAATAAACACCTCATTATCAGTAGGTTACATTTTTCAAAACATCCATTTAGAATCCCCGAGATTAGATCCAAATACCGACAACAACTACTTGTAGTGCCGGTACTCGTCTCCCGGTACACGATCATTCAAAACATCATAACTTCGCGCTCGTTTTGAGCTAGAAGCTCTACCTTATATCAAATTGAAGCTAAGAAAATTATCTAAAACCCTAGGCTATAAGTTAAGACATTTTCAAAACATACAAATTCGGATTTTGCCTTTTACTTACTATTGTAAAATGACTACTCAAAACATGTACAAAATCAACTTTTTGATAAAAACCAACCATGGAAATGATCATTACTATGCCCTAATATCATCATACACTAATCATAACATCAAAATCATAATCAAAATAAAAATCATAAGATCAAAATGAAGTTTCTAATAAGATTCTTAGCATAAACCACCATGGATCATCAAGATGAAGCCATGCATGATCAAATCTCCTACCTACCAACATCATAAAAAAAATGCTTGCATGTAAGAAATTATTACACCAATGTGATCCTTATGCAAAAATAAGGTTGGGTCTTGTGTTAATTTAGCTCATAACATCATAATTTGGAAGTTAAAATTGATCAAAAGGTGTGTTTTGGGTTGATGAAGGTCACGATAAGAATGGAGAAGAAAGAGAGAGAGATTAAAAAATTTTGAGTGGAATTATGATGTGTAAAAAAAATCTTATATATAGTGGTGTAGGGACCTAGTTGCAATTTAATGAAAGTTGTGGCTAGAAATGTAAATATTTAGCTAAAAAGCGAGAAATAACTATTAGTCAATTTTTAAAATATTTATGGGGCTCGGGTTTCATAAAGATACTTTTAAAAATTTAAAACGTACCTCAAAAATAATAATATTGACTCTCGACTCGTGCTTAACCGACGATAAAACGTAAAATATTTGGCATCCATCGACATCACGCTTGCTAATACTCCTTATACTTAATAAATATTAAATATAGACCTTCCAACATCGGTTTAACCTTAAACCTTCAAAAATAAATATCGTTCAAACTCATCCAAAAATTTCAAAAATAATCATAAAATAAGATTAAGTAATGACCTCGATTTTAGGTTGTCACATTCGGCATTTGGACAAGTGCTTCAACAAGGCTAATGTTTAAATTCATTTGGGAGATCATCTTCAAATAAGAAGTAACTTGAGCATCCTCTTTTGTGAGCAATTTGCACTTGTCTAACCGAGAAGGATAAGGGATGTTGGGTTTAGGTGGTGTAGATGTAGAAGGTAAAGGTTGAGATGTTGATGGTTGAGAAGGTGAAGGGTTTTTCTTTGGTACTTCTTCCGTAAGAGGTGGAGATGGTAATGTAGAACTAGTACTAGGCGTGGAAGAAGGAGGGATAAATGGGGGTGGAGGAGGTGTAGATGGAGTAACTGGGGAAGGGATAGTTGGTCCTACTAGAGTTGCTCCACTCCGTGTAGTAATAGCACTCACATTAGCTCTAGGGATTGTTTCGGTTGTAGAAGGAAGAGCACCTTGGGGACGAAGGGTTTGAAACATTTGAACGAATTTCCTATCCGTGGACTCTTGCATTTCCTTCATGATTTTCTCATGGTCGGTTAATTTATGTAGAATCAAGTCCATGTGCGGATGAGGTAATTTAAACCCTTGTTGGTGAAAGCTTTGGTTTGGGTATTGGTTATATGGTTGAAAACCGTGAGTATTGAAACCTTGGTTTTGAAAGCCTTGATTTTGCATTAGATAAGCTCCTTGGTTAGAATCGTCGCCCCTCGCATTTGCATTTTGTTGAACATTTGCTCTTGGTCGCCCTTGGTTGTTATGGGTGGGTGGGTGTGGTCTTTGTTGAAAACCGAGTGGAGCCAAGTAATTCATCGAGTTGTAAGACAAGTGATTAACATCGACATTAGGCTTGAAATGAACTCTCTCCGTGTTGTTGTAAGCATACACTTCCCCGTGAGATTTATCATAAGCTTTATCACAATAAGCATAAGAGTGTGGTCCACCACAAGATTCACAAGTAATATTGAGAGCATGGGCATGTTGATTAGGAGGTTTATCTCTTAAAACAAGTTGTTTTACAGCTGAAGTAAGTTCCTTAAGATGATTGGTCAACTCACTCTCACTGGCACTAGCCATAGTAGCCCTAACACACTTGGTTTGGACTTTGGCCTTGTTCTCAATGATTGCCCAAGCCTCATTCATAGATTTGACAAGAATATTACCCCCCGAAGCACTATTTAGTGAATCTTTGCCATTCAAACTTAATCCATTATAAAAAGTATTAATTTTGATGTACCTTTGTAAAACCGTGTTGTGGACACTTTCTTAAAAGCTCCATAAAATGATCCCAAGATTCACTAAACGTCTCATGGTACTTTTGTTCAAAATTAATGATGTCATTCCGCAAAGCGGTAGTACGTGAGGGTGGGAAAAAGTAATTGATAACCTTGGTTTCTAGGTCTGCCCATGTTGTAATACTTTGGGGTGGTTCCTTATCAAGCCAAGTCCAGGCTTGTCCCTCGAGGGAGAAAGGAAAAAGGAGCAAAAGAATTGCCTCTTGTGAGACCCCATTGTATTTCACGGTATTGGTTAAGTGAACAAACCTTTTGATGTGATCGTGTGGATCATCATGGGTGCGGCCTAAGAACGGTTTAGCGGAAACCATTTGTATAAAACCGGTCTTGAGCTTGAAGTTATTTGCACCAATAGCCGGAACCACAATCGCATCTTCATTGCCTTCAACATGTGACTGCAAGAGCTCGATCATAGGACGGTTATCCATTGTGTGAACAACAGGAGGAGGCTCGATGACAGCAGCTTGAATGGACTTCCTTTTGCGTGAACGGGTACGCATACACCTACAAAATAAGAGAATAACAAAGAAATAGAAGAAATATAATGGTTAACGTGAAAAGAAAATATTTTTGGTGCAAAATCTTTGAAAAAGAAATGCTTTTTATGATTTTTAATTGTTTTTAGATTTTTGAATTTTTTTATTTTTAGGATTTTTTAAAAAATTTGAAAATTTTGCAAGAAGAATAACATTCAAAAGTGAACGGATCTCAAAATCCAACGCGTCTCTCACAAAAAACCATTAATCTTCACGAAAAGAGCCGACATCGGCGCCATTTAATACATACCTAAATTTTGTTCTTTGAATATGTCTAATCGAATTGACCACAGTTGAAAGTGTGACTCAGTTGTTCTTGGTGAAAAGAAAGAAATGTGATTATATATTTTAAAATAAAGATGAAAATGTCGTTGAGTAACTAATTAAAAATGAAAGCTTGAAAAGATTTATCTAAAAATAAAGACTTAAAAGAAATTAAGTAAATTTGAAAACTTAATAAAAATTAAAACTTTATAAAAGAAATAAACTTGAAAATAAAACTAAGACAAAACAATTTTGAAATTAAACTTAAAAAATGGCGAGAAAAGTTTGAAAATTAAAATGGGGGGAAAACACAAAAATTAAACTAAGTCGGAATGCATGTAATTCGGAATAAGTTGTCACCCCTAATAACTAGCTTTTAGTTAGAAAAATTGTTCTTTGTCGTATGTCTAATCGAATTGATGGTAAACGTGTGACTCAATTGTTTTTTGTTAAGAAAGATATTTGTCGTTGTAGTATATAAAAAGTGCACAAACTTTAAAGTAAAAGGTGGTAATTTAAATCTAAACTAATTGAAAATAAATGGCGAGAAATTAAAGCGAGACGAAAAGTAAATAACGCGAACTTAAAACTATCCTAAAGGCAAACTTAAACTTAAACTAAAGGAAAGCTTAAAATAAATCTAACGCAAGTAAACTTAAAGTGAGACTAAGGAAAAAGGCGGGAAAAGTAAAGCTTAAGAATTTAAAAACATAAACTTAAAATAAACTAAAAACAGCTCATTCGGAATAAACCTTCGTTCGGAATAATTACTCGTTCGGAATGTCACCTTTACCCGGAATAATTCTTCTTTACTCGGAATAATTACCTCATGCGGAATAAAAGCTTCATCCGGAATATAAGCTTATTCGGAATAATCAAACGAAATCCTTTATCCGGAATAAGTTTGTTCATGCGGAATAATCACTCATTCATCCGGAATAATTAGTTCATCCGGAATAGTTAGTTCATCCGGAATAAACCCTTTATCCGGTATAAAAGTCTTCGTTCGAAATAATCTGAAATTCACTTGGTTCGGAATAACTTTCAAACCTTCATTCGGAATGTCTTGATCCGGAATAAGTTGCTGATTCAGAATAACAAGTTGATCCGGAATATCAAGTTGATCCGGAATATGTTGCTGATCCGGAATATTTTAGACTAAGACCTTTATTCGGAAAATCACTTCATCCGGAATAACAAGTTTATCCGGAATATTTGGTTTATCCGGAATATCTGTTGATCCGGAATATGTTGCTGATCCGGAATATTTTGCCTTGATCCGGAATAACCGGGGAAAACAAATATAGCGAAGAACACGGAAAAGATAAAAGCTACGAATTCAATCTAATCAAATCAAAATCAACCAAAAGATTAAACCAAACTAACCACAAATGATCAACTAATGATAACCTATCAATCCAAATCAATAAAACTAACAATAAAAACCACAATAATCAAAACACACTTAATCAAATCAATAAAACTTGAAGAACATAAACATAAACATAAAGCATAAAGATTAAAGATTAAACAAGAAAGGTAGATAGGAGATTAACAAGAAAAGTAAAGATTCAATAACATAAAAAGGAAACTTACTTGATAAATAAAGGAATTAAAGTGCAAGACAATTAATTAAAATGACAATGAAATAAATGATCAAGTAATTAAAATGGTAGAAAACTAATCTTGTCAAAATTAGCTAACAAAATGAAATTATGACTAATGACTCTATTTATAGGGGAGGAGGAGAGATGATGGAAGGAAGTTTCCTCCTCTCTTTCTTCTTTCTTTAATTCACATTTAATCCTTCGTCTTTAGTCATTAATCTTCTAAATTCTTCGACTTTTCAGACTTTGTCTCGGGATTACTTTAAACTCGTCTTGTGATTTCTTCATAAATAAGACTTGAGTTCTTCGGCTTTATTAAACTTCCGTCTTTGGACTTTTTCTTCGATAAATCTTCAGAATAAGCCTTGGACTTCCGTTCTTTTTGCACTCTTGATTTCTTGACTTCGTCTTTTGTCTTTTTCTTTGATAAAAGCCCGTGAAAGCCCGTCTTTTCTTCCCTTTTAACATTTTGATCCTAAAATCACAACAAAAACACAAACCACGCATAATTCCGACATTTACGACATAAAATACACGTTATGGTCTTGTTTTTATTATAATTAAGTGGTAAAAGGATGGGTGTTTACACACCTATCAAATCCCCTACACTTGACCATTGCAATGTCCTCATGCAATGCATTAATTACAAAGCAAGATTACACTTTTCATCACAATCAATCCACCTTGGCCTTTATTAAAGAGATAGAAAATAACAAAACAAGTAAAGAGATCAAAAACTTGCCTTAAGGTTTTGGAATGTCGTGAATGATTATCATCCTCAAGTTTCATGTTCTCCATACCAAGCTTAAAAACGAGATCATTGTTATTATAAGTTAGCAAACTAACACGAACTCATGTGGGCCAATTATTTACGTAGACTCCCTTATTCCTAGGTGTATCTCTTATATTTTATTATTGTCTTGAATGATCACGAGGATGCATTGTTGACTTATTTCGATAGTTATTAAGGCTGAAAATAAAGTAGGACGATTTAATAAATAGTTAGCTAAAGGACAAAATCTTTTAAAACTGCTTCTCGGGACCTCATAAAGTTCATATCTTGGCATAACTCGCTTCACGATTTGAGACCTTTCTTGGACCGATATTTGGCAGTGAATTCATACTTCAAATCTTGAGAGATATTCATGAAATAATGGTCTTCTCTTCATAACTGAAATTTCTTCACTTGAACTTTTTGAGAGATTCTTCATATTTGGACCACGACTTCTTCATTTTTCTCCAATCTTTATTTTGGACTTTGATATACAACGATCCGCCTCCTCTTAGAACTTGGATCTATTTATCATCATACCTTGTTAGGGACTTTTTGGATAGACTTCTCCATGATCTTTTGGGGAGTTTTTTTGCTTTTCGTCGTGTGTCTCGATCCTTCATATAGACTTTTGATAAATGATTCTTCACATCACTTTTGGATCTTTAGCAACAAAATGTAGCCCTCATGCCTTGTTAGGGCCTTTTCGGACTCGCCAATCTTCGCATCCCACTTCAATAAGTTATGCCTTGGCTATGAACTCTAATCCATACCGAGCAATTTTTAAACGATCTTGGGCTAGAAGCTAAGTAACTTTTCAAGTCGTACAACCTTATTTATTGCAGATAAAATTATTAGCAAGCGATGGGAGAATAGGCTTATAATTAACTCACATAAATTCACGAAAGGATACCAAACTTATAATTGACTCTATCATCTCTCGTTCTCCACAATTTAAAATCTCAAGGAATGAGACTCGTGGATGCTTAGCCAATTAAATCAAAGTTTTGGGTTTTCGAGTCATCTATAGGATCTTGCAAATTCTTAGACTTTTCAAGTTTAGAATTCGCATTTTAAAGTTCCCTTGATAAACGACTCTCTAGGATCAATTATAGGAACTTGCGAAAAGTTCTTGTTCTTAACCCGTGAGAGTTAAGACTTTCGCGTTTTAAAGCTCCCTATATAAAAGCCTAGCAAAACTTGACTTAAACACGTTAAGGATACTAGATAGAGTAACTTAGATAAGTAAACTCGGGTTGAGTCAAAAGATTCACAACGTTGAAAATTAAAACCACTTTATTAAAATTTATTCTAGTAAAGAAAGAAAATAACTATACAAAGGTAAAACTACTAGGCCAAAATCGATTAAAAATTTTAAAAAATGTCGAAAAATTGATTTTTTGGTTAAAATGAGGACAAATGCAAGGAAAAGGCCACTTAACTTCGATAGAAGTCCCCCCTACACTTGATATAAACATTGTCCTTAATGTTTAAGCATGTGGGAGTAAACTCCCCTACACTTAGGACATTGTGCACTTTTTTTAAATCTCGCTAAGAAAGAGACAACTAAAGAGATTCCTATTTTAATATTGAGAAATATAAAATAGTGAATCGAAAAGAGTTTAGGATAGAACCGGAAGACGGAAACACGGAATCACAGGTCGTCAAAAATCATCAAGAGTGGATCATTGAACGCTCGAATCCCTGAATATGAGAAGAGAGGAAATAGCAAACACCAACGGGTCTCCCCTACACTTAGGATAAAGATAGCTAAAAGATAGATACTTGGGTTGCCTCCCAAGAAGCGCTTGATTTTTGTTCACCGAGTCATGAGCCTGACTCGACCTTGATTAGCATAGGAAGAAGCTTGAAAAACATCCACCGGGATCAAATACATGGTTTCGTCCATCAAATAGCACAAGATTAAGGCGAACAAGGCAAGCCAAAGAAGAATACGCAAGGTTCCCTTAAGCAAAGATGGAGCTCGGTGGGAGCAAGGGTGATGAGGTGCAAGCATATCTTCATAAGTTCCAAAGATTTTTCCTTTTATTTCATCAGATGGATACTGAGATGGCTTGAAAAGTGCAATACGGGGGTCGAACACCTTTTCCTTTAGGGGAAAATAACACTCAGGCTCAGCAGAATTTGAAGAACATCCGCGAAGAAAAGGCACAACCTCGTCCTCAGAAGATGGACAAAGAGGTGTCAAAACATACGTGCTACGGATGTTGGTGTCGTCCGGTGTCGTCTCCTTTGAAAGAATTTTCTTCAAATCCGTAGAAGAATGAAGTCCATAATCATCAAAGTCCAAAGGGAGGGGAATCACTCTCATGAGGGAAGTATGTATTGAGAAAAGTAGAAAAGTCTTCCTCAAATTAGTAGTCATCCAAAGTAGGATCAAGTGTTGTAGGCGGAGGATCTTCATCATGTGAAGAATCACTCGAGAGAGTATCGGCCTCATCAAAATCATCATAAGTGGGCATGTCCGGATACTCAGAAGTAAAATCATCATAATCATCCTCATCGGAGCTAGAATCATCATCATAAGCATCATAGATCGGTGGAGAATCATATATGGGTGAAGGTTTCAAATTGGAGAGAGAATCATCCACATCATCTTGAAACAGTGGATTATCATTGCAAGAATCGAATAGAGGATTGTTGTAGACGACAAAATCATCAAGCACATTAATCATATTCGCTGATTCTCTTCCATTATATTTGCTTGTAAGCTTCCCCATTTCAAAAACTTGTGCATCATCCCCGACTCTTAAGATGAGTTCACATTTATCCACATCTATTAAAGCTCTACCGGTTCTCAAAAATGGGCGTCCAAGTATTAACGGAATACGAGGGTCCATTTCATAATCAACAACGACGAAGTCGACCAGAAAAGTGAATGTGCCAACTTTGATGAACACATCTTCGGCAATACCAACGGGGTAAGCGAGAGTGCGATTGGCTAGCTCAAGAGTCATCTTGGTGGGTGTAAGGTCGGGCAATGATAACTTTTTCCAAACACTTAAAGGCATCAAATTTATACTTGCCCCGAGATCGGCTAAGGCATTAAATTCGTCGGTTTGGTTAAAAGTACAAGGTAGCACAAAACGACCGGGATCTCCAAGTTTTTCCAGAAGTTCTTTAAGAAGGATTGCAGAGCAATTTTCATTCAAGCGAGTATTAACAAACTCGACCATCTTCTCCTTCTTACTAAGCAATTCCTTAAACATCTTGACAAATTGTGGCATTTGGGCAGGAGCTTCAACAAGGGTAAAGGTGACGGTCATTTCGGCAATCTTTTCCAAAAAGTTAGAGACTCGAACGTCATTCTTAGTCAAAATTCTAGCCTTGTTGAGTCGAGAAGGGTAAGGAATGCTTGGGTTGGGTGGTGGAGGTGTAGAAGGTGAAGGTTGAGATGTTGAAGGTTTAAAGGTGGAAGGTGGGGTTGGAGGATTCTTCTTGGGTACTTCTTTATGACAAAGCGGAAACGGTAATGGTGTACTAACACTAGGTGTAAGAGTAGTAGGGATAAATGGTGGTGGAGGAGGTGTAGATGGAGTAACTGGGGGTGGGATAGATGGTCCTACTAAAGTTGCTCCACTACGGGTAGTAATAGCCCTCACATTCGCTCTTGGTTTGGTGACGGTGTTTGAAGGTAGAGAGCCCGAAGTAGAGGGTTGAGTGGTTGGTAAGAAACTAGCAAGCATATTCTTCAAATCATTTGTTTGATTGTTGAAGGAGGATTGTATATCATTTCGAAGCTCGGATCTAATGTCATTACCTTGCTTAGTGACATCCCCTTTCAAATTGATAATTTGGCTTTGTAGATTCTTAATTTGCTCTCCTTGGGTTCTCATTAAGGCTTCAACATCTTGATTGATGGGTGGGGTTTGTTGAGCGGGTGGGTGATAAGGATTAGAAGCTCGAGGTGGGATTTGGTTGCTTCTATTGTAATTGTTGTTTGGGTTGTGGTTTTGAGGAGAAAAATCGGGTGAAAGGTAGTTGTTCGACCGGTAACTTAGCAAATTCCGATCCCCTTGAGGTCGGGCTTGGTAATTTTCCGGTGAATAGTTACCATAAGCCGCATACACGTTTTACGGATTGCCTTGAGTGGAAGGACAATCAGTGTATGAGTGAGGACCACCGCATGTCTCACAAAGAATTGCTACAGCTTTAACTTGTTGTTGTTGGTTTGTAGCGATGAGCAAGATATTTTTGTCCATTTCGGCCATCATGCGGGTGAATTCGGTCATATCGGGGTTTGCTGAAGTAGAAGAAACATTGACTCTCGGGTTGTTCCTTGAAGAAGCGGAGGAATCCCAATTTTTGTGATGAGTAGTCATGTTCTCAATAAGCTCTCTACACTCCTCGGTCTTCTTTTCATAAATGTGCCACCGGCGGCTGCACTAATCGTATCACGATCACGAAAAGTCAAACCGTTGTAGAAAGTATCAATTAAGGTAACGGGGAGCATGTTGTGGTTTGGACATCGATCGATCAAAACATTATATCTTTCCCAAGCATCAAAGAGAGATTCATCGGGTTCTTGCATGAAACCACTGATTTGATTTCGAAGGCTCGTGACCATGGATGGTGGAAAGTAGCGCGACAAAAAGCGTTGAGTCATGTCATCCCAAGTATGAATTGAATTCTTTGGAAGACGATCAAACCATTTTTCGGCATGGTGTGATAAAGTATGTGGAAAGAGTTGAAGGCGAAGAACATCCATTGTAGCACCGGGCAACTTCATGCTTTGGGTAATAGTAATGAATTTGTCGAGGTGCTTGTTGGCATCATCATCCGGCAATCCGCGAAAAGGATTAGTTTGCACTTGGTGAATCATGTGATGCTTCAACGAAAACTCCGGAGCCGTGATTTGCATCAGCGCAATCGGTCCTCCTCGTCCAAACATTGTGGGTTGACAAAGCTCCTCCATTGTCCGAAGATCGGACTGTGGAAGAACATTGTTGTTGTTATTGTTGAGGTGTGGTGGATTATTGTTGTTGTTCACACCTGCCATAGCTAAATCTTCACGAGTCTCGGGCTCTGGATAAGTTGAAGATCTAGTACGCATACACCTGCGAAAGCAAAAGAAAACAATACCAAAACAATAGACAATATATATACACTATAAAAATAAAATCTTTTTGGATTTTTGAAAAATTTTAATTTTTATGTATTTTTAATAATTTTTAATTTTTTATGGATTTTTGAAAATTTTTAATAAGAAAAATAACGCTCACGAATAAACGGATCCCAAAAAGCAACGAGTCTCTCACAGAAAACCGTTAATCTTTACGAAAAGAGCCGGCAGCGGCGCCATTTAATAACTAGCTTTTAGTTAGAAAAATTGTTCTTTGTCGTATGTCTAATCAAACTGATTATTGGTAAACGTGTGACTCAATTGTTTTTGGTTAAGAAAAATATTTATCGTTGTAGTAAATAAAAAGTGCACAAACTTTAAAGTAAAAGGCGGTAATTTAAATCTAAACTAATTGAAAATAAACGGCGAGAAATTAAAGCGAGACGAAAAGTAAATAACGGGAACTTAAAACTATCCTAAAGGCAAACTTAAACTTAAACTAAAGGCAAGCTTAAAATAAATCTAAGGCAAGTAAACTTAAAGTGCGACTAAGGAAAAAGGCGGGAAAAGTAAAGCTTAAGAATTTAAAAACATAAACTTAAAATAAACTAAAAACAGCTCATTCGGAATAAACCATCATTCGGAATAATTACTCGTTCGGAATGTCACCTTCACCCGGAATAATTCTTCTTTACTCAGAATAATTACCTCATACGGAATAAAAGCTACATCCGGAATATAAGCTTATTCGGAATAATCAAACGAAATCCTTTATCCGGAATAAGTTTGTTCATGCGGAATAATCACTCCTTCATCCGGAATAATTAGTTCATCCGGAATAAACCCTTTATCCGGAATAAAAGTCTTCGTTCGGAATAATCTGAAATTCACTTGGTTTGGAATAACTTTCAAACCTTCATTTGGAATGTCTTGATCCGGAATAAGTTGCTGATTCGGAATAACAAGTTGATCCGGAATATCAAGTTGATCTGGAAAATGTTGCTGATCCGAAATATTTTAGACTAAGTGTTAGCCGTATTTAAAGTGATGGTCATATAATATACCGTTGCGAAGCTCGTGAAAAATACTATTCAACGGTGTCGAGAGTTCTTAGTTATTAATGTTTATGTAACGGGAATTAGTCCCGAACACACAAATGAGGAAGGCCTCCTAAACTCTTAGTACTTAGTATAAAAGGCCTCCTAAGCCTCATTTGTGTGTGTGTTTTCCATTTCATTTTGTTTTAGAGAGAGAAACGTATGTGTTTCTCTCACTAGGAATTCACATCTTCTTTGTTTTTCTTTTTTCCTTCATCTAATCTAATCTTTCTTTTTTGGTTTAATCTTCATCTACTTTTCTTTATCATATATAGTCGTGTGATTCATTCCAACAAGTGGTATCATTCGCCAAGGGATTCGTATTTGAGCATTTCGTGTGATTTTGATTGTTTTTCGTCAAAACATCAAACAAATTTCGTGTTTGTTTGTGTTTATAAGAAGTATACCTTCTTTAAATCGTGTAGTAGTGATTTGGGCATCTTGGTTTTGGCTTAAAAACAAGTATTTTCGATCAAAAGTTGACAAATTTCGTGTTTGTTCATCTTTCCGAAATTCTTGCAAGTTTCACCATCGGAAAGTACAAAGCACGTGAGGCCAGATCGCAATAACCTTAGGTTCCACTTTGCGATCTAAACATTTCGATACCTTATTCCGATCTGGACATTCCGATCGTTCTTTGCGATCTGGGATTCCGACGGCTCTTAAGGAACTTTGAGTCGTTACTCTGCCTAAATTTTGTCAGCATTCCGATCTGAAGTATTCCGATCTGAAGTATTCCGATCTGAACATATTCCGATCTGAACATATTCCGATCTGAAGTCATTCCGATACAAGCAACATTCCGACAGATCATCATTGCGATCTAAGATTCCGATAGAAGGACTTTCCGATCGTAGGACATTCCGATAGAAGGACATTCCGATAGAACATTCCGATAGAATATTCCGATGGAAATTTTGTTTGAGTAATTTTTAGTTTTAGCCACCATCTAGACTAGTCTCAGAACATAGTTTACACGAAGATCAAAAAAAAAAAAAAAAAAAAAAAAAAAAAAAAAAAAAGAGTTAAAATTTTTAGGTCAAGTAGAATCAAATTTTTTCCCTACTAGTTTTTGGCTATCTCGAACTCAATTTCAAAATTTGGCGATACACAATTTTTTCAGCTTACCGTTTTGTCGGACTGGGGAATTTATTGTCGGACTGAGAAAAAAAAAATCGGAAGTTTCGGAATTTCATCATCACCACACGCTTTCTACGAATTGAGATCCTGTTGTTCACACGACTTCTACGATGACGTCTCAACAAGATATCTATGCTGCGGGTACTGAGAATCGTCCACCCATGCTTACCAAGGAGAACTACACTACATGGGCTAGTCGTCTCCTTCGTTATGCAAAATGTAAACCTCTGGGAAAGTTGATTGTCAACTCGATTCAAAAGGGTCCGTATGTTAGAAGAACAATTATTGTGCCTGGGGACCCTACGAATGCTAACCCAGTAGCTGATTCAAGTCATGAGCAAACAGATGAAGAATTAACTGAAACTGAATCCAAACAACTCGACGCTGATGATCAAGCAATTCAAGTCATTCTTATGGGACTTCCTGAAGATGTTTATGCTGCTGTCGATAGTTGTGAAACCGCACACGAGATGTGGCTTAGGATTCAGAAAATGATGAAGGGTAGTGAAATCGGTTTACAAGAAAAGGAAACTAAGTTGCTTCGTGAATGGGAGAAATTTACGTCTACTGAAGGGGAACAAATTGAACCTTATTATCATCGGTTTTCAACCCTCATGAACCATCTTAGAAGAAACAAACATGAACCTGCACAAATTGCTGCCAACATCAAATTTCTTGATAATCTTCCTTCTGAATGGTCACGATATGTCACTCTTGTCAATCAAACCAAGGATCTTCATGTTGTGGACTACACTCAAGTTTATGACTATTTGAAGATGAATCAAGATGAAGCTAACGAAGTTAGGGCAGAAAGACGTGCCAAGACACAAGATCCATTGGCTTTTATGGCAAACTCTCCATCATCTATGTCATATCCCATGGTACCCTACCATCAACCCTCATCAAGTAACTTCCTGCCACAACAACAACAACAACAACAACTCACTGCTTATGGATATCAACATCCTGCTGCTATGAATTACTTACAACAACCCATTGCCTGTTTTGATGACATTACCGATCCTACTCATGCTATTAATACTGGTCTTGCCCTTCTTGCAAAAGCATTCAAATTCACCATTAACCCCACCAACAACAATCAGAGAATCTCCTCGAACACTAGAAATAGGCAGATTGCTCAACCTTTCATGAATGCGAATCAAGATCGCCAATTGGTAGTTGCTGGAAGCACGGGGACTCAGTTTCAACAATATGGTCAGAATGCTGGGCAGACCGTTGGCAATGCAGGAAATCAGTATGGTCAAAACCGTGGTCAAAATCCGGGTGTTCCGAATGCGGGTAATCAGAATGGGTTAATTGTTGTGCCAGCGGTTGGTAACCAGATGGGAAACATTGTGGCTGCAAGGGCTGAGAATACTGGTACGGGAAATGGAAACAACAATCGTCAGGTTCAGTGCTACAACTGCAGGGGATTTGGTCATTATGCTCGTGATTGCACAGCCAAAAAGAAGAGGGATGCTGCTTATCTTCAGACTCAGCTTCTCATAGCACAAAAAGAAGAGGCAGGAATCCCACTTCAAGCTGAGGAATTTGATCTTATGGCTTCTGCTGCAGAATATGATGAGGAAGAAGAGGTGAATGCCAACTACATCTTGATGGCAAACTTACAGCAAGCATCAACCTCAGGAATGCATGAGGACAGAGCTCCCGTTTATGATGCAGACGGTCCCTCTGAGGTACACCCAAGTTTTGATGATAATGATATATATAATATGTCTAATCAGGAGGAAGAGTATACTGAGATGCTTGAGCCCTACATTGAGACACACGAGGATCAAACGAATACTAGTAATATTATCTCAAATGAGCCTAGTGTGGACCTTAGTGTAGATCAAGTTGCCCAGCCTACAACCCTTCCTGATGAGACACATGCGTATTATAAATCTCTATTTGATAAGCTTGCTAAGGATGTAGATCATGCTACGGTGGTTAATAATAAGTTTAGAGAAACTAATGCCAAATTGACCACTGAGCTTGCGGGATATAAGGAACGGGAGAAAAGTTTTGAGATTCATCATGAAAAAATCAAGGAACTTGAACAAGCTCATGCTACATCGGTTTATCAAGAAAAATGCACCACTAAGAAGTTAAATGCCTTACACTTAAGTAGTGCTAATAAGATAAGCGAATTGAATGATGAAATCACTTCTCTTAATAAACAGCTTTCAACTGAAAAATCTATTGTTTCTGATTTAAAAGAAGAAAGAAAACAGCTGAAACATGATTTCAAAATTCGAGAAGATGGGCTTCTTGAGGATTTTTGCAAAGCGCAGGATAGGATTAGAGAATTAGACAACCTTTTAGTAAAACGTGGCCAAACTATGCAGACGATAAATATGCTCGCACCAAAAGTGAATGAGATAAATTACACTCGATACAAAATGGCTTTAGGTTGTCCTCTTCCCCCTAATCCAGGATACCTTAAGAAAGTTTAGGCCACTAATGAAACTTTATATAATGGTAGTGTGCTATTGTCTGATGAGCATGATCCTCCTAGTGTGCATGATTCCGAGGAAACTACTGAACTTGCTGTAGAGTCTCGTTTAAGAATGCAAAAGCTTGATAAAGAAGTGATACCCGTTTATTATCCGAAAGTTAACCCGCCAACTGTTTTTGTTCGGTCTAAAACGAATACTGAAATGCTTTTGCTACCAAGTGAGGAATTGTCTGATGACCCTCCTAAACCGAGTATCACTCGCCGATTTCTAAACGAGCTTAAAGATAACTTTGTCATCCTTAAACGTGTTGTTAATTCAAAAATAACTGGAGGTAATTTTACATCACCTGTTCAGATTGAGGTTCAGAAAATTCTTCAGAACGATATTAATCTGATTATTAATCAAGTTGATGCTCGGTTAGGAAATTTGGAAAACGCTTTTCTAAAAGAATTAGCCAACTTTGTTGAAGACTTTAAATCATTGACGAAGGAAGCTGATGAATCTCTTGATAAAATTAAAGTTTTGGAAAACGACCTTGAACGCCTCTCTAAAGCTCGTGATTGTATTGATAGTAGCTCTGTTGAGTTAGGTACCTCTACGTCGCATGATGAAAACCTCCAAACTGAGCTTGATCTTATGAAAGAGAAAATGGAATCTTATGTCATTAAAAAGGATAAAGAATTCACCGATCTTTGGAATAAATTTGTCAAAAAATGTGATGAATGCAAATATGACAAGATTTCGTATGAAAAAGCTCACAATGAAATGCAACAAACTATCGCACGGTTGCAGGCTCAGTTAGGAGGGGCTTCGGAAACAAATTTGGCCTCGTCTAGGTTAGAGAGTACTAGTGGTGGTAATGTTCAGAAGCTTAAGGCTAAGATTGCAGATTTAGAATCTGTTGTTGTTTCATATAAGCGGGCTGTTGAACAAAGTAAGTCTGTCTATCAGAAACTTATTGATAAAATCTGTGAGAACTGTAAGTTAAAGGCCTTGTTAAAAGATAAGACTTCTGAACCTAGCTCGATTGTGGATACGATGATCCAGAAACCAGCAACCTCGGGACCCACTCGTATTGCTGTGACACCTTTTCCCAAGGTTGCTGGAACGAAAACTGCTGTGATTGCCCCAGGAATGTTTCGTGTTAGTTCTCCCTCTGTGCCTAGCAAACAACGTACAGCAAGCGTTAGGACAAAACCGATCACTATAACTCAACCACAAGTTATTGATTTAAAAAGTGCTAATTCTAATAGACGCGTGTCTTCTTCTACAGGAATAAACAACTACACTAAGAGCAGAAGGCCACAGCCTACGAGCAATACAAGGAATGATAGGGTCCCTTTTGCCTCTAGAAGTAGTCGCCCCAAGATCAATAATGTGGAAGTAGAAGAACACCCTAGGAATTTACCGCTTTTTAATCATAATCAGAAACCTAATTCATCTGAATGTAATGACTTTAAGCTTGCTATTCGGAATGAAAAATCTGAAGTTATTTGTGCTAAATGTAATAAATGTTTCTTTACTTTTAGTCATGATGCTTGTGGTTTGACTATGAATGGTTTGAATTATGGTGGTTACACTCGAATTGACAAGTTGTCAGTCAGTGAACAACAACGCACTCCTAAGGCTAAGATGTATGTTCCAAAAAGTACGCATGTAGGGTCCACAGAAAGTCTTGCTAAGCCTAGTAGCCCTAGACTCACCTCTAAATGGTTGCCTACTGGTAGAAATTTTGACTGTAGTGGCAAAATTATCGACACTAGTAGATCTCATACTGACAGTGAAACGTCGGTATGTGATACGGCTTAATTATCTTCTAACCCTACAGGAACCTATTTCATCGGTTGCCAAAATATTTGTTTCTCTTATCATTGGCAGGCTGTTGAAATTTGTCTCTGGTGCGTGGACTCGGGCTGTTCCAAACATATGACTGGGAATCGAAGCCTTCTCAAGAACTTTGTATGGCGTTTCATGGGAACTGTTCGATTTGGAAATGATCATGTTACGGCAATTCTAGGCTATGGTGATCTTCATTGGGGAAATATAATCATCACTAGAGTCTCTTTTGTTGATGGCTTGGGACATAACTTGTTCTCGGTTGGGCAATTTTGTGATTCAGACTTGGAGGTCGCTTTCAGAAGTCATACATGTTTTGTAAGAGATCTTGAAGGAATTGATCTGTTGAAAGGAAATCGTACCACCAACCTTTACACCATTGATCTTTTTCAAATGTTTGCTGCTTCTCCAATTTGTCTCATGGCCCGAGCCACATCAACAAAGTCATGGTTATGGCATCAAAGGTTATCTCATCTCAATTTCGATGCCATCACCCATCTCGCGAAAGATGATCTCGTTACCGGTCTTCCAAAGTTCAAATATACAAAAGACCATCTTTGTCCTTCATGTGAGCAAGGTAAAAGTAAGAAGAAGCCTCACAAACCCAAACCTGTTCCCAACTCAACGAATAGGTTACATCTCCTACATATGGATTTGTGTGGCCCAATGAGAATCAAAAGTATTAATGGAAAGCGGTATGTCCTTGTCATTGTGGATGACTATTCTCGCTACACATGGGTTCATTTTCTTGCTTCAAAAGATGAAACCCCTGATGTAATTATTAACTTCTTGAAGAAAACATCAGTTCTACTGCAAGCCCCTGTCATTATTGTGAGAACGGATAACGGTACAGAATTCACAAATCAGAAATTGAAAGCTTATTTTGACGAAGTTGGGATTTCTCATCAAACTTCGGCTGTAAGAACTCCAGAGCAGAATGGAGTTGTGGAACGGAGGAATCGTACGTTAGTTGAAGCAGCTCGAACGATGCTTCTCTCCTCTAGTGCACCGTTATTCCTTTGGGCCGACGCTATAGCAACTGCATGTTATACTCAAAACCGCTCCATTATTCACACCCGTTTCAACAAAACACCTTATGAGATCATTAATGAAAGAAAACCGGATATTTCATTTTTACATGTCTTCGGTGCATTATGTTATCCGAAGAATGATCGTGAAGATATCGGTAAACTTGAACCTAAAGGTGATATTGGCTTTTTCATTGGTTATTCTTCAACTGCTTGTGCTTACAGAGTTTATAATCGATGGACAAGAAAGGTAATGGAGACTATGAACGTTACCTTTGATGAACTCTCGGGTATGGCCTCTCAGCATAGAAGCTCACATCCCGAGCTTCAAGGTCAGACTTCTGGACATGTAAGTTCAGGACTCGCGCTTCAATTTGCGCCGTCAGCAATCTCATCGTTACAACCTTCGGAACGTGACTTGGAAGTTTTATTTGGGCCTATTTATGATGAATATATGGAGGGTCCTTCGTCATTTGGTGTTCCTCAAAATGCCCCGGCTGCACCTGCTATGGTAGTTCAAGAACCTCCGACTGCATCTACACCATCGGCACCTACTTCTGCACCATCTACGTCAACCTCAACCATAGTGACTCAAAACATTCCAACCACTTCTCCGATTGCTGACGCAACTCAACAACATTCTCAGCAAATTCCTACTCATGTTCATCTTCAGAATGAAATAGTTGCTGAAAATGCAAACAATGCGATGCTCAACGAACACGAGTTTGTTAATCCATTTGCGGCGTCCACAAGCACTACTCAGCCTTCAGCGCCATATGTGGATCCGTCGAGCTCGCATCAAGTTTCTCATACACTTCCACATGAACACAAATGGACTAAGAATCATCCTTTGGTTCAAGTGATTGGCAATCTCTCACGACCGGTCTCAACACGAAATCAGCTGCGTACCGATGGTGATATGTGTATCTATGCACTATCAGTCAGCACAATGGAACCAGCAAGTGTGAAAGAAGCAATGACCGATGCATCATGGATTGAGTCTATGCAAGAAGAACTCAATCAGTTCATCCGGCTTGATGTATGGGAGTTAGTACCTTGACCAGACAATATCGATCCCCTCACTCTGAAATGGTTATTCAAAAACAAGATTGATGAGGAGCAAACGGTCATTAGGAACAAAACTCGGTTAGTTGTGAGAGGTTATAAACAAAAGGAGGGAATTGACTTCGCAGAATCCTTTGCCCCGGTTGCTCGGATGGAAGCTATTAGGATTTTCTTGGCATACGCTGCACACAAATCATTCACAGTGTATCAAATGGACGTGAAGACGGCTTTCTTGCATGGGCCGTTAAAAGAAGATGTGTATGTATGTCAACCTGAAGGTTTCATCAATACTGAACATCCAAGCCATGTCTACAAGTTGAAAAAGGCAATTTATGGTTTGAAACAAGCACCGAGGGCATGGTACGACGAATTATCATCATTTCTTCTACAAAATCACTTCAGCAAAGGAACTATTGATCCAACGTTGTTTATCAAGCACTACGGCAACGACATCTTGGTGGCTCAGGTCTATGTAGATGATATTATATTTGGTTCTACTAACCCAAAATATTCCATATTATTTGCCGACCTTATGAAAAGTCGATTTGAAATGTCCATGATGGGGGAAATGACGTTTTTTCTTGGTCTCCAAGTTCACCAATCCCCCCGTGGCATTTTCATAAATCAGTCCAAGTATGTGCTTGAGATTCTAACGAAATTTGGTATGGATAACTGTGATCCTATTGGTACTCCAATGGACACTAAACACAAGCTTGATTTGGATAAGAAAGGGACATTTGTAGATGCTACAAAATACCGAAGTATGATCGGGTCCCTTATGTACTTAACCTCAAGCAGACCGGACATTGTGCATGCTACTTGTTTATGTGCTCGGTACCAGGCTCAGCCAACCGAGAAGCACCTCAAGGAGGTTAAAAGGATCTTTCGTTATCTCCGGGGAACCATCAACATGGGTCTCTGGTATACGAAGGATTCTGGTTTTAATCTCACTGGTTTTTCAGATGCCGATCATGCAGGGTGTCATGATACATTCAAGAGCACTTCCGGTGGAGCACAATTCTTAGGCGAGAAGCTAGTGAGCTGGTCATCAAGAAAACAAGACTGTACGGCGTTGTCAACCGCGGAAGCAGAATATGTGTCTCTATCCGTGTGTAGTGCTCAAGTCCTTTGGATGAGAACACAACTCACGAATTATGGCTTTTACTTTAACAATGTCCCTATTTATTGTGATTCACAATCAGCCATAGCCATATCCTGCAACCCGGTCCAACATTCCAAGACCAAGCACATAGCTGTCCGATTCCATTTCATTAAGGAGCATGTGGAAAAAGGAACGATTGAACTGTTCTTTGTCAAGACGGACTACCAACTAGCCGACATCTTCACCAAAGCTCTTCCTCAAGACAGATTTGAATTTTTTGTTCGTCGACTTGGTATGCGTAGTTTCACTCCTGATGAACTTGAACGTCTTGCACATTCGCAGTAATCTTGTATATATCTATCAGAAAACCAAAATACAAAAATATAAAACCTATAAAAACAAAATAAAAAATGAGAAAACCTTTCAAAAAATACCAAAAATATTCTTCTCCGACATGTCTCTCAGCATCGATAATATGGACGTGCTTAGAAATGTTGTTCAATAACGACACGGGTACGTACATAAAGTTCGAATGAGAGTTCAAATGTTTTTAAAACATGTCTTTTCTATTTTTCTTCTCATAATGGCTTATAGTCACATGTCAGACTATAACCCGGTCCCTAAATAAAGGAAAGTCTTTGACTTATCCTCAACAACGAGAAATTCACTTTTCTCGGTCATGAGCTTATATCGAAACATTCAAAGTTTTAAGCTCATGAACACAATTTTTCTCGGACTTTTGAGCACAATTTTTCAAAGTATTTCAAAACAATGTGCTCATATACTCCCCTACTTAAATACAATCTCTTTTCGAGGGGGAGTATAATGTTTGTATAAACATTTGTTCCAAAGTTTCATGACACATTATTCTCTCCATGTTTCATCACTAGTTTCACAAAAATTTCAATTTCATGCAATTTTTGAGGGGGAGAATAGTGATTAAAATGTGTTATCTTGAATAAGGTCTTTGATGTAAGTGCTTTCTCTTCCTAATATGTGCAAAAATTTCTCCTTTTATGATGCACATATGTAGGGGGAGCGTTTTTGGTGATATAGAAAACTTTCAAGGTGTAAACATTGATTTCTTCAACACCTTGACTGCATTTTCAAATGATTTTTCTGGTTACGATATCTATACCCTTCAACACATAAATTCACGATGGTATTGGTGTCAAAAGGTGGTTAGGTATTCGTCCTATGATCCAACCAGAACCGGAGGGATCTTCCCAGGGACAATCCATTAGAACTTAGAAGTCCTTAGGAAAGATGGAGTAGTTGAGTGTACGGGAATAATGCCGACTAATGACTTAAGCTAGCACTGGAACAATCACAACAAGGTGCTAGTTATGACGTCTTGGTAAGCATTGAAGGGGTTGAAGAATGAAAAAGAAATGTAAGGATAAAGGGTGTAAAGAAAGAAGCCCTCCATACAACTTAGGCAGAAACCGGGTCAATACATCTATTATCAGAATCACTTTGATGATTTCTGATACTGAAGACAAAGCATCATGGACCCAGTGATGCAATGCACAACCCTTCCCAGCCTACTCAAGCTTCTCTCAAAAGAAGTTTGTTTTATTGTCACGGAGTTCAACTCATTTCTATCGACTTTCTCACTCCGAGATAGTAGATATTGAATAGGTGGCAGTCTGCTCCAGCCTCCGATTACCAAATAAACGTGCACTTATAGAGTCTAGAGCCAACGAGATTCATCAAAAAATCTCATTAGGACACTTATTCCATAGATCAATTGTTGTTCATCATTAGAACATAAGCGATGATTTACAGAGTCCTACGCTCTATCCTTGTGGTATTGCTAGAACATTCAGAGTGATACTCTTTAGTATTCACAGTGATGAATGGAAATCCTTCCAGTGTTAACATCAAACAGCACTGCGGTAGGTCATATGTAAGATTCACTTGAATTAAACATATGTTAACTGGAAAGCAACAGTGGTTTGATTCTTAATTGATTCAAACTCGTTCCAGGTCTCGACGCAATATCTTTATGATCTTGCCAGAACATTCAGAGTAATACTTTTCAGTATTTACAGTGACGAATGGAAATCCTTCCAGTGTCATCATCAAACAGCACTGCGGTAGGTAACTTGTGCGATTCTATATGAATCAAACTTGTGTCAACTGGAAAGCAACGATGGTTTGATTCTTAATTGATTCAGACTTGTTCCAGGAAAGTGAATTGACGACCTAATCATCAGAATGGAACTGCATGATTCACTCCTTACTTTGAATTATCTTTCGATATATTCAAGTATTGAGAACGGCTACCACAGCTGGAAATCCTGTCAAGGAAGTTCTTTGAACTTACCTGATCACAGGTACAGTATTCGTACTGTATAACGGGAAACCGGTGGAATGCAAACGGTGGCGCTATCTCAAGAGTCGCAATTCAAGACCACATATTCAGGATTATTGAAGAAAGCTCAAGAACATCTAAAGACAAAGACTTCCGCTACTCTGATGATCAAGGGAGATTGTTAACAAGCTTTCATGTCAACTCATAACATGAGTATGTGGGTAAAGACACAAGAACACAAGCTGGAAAAGTTACAAGATCAAGTCAAGGTAAAGATCAAAGATCCAAGATCACAAGTCATGAAAGGAACTATGAAAGAACTCTCAAGACAACGAGCTTCAAGTCTGCAACACCAACGAAGTGAAGTCACATATTACATGACCACCCCTTAGGGGGAGATTGTTAGCCGTATTTAAAGTGATGGTCATATAATATACCGTTGCGAAGCTCGTGAAAAATACTATTCAACGGTGTCGAGAGTTCTTAGTTATTAATGTTTATGTAACGGGAATTAGTCCCGAACACACAAATGAGGAAGGCCTCCTAAACTCTTAGTACTTAGTATAAAAGGCCTCCTAAGCCTCATTTGTGTGTGTGTTTTCCATTTCATTTTGTTTTAGAGAGAGAAACGTATGTGTTTCTCTCACTAGGAATTCACATCTTCTTTGTTTTTCTTTTTTCCTTCATCTAATCTAATCTTTCTTTTTTGGTTTAATCTTCATCTACTTTTCTTTATCATATATAGTCGTGTGATTCATTCCAACACTAAGACCTTTATTCGGAAAATCACTTCATCCGGAATAACAAGTTCATCCGGAATATTTGGTTTATCTGGAATATCTGTTGATCCGGAATATGTTGCTGATCCGGAATATTTTGCCTTGATCCGAAATAACCTGGGAAAAATTATATAGCGAAGAACACGGAAAAGATAAAAGCTACGAATTCAATCTAATCAAATCAAAATCAACCAAAAGATTAAACCAAACTAACCATAAATGATCAACTAATGATAACCTATCAATCCAAATCAATAAAACTAACAATAAAAACCACAATAATCAAAACACACTTAATCAAATCAATAAAAATTGAAGAACATAAACATAAACATAAAGCATAAAGATTAAAGATTAAACAAGAAAGATAGATAGGAGATTAACAAGAAAAGTAAAGATTCAATAACATAAAAAGGAAACTTATTGATAATTAAAGGAATTAAAGTGCAAGACAATTAATTAAAATGACAATGAAATAAATGAGCAAGTAATTAAATTGGTGGAAAACTAATCTTGTCAAAATTAGCTAACAAAATGAAATTATGACTAATGACTTCTATTTATAGGGGAGGAGGAGAGATGATGGAAGGAAGCTTCCTCCTCTCTTTCTTCTTTCTTTAATTCCCATTTAATCCTTCGTCTTTAGTTTTAATCTTCTAAATTCTTCGACTTTTCAGACTTTGTCTCGGGATTACTTTAAACTCGTCTTGTGATTTCTTCATAAATAAGACTTGAGTTCTTCGGCTTTATTAAACTTTCGTCTTTGGACTTTTTCTTCGATAAATCTTCAGAATAAGCCTTGGACTTCCGTTCTTTTTGCACTCTTGATTTCTTGACTTCATCTTTTGTCTTTTTCTTCGATAAAAGCCCGTGAAAGCCCGTGTTTTCTTCCCTTTTAACATTTTGATCCTAAAATCACAACAAAAACACAAACCACGCATAATTCCGACATTTACGACATAAAATACACGTTATGGTCTTGTTTTTATTATAATTAAGTGGTAAAAGGATGGGTGTTTACACACCTATCAACCCCCTAATCCGGAATACATAATATAATCCTTATCCGGAATCCACAAGCAACTACTATCCGGAATACTTAATATAATCCAGAATAAGGATTTTGGTCCTTATCCAGAATCCCTAATTCTCACACTATCCGGAATATGGAACAAACCTCTAATCCGGAATACTGGATTTTGATTCAATCTGGAATGCGTGTTCACTAGGTAATCCGGAATATGCAAATAGCTTATTGATAGGTGTGAAAACACCCATCCTTTTACCACTTATTTCTGGCTAAAACTAGACCAAAACACGTATTTAATATCATTTGTTTGGAATTATTCGTGGTTTTTATGTTTATTGTGTTTTTAGAGTCAACCGGGTGAATATTGAAGAAAACATGGGATTGCACGGGTTTTATCGAAGAAAAAGACTCAAGACGAAGTCTATTGTCCAAGAGATGAAAAAGATTTGAAGTCATTGTGCCTATTTGAAGATTTATCGAAGAAAAGGGTCAAAGATGGAAGATTCATATATGTCGAAGAAATCGAGTCTATTAAACAAAAGATTATAAGACGAGTTGGAATTATTCACCGATACTTCTCAAAATCCAAAGGCGGAAACGTTTATTTAAAGAAACATAAAGACTAAAGAAGAAAGAAGAAAAGAAGCCCAAAAACAAAGCCCATTCACAAGCCCACAAGCAAACGCCTATAAATAGGACTTCACTTCACAATTTTAAGGGGGAGTTAGTTTTTAGTTTTTCATTTTTTTTCTCTAGTTTTAGAGAGAGAAAATTCTCAACTTTCTCTCACTAAGTTTTCATCTTTCTTTCTTTTAATCTTTCAAGATTTAACTTTTGTATTGTTGATTTCATTAATCAAGTTTGAAGTTTAAGCTTTTAATCTTTCATATCTTTCTACCTTTCTTTAATTTTGGTTCACTTTTGGTGCGAATTACTTATGATCCGTGTTGATCTTAATGTTTTTGTGCTTAAAAAGTTAATCTTTTTGTTCCTAAATAAGCTTTCATACGATTAAGATTTAAGATTCTTGTGCTTATTGGCTTATTTACATGTTTAGCTTATTTACTTTTTAAAAGTTTTCTTTAAAATTTCATATTTTTATTGTTTGATTTTAAAGTTTGTTTATTTTAAGTTGGATAAGTTGTTATTAGTGCTTATTTGATCCGTTTCATTATTGATTCGTTTAGTTTTGGGAATTAGCTTATTCAAAATAGCTTATTGCCTAGCTTTTTAGCGAATCCCATATAAATCGGAAAGGGTCTAAACCCCTTTCCGATCAGCTTATTTCGACCACCACCATCCCCCTCTTTCCGATCGTCAAATCGGAAAAGGGTTTAGTGTATTCCGATCTTGGCATTATTTCTTGATATTCCGATTGGGCACATTGCCATACATTCCGATCTGAACATTTTTGAGCATTCCGATTTGATTTATTTTTGAATATTCCGATTGGGTTATTTTCAATTATTCCGACTGTGGGGCTTGTTTACATTCCGATCAACAGATCGGAATATATTCCGATTTGGTGTTTTGCTTATTCCGATCAGCTTATTCCGATTATCCTATTCCGATTGGAATTCAACCTTGCAACATTCCAATGGTTTTAGTTTCTTGTTTTTATAAAGTTTCCAAGTGTTAGTTTCATTAAGTTTTCAAGTATTTTTCTAATATAGTGTTTAAGTTTTCTAGCATTTATTTTTAACTCGTCAATTTAGTTTAATCTTTCAAAGCCTTTAATTTTACTCTTCGACACTTACTTATTTGTTATTAGTTTAAAATAGATAAACAAACCAACACCTTTTTATTAACCAAGAACAAATCATTCCACTTTGAGTTGTGAATCAATTCGAGAAGATACCGATATTATATCTAGAACCCAATGAAAAACATTGTATCAAATGGCGCCGCTGCCGGCTCTTCTCGTTAAGATTAACAGTTTTTTGTGAGAACTTGGATTTTGGGATCCGTTCACCGTGAACGTTACTTTTTCACAAAAATTTTCAAAAATCATAAAAAATATAAAATTCTCAAAAATACAAAAAAAATAAAAAAACCATAAAAACCAAAAATATTTCTGCTTTGTTTTTGCCTTGTTAGTTCTTTTGTAGGTGCATGCGTACACGATCAACGTCTTATCAAGAGCCCGAGCCTCTCGAAGACTTAGACATGGCCGGTGTACAAAACAACAACAATAACCCACCTCAAAACAATAATAACAACAACAATAACAATCCACCTCTCAACAACAATAATAACAACAACAATGAGCCTCTACCAGACAATCGCTCGATGATTGAACTTCTGCAAGCACATGTAGATGGCAACAATGATCCAATTGGCATACCCGCGATTGCAGCCAACAACTTTGAGCTCAAATCCGGTTTTATCCAGATGGTCTATGCTCAACCATTCTTGGGGCGTATTATTGATGATCCACATGACCACATCAAGAGATTCCTACAACTCACGAATACGGTCAAATTCAATGGTGTTCCACAAGAGGTAATCCGTTTACAACTTTTTCCCTTTTCTTTAGAGGGACAAGCCCGGCATTGGCTTGCTAAGGAACCGCCACAAAGTATTCTTACGTAGACGGATTTGGAGACCAAATTTATCAACTACTTTTTCCCACCCTCTCGTACTACCGCTTTGCGGAATGAAATTATCAATTTTGAACAAAAGTACGATGAGTCTTTGAGTGAATCTTGGGACCGTTTTAAAGATCTTTTAAGAAAGTGCCCACAACATGGTTTTACCAAAGTGCACCAAATTAATACTTTTTATAATGGTTTAAGCATGAATGACCAAGATTCACTAAACAGTGCCTCGGGGGGTAATATTTTGGTTAAGACTTCTAATGCCGCTTGGGCTATCATTGAGAATAAGTCTCGTGTGCAAACCAAGAGTGTGCGGACCAATGCCGCTAGTGCTAGTACTAGTGACAGCGACAAGCGACTTGACAAAATTACTACGCTTCTTGAATCGCTTGTTACCCACACCGCTAACAACACCAACAGCATCAACGCTAAAAACGCTCAAGTCAATGCTGTCAGCCAACCATGTGAAATATGCGGGGGTCCTCACTCTTACACCACTTGTACCGCCACCCAAGACTATCCTTCTGAGAATGTGAATGCAGTATACGGTACATATCCTCCGGCCGCTTATCAAGCTCGTCCTCAAGGTGATCGCAATTTGCTTAGCTACCGCTCAAACAACTTTCTTTCCCCACCCGTTTTTCCTCCTAACAACCCAAACCAACAACAAAACCTCAATCGCCCTCCTCAACAACAACAACAACCTCGTGCACCATACATACCACCTCACAAACAACCATATCCACCTCAAAGAAACAACCAAGTTTACCAACAACCTGCTTATCAACCACCCGCTTACCATGCTCCCCTCCCAACCAACCCACCGCATTACACCAAGATGTTGAAACCTACATGCGGACAAATGATGTGATTGTGGAAAATCTCCAGCGGGAAGTGCTCAACTTGAAAGCTGACATGGTGAAACAAGGAAACGATCTGAGAGCTGATATGAGAAACACTTTGGCAAGTCAAACGAATGACTTAAAGAACATGATGGCTAGTTTCTTCCAAGGTAATCAACCCTATTCTTCGGGTACTCTTCCGAGTAACACCGTTACGAATCCAAGAGAGGAGATGAAAGCAATCACCACTCGCAGTGGCAAAGGTACCAAGGAACCCGAGCTTCCTATACCTCCACCGGTGATTGTGACTAAGAAGAACGAGTCACCTGCTCCTATTCCTCATCCTTCTACTTCCCCAATTTCTCCACCTCTTACTTATACCCCTCCTCCACCCAAGGATGTGAGTGATCCTATTCTCCCAAAGCCTTCCTTTTCTTCCGATATACCTTATCCATCAAGGTTGAGGAAAGAGAAGCTCAAAAGCAAGGACGATATTTAAGTTTCGAACTTTCTCAAAACGTTTAAAGAATTGAATTTCAACATCTCCTTCGCTGAGGCTCTCGCTCACATGCCCAAATATGCGAAAATGTTCAAAGATCTTCTTAGCGACAAGGAGAAGCTTCTTGATATTGCTAACACCCAACTTAATGAGAATTGCTCTGCAGTGCTCTTAAGGAAATTGCCAACCAAGCTTGGTGATCCGGGTCATTTCTTAATCCCTTGCAACTTCCCGGGAGTAGAGAATTGCATGGCCCTAGCCGATCTAGGTGCCAGTATTAATTTAGTGCCTCTAAGCATTTGGAAGCAATTATCTCTCCCTGAGCTAGTCCCCACCAAAATGACTTTGGAATTAGCTAACCGTACGGTTGCTTATCCAGTGGGGATAGCCGAAGACGTCTTTGTAGGAGTCGACAAATTCACTTTTCCTACCAATTTCATCGTCGTTGACTACGAGATGGACCCTCGTGTGCCATTAATTGTTGGTCGTCCATTCTTGAGGACCGGTCGCACTCTCATCGATGTTGAAGCCGGTGAGCTTATCATGAGTGTGGGTGACGATAAAATTGTCTTCAACATGGGAAAGCTTTCTAAACAGCCTTATTCATACGAGAGTGTTAATTGTATTGACATTCTTGATGAGGCTTGTGAAGAACACATCAAATATTCTTGTAAAAGTATTCCTACCTCTCTTCCCAATGTTGAGACCGTTTCCTCTATTGATTCATCACTATCTCTATTTGGAGAAAGTGATTTCCTTTGGAAAGATTTGGAAGCCACCATGGGAGATGCGAACTTAGAAAATGATGATTCTCCCACCGATTGGGATGCAGATATTCGCCTCATTGATAACCTTCTTAAAGAAGACAATATTCCTTCTCCATCTCCCAAGGCTATTGCTATCGATGCATCGACTTTGAATACGCCTCCCATCGAAAATTCTCCGGATTTAGAACTTAAGGAGTTGCCACCCCATCTCGAGTACGTGTTCCTTGAAGATAAGAAGAACTCGCCCGTCATCATTGCTAAGGACTTGAAATAAGAAGAGAAATCTCGCCTCATCGCCATGCTTAAAGATCATAAGAAGGCAATTGCTTGGAAAATTACCGATATCCGCGGAATTGATCCGAACTTTTGTACTCACAAGATTCTCATGGAAGATGACTTTAAACCCGCAATCCAGAGCCAAAGAAGGGTTAATCCTCGCATTCATGACGTCATCAAACAAAAGGTTATCAAACTTCTTGATGCCGGCTTGATTTACCCTATTTTGGATTCGCCATGGGTAAGTCCCGTCCATTGTGTGCCCAAGAAGGGCGGAATAACCGTTGTTCCCAATGAACACAACGAGTTGATTCCCACTCGTCTCGTTACTGGGTGGAGAGTTTGTATTGACTATCGCAAACTCAATGATGCCACGAGAAAATACCACTTTCCTCTTCCTTTCATGGATCAAATGCTTGAGCGTCTAGCTGGTAATGACTATTACTGCTTTTTAGACGGTTTCTCCGGGTATTTTCAAATTCCCGTCGATTCCAAAGACCAATAAAAGACCACATTCACTTGTCCCTATGGAACATTTACTTACAAACACATGCCTTTCGGTTTATGCAATGCTCCTGGGACGTTCCAAAGGTGTATGATGGCTATCTTCCATGACATGGTGGAAGACACTATGGAAGTATTCATGGATGATTTCTCGGTTTATGGCGATTCTTTCTCTGCTTGCCTTGCCAATTTAGAACGTATGCTTCAGCGGTGTGAAGACACTCGCCTTGTTCTAAATTGGGAAAAATGCCATTTCATGGTAAAAGAGGGCATCGTGCTAGGACACAAGATCTCCAAAGCCGGTCTTGAAGTGGACCGTGCTAAAGTCGATGTTATCGCTAAGTTGCCTCCACCTTCAACCGTGAAGGGTGTGAGAAGTTTCCTCGGTCATGCGGGCTTCTACCGTCGTTTCATCAAAGATTTTTCTAAAATCGCTCGCCCGATGACCCACCTCTTGGAAAAAGATACTCCTTTCATCTTCTCCAAAGAGTGTATTGAAGCCTTCAACTTGCTTAAGGATAAGCTAACTAAGGCATCCGTCTTGGTTACCCCTAATTGGGAGCTTCCCTTTGAGTTGATATGCGATGCTAGCGACTTTGCTATTGGTGCGGTTCTGGGCCAAAGAGTGAACAAACACTTCCAACCGATCCATTACGCTAGCAAGACTATGACAGGGGCTCAATTGCATTATACGACAACCGAAAAAGAGCTTTTAGCTATTGTCTATGCCTTTGAAAAATTCCGCCCCTATCTTGTCATTTCCACCACAATCGTTTATACCGATCATTCCGCGTTGAAGTACTTGTTGACTAAGCAAGATTCCAAACCAAGACTACTTCGCTGGGTTTTGCTACTCCAAGAATTTAAAATCGAAATTCGCGATAAAAAAGGAGCTGAAAACCTAGCCGCGGATCATCTCAGTAGACTTGAGGATCCTTACCAAGGGGAACATCCGAACAAAGAGATCAATGACTCTTTTCCCTTGGAGACCTTAATGTCTATTAACTCGACTTCTGATGAAACCCCGTGGTTTGCGGATATTGCAAACTACTTGGCGGGTGGAATTCTCGTTGACGGTCTAACATCCCAACAAAAGAAGAAGTTCTTCAAAGACATTAAGACTTACTTTTGGGATGACCCGTATCTATTCAAACAATGTGCCGATTTGATTATTCGCTGATGTGTTGATGGACCGACAGCTTTAGAAATCCTTGACGCTTGCCACAAAGGACCCACAGGTGGTCACTTTGGTCCCAACTACACCGCCAAAAAAGTGTTTGACTCGGGATTTTATTGGCCCACCATTTATCGTGATGCTCACGAGATGGTTAAACGTTGTGATGCTTGCCAAAAACAAGTCAAGATCACACATAAAGACGAGATGCCTCAGAATTTCATTCAAGAATGTGAAATCTTTGATGTTTGGGGTATCGACTTTATGGGGCCATTCCCTTCCTCTAAAGGAAACAAATACATCCTTGTAGCCGTTGACTACGTTTCAAAGTGGGTTGAAGCCAAAGCTTTACCTACTAATGACGCAAGGGTGGTTTGTAACTTTTTGAAATCGCTATTCGATAGATTCGGTGTGCCTCGTGCCATTATTAGTGATCGCGGGACTCATTTTTGTAATGACCAATTCGCAAGAGTCATGGCTAAGTCTGGTGTAAATCATCGTCTTTCCACCGCCTACCACCCACAAACTAATGGCCAGGCTGAAATCTCTAACCGAGGATTAAAGCAAATTCTTGAAAGAACCATGGGAGAGCATCGTGCCTCATGGGCTGATAAACTTGATGATGCTTTGTGGGCTTTCTGTACCGCATACAAGACTCCAATTGGTTGTACACCATATCGTCTCGTGTACGGGAAAGCGTGCCACCTCCCCATTGAGTTGGAGCACAAGGCTTATTGGGCCTTGAAGTGGGCTAATTTCGATATCAACAAAGCCGGTGACCTACGCAAGATCCAATTCAATGAGCTAAATGAACTCCGTAATGAGGCTTATGAAAATTGTTTGATCTATAAGGAGAAGACTAAGCTCATTCACGACTCAAAGATTAAAAACCGAGAGTTCCAAGTTGGAGACAAAGTTTTGCTCTTTAACTCTCGGTTGAAAATCTTTTCAGGCAAGCTGAAATCTCGTTGGTCTGGCCCATTCACCATTGCCCAAATTTTTCCATATGGTACTCTCGAGCTCGCTCAACCTAATGGAACTAGTTTTAAGGTGAATGGCAAACGAGTGAAGTTTTACTTTGGTGAGGACATCTCTCATGAGATGATTCCATCCCTCACCACGTTTCCCATGAACTAATTTTGGGTCGAGTCAGGCTCGTGACTCGGTTATCAAAAATAAGCGCTCCTCGGGAGGCAACCCGAGTATCTATCCTTTTCTGTTTTAACCTCCTAAGTGTAGGGGGACCTCCATAGGTGTTTGTGTTTGTGTGTGACGTGATTACAGGAATGAATGCACTTTTGGAACCTTTGAAGAACCGTGCTCCCATGTTATCTGAAATCTGGTTCTATCTCTCAACTATCGTGATTCAATTTTCTTCATGCTCACATTTAAAATTGATCACTTTGGTCGTCTCTTCCTTAGCTTGATTTAACCAACGTGCACAATGTCATAAGTGTAGGGGAAACTTTTCCCACATGCTTAAACATTGAGGACAGTGTTTATCTTAAGTTTAGGGGGGACTTCTATCGAAGTTTTAAGTGGACTTTTCCATGAAAATGACTTTATTTAACCGGAAAATCATCTTTTTCAACATTTTTCAAATTTTTAATTAACTTTGGCCATGTAGTCGTAATTTTTAAATTTTTATCGTTGCTTTCATATGTATATATCCCGCAATAAAGTCAAAATATTAATAAAGTGGTGTAGCTAGTTTTGAAATCTTTGACATATTAGGCTCGTTGGGATTATTTTGACTCAACCCGAATAGACTTATCCAAGTTTATTCTAGCTAGTATCCTTAACCAGGTAGACCTTAATTGGTTTATTAGGCAAAGCATCCACGAGTCTCATTACTTGAGATTTTAAATTGTGGAGAACGAGAAATGATAGAGTCAATTATAAGTCGGCATTCTTGCACAAGCTCACTTGGTGTAATTATTTGCCTATCCTCCCATCACTTGCTAATAATTTATCTGCAATAAGTAAGGTCGTACGATTGAAAGGTTACTTAGCTTCTAGCCCAAGATCGTTTAAAAGTTGCTCGGTAATGATAAGAGTTCATAGCCAAGGCATAACTTATGAAGCAGGGCGCGAAGATTGGCGAGTCCGAAAAGGCCCTAACAAGGCATGAGGATTCAATCTTATTGCTAAAGATCCAAGGTGATGTGAAAAGCATTATTCTCAAAATCAATATGAAGGATCAAGACTCACGACGAAAAGCAATCAACTCCCATAAAGATCATGGAGAAGTCTATCCGAAAAGACCCTAACAAGGTATGAGGATAAATAGATCCAAGTCTGAAAAGGAGGCGGATCGTTGTATCTCAAAATCCTAATTAGAGATTGAAGAAATAATCGTGAAGTCGTGGTCAACAAAGTTGGATTACCCCTCAAAAGTCTCCAAGTGAAGAAACTCTATAACGAAGAGAAGACCATCATCTCAAGAATGTCTCTCGAAGATATGAAGTATGAAGTACATGCCAAATATCGGCCCGAGAAAGGTCTCAAATCATGAACCGAGTTATGCCAAGATATGAACTTTTTGATATCCCGAGAAGCAGTTTTAAGAGATTTTGTCCTTTAGCTAACTATTGATCAAATCGTCCTACTTTGCTTTCAGCCTAAATAAACTATCGAAATAAGTCCAAAAATGCATCTTCATGATCATTCTAAGACAAAAATAAAATATAAGAGATACACCTAGGAATAAGGGAGTTTAAGCATATAATTAAGCCATGTGTGTAAGTGTTTGATTTGCTAACTTATAATAACAATGATCTCGTTTTTAAGCTTAGTTTGGGGAACGTGAAACTTGAGGGTGATAAATCTTCGCAGCACCGAAGCCCTAATGTAAGTCCTTGATCTCTTTGCAAGTTATTTCCATATAGCTATTTTCAAGTGAAAATGGTTTTCTATCCTTTTGATTACTTTAAAAGTTTTAATTTTTGTTTAGTAGAATGTTAATAAGGCAAAGGTTGATTGATTATGAGAAAAGTGTAAAATTTCTTTATCACTAAGCATTGCATGAGGGCATGGCAATGGTTAAGTGTAGGGAATTTGATAGGTTTGAAAACACCCATCCTTTTACCACTTATTTCTGGCTAAAACTAGACCAAAACACGTATTTAATATCATTTGTTTGGAATTATGCATGGTTTTTGTGTTTATTGTGTTTTCAGAGTCAACCGGGTGAATATTAAAGAAAACATGGGATTGCACGGGTTTTATCGAAGAAAAAGACTCAAGACGAAGTCTATTGTCCAAGAGATGCAAAAGATTTGAAGTCATTGTGCCTATTTTAAGATTTATCGAAGAAAAGGGCCAAAGATGGAAGATTCATATATGTCGAAGAACTCGAGTCTATTAAACAAAAGATTATAAGACGAGTTGGAATTATTCACCGACACTTCTCAAAATCCAAAAGCGGAAACGTTTATTTAAAGAAACATAAAGACTAAAGAAGAAAGAAGAAAAGAAGCCCAAAAACAAAGCCCATTCACAAGCCCACAAGCAAACGCCTATAAATAGGACTTCACTTCACAAATTTAAGGGGGAGTTAGCTTTTAGTTTTTCATTTTTTTTCTCTAGTTTTAGAGAGAGAAAGTTCTCGACTTTCTCTCACTAAGTTTTCATCTTTCTTTCTTTTAATCTTTCAAGATTTAACTTTTGTATTGTTGATTTCATTAATCAAGTTTGAAGTTTAAGCTTTTAATCTTTCATCTCTTTCTACCTTTCTTTGATTTTGGTTCACTTTTGGTGCGAATTACTTATGATCCGTGTTGATCTTAATGTTTTTGTGCTTAAAAAGTTAATCTTTTTGTTCCTAAATAAGCTTTCATACGATTAAGCTTTAAGATTCTTGTGCTTATTGGCTTATTTACATGTTTAGCTTATTTACTTTTTAAGAGTTTTCTTCAAGAGTTCATATTTTTATTGTTTGATTTTAAAGTTTGTTTATTTTAAGTTGGATAAGTTGTTATTAGTGCTTATTTGATCCGTTTCATTATTGATTCGTTTAGTTTCGGGAATTAGCTTATTCAAAATAGCTTATTGCCTAGCTTTTTAGCGAATCCCATATAAATCGGAAAGGGTCTAAACCCCTTTCCGATCAGCTTATTCCGACCACCACCATCCCCCTCTTTCCGATTGTCAAATCGGAAAAGGGTTTAGTGTATTCCGATCTTGGCATTATTTCTTGATATTCCGATTGGGCACATTGCCATACATTCCGATCTGAACATTTTTTAGCATTCCGATTTGATTTAATTTTGAATATTTCGATTGGGTTATTTTCCATTATTCCGACTGTGGGGCTTGTTTACATTCCGATCAACAGATCGGAATATATTCCGATTTGGTGTTTTGCTTATTCCGATCAGCTTATTCCGATTAGCCTATTCCGATTGGAATTCAACCTTGCAACATTCCGATGGTTTTAGTTTCTTGTTTTTATACAGTTTCCAAGTGTTAGTTTCATTAAGTTTTCAAGTATTTTTCTAATATAGTGTTTAAGTTTTCTATCATTTATTTTTAACTCGTCAATTTAGTTTAATCTTTCAAAGCCTTTAATTTTACTCTTCGACACTTACTTATTTGTTATTAGTTTAAATTAGATAAACAAACCGACACCTTTTTATTAACCAAGAACAAATCATTCCATTTTGAGCTGTGAATCAATTCGAGAAGATACCGAGATTAAATCTAGAACCCAATGAAAACGCTTGTATCACTTATCCGGAATCTATAATTCCGCTACAATCCGGAATGTGTTGAAATGCTTGTTATCCAGAATCCTTTGTTTTCTCACTATTCGGAATAATGGTTCATGCACTAATCCGAAATAGCTAATCTTTAAGCAATCCGGAATAACTACAATGCTTGTTATCTGGAATATAATTTTGTATGCAATTCGGGATATGAGGGTTTTAAGAACCCGGATAACACAAAAATTAAGCAAACATGAAAATAAGCTAAAATCTAATAAGCACTTAACCAAAAACTTAATCAAAATGATTTTAAGGAAAAGCAAATAAGCCACAATTTAAAAACTTTTAAAAACACTAAATAATCTAAATATTAAAAATCAACTTTTTATAAAATAACTATTAAAGACACTTAATTAAAAATAAGAGAATAACACAATAAGCACTAAACACAATAAGCTAAAAAGATCAAACATATCAAAATCAATAAGTACAATCAAACAAACACATCAATCAAAATAAGAACAAGATGAACAACTACATGATTATGAAAATCAAACAAGATCAAAATTAAGAAAGGTAGAATGAGAATGATTAATGAAAAGCTTGAAATTAAGATTAAGATTAAGATTAAAGATTCAATACAAGATTAATGTAAAAAGCTTAAAACATTAAAGAAAAGCTAGAGAGAGAAAGTAATTTTAATCTACTCCTAAAATTAACTAAACTCTAACCACCTCCTAATGACATATTAGGAGGGTATTTATAGGAGGAGGGGAAGTGTTGATACGTCTCTCTTTCTTTCTTTGTCTTTTCGTCTTTTAATTTCTTCGTCTTTCTCGACGTTGTCTCGGGATTTGTCAATATGAAATGAACTCGTTTTCTAATTTTCTTCTTAAATTAGATTTGGTTCTTCGAATTCATTAAACTTCCGTCTTCAGAATTTTTCTTCGATAAATCTTAAGAATAGGCCTTTGACTTCCGTTCTTTTTGCACTCTTGATCTCTTGACTTCGTCTTTTGTCTTTTTCTTCGATAAAAGCCTGTGAAAGCTCGTGTTTTCTTCCCTTTTCATATTTTGGTCCTAAAACACAACAAAAACACAAACCACGCATAATTCCGACTTTTACGACATTAAATACACGTTTTGGCTTGGTTTTTATTATAATTAAGTGGCAAAAGGATGAGTGTTTTCACACTTATCACCAACTTTAACAAAAACATCTTCAGCAATACCAACAGGGTAAGCGAGAGTTCTATTTGCTAGGTCTAAAGTCATCCGTGTTGGTGTAAGGTCGGATAATGATAACTTTTTCCAAACACTTAATGGCATTAAATTGATACTTTCTCCGAGATCGGCTAAGGCAGTAAATTCTTCGACTTTGTTTAATGTCTAAGGTAGCACAAAACGACCTGGATCTCCAAGTTTTTCCGGAAGTTCTTAAGAAGGACTACAGAACAATTTTTATTTAAGCGGGTGTTGACAAACTGAGCTATATTTTCTTTCTTACTAAGCAATTCCTTGAATGCTTTAACAAATTTCGGCATTTAGACAAGTGCTTCAACAAGGCAAATGTTAAAGTTCATTTGGCAGATCATCTTTAAATAGGAAGTAATTTGAGAATCCTCCTTAGTGAGCACTTTGCACTTGTCTAATCTTGAAGGATAAGGGATATTGGGTTTAGGAGGTGTAGGTGTTGAAGGTGAAGGTTGAGATGTTGAAGGTTGAGAGGGTGAAGGGTTTTTCTTTGGTACTTCTTCAGTAAGAGGTGGAGACGGTAATGTAGAACTAGTACTAGGCGTGGTAGTAGGAGGGATAAATGGGGGTGGAGGAGGTGTAGATGGAGTAATTTGGGGAGTGATAGAAGCTCCTAATAGAGTTGCTCCACTGCATGTAGTAATAGCACTCACATTAGCTCTAGGGTTTGTTTCGGTTGTAGAGGGAAGAGCACCTTGGGGACGAAGGGTTTGAAACATTTGAACGAATTTCCTATCCGTGGACTCTTGCATTTCTTTCATTGTTTTCTCATGATCAGTTAATTTTTGTAGAATCAAGTCCATGTGCAGATGAGGTAGATTGAACCCTTCTTGTTGAAAACCTTGGTTTGGGTATTGGTTATATGGTGGAAAACCTTGAGGATTGAAACCTTGGTTTTGAAAGCCTTGATTTTACATTTGGTAATTGCCTTGGTTTGCATTGTAGCCCCTCACATTATCATTTTGTTGAAAATTTGCTCTTGGTGGCCCTTGATTGTTTTGGGTGGGTAGGTGTGGTCTTTGTTGAAAACCAGGTGGAGCCAAGTAACTCGTCAAGTTGTAGGACAAGTGATTAACATCGACATTAGGCTTGAAATGAACTCTCTCCGTCTTGTTGTAAGCATACACTTCCCCGTGAGATTGATCATAAGCCTTATCACAATTAGAAAACGAGTGTGGTACACCACAAGTTTCACACGTAATATTGAGAGCATGGGCATGTTGATTAGGAGGGTTATCTCTTAAAACAATTGTTTTACTGCTGAAGTAAGTTCCTTAAGATGATTGGTCAACTCACTCTCACTGGCACTAGCCATAGTAGCCCGAACACTCTTGGTTTGGACTTTGTCTTTGTTCTCAATAATGGCCCAAGCCTCATTCATTGATTTAATAAGAATAATACCCCCGAGGCACTATTTAGTGAATCTTGGTCATTCAAACTTAATCCATTATAAAAAGTAATAATTTGAGGCACCTTTGTAAAACCGTGTTGTGGACACTTTCTCAAAAGTTCCTTAAAACGATCCCAAGATTCACTAAACGTCTCACCGTACTTTTGTTTAAAATTTATGATGTCATTCCTCAAAGCGGTAGTACGTGAGGGTGGGAAAAAGTTATTGATAAACTTGGTCTCTAGGTCTGCCCATGTTGTAATACTTTGGGGTGGTTCCTTATCAAGCCAAGTCTGGGCTTGTCCCTCAAGAGAGAAAGGAAAGAGGAGCAAACGAATTGCCTCTTGTGAAACCCCATTGTATTTCACGGTACTGGTTAAGTGAACAAACCTTTTAATGTGATCATGCGGATCATCATGAGTGCGGCCTAAGAAAGGTGTTGTGGAAACCATTTGAATAAAACCGGTCTTGAGCTCGAAGTTATTTGCATCAATAGCCGGAACCACCATCGCATCTTCATTTCCTTCAACATGTGATTGCAAATGCTTGATCATTGGACGGTTATCCATTGTGTCAACAACAGGAGGATGCTCGATGATAACGGCTTGTATGGACTTCCTTCTGCGTGAACGAGTACGCATACACCTACAAAAGAAAAGAATAGCAAAGAAACAGAAGAAATAAAGTTAACGTGAAAAGAAAATATTTTTGGTGCAAAACTTTTTGAAATAGAAATGCTTTTTATGATTTTTTAAATATTTTTGGATTTTTGAAATTTTTGATTTTTAAGGATTTTTGAAAATTTTGAAAATTTTGCAAGAAAAATAACGTTCAAAAGTGAACGGATTCCAAAATCCAACGCGTCTCTCACAAAAACCCGTTAATCTTCACGAAAAGAGCCGGCAGCGACGCCATTTTAATATCAATATCTTTAATATGGTGAAAATCGTCTCGACTTGATTCGAATTGATCGTGGATTTAACGTGCGACTCAGTTGTCTTGGTGAAAAAGAAAGAAAATGTCGTTGAGTAACTAAATAAAAATGAAATCTTGAAAAGATTAAACTAAAAATAAAGACTTTTAAGAATAAATGACAAAGGATTAAAACTTGATAAAAGGTAAATTTAAAAACTTAAAACTTTATAAAAATTAAACTTGAAATTAACTAAGACAAAACACTTTGAAAATAAAGCTTAAGAAAAATGGCGGGAAAAATACAATTTAAAAACAATTCGGGAAATCAAAACCAAGACCTAAGTCGGGAAACTTAAAACATGTACTAATCTGGAATGCCAATAGCACACACAATCCGGAATAAGTTGTCAATCCAAGTACTCAACATAATTCGGAATACATACAATTCGGAATAACAGGGAAATTAACCTAATCCGGATTCCAAGATTCCAAGGCAATCCATAATATATATTACAATCACAATCCGGAATGTGAGAATTGTGACTACTAATCCGGAATCTGTTTACTTATGCAAATCCAGAATCCCTAATTCAAGAGCTTATCTGGAATGCATATCCCACTCTAATCCAGATTAAGGTAGAAATACCACAATTCGGAATGTTGTTATGTTTACTATTCGGAATCCAGACTTCCTATACAATTTGGAATCCTACCCCTTGGTACATAATCCGGAATCAAGTGTCTTAGGTAATCTGAAATCCCTACCCAGCATATAATCCGGAATGTGAATCTTTCTAATCTAGCTCGGATTAAACAAGATTTGCAACTAAGTCTGAATAAAGTAAAAACACACCTAATTCGGGAAAAGGGTTTCTAAAACCCGGATAAGGAACAAAATTAAGCAAAAATGAAAATAAGCTATAAACCAAATAAGCACTTAATCAAAATGATTTTAAGAAAAAGCTAATAAGCCACAATTTAAAAACTTTTAAAAACACTAAATAATCAAAATATAATAATCAACTTTTAAAAGATTAAACTATTAAAAACTACTTAATTAAAAATAAGAAAAGCACGTAATAAACAAATAACACAATAAGCTAAAACATCAAACACATGAAAATCAATAAGCACAATCAAACAAACACATCAATCAAAACAAGAACATGATTAAACAAACTACATGATTATCTAAATCAAACAAGAGATTAAAAACAAGAAAGGTAGAATGAGAATGATTATGAAAAGCTTGAAATTAAAATGAAAATTAAAGATTCAAGTACAAGATTAATATAAAAAGCTTGAAAACATGAAAGTAAATCTAGAGAGAGAAAGTAATTTAATCTACTCCTAAAAACTTAATAAAACTATCTAACTAGCTAACTAAAAATCTAATGCCTTGTAAGATTTTGTAAATCTATGTATAACTTAGAGAGAGAAAGAGATAGAAATATGGTAGATTTCACACACACTTCTAGAGAGAGAAAGTAAGAAACTATGTGTTTTTATGAATGAAACCACACCCTCTCCATCTAAGGAGAGGGTTTATATACCCAAGCCCATGAGATGGGCTTGGGCTTACAAGTTGGGTCGGCCTACACATGTTGTAGGCTTGGCATGGCCTTAGTTGTTTAATATTAGTAAAACTAAACTACGAGCTATTAATTAGACTATTGTTGGAGTGACCGAACCTTCCTAATACGTAAAATGTATTTCCAACAATCTCCCCCTAAGGGAGGTCACTCCAAACAAGGGCGTTACCCAAGTTACAATAATACAATAAACCTAGCATTCTATGCTTGTCTTGAGCTCGTAGTCTTCGTCTTTCTTTTCTTCTTCTTTTCTAGTGAACATGTTGATGTGATCTTAGATATCAATCTTTAGCATTAATCTATTGCCTTGATCTTGTGCATCCATCACTTGTGATCTACGCCTCTTCGTGACTTCACGTCCCACATACTTATACATTCGTAATTCTTGAAAGCTTTAGAGTTCGATACAGCGGAAGTCTTGACTTTTAGACTTTCTAGAATTAGATGAAGTATTAAGTGCATAAAGTATAAGCATGCGGGGACGACTTCTTCTCAGATTACGCAACGCCACCGTCTTCAAATGCCGCAACATAAGTAGAAACGAACGAAATGGCTTTGAACATTTGATTCTAATTCAGTAGCATTTTACCTCTGGTCGGTGAAGACCGTTGGACGATATAAAATATCGTACTTGTGGCAGGTAAATTTAATTAAAAAATCTCCTTGACAAGATTTCGCTGGTAAACCCGTTCTCTTTACTCGACCGTCCAAAGCTGACTGCAAACGTAAAGAGTGAATCATTTGGATAAAATTATCCGTGTGATTGAAGCCGTCAATTCCGATTCCTGGAACAAGTTTGATTCATTAAAAAATCGCACCATCGTTGCTTTCCAGTTGTCACGAGCTTAATTCGTATAGAATATTGCAAGTTACCTACCAAGTGTTGTTTGAGGTTAACACTAGAAGGTTTTCCACTCATCATTATGAACATTAGGGTGTCACTCTGAGTGTTCTGGCAAGATCACTGAGATATTGCGTAGAGGCCTGGAACGTGTTTAAATTCAATTAAGAATTAAACAACTGTTGCTTTCCAGTTATCACAAGCTTGGTTCATAAAGAATCGCACAAGTCACCTAACATGAGCTTTTTGATATTCGCTCAAGAAGGATTTCCATCTTCATTGTAAATACTTTCGTATTACTCGGATGTTCAGGCAAGATCATGAAGATTTTGCGTAGGACTCCTAAGATCTTTCTTACTTTTCATAGTGTGTGAAGAAGCAAGGAAATATGGAAGTGTGTCCTAATGAGATATTTGATGATCTCAAATGGCTCTAGACTCGATCATGCATTTTAGATTTTTAGTGATCGGAGGCTGGATAGGAGTGCCACCTTTTCAATATCAATATATTCGGAGTGAATAAATCGATAGATAATGCGTTGACTCCGTGTGAATAAAACAAATACCTTTTGAGAGATATCTGATTTAGCTGGGATGGGTTGTGCATTGCATCACTGGGTCCATGATGTCTATCTTCAATATCGAGCATCATTAAAAATGATCTTAATAGCTGTTGTAGTATTTTAGTCACTTGTTTTAGGAAAAACAAATAACCGTGGCAAGTATTAAGTTATACGATTTAGGAAAATCGTAAAACCGAATAAATGCGGGTTCGTTCTCGAAGGAGGTGTGTGAATGAAGTGCCAATATGTAAAATCAAAGTTTGGATTAGTGTCGTTTTTGGCTTAGAAGGGAGAAAATTAAAGACGAGCTATGACTACGATTAAACTACGACGAGTGACGTAAAACGCGAACGTAAATACGTAAAACGCGACGAAATTAAAAGTTAAAGCTAAAAATTATTTAAAAATTAAAACTAAGTCTAAAATAATATAAATAAAAATAAAAAATTCAATAAATAAATTTTATAACCTTTTATTAATTAACTATTCAATTTTAAATGCTAATTAAAGTCGTAAAATTAAATATAATTAAGAAAAAGCCCAAAATATTATTTTATTGAACTAATAAATCTCTTATATTAAAGACTAAAAAGTATTTTTCCTAAATTTTAAAGACTATTTTTCTATTTTTTTAAATGCTAAAAAAGATTTTTAAACTAAAATAACCATAAAAAATAATAAAATAATGCTAAAAATAAATTTTATTTTTCTAAAAATTAATTTCAACTAAATTAATAAGGGAAAAATGAAAAAGTTTAAAAAAACTAAAAAAATGGCTAAAAACGAAAGTACCCCAAAGTACTCCAATGTGGAATACTTTTGTGTTGTCAAAGATCTCACCAGACAACAGTTTTGTCCAAGATCAGTGTTGTCCGATATCGGACAACACTAAAAAAACAAAAAAATGCAGCTTTCTCGGACAACAAAGAGAAGTGCTACTGTATGGATTTTGAGTTCGTTTTTGTTTGTTTTAAGCTTGTTTGTGGATGTTTTTGGGCACAAACGGCACCCCACAACCAGTTGGGTTGTGGGGAATCACATAAACACAAAAACACAAACACTAACAGAGATCTAGCACAATACACACTACAAATTCGCAAAATTCAGTGACATTTTTCTGAAATATGGGGCTGCTGACTATTGAGCACTAACAGTATGTTTATAAGGCACTTTTAAGCTATCTAAAAGCCACAAATCTTAGATGCCAACTATTGCACACTTAAATCTATCCTAACACTATCTCTATAACCAAGATTGTAAAGCCTAAAGCACTAGATGCCCCCCCCCCCTATGCACCTTTTTTTGTAGATAGTGGTGATGGTTGCTGATGTTAGGCAACAAAGTGACTTAAAACCAATAACTCTTAACCAAAATGCTAACTTACCTCAAGTTAATGGCATGCAAACCTAATCTAACATATTACCTAATTGAGTACCTAGTTTTCAAACCAAAAACATCACTATTCGCCACCTAAAAGGCCATTGTGCAGACTTGCTGATTTTTATGGAACAAATGTGAGATTTACCCTATAAGAACTTGACAAAAGGCGAACCAAACCACTAATTGAGTACACACAATACTATAACTATCCTAATTTAACAGATTTCTGATTTTCATAAACTTGAACACAAGAATTAACCTAAGACCTTGCTGATGAGATATTTCGCTGGTAGAAAGTAATGAACAAGCAAATTTAGATTTTCATACAATATTAGCAAACCAAAACCTAAACAAAAACTACTAAGTATAATATAACATGTTAAGGCAAAAATCAAATGGAAGCTGTCACCACTACCCACTAGACTGATTCAAACCAAACACCCCTTAAAACTTATGACAGAAAAGTGGACTAGTTCTTTTTATCTGCCAAATCTCGAACTTACTTGAACTTGCAAGAACCTTGCACCATACAAACAATTAAAGCCTAGGACACCTTGATAGACTATCCAAGTCTCCAATTCCATCACTAAAACTCAAGGTCTTAATCCACTAGGTCCTACTGTTGGCAGAAACACGTCTATGGGCACAAATGTGTATAACAGTGAGTCTAAAACCATTTAAAAGCTACATGAAATCATCAGACTAGATCGTAAACACCTAATATTACCCCTAAGTCACTAGTCTTACCAAGAATCAAGTTTCACAACCCAAAAATTAGTACTAAAATCCCAATAAAACGGGGGTATGTGATTGCTGGTGCAACAGTGGACCCCAAATGATTATAAGTCCACAAAGAAAAACTTCTAAACCCTAAGTAACGGCTAGACGAGACTCTATCCTAACCTGTTTCCGCCAAATCGCCAAGATCCAAGCTAAATAGCAATAAAAAGAAACTTTATACCCTACTGTTTGGACAGAAAATACTGTCTATGCAATATTTGTAGAAAACTGTAACTAGCAAACTAAGATTGTTTATACTACACTTATCAAATAAACCAAACAAAAAAAAACGAATTATCCAGACCTAATAGACTTGCACAGATTGCTATAGCATCAGATTGTTGTCACCACAAACCTCACAATAACAAATCCAAGCACCCCTAAAAATACCTTAAACCTAGAATTTCAAAGTTATGCCCCCTTAAGCAAATCAAAACTCATTTAAACTTAAATTAACACACATGACAATCCTAAACATAAGATTACTCAAATAAACTACCACGTCAACAGTCAATGAGAACCCACTCAGAATAAAGCAAAATCAAGGGAGTTCAACAAGTACCTTGCTTCAACCTTGTTCAGGTTGAGCTAGCTCCTTGGATACCGCCGGCTTGTTGTTGCTCGCAAGGATAGAGAGGGAAGTCGTAGGCTGCTGATATGTAGAGAAATGGACTACAAAAGTCCACCCAAGTAACTACAACAGTTACTTGGGTAAATCTTCCAATTTGTGAACAAAGCAAGAAACAAGAGAGCACAAAATCCAAGTTCATATAAGTGCCCAATAAGTTGTTGTCAAGCAGCTTATTGGATAGCTTATATGAACGGTAAGATGTTAAGTAATCAAAGACTAGTTGGACAAAATCTTTTGTAAAATTCAACCCTTTTTTTAAAACCAACTAAGAAAAACTTCTCAAATGAAACGAACTTTGAAATTAAACAGGTTTTTAACTTAATAAAATAGGATTGGTTGTCAATCAACTCCACTTCATAACTTATCAAACCCGGATCTTCAAACACTTTTTGCCAAAATTAACTTGAACAAAAAATTTGATAACAAACTATATTAATTTTGCATGAAAAAAAAACATTACACTAAAAAACTGTAAAGTTGGAACACATACTTGCAATTTAATTTAGAAAATACTGTAAATATTCATTTAACCAAAAAATCTTACAAGCTGGAACAACTTCAAAGAGGGTACAGGCACCCCCTTATATATAAGCCATAAGACTATTCTAGAAGAAAGGATAATAAAAACCCTAATAAAAGAAAATTACAAAGCTATCCTTGTGGTCTTGATGATTTTACTGGTCAAAAGCTTGGCATGTGGTCACCTTGTTGTTGACAGGCTGTCCATTGCATCAGGATCGTTGAAAACTCCTTAGGGACCAAGTACTTCATATGAGACGTAGATGTTGTCTGCTCATTGAAGTTTTTGTATAGTGACGAGTCAGGGGAGTGCTTGGGTGAGGACCACAGCCCATGTGGCATATTTCTGGATGTGGGGTTTAGATGTTGGTGAGATGAATTGTGTTTCTTGAAAGTATGGGTCAAAACCCCTTTGATTATCTTAGGGAATGGATTAGGGTTTATGAGTGAGATTAGGGTGTGTTTATGGTGGTGGTGATTAAATAGTAACTGTTTCCCTCCACTGAAATTTATATATAACTCGTTTTAAAAAGATGCTTAATACAGTAATAAATTTCCAAGTAGTGGAGGGTGATGTGGCGGCTGACTAGGCGGATGGGGATGAGTTGGAAGGCAGTGATTGGTGGTATGTGTTTGAATGTTTGACACAAATGACCCCTAGATTTCAACAGTTTGTTCATATAATGTTTCACATCCTTTACTTTAGTTTTCCTTTGTAATAATTTTGGCCATGTTGTCATAAATGGCACAATTGTTTTATAAACTTATAACAAGGACCATATTTGCTCATTTAGCATTCTTCAAGGGATTTTTGTGTACATTCTTGAAACTTTATGGACCAAACTTGTATAAATAAGATTTACAAGGGCCAAAAGTGACAAGTCTTTAAAAGATGAGGGACCAATCTTGCCAAATCTTCAAACCTCAAGGACTTCAATGAAAATTCATGATTCGGGTCCGGCTCTTTGTGCGGCTTTGTTTCCCGTCTTCGTTTTTGCTTCATTCTTGTGATCTTTTGTTGATTTCATGATATCCGTACCTAAAATACACAATGAACAAACACAAGCATATTTTATGGTATTTTTATGATAATTTAAGCGTTTTAAGCCCGATTTGGACGATGAGACTATGTATAATTGCAGTCTCATCACCCCCCCCCATACTAAACCATTTCCGTGCCCTCACGCAATGCTAGAATTAAGTATTGTAGCACTTCCAAAATTCATTTTATGATGACATTTGTTAGAAATACGTTTTAACGTATATTAGAAGTATCGGTCACTCCACAATATTATTAATGTTGTAATAGCTCGTAGTTAATGTGTGCTTATTAAGTTAAGTAAGAAACCGACCCATGGGCTTGTCATGGGTCGGCCCAAGCCCAATATAGGCCTTGGATATAAATACCCCTTTCCACCATGGAAAGGGGTTGGTTGTTGATTGTCCACTTTTATCATTTGAATAAAAACACATAGTTCTCTCTCACTTTCTCTCTCTAGTTTCTCTTTCTAGAAATATTCAACCCACTTCATAGATTCATAGGTTATCAATATTCTACAATTGGTATCAAGAGCTATGGGGTTATTTAAGGTAATGATTTGTGTTGTTATTTAGTTTTTAATTGTATTAGTGTTCTTTAAGAAGATCCATCTTGATTCTTGGAGTTTTTGGTGATTTTGTGATTGGGATTAGTAGATAAGTATTAGTTTTTACTTATTTTAGTAGAAATCATAAAACTTTTTGGGTAATTTGGTAAAAATCTGGGTTTGTTTCTTCATTTACTTGATCGACTGTTACACGAACCATCTTCTGTTTCCCAGTAAAGTTCCGGATCAAAGGAAAGTTCCGGATCAAGGGAAAGTTCCGGATCAAAGGAAAGTTCCAGATCAAAGGAAAGTTCCGGATCAAAGGAAAGTTCCGGATCAAGGAAAGTTCCGAATCAGTTCTTCCGAACCAAAAGTTCCGGATCAAGGAAAGTTCCGACTCAGTTCTTCTGAACCAAAAGTTCCGGATCAAGGAAAGTTCCGGATCAAATCTTCCGAACCAAAAGTTCCGGATCAAATCTTCCGAATCAACACTTCCGAATCAACAAAAGTTCCGAATCAAGGGATATTTTTACTTGTTTTTTCGACGATTTCTTAGAGGATTTAATCTTGGTTTCTAACACAAAAACTTAACACAACTCACAAACTTTACTTCACTGCTCGATCAACCGATAATCTTTGTCTCTTTGAAGTGATCAAAATGAATCCGAATTCATTAATGCCTCAAATGACATCCCTTACGGATATTTCCGTCATTACGGGAACGGATAATCGCCCTCCAATGCTCATCAAAGAAGTTTTTGAAGCATGGCAAGGCCGTATGATGTCTTACATTAAGGGAAAACCGACATATGGGAGGCTTATGGTCAAGTCAATTCTAAATGGTCCACTTGATTATGGTACCATCGTGGTTAACAATGTGACTCGACCACGGGAGTTTGAAGAACTTACACCAGCTCAACAACTTGTTGCCAATGCAGACGAAAAGGCTCTTCAAACCATTCTCCAAGCTCTTCCACATGACATCTATCAAATGGTAAGTCAATATACGGTTGCAAAGGATTTATGGGAACGTCTAAAGGTGTTGCTACAAGGTACGTCTCTTACCAAACAGGAAAGGGAATGTCAGTTGTATGATTTGTTCGATAGATTCACGTACACCCCAGGGGAAACGCTTCACGACTACTACTTCAGATTCACTACTCTCATGAATGATCTGAATGTATACAATCTCGTGATTGCTCCATTCCAGGTTAACACCAAGTTTTTGAATACTTTACCTCAAGCTAAATGGGGTGAGTATATTACCGATGTTAAGTTAACCAGGGATTTGCATAAGTGCAATTTGGATCAACTCTATGCTTTTCTTCAGCAGCATGAGAAACACGTGATCATGCACCGTTCGCCTCGAGGTATGTACCCTGATTCTTTAGCTTTGATGGCGAATCAACCAAGCTTGTCATACAACAACACTCCTTATATCATGGGACACCAAGCCTATCATCCATCACCGTACATGACTCCAAGCTTCCCCCAGTATTCGATTCTACCGCAACCACCCACCTCACATCAGCAACAATATCGGTTTAATGCACCTTCATCATAATATGCTTCACAACCTCACCAAGCAAGCATTGCACCTTATGCTCAGTCTTCATATTCTTCTTATCAAGAGAATGCAGCATATCCATCAAGCTACTCTGACCACATGAGTATTCCTTCTAGTGCTTATGCAGCTCAACAAGACCAAGCACTGTATTGTGATAATGATGAAGTCCCCATTCCTGAATTCAAGCAAGGAACTGACCCAGTTGAAGTGTTAGCCACTATGTCTGCTTATCTCACAAGGACATTAAGCAAACGAGGATTTAGAGGACCAGCTCCTACTAACAATCAGCTGAGAAATTCATCCAATTCTCGCCAACAAGCTACTATTGAGAATGGCAGGGTAATGGTTCAACCTATTCAACCTTATCAGGGGAGACCTACTACATCAACCACCAATGCACGCACGGTCAATCCTGCTCCAATGGTCAATACTCCTCCACGGGCTAATTCCACAGGCAAGTTGAGAATGATTACATGCTACAACTGTAAGGAAGAAGGTCACATGTCCAGGGATTGCAAAAAACCCAAGAGGAGAAGGGATGGTCAATGGTTTGCAAAGAAGATTTATCTGGTGAACACTCAGGCACAAGGAAGGGAACTTGATGAAGAGGAGCTTGCATTTCTTGTTGATCCAGGGATTGCTGAACAAGACGTTGTCACTACACAGAATGCAGCATACCAAGCAGATGATCTTGATGCTTATGATTCAGACTGTGATGATCTTCAATCTGCTCAGGCAGCTCTCATGGAAACTCTCTCTAGCTATGGGTCAGATAAAATATCTGAGGTACTTACTAATGATACTAGTATTCAACCACATTAAGTGGTGCAAGAGAGTACTGATTCGAATGAGTCTTCGGTGGTGAGTCTTTCAAATGAGGAGACAATCAATGATAGTAATATCAATGTGAGTCCCCAGACTTTGAGTGAAACACAACCGGGAGTCATTTCGCATACGCATACTCCTGCTCAACAAGATTTGGTCATGGTTCCTGCTACATTACTTAGCCAAATGAATGCTGCACTCTTAGAAACCCTAGCTAAGAATAAGAATTTGTCTGATGAGCTTGCTTTGTGCAACGAGAAAGTTCAAACTTTGGAATTAGTTCCTTTGTCTAGTGTTCTAACAAATCCCGAGTATGATCATTTTCGAAACAAACAAATGGGTCATTTGCAAGAAATTGAAACCTTAAAAGCAGATCTTTCTAACGAACTTAAAGAAAAAGAGTTAGTGGTCACTAATTTTCAAAAACTTCAAACGGATTTTGAGTTACTCGAGTCTAAAAAGAATGAAATGGAAATTAATGCGGCTAATAAGATTAGAAGTCTAGATTATTTGCTTTTAAGACAATACGCTGCCTCTCAACTAATGCACTTATTTGATGCTTCGTTTAGAGAATTTAATTTATCGCGTCAAAAAGGCCTTCCCCCTAACCCACGGTATGCAAAACAAGCTCTTATCCAGAGTCCAAGACTTTATAATGCAACCCAATTAGGATTGGTCTTAGACCCGATTGTTATGTTCGAGGATCGCACAAATAAGGATCTAGTTGATGAGAATCGGTCATACAACTTTGCAAAATATCCCGATTGTGATTATTTTCAAATGAATCAGGAGCTTGCAAAAACAGATTTTAGAATTCGCTTCCATATGGACAAAGATCTCATCACAGCACCAACCTACTTGTTAAATGAAGAAAACCCTAGTACACTTCCTACACTTGTCAAAATGGAAGGTCCTAAGGAAATTCCAAAGGATCTTCCACCTGTTAGCACTGTATGGTTAAACTTGCAAGAGATTAATCAATACTTTGTTAGTTTTGAAAAGGTCATCTGGGAATGTACGACTTCAAATGGCTTAAACGCCGGAGAATGGGCTTTCGAACACATGAACGAGGTGTTTCAAAATGAGATCAATCCGTTTGTCGAAAGTCTAAAAAGAAGTTTTGCATCTCTTTCGGAAAATCTTGAATTTGAAATTGCAGAAGTTCAAAAAGTGTTTTATGAAATGGACACCGCTTACGAACTACAATTAATTGAAAAGGAAAAGATTTTATCCGAATATGACCGATTCTTGTCCCAAGTAATTTCATGTGATGTGCTTACTACTGTGAATGTTAATTATTCTAATGAGCTTACATCCGCTATGATTAAATGTGATGTTGTGAATATATGTGATGATGTGTGTGATCTCTCTGTAAATGTTGCTGATACTGTAAATGAGGTAGATAATCATTCTTGTCACGAATCTAACGCTGAATTTTTAAAGCTTCAAGATTCTTACAATTTACTTTCAAAACGCTTTAATCAACTTGAACAACATTGTATATCTTTAGAATTAAAACAACAAACTCAAAATGAGGATCTTTTGATAACAAATGGTTGTCAAGACAGTGTTGAGACGAGTGACAAGATGATTGCAATAGTTAAGGCATTAGAGGAAGAGATTATGAGATTAAAGAGAGATGTGTCATCAAATGAAACACTAAAATTGGACCTAGAGGCTGCATAGTATAAAAACCAGGCCTTAGAAATTAGACTTTCGTCTATTCTAGGGGAGATGGATCGTGCAAGACAGGGAATGTCCAAACTTTATGGTTCACTAGAAGAACGCTTCGCTTTTAATGCGGCACAGCAACAATCTTATGTTGAACAATTGAACCAAAAATGTGAGGAAATCTCTGACTTAAACATCCTGCTCATTGATAAAAACATGGTTTTGGCCGAGTTAAAGGAGACACTTCTTCTCACCCGACAAGAAGCTGTTAATAACTTAGCTACCAAATATGCACCGTCCTCTAGTGCTCCAACAACCAAGTCAGTAGTGCTTTATAAGAACCCGCTCCATAAGAACAACCCGGTTACCTACGATGATTATATGAAGAATGCCATTAAGCATGTTGATCTTCTTAGGGAGATTTTAGATGAGTTATATGCGTTAGATCCCTCAAGCAGTGACTATTATTCAGCTCATGAATATATTAAGCGAGTTCAATATTGCTTAGCATATTTGCAATACATAGGTAAACCAGGTTCTGCACTACTCACTAATCGACCCATTGCTGTAACTCCATTCAATAAGACCCCAGGAGCAAAACCGTCATTGGCACCATCAAGTAAGGCACCTTTAAAATCTGTTGCTAATGTTCCCACTTTGCCTTCTACAGGAGTAAAAGAGTCTACTAAGGCTAAAGGATCGCCACTCAAGAAAGATAAGATCAAGCCCTCCACTAGTAGTACCATCAAGAAGAAAGTAGAAGATCATACTAGGAATATCAGTTCAGATTTAAATAAAAAGAATCATGTTAAGACTAAAAGCTCTGCGCCTGTGCAGAAGCCTAAACCATTTGTGAATTCTAATTTGAAATGTTGGAATTGTAATGAATGCATGTTTTCCCAACGTCATGATTTGTGTCTTATTGATCATGTGAATGAAATGAATGCCAGTAGGAATGATCTTGAATGGAAACCAACTGGGAGAACTCGTACCCAAGTTGGATGGCAATGGCGTCGCACTGGTAGGACCTTTACATTAGATGGAACAATGTGCCCTTTAACTAGGAATGCATCCATTGAGGTTAGGTCTCAGCGTCCTTTAGTTAGGCACACTAGCACTAAAGTATGGAAACGGCGCCGTTTAATTAGGTCAGCCCCCACTATAGTGCCTATCAGTGAAGAAATACCTCAGGATTTAAGCCAACTAGAATCTACACCACCAACTAGGAAGAAGGCTAGGAAATCTAAGAAACCTAAAGTTAGCAAATCTAAGATTATTAAATCTGTACCTGCTAATAACAAGGAACATTCAGATTCCGATACCTCTACATTGTCCTCGTCTGGTGATATTTTCAGGTGGTCCAAATCATCCTCTGGTATTTGGACTCCGGTTGTTCAAAGCATATGACCGGAGATCGCTCGATGCTCCGAAATTTCGTCAGCAAGTTTCTTGGAACGGTTAAATTCGGTAATGATCATATTGCAAAGATAATGGGGTATGGTGAATATCAGATTGGAAACGTTACGATTTCAAGGGTATACTATGTAGAAGGTCTTGGTCATAATTTATTTTCAGTAGGACAGTTTTGTGATTCCAACCTAGAGGTTGCTTTTCGACAACATACTTGTTTCATCCGCAACTTGGAAGGAAAAGACTTGTTGAAGGGATCTCGTGGTGAAAATCTTTATACGTTGTCCCTACAAGACATGATGGCCGCCTCTCCAGTATGTCTTCTCTCCAAAGCATCTAAGACCAAGTCATGGTTATGGCATCGCAGATTATCTCATCTCAACTTTGATGCTATTAATTATTTGGCTAAAAACAAATTAGTTCGTGGTCTTCCAAAGCTCAAATTTCACAAGGACCATTTATGTTCCGCGTGTTCAAGGGGGAAAAGCACCAAAAAATCATACAAGTCCAAAGCTGAAGACACCAATCAAGAAAAACTTCATCTTTTGCATATGGATCTTTGTGGGCCAATGAGAACCGAAAGTGTGAGCGGTAAGAAATTCATTCTTGTTATTGTGGATGATTTATCCAGGTTTACATGGGTTAGATTTCTACGTACAAAGGATGAAGCACCGAAGGCTATCATCACTTTTCTGAAATTCGTTCAGGTACGTTTAAATACTATTGTCCGCCGAATTCGTACAGATAATGGAACAGAGTTCGTCAACCAGACTCTTCGTGATTACTATGAAGAAGTTGGTATTTCACATGAAACATCCGCTGCACGTACTCCACAACAAAACGGTGTCGTTGAAAGACGGAATCGTACGCTTATGGAAGCTGCTAGGACTATGCTGATTTATGCGAACGCTCCATTAATCTTGTGGGCAGAAGCTATCTCTACTGCATGTTTCACCCAAAACCGTTCTATCATTCGGAAACGCCATGGAAAAACACCTTACGAGCTTCTACATGATCGTAAACCCGATGTTTCATTCTTTCATCTGTTTGGTGCTCTTTGTTGTCCAAACATTAATAGTGAGAACTTGGGCAAACTTCAACCGAAAGCCGATATAGGTATTTTCATTGGTTACTCACCCTCCAAGAAAGCATACCGAATTTACAACCGTCGTCTTGGTAAGATAGTAGAAACTATGGACGCAGATTTCGATGAGCTGACAGCGATGGCTTCTGAGCAACGCAGCTCTGAACCCGCGCTTCACGAGATGGGAACCGGTGCTATTAGTTCCGGATTAGTTCCCAATAATCCTACTTCTACATCATTTTTACCACCTTCAAGGCCCGAGTGGGATAAACTATTTCAACCGTTGTTTGATGAATTCTTTGATCCCCGAAATGATGAAGTTCCAGCACCTGTAGTGATAGCTCCAATTCCTGAAGCTGTTGCTCAAGCTAATGAAGCTTTATCAAATGCATCTTCAATTAACATTGAACCGGATGCACCTCTACCAAGTGATTCTCAAACTACACCTGAATCGTCACCCTTACTTGTGCCTAATGATGTTGAAGAGGATTCTATTGATCACGATTTGGAATATGCTCACCTACAAGAGCTTCCTTTCTTTGGTGTACCGATACCTGAAAACCCTTCAGCCGCGTCTACCTCAGAAGAAGCTCCTTCAATTGTTCACTCCAGACCACCACGGATTGAAAAACATAGCACCAAATGGACAAAAGATCACCCAATTAGGAATGTCATTGGAAGTCTCGATCGACCAGTCTCTACACGCCATCAATTACAAGAGAGTGCACTCTATTGCTATTTTGATGCATTTCTCTCCGAAGTTGAACCTAAAAACTGGCAACAGGCTATGACTCAATCATCTTGGATAGAAGCCATGCAAGAGGAACTAAATGAATTTCAAAGACTTGAAGTATGGGAATTAGTTCCTCTCCCTGACAAGGTCAACATCCTTACTTTGTTGTGGGTTTATAAGGTTAAACTCGATGAGATGGGTGGAGTCTTGAAGAATAAGGCTAGATTAGTTGCTCGAGGATACAAACAAGCCTTGGGTATCGACTTTGAAGAATCTTTTGCTCCTGTTGCAAGATTGGAGGCTATTAGACTATTCCTTGCGTATGTTGCTCATATGAACATGATCGTCTATCAAATGGATGTGAAGACGGCATTTTTGAATGGTGAACTATGGGAAGAAGTCTATGTTAGTCAGCTGGATGGGTTCGTTAGCACGGAGTTTCCTAATCATGTGTACAAGCTTAAGAAGGCTCTCTATGGGTTGAAACAAGCTCCACGCACGTGGTATGATCTCCTTTCAACATATCTCATCTCGGAAGGCTTCTCCAAAGGCAAAGTGGACCCCACTCTATTCACTCTAAAGGAGGACAACGACATGATACTGGTACAAATTTATGTTGATGATATAATATTTGCTGCCTCTAACATAGAATTGTCAAAACGCTTTGAGAAGATAATGTCCACACGCTTTCAGATGTCAATGATGGGAAAATTTTCATTTTTCTTAGGATTACAAATTTCTCAGAATCCCAGAGGCATCTTTATTAATCAATCCAAATATGCTCTAGAATCTTTAAAGAAATATAACTTTGAAAATTATGACCCCGTGGACACTCCAATGGTGGAGAAATCCAAGTTAGATGAAGATAGGAATGGGACTATTGTCGATCCAAAACTTTACCGTGGGATGATCAGCACCCTTCTCTACCTGACTGCTAGCAGGCCTGATTTGCAATTTGTCGTATGCATGTGTGCCCGGTATCAGGCTCGGCCTACCGAAAAGCACCTACATGTTGTTAAAAGAATCTTTCGGTATCTCAAAGGAACACTTCATCGTGGTCTATGGTATCCGAAAGATTCCTCTATTGCTTTAATATCATACGCAGATGACGATCATGCTGGGTGTCAAGACACGAGGCGTAGCACTTCTGGATCTGTGCAACTCCTTGGAGACAGATTGATCAGTTGGTCTTCAAAAAGGCAGAAAAGCGCTGCAATTGCTAGCACGGAGGCTGAATACATCGCCATGTCCGGTTGTTGTGCTCAAGTCCTTTGGATGAGATCACAATTAACTGACTACGGTTTGGGATTCAACAAAATCCCGATGTATTGTGACAACAAGAGCGCCATTGCCCTTTGCTGCAACTACGTTCAACACTCCCAGGCCAAGCACATAGACATTCGCTACCATTTCATTAAAGAGCAGGTGGAGAACGGAGTGATCGAGCTGTATTTTGTCACCACTGAGTATCAGCTGCCAGATATGTTCACCAAAGCCATAGATCGAGGACGAATCGAGTTTTTGATCGACAAGCTTGGCATGAAATCATTCTCTCCAGCGACTCTCAAGGAATTGGCAGAAGAATCAGCTGAATAGTGGTGGTAAACTATTCAGGCGTATCCTGTGTTCGTGATCATGTATATTATCGTATATATATATAAACCACAAAAAGCAAAATACAAAAATATAAAACCAAGAAAAACCATAAAAAATATAAAACCTACAAAAACCATAAAAATTAAAAAATCAATAAAAACCAAAAATATTTTTTGTTTTTTAAATCGGGCATGTCTTTTAGTATGGTAATATTTACGGCTTTAGAAATGTCGATCAATATTGACACGGCGCCATAAATAGAGTCCGTATAAAAGTTGTACATTTTTAAAACATGCCCATTATGGCTTGTAGTTATTTCAGACTGCAACCCGGTTTTCGCATTAAAGTCACGTATTTCCTTGGAAAACGTTGGCTCACAACGGGAATTAATTTTCTCGGGCATGATTTACAAGAAAAATCATGCAAAGGGATCAAGTTTACTTTACAACTTGGTCTAACACGAGTTAGTGTACGTCTCAGTGCATTAATTTGTCAAAATAAGAGAAATCTTATTGCCACCACGAATCAATCTTTTCAAGACATTAATTGGAAATGTTTTCATCAATATTTGACTCTTTAGACAATGACTACAGCTCTTTAAATAGAAAACGGGTCATCGTTTAAGGGGGAGAAAATATTAAATCATCTTCGTCATCAAAACGATTCTCAAAAGTGTTTGTGGAAAATTAATTGGCTAATGAGTGGTCTTGCTTTAGAATACGACTTGTGCTCGCTCAATGTGATAGGAATTGCTTTAAGATCTTGGAGAATTGCTAATAGGTTGCGATGCTTAAGTTGTGTGAAGGTTAAGTTGGCGAAATTTAACAATGGTTAGGGAGACTAGAAAAGACAAGGAATAAAAAGTAAAAGTGAAAACTGTAGGGTTAAAGGTGACAACTTGTGAAATTTGTTAAAATTTGACCTAAGTCAAAGCCAAACCCCCCGTCTTTTTTGTTTTTCTTCTTCACTGTTTCTATTGCCGCCATTAACACACACATTCACACACTCAAGCTTTCACAAACTCTCGATTCAATCACTCAATCCGTTTCATTCGATCTAAAAGGTACAAACATCGAATCTTTAATTTATAATTCGCCTAATTCATCATTTAATCAAGTTAATTGATTCAGGAAATCAAGATTATCACATTAGGTTCGTTTTGCCTAAATTCGAGATTAATTGATTAGGGTTTTAGGTGGGTTTTACTTGGAATATCCTTAGAAAGATGTTTTGTTGCCTTAGAATGCCTTAAAACTCACAATCGCGCCTAGAATAATCATTAATAGGGTGCGTTTAGAACTTCCGGATGAACAAGACTTTTGAACTTCCGAATGAAGAAGTTCCGGATGAACTTCCGAATGAAGAAGTTCCGAATGAACTTCCGAATGAAGAAGTTCCGAATGAACTTCTGAATGAAGAAGTTCCGAATGAACTTCCGAATGAAGAAGTTCCGAATGAACTTCCGAATTTGGACTTCCGAATGAAGAAGTTCCGGATGAACTTCCGAATGAAGAAGTTCTGAATGAACTTCCGAATGAAGAAGTTCCGAATGAACTTCCGAATGAAGAAGTTCCGAATGAACTTCCGAATGAAGAAGTTCCGAATGAACTTCCGAATGAAGAAGTTCCGGATGAACTTCCGAATGAAGAAGTTCCGGATGAACTTCCGAATGAAGAAGTTCCGGATGAACTTCCGAATGAAGAAGTTCCGGATGAACTTCCGAATAAAGAAGTTCCGGATGAACTTCCGAATGAAGAAGTTCCGGATGAACTTCCGAATGAAGAAGTTCCGGATGAACTTCCGAATGAAGAAGTTCCGGATGAACTTCCGAGTGAAGAAGTTCCAGATGAACTTCCGAATGAAGAAGTTCCGGATGAACTTCCGAATGAAGAGTTCCGGATGAACTTCCGAATGAAGAGTTCCGAATGAAGGAGTTCCGAATGAAGAGTTCCGAATGAAGGAGTTCTGAATGAAGAGTTCCGAATGAAGAGTTCCGAATGAAGAGTTCCGAATGAAGAGTTGTTGGATTTATAGTTGTTTGCCTGATATAATTACTTGTTAAAATGTGTTATGCTTAAAAGTCATAATGATATATATATATATATATATATATATATATATATATATATATATATATATATATATATATATATATATATATATATATATATATATATATATATATATATATATATATATATGTTTTGTGCATCAACCTTTTATGTCTTATCTTAAGCAGATACGATGACTAATCCAACAGTACAAGCACTCCAAGATGCTAGAACAGCCGCAATTGCCGAAGCAAGAACACTCAAGTTCATACCAAACAATTACCGGCTGAAGCAAGTTTCAAAATCCACTCACCATGGATTTAAAGTAGCCATAGCAATCCTTGATCACTCTCACTTTAATAATGCTTTAAGGAGTACTGCCTCGGTGCCATATGATTACATGTATGAGTTCTGGGCTACCAAGGAAAGTACTTCAAACAAGATCACCTTCACTCTCGACAACAAGCAACAGACACTCACAGTTTCAGATTTCCGCAAGATTTTTGGAATACGGGATACACCCAAAGGTATGTCATTTTCGAGGGATCCTACCAAAGACAAACTCATGGAGATGTTCGAGGCTCTTGGATGTCCTGAATACGAGTTGTGTCTGATTTTACCACTGCTAAAGTAGGTCAACCTTGGAGAGCAATCTTGGGTATTCTCAGTAGATGTCTTACACCTAAAACATCTGGGCATGATGTTGTGCGTGGTCCAATCATGAACATCTTCCATGGAATGTACAAAGGCTCAAATGCAGATTATGCATTATTGTTGTGGGAAGAATTTAACTTTCAACTCTTCCAAAACAAGAAGCTGAAGACTAATTTCTTTCCTTACCCTCGGTTTATCAAGCTTATCATTAATTATTTTATGAAGAATGATGTTACTATTGATAAGCGTGCAGCAAGTCGTCATCACACTGAAGAGGCTGATCACACTGTGGATCTAAGGCATGAAGGACCATCTGGTGCTGTTATTCCTGGTCCTATTCCCGATTATCTTCTGACGGATAAAATTAAAGCTTCTACTGATTACAAACTACTGCTACTAGAAATCAAGAAGCTAAAAGCAAGCCTTCATACAAGAGAAGACTCGTCTACTACGGTCAAGAGTAAAGGTAAACGCAAGCAAACAGTTGCTTTATCTGAGCCCGAAACCAAGAAGAAGAAGACTGAGGCTAAGAAGGGAAAAAGCACTGCTTATGAGTTTGTTCTACATGACGAAGAGGATGTTGATGTCGATCCTACTCTTGACAAGACTGAGAAAAAAATAATGAAGATGGCTATTAAAAAGAGTAGGAGAGACACGGGCGGTAGTGGTTCGGGTGCACAGATGAATATTGAAGAAGAGTACGAGGAGCCAGATGATATTGATGAGTTTGGATCACCTGAACGGTATTCTACTTCGAAGGAGACATCCATCCCTGTTTCAGCAAGTGTTGAAAAGGAGTCCGGTGCTCCTACAGTCATGGTACCTACTCAGCCTTTAGTAACTCAACCTCCACCAATACAGCCCTTACCAACCCGACCGGTTCCAACACCATTCCTTCCACCTCCAATAACTTCCATCCTTAGTACTGTAGTCACAACCGAGCCTCTTCAACCAACCCAGAGCAGCTCTACATCATCTTCAATGGCTGCATTTGTAATGGCAGAACTCTTGGATAAACACACGGATAATCAAAGAAGAGAGATGAATGAACTTCGCCAAGAGTTACTTAGACGAGTGCAAAGTGAAGAAGCCTCAAAGAAATCCCAAGAAGAGATGCTAGCTAAGTTCGCTGCAGAGATGGAGACGACACGTAAAGCTCATGCAGAAGAACTTGCTCAGGTCAAAAAGGCTGAAGCTGATAAGTATGCAGCACGAATCACGAGACTTCAAGCTATGAAGGATAAATACAAGGAGCAGAAAGAAACACTTGAAGCTTGTATTGAAGAAAGAGTGAAAGAATCCGTTGAGTCCCTTATGCCAAAACTGCGTGATGAGTTGAAGAAACTAGCGGCTGATAACTTGATGATTAAGTCATCCAATCCTTCTGAATCCGCCTACAAAATTGCTTATGACTTGACGGATTTTAAATTGAAGAAGATCCTCAAAGCTCGTATGAGGGAAGTTGGATCTTTTGATAAGTCTAAAGTTCAACGGACTCTCCACAAATCACTCAATGACGCTATCATGGAGGATGATCGGTTGTTCAAAATGTTTGGAAGTGTGGTACCTTACCACATTCTGCCTGAGGAGGAAAAGGATGATAGTGAACAAGAAGAGGGTGACGGTGAAGAAGAAGAAGAGGAAGAAGAAGAAGATGATGATGGTGACGATGATGGTGATGATGATGAGGATGATGATGATGTTGATGGTGATGATGGTGGTGATGGTAATGAGGAGAGTGCTAAGGGAATCAACGAGGATAACGATGAGGATGATGATGGTAAACAGCCTGAAACGGGGGATAAGGTTGCCAGCACAAAGAAACCATCTAAGTCTGGTACCAAGTCTAAGAAAGATGCTGCGGAAAAAGAAAAATCCACTTCAACGGAATCAAGACGATCCAAGTGGCGCCATGATGTGAATGCTACTACGGCATCATCGATTCCCGGTACATCTATTGCTGTGTCTATACCTGTTACCACTAATCCTGTTAGTTCTTTTGTTGCTCCTATGATTGCAGAATCAGTAACTAAACCTGAAGCTGCACAACACTCGCCTGTTCATGACACCGCCGAGATGCCTGAATCAGAACCAGCACATGTTCATGTCTCTACTCCTCTACAACAAGAACCACAATCTACTGTTCCTGAGTCAAGCACACGGGACTGGGCAGACACATTGGAGATTGATGAGACTGCACCGCCACAAGCTTGGATCACGGCAGCTGCTAAATATGATCCAATCACAGACGCTGACAGAGATGTTCTATATCTCCGTATCCATAGTCCGATAGACTTGTGTGCATTTCTAGCTCATGAGTATAAATCCTCGGTCACTCCGTCATTGGTGAAGAGAGCACTAAAGGATAAGAGAATTCACGCCAAAACCAGGTTAAGCCGCATGGAGTACGAGTACTATGCTGACGAGGTCCTAAAAGCACTTAATACCGTTCAAAGGCCAGGCCTTCATGAGTTAGAAAGAGCTCCACCTCCACTTGATCCTTCTCAAGATAATCAAATTGCCCTTGACTTCTTTGTCACTTATGATCTTGATTATCTCCTCAAGGGATCATCCACGTACGCAACCTCCCTGACCTTGCTGAAAGCTGCTAACTGGGGGACAATACCCTATATCGAGGAAAAGGTAAACCGACTTTGGGTCCCAAAGTTAAATCGTAATTATGATATGTATGCTGTCATAGGTGCATCACACTGGGACGAACGAGTCAGAAGGGCATACAGAGGTTGCTTCTTAGCCAATTCAGGAAGTAACGTGAGATCCGATATTCGCATCTCCAGTATTTTAGGGCTGAAAACTGAAGCCAAGAATGGCTATCATCATGTGACGGAGATTCGTCTAAAAAGGGAGGATGACAGAGAATACACCATACAGCAGGGAGATTTTTCTATCATTCGCCTTGAGGATATCGAAGATATGTTGCTTATGATGACCAGTGATCAACTCACCCATCTTACTCGTGAAGATATCATTGCTTTGAATACAGCACTTCGTATGTTCATACGAAGCGTTGTTATCAAGAAACGAGTTGAAGATCTTCAATTAGGAGTTGAAAGCTACCAAAGGAAGCTTAACCTGACCCGTCCAATGAACCAAGTTCTACCTCAACATGTCACAAGATGTCCCTATACCGGCATTACTGTTCCTAGTTACGGGATTTTCTACTTGAACAGTCGTGGGATAATGAAGTTTATGAGGGTAGGTGAGCTTTATAAGTACAGTGATGGGACTCATATTCTCGTCAGAGGAAAATTGGAGCATCTTAACTCTGGTGGGTCTTTACCAGAGATGACTGAGGACTGGCATCCGGGTTATCGGCAAATGGCGAAGTATGTGATCAAGAAGATTGATCAAAAGCTCCGGGAACGTAGATTGATGAGGAGCTTAGAAAGGTTCGTTGGTGGTAGACCATATGGAGTGCACCACAAGTTACTGCAACGATCCATCTAATGGATCGTACATTTCAGGTCTACTCTATATTGGTTTTTAATTGTGAATATGTAAATTTGTGAATATTGTGCTTTTACGGCTTGATGTAGTGTTAAGGTATGATAATTTTTCAAGAATTTCTCACGAGATTCTAAATCTTTCAAAATATATCATACTAAAGCACTACAACTATCCCTTATTAATTTAAGGGGGAGCATTAACATGTTCTATGGCCGAACATCGATTTCATTTTTTACCCATAGACCGGTTAATCCATTCAATATCCCAAATATTAATGGTTAACATTTTGGATAAGGGGAGAAAATGGGATTAAGGAGACTTAAATGATACTTGGCTAAAAGATGAAAAAGACTTAACGATAATCCAACTTAATATGTGTAAAGCACGTGTTAAGGGGGAGCATCTTTGATGAACAAAACACCTAAGGTACAAAACTTTTGATTTCAATATCACAAGTACCTTAAGTGATTTTCAAGGATTTTTCATGGTGGCTATACTTTCCCAAAACACGCTTTATTCACGACGAATGTGGTGACAAAAGGGTGGTAGGAATAGGTTTAGTCCAATGATTCATCAGAGCCGATGGAATCTTCCCAAGGACAATTCCCTAGATAGAATTAGAAGTCCTAGGAAAGATGGAGAAAAATCGTGAACGTAGCTGAGTACCGACTAATTACTGATGCTAGCACTGGAACAATCACAACAAGGTGCTAGTGATGATGTATTGGTAAGTACTGAAGGGGTTGAAGAATGAAAAAGAAATGTAAAGATAAAGGGTGTAAAGAAAGAAGCCCTCCTTACAACTTTAGGCAGAAACCGGGTCAATACATATGCTATTGAGATTATTTTTGTTAATGATTCTCGATATTGAAGAAAGACATCATGGACCCAGTGATGCAATGCACAACCCTTCCCAGCTAACTCAAATATCTCTTAAAAGGTATTTGTTTTAATCACACGGAGATCAACACGTTATCTATTGGTTTATTCACTCCGAATAGACTGATATTGAAAAGGTGGCACTCCTCTCCAGCCATCGCTCACTAAATCAAAACGCACTATCGAGTCTAGAGCCACGAGATCATCAAAAGTCTCATTAGGACACTTTCCATTTATTTCTTGCTTTCTCACACACTGTGAAAAGTAAAAGATTTTTTATGAGTCCTACGCAGTATTCTTGTAATATTGCCAGAACATCCGAGTAATACGCAAGTACTACAATGAAGACGGAAATCCTGCTTGAGCCAACATCAAACAAGCTCATGGTAGGTTACACGTGCGGTTCTTTAAGAACCAATCTTGTGAAAAACTGGAAAGAAACAGTGGTTTAATTCTTAATTGAACTTAAACTCGTTCCAGGCCTCTACGCATTATCATATGATCTTGCCAGAACACTCAGAGTGACTCTTTATTGATCACTGTGACGAGTGGAAATCCTTCTAGTGTTAACATCAAACAGCACTTGGTAGGTGACGTGCAAGATTCTTTATGAATTAAGCTCGTGATAAGTGGAAAGCAACCATGGTGAAAATCTTAACTGAAATTCACTTGTTCCAGGTTTCATGAATTGACGGCTTCAATCACAAGGATAATTTATCCAAGTGATTCACTCTTTATGTTCGCAGTCAAGCTTAGTGATCGTCGAATAAAGTGAACGGGTTTACCCGCGAAATCCTATCAGGAAGTTACTTAATTGAAACTATCCGTCACAGGTACGATATCTAATATCGTCCAACGGTCTTCACTGACCGGAGGTAAAACGCTACCGATTTAGAATGAAATGTTCTAAGCCATTTCATTCATGTCTTATCATGTTGCTGCGAAGACGGTGGCGTTGCGGTGTACCAGTTGAAGTCGTTCCCACATGCTTATGTTTTTTCTGCATCAAAGTTCAGCAAAATTCCAGAAAGTGCAAAATGAAGTCTTCCGCTGTACCAAACTCTGAAGCTTTCGAGAATTCAACAAAAAGACATAAGTGTGTGGAACATGGAGTCACGAGGAGGCAAGATTCACAAGAAGGCAAAGATCGCATGTGATTGGTCAAAAGAACAATGCTCTCAAGCCAAAGCCTAAAAGATCAAATAAACATATTCACAACAAAAAGAAAGAAGAAAAGACTACGAGCCGAAGAATGAAGACTTAGTATAGTATGCTAGGTTTAGAACTTTGTAACGTGGAGTGATCTCCCTTAGGGGGAGATTGTTAGAAATACGTTTTAACGTATATTAGAAGTATCGGTCACTCCACAATATTATTAAAGTTGTAATAGCTCGTAGTTAATGTGTGCTTATTAAGTTAAGTAAGAAACCGACCCATGGGCTTGTCATGGGTCGGCCCAAGCCCAATATAGGCCTTGGATATAAATACCCCTTTCCACCATGGAAAGGGGTTGGTTGTTGATTGTCCACTTTTATCATTTGAATAAAAACACATAGTTCTCTCTCACTTTCTCTCTCTAGTTTCTCTCTCTAGAAATCTTCAACCCACTTCATAGATTCATAGGTTATCAATATTCTACAACATTTATTGAAGACATAAATTTAAATAAACTACTACACGTGTTTTAGACATAATGTATTGTTTTCATCACGATTAAGTGACTTTTAGGGTCGAAGAATAAGAACACGTGAATTCTTCGTTAGAAATAATTTAGTCGTCCTCGATTTTCACTCGATTCCATGCTAAGCATGTAACGAGATCATTGTTATTATAAGTTAGCAACACGATCATATCTCATGAGTGTTAATTATATACCTAAACTCCCTTATTCCTACTTGGTATCTCTTATATTTTATTTTGTCTTAATGATCACGAGGATACATGTTTGACTTATTTTGATAATTTATTAAGGCCGAAAATAAAGTAGCACGATTTAATCGATAGTTAGCCGAAGGACACGATCTTTTAAAACTGCTTCTCGTAATCTCCTTAAGTTCATATCTTGGCATAACTCGTTTCACGATTTGAGACCTTTCTCGGACCGATATTTGGCATGTACTTCATACTTCAAATCTTGGAAGACGTTCTTGAAATAATGGTCTTCATAAATGGAATTTCTTCATTGACGTTTTGGACCACGACTTCATCATTTTTCTTCAATCGTAATTTGGGATTGTGATATACAACGATTCGCCTCCTTTTAGGACTTGGATATATTCATCCTCATACCTTGTTAGGGTCTTTTTGGATAGACTTCTCCATGATCTTTAGGAGTATATTACTTCTCGTCGTGTGTCTCGATCCTTCATATTGATTTTAGAATAATGATACTTCACATCATCTTGGATCTTTAGCAATAAAAGGGAGCTCCTCATGCCTTGTTAGGGCCTTTTTGGAACTTGCCAATCTTCGCATCCCGCTTCAATAAGTTATGCCTTGGCTATGAACTCTATTCAAACACGAGCAACTTTTAAACGATCTTGGGCTAGAAGCTAAGTAACCTTTTAAATCGTACGACCTTACTTATTGCATTTATTTAAACAAAAGCGTGGGGAGAATAAGCTAATAATTACTACACATGAGATCGTGAAAGATTACTAGACTTATAAATAACTCTATCATTTCTCGTCCTCATATAAGAGACTTAGCCTAAAAAGTTAAGGAATCAAAGCTAAGTTCTCAACACGCACGGTCGAGTCAAAAATTACTCTTATTCTCACCATCAGAAAACCTACATTCGTGTCTTAAACACTTTAAAAAATAAGAAAAAATTTAAAATTTGTCCATTTTTAGCCTTATTTTGTAACAAAACGATAACAAAAGATGAAAATTGGATTGCGTGATGACGTAAGCAAGGTGAAGTATCTACTCACCCCCCCCCCCCCCAATACTACAACTAAACATTGTCCTCAATGTTTCGAGTCTATGGGTGAAACACCCATACTAGAGACGAAGTCGAATGCTTAATCTCGAGCATGGAAAGGGTAAAACGAATAACCTAAAAGCTGTTTATGAATTGTGCTAATAAGATAAACGTGAGAACATAAAAGGATATCATCGGATATCGGAATCTCCAAAGGCAACGATCGAAGCTCGAGTGATCCGTAAAACGAACACGAGAGGCTTCAATGATGACGATGAACCTAATAAATCACAATCACAAACAACCACGAAATAAAGGTTGGAAGAGCACAAGTCCCCTTGTTACACTATTAGAAAACGATAATATTTACAAGGATAAGCATGAGAATCCCCCACGAGGCACCTTGTTTTTGATAACCGAGTCAAAAGCTCAACTCGAATCCCCATAAATGTGATCATTTAGTGATAATTATGGTTTGGTCATTTTTGGTGGGGCTTACATGATAAACAATGCCCAAAAGTACATGGAGTACTTTAAAGACCCGATATACGTATACTGGGGTCAAAGATAGCATCTTCATGTTCGGATGAAAGACGAAACAACGCCACTCCAACTAGAACCCCAATGGGGTAGAATAAAATAGATAAGAAGTAGAAAGGTGGGGCAATGGGTAAGTCAACAAAATGAGCTGCTCGAGGTAGACTCACACCAAGCAAACGAAAAGATTTTCCATTTATTGCATCGGTGGAAGACCGAGATTTCCCTTTACAAGCAATTCCGGGATCGTAAATCTCGTCCTCGGTGGAGAAATGTGAGGGAACATAAGGGGATTCCCCCACACTAGATCCACACACACCATCGTCCAAAGGAGTAGACGAGGTGGTAGCACTCATAAAACGTGGTGATGACGGAGTTAAACTTGTAGAAAATTCATTTAAATCAATTTTAAAATCCTTTCCTTTTTCATCGCTTAAAAACTCTTTATGAAAACCCGATTTGATAATATTGAAAATATTTGGCGTGTCAAATTCAAAATTAGTCGCGCTAAAAATCCTCACATTTAAGTCATTGGTGGGAGGGGATGGTGGATTATATAAGTTCTCAAAACGTCGATCAATAAAGAACACCGCCCCCTCGGGGTCTACATACTCGTCATCCTCATGAACGTCGATCTCTTAGATTTCTTCATCAAAGATAGGCTTGTCAAACCAAGGTTTGTCATTAACCTCCTTGAGTATCTTAGAAACTCTCTCGAAAAGATCACGATCAAGCACGAAACCATCATTCATTTGTGGGGATTGTTGATAAGTTAAATCCCGACGATTGTGGTAAACATAATTCTCATTTGAGGAGCGTTGATTAGGTAACTCCTCGAGAATTGGATTTTGGGTCACATGAGTTGGTTCGTCATCGAAAAAAAGACGTTCCAACTCATTTAGTTCATCCTCGATTTTGGAAAGATCGACCTCACTTGTAGGTGGAAGTGGAGGCAAAAGAGATAGCTCTCGTTCAATGATTTCCTCAATCTCGAGATCAAACTCGTAATCATCGTACTTCACACATTTCTTTTTAGGAGAATCAAAAATTGCATGTGGATTTTGAAGTATGTGATCAATCTCGGCAAAATCGCCATCGTCATCATCAATGAAAGAGTCGATGTGAGCACTCAAAACCATGGTCTTACAAGTCGAATGACTATGCTTAGGTGACTTTTCTATGACGAGAGGATCGATGTCGATGTAACCCTTAGCCTCAACGGGTGTTGGGCTAGGAAAAGGAGGCACTTCGATGGAGTTAGAAGTTGAAGCCTCAAAGACGTGGTCCTTCGAAGGTGGTGAAGACGAGTCCATTTTGGTCATTGTCGTGATGGTACTAACGTCGCCCTTCGGCATTGGTCGTTGACTTATCGAATACATCCCAAAGTGATTTTTCATCCATAAATTTACGCATACCCTTTTGAATTAGGTACACGTATTCTTTATCGTTAAATTCATCTCTTTAAAACCGTTTTTTCTTAATTCTTTCAAAACATGCATTAAGCCCCATAGTTTCCGCTAAAGTAAACATTTTGAAATCATTAGAATTTGAAACATTAGGTTTTGAAACCTCGGTTTTTCATTATCATAAGACACTTGGGATTTACTCGTGAAAAAGTCCATTTTATCATCCCCATATCTCATAGTAAGTCTCCCCTCGTGAACGTCGATTACGGTTCGAGCCGTCGACAAAAATGGTAGGCCTAAAATAATGGGACATTTAGGGTCACACTCGTAATCGGATATAACAAAATCCGCGAGAAAAACAAACTTTCCAACTCTAACATAGATATCCTCAGCTATTCCAATTGGTATAAGTGGAGAACAATTTGCAAGCTCGATTGTCATGTTCGTGGGGGTAAGATTAGGCAATCTCATCAATTTCCATAGAGAATGAGGCATAAGATTGATGCTAGCACCTAAATCGGCAAGGGCTAAACATCCCTCAATCTCGGAAAAATCACAAGGTAATAGAAATTGGCCCGGATCCTCTTCCTTTCTCGGCGTATGCCTTTTGGGTTTTTTAAGAAGGATCGATGCACAAGTTTCTTCAAGGGTTACTTTGGTTAGGTCGGTAAAGCTCTCTTTTTGAACCATGGATGGAATTTGAGGTACACGAGGGTGTGCACTCTTTTCCTTGGTCGCCACGTTCACCCCATCGACTTTAGAACAATAAGACGTCTTAGAAGTCGAGGGTTGAGAAGAAGGAACAACACGAAATCCATCAAGGGCAGGGGTAATCACACGACTTTTTCCACGAGACGAGGCGGCTTTACATTGTTCCTTCGGATTTGCAACAGTGTCACTAGGTAACGAACTCGATGAAGCACTGATGAGATGGCATTTATACATGATCTCATCGTTCTTTTCGGGCTTTAAATGCATAAAATGTCATAAATATACCATATATATGCTTGTATTTGTTTACTTGTGTGTTTTAGGTATGGAAATCGTAAAAAAGACAAAAGATCATAAGAAACAAGGAAAAACAGACACGAGAAACGAAGCCGTACAATGAACCGGGCCCTAGATATGGATTTCTCAAAGAAAAACCCTTGAAGACTTGAAGATGTACAAGATTGATCCCTCATTTATGAAGAAATGACACTAAATACCCTTGTATATTCATAATTACAAGTTTGGTCCCTTAAGTTTGTCAAAATTGTAAAAAGGTCCTTCAACTTTGAAGATTTGGCAACTTTAGTCCCTCAACAATTCTAAATTGTCAATAATGGTCCCTCATGAAGTCAAAGATACATTGAAGACCTTTGAAGATCAAGAATGTCCAAGATCAGTCCTTAAACTATGCAAAAATGGCAAAAACAACCCTTGAAACCTTTATCACAAAGTTTGGTGGCCAATGTGTGAAGTTTGAAAGTTTAATAACAAAGGAAAACCAAGTTTTGGGCTGAAAAACGTTTAATACACATTTTTCCAAAACACAAGGATTACTAATGTCATTTCCCAAACTTCAAACCCAATAACACGCGCCAAACACAACACACCCCCAAAAATCAGATCAAAATATTTACTGTTTACCCACATGAACCCAGAATTACCACCCACTTAACCAAAGGGTTAATTTCAATTACCTTGTCCCACGTATGATTCACACGCCCAGAAACCCATCCCACACACAAAACCCTCAATCCCACTCACCAATGGTCCCCACCATTCAACCCGTTACCCAATCATATCACACCCTCCTCTCCAAGTAAAGACACGTGGCCAAGTCAACAGTTAACACTCATTGCTTAGCCCCAAAGCTAAAATGAACGTCCCCGATTCATTTGGACAGCTCAACAACAAAATGCGTCTAGAATATTTCAAGGGCATCTTAGGGATTTCATAGTATAGGGTTTTGCTTATTTGTTCCTTGTACTCGTATATATAAAGACTCCTCAACATGTGAGAGAGCTTTTGTTCCAGATTTTAGCTATCTTCTTTGTAATCCCTTTTTATGAAATAAAATTTGAATTTCTGAAAATCTTTAGTTCTCTTGTGTTATTTATAAAAGTTTGGTATCTGAATAGCTAAGATCTGAGTTCCAATTTATCATTTGTTGGTTTTTGAGGAAAGGTTTTATGGGATAAAACTCTTGTTTTCAAAAAATCAGATTTCATAGTTATAAGTTTATCCTTGCTGTTTGTTGTTCTTAGCAGGTACAAGGAAGCTGGTGCTTGTTTTGCTATCACCTAAGCTCAAACAATCCAAGGTGTGGATGTACATCTTGGAGGTTTGCATCTCTATTCCTTTTTCATTTTTCTTATTTTTGTATGATTTTTGGTGATATTTACATATTTGATTATGGATCTGTGTTTCTGTGGTGGATTTGTGTTACAGGTTGGATTATTGCTGTTAGGGTTGATTAGATCTTGTTTCGAAGGTTAAATCATAACAATCCTTTGGAAAATTGAGAGATCAGATTCCAATGGGGTGTTTGGGTTAACTGATTCAAAGGGATTTAAGGCAACTAGTGGTGTTGTTTTTGGTTCTATTGGATTGGTATCTGTTTATCTGGTGCAAAGGGTTCATTATCTACAAGTTTTGTGGCTTGAAACAACCAAATCAATCAAAAGGCTATAAAATCTGTGTAACTTGGGTATTTTGGCTAAATTTTTGGGGACACCTAGATCTAAGGGTAGACTAGGGTTAACAAGTGCTAAATTTTGGTTAACTTAATCAAGGAAGGGGATTTGAAGGCTTGGAATTGGATTGGTGGTCAAATAGATCAGCAAAAGGATTTTGGATAATCACTTTTGCTAATCAGTAACTTTTGGTGCTTGAATCTGCTAATTTACTTTGATCCATTGCTTGAAACAAGTTTAATTGTGCTTATTGTACTTTATTATAGCTTGTGTGTGCATTTGATTCAATTTGGTTGGCTTATTCATGCTCAATCTGCTTATTTGTTCATAACTGCTTATTTTCAAGGTCTGTGGCATATCTGAGAACTGTTTGCTTATTATGTGCTTATTGAGTGAACCAAATTGTGATTTCTTTGTTAATATAGACTCCTTGTGATCCACTGATTACAAGGGTGCCCTTGTTTCCATTTGAATCCAACTGGATCTCTCTAAAAAAGCAAGTCAAATAGTCAAAGCAGTGGGAACTCCTTTCCCCTGCTGCTAGCCACTGCTAGTGTTATTTCAAGTGGTGCTTATCAATAAGCTATTCTAGCTTATTTTAACCTGCAAAAACTTTGAATTTGTAATAGGTGTCACTTATTTGACCTATTTGTTCATTCTAGAGCATTTGAGGGGTTGACTTTGGGGTTTGACTAGAAAACTAATAACTTTGACTTTTAAATAAATGCTTATCAGCTTATTGCGCTTATTTTGCTTGGCTTATTGAACTTTTCTTTGTTGATTTGTCTTAATTAAGTCATATAGAGTATTTTGCAACTTATTAGAAGTTCTAAGGTGGTCTAGAACTCTAAGTCGACTATTTTGTCTTTTAGTGAAATTTTACTTTGCTTATTTCTGGCTTATTGAGTGTGCTTATTCAAAATTTCTTTTCACAGATCTCTTAGGCATTTCAAAATAATGTTGTGTGTTCAATTAGAGCATATGGCATTGGCTTATTGCTTAATGGGCTTATTGGCCCAATAAGAATAAGCTGTTGACCTTTTAAGCTGTGATAAGCTCAAAACCAGCTTTTGGGCCTTCAGACTTTTGTGTTTAGAATTAAATTTTGAGTCAGATAGGGGTTTTTCAGGCCATTTGGGCTTAGTTGAAGTTTTTGAGCCAAAAAGCCCATTAGGTTGGACTGTTTTCTATTTTAGCCCATTAGGGGTAATCTGGCAATTTCACTTTCATTTTCTGATTACTTAGGTTAAAATATACTAGTTTGCAAGTTTTTAGAAGTTTTTATAATTTTTGGATTTTTAATATTATTTTAATATTATTTTACTATTAAATTTCAATTTTCACATTTTTGAACTTTTTATATTTTTCTTAGGTTAAATACATTAAAATAGGATTTTTGCAAATCTTAGATTAACTTTATCATCATTTTTCTAATTTCTAGAATTATTTTAAGTTTTTAATATTTTTTAATCATTTTAAATAGTTTTAATTAGTTTAAAAATTTATAAAAAAAGTTTTTAGTCTTATTTGGTCATTTTAAAGGTTTACAAAGTGAAAAAATTTTATTTGGGCTTTTTAATAATTAGTTTGATTTTTAGGGCTTTAATTAGCATTTAAAAATTAATATTTAATTAATTAAAAGGTTTGAAAAAGTTTTGATCATTTGTAAACTCTTAGTTTATTTAATTTGATTTTTGGTAATTTTTTGGGAATTTTTAGAATTTATTTTTATTTTAGCTCTTTTTACGGTTTTAATTTTAGTTGTCGTAATAATAATTTTCACGTTTTCGTCATTCTATTTTCTCATCCCCTTCTTTCAAGTATTAATCTCAAATCAATTACGAATTATTCGCACACATATACCTCATTGGAAAACGAACTTAATTGGGTCATTAACACTTGATTTTCCTAAGTCATTTGTTTAATACTTTCCGTTTTTACGCCTTTTTCCTAAAAGGTCGTATTTTACTCAATCATTTTGGCGCCGCTGTCAGGTAGGTGTGTGGTGATTAATTTGTCATTTTTTTTTAATATTAACCATAAATAATATTTGTATTAGTAGAACTCTACTAATACGTATTATCGTTTTTTTTCGTTTTTCTTGTGAAATTATTATTACTATATTGTATTAAGTATCACAACAAATTCAAAATATCTCCAAAAGTGTGAAAACACAACCTTAATTGGGATTTGATCTCCTAATTATTGTATTCGAATCTCAAACAAAAAGAAAAAGGCAAAAATAGATAAATACTTTCGTGAAGCTCGATTTTGAAAAATACAAACTATAAGGTGGGTATAAGGCGGGTATTACAAAATATACCCTAAGGAAAATGGCTCTTAAGTGCTTCGCGCCGCCTCGTTTCCCCGCTTGCTTGTGATTATTTTGAGATTGAAGGCTACTCGAGGGTTTTGCCGCCCAAAGTATTATTACGTATCATATATATTTGCTTGGTTTCTTTGTGATTAAACCCTCTTGAACAATTTGGTGTTCACCAAAGTTCTAAAGTCATTCGAAGGCGTTCACTCCACGTGATCGTTTTCATTCTTTTAAGGCTTCTTTAATCAAGAGTTTGATTCGAGGAGACATTTGGTAGATTGTTGTCTACGAAGATACACAAAATCCAAAAAAAATTAAAAACAATCAAAAACACAAAAAAATTTGAAAATTCACAAAACACCCAAAAAGAATCTTCTTTGCTCACCTCCCATTCTTCATCAAGTTGATGCTAACTCGTAATCAAGCAAAACGAGCTCGTAAACGTCGTCAAAGTCAAGGAAATCAAGAGACTTTGATTGAAGAAAAAACTCCAATTGTCGAACCCGTTGTAGAACCAATAGTCGCCATGGCTAATCGTACTATGATGGAGTTGCTTCAAGAACCCACCGAGGGTTTTGGAGAAGGTACCGCCATCCTTGCGAAGAATTTCATGATTAAGATGGGTTTGATGTCGATGTTGCAAGCAAATAAGTTTAGAGGTCATGAAAAAGACAACCCGCATTACCACATAAGGAATTTTAATCGTCTCACCGCAACAAGCAAGTTTAAAGATGTTCCACGTGACGCCATTAAGATGATGTTGTTTCCATACTCGTTAGATGGACCCGCTAAAATTTGGCTCGAGAAAGAACCGCCAAATTCTATTTTGACATGGGGTGATCTCGTTTCTAAGTTTGTGAACCAATTTTTTCCACCATCTAAAACAACACATTTGAAAAATGAGGTTTCATGGTTTACACAACGTAATTATGAAAGTTTTTCAATGGCATGGGAACGATTTAAGGAAATTTTACATGAATGTCCACACCATGATTTTTCGGAATTGCATCAAATAGATACTTATTATAATGGGCTTAATGATCATGAACGAGATTATTTGAATGCCGTCGCGGGTGGTAATTTTTTGTGCAAAACAACCGATGAAGCTTTAAAGATTATAGAGAATAGATCTAAGGTTTATAACCCTCGTAACACACCGAGTGTTGCCAATATGGGTTCGTCATCGTCGTCATCGTCTCGTTACATTAATGCCTTACATGGTGAAGCTAATGAGGAAAATCGGTTTTTCAATAGGTTTTCGACGCTTATGACACATTGGAAAGCACAAGATGCTTTGAATTCCGCATCGGTTAAAGCGGTTGAAAAGAGTTGTTTATCTTGTGGTGGAGCTCGTGATCTTTCCGAGTGCATTACCGCCGGTGGTAACACTTCGAGTGCTTACGTAGAAACGAGAACTTACAACCAAAACGGCCAAGGTTCCCGCCCAAATCAAGCTCCACCAAATCAAAATGCTAATAACTATCGAAACAACTATCAAAATGGTGGTTATCAAGGAAATTCACGTAACTACAACAAAGGGAATTATCAAAATGGAAATGGACAAATTGCAAATCAAAACCAAAACCGTGATTTTCAAAACACTAAACAAGGTTTTCAAAATGCTCATACTAAAAATCTTAATGGAGAATTTTTGGATTATGCAAAAGCAAATGATGCTAAGTTTGATAACATGCAACGTGAGATGATTAGCTTAAGATCCGAGTTGAAAAACGAGCTTAAAAACGAACTTGCTAATGAACTTAAGACTCATGCTAATAAAATGGAAGGAAACGTTCAACGTCTTCGACAAAATCAACAAAAGATGGAACAAGGACAACATGAGATTAAGCAAGAATTGTTAAAAGCGGATGCTAGGCAATCAAAATTTGAAGACCGCATGGCAAAAATGTTTGAAGCAATCATGTGTAAACCCTCTTCCTCGGGTGGTCTTCCTAGTGATACCATTGCAAACCCGAAGGGAGAAATGAAGGTTATTACTACACGTAGTGGTAAAACATTCAAGGAACCAATCTCTCGTCCAAGTACTTCTACGGAGAAGGAAATCGAGAAAGAGCCCGAGGTGATGGTCGAAAAGGAGCATATCACAAGCCCACGAATTACCGCTCATGCCACACCTACGGTTGAACCAATACCAATCATGGAACCCGAGATTCCAAGGTCGTTGCCTAATGCCTAAAACCATTTAAAAGCTACATGAAATCCTAAGACTAGATCGTAAACACCTAATATTACCCCTAAGTCACTAGTCTTACCAAGAATCAAGTTTCACAACCCAAAAATTAGTACTAAAATCCAAATAAGACGGGGGTCTGCGATTACTGGTGCAACAGTGGACCCTAAGTGATTATAAGCACACCAAGAAAAACTTCTAAACCCTAAGTAACGGCTAGACGAGACTCTATCCTAACCTGCTTCCGCCAAATCGCCAAGATCCAAGCTAAATAGCAAGAAAAAAGAAACTTTATACCCCTACTGTTTGGACAGAAAATACTATCTATGCAATATTTGTAGAAAACTAAAACTAGCAAACTAAGATTGTTTATATTACACTTATCAAATAACACAAACAAGAAAAATGAATTATCCACACCTAATAGACTTGCACAGATTGCTATAGCATCAGATTATTGTCACCACAAACCTCACAATAACAAATCCAAGCACCCCTAAAAATACCTTAAACCTAGAATTTCAAAGTTATGCCCCCTTAACCAAATCAAAACTTATTTAAACTTAAATTAACACACATGACAATCCTAAACATAAGATTACTCAAATAAACTACCACGTCAACAGTCAATGAGAACCCACTCAGAATAAAGCAAAATCAAGGGAGTTCGACAAGTACCTTGCTTCAACCTTGTTCAGGTTGAGCTAGCTCCTTGGATACCGTCGGCTTGTTGTTGCTCGCAAGGATAGAAAGGGAAGTCGTAGGCTGCTGATATGTAGAGAAATAGACTACAAAAGTCCACCCAAATAACTACAACAGTTACTTGGGTATATCTTCCAATCTATGAACAAAGCAAGACACAAGAGAGCACAAAATCCAAGTTCGTATAAGTGCCCAATAAGTTGTTGTCAAGCAGCTTATTGGATAGCTTATATGAACGGTAAGATGTTAAGTAATCAAAGACTAGTTGGACAAAATCTTTTGTAAAATTCAACCCTTTTTTAAAATCAACTAAGAAAAACTTCTCAAATGACACGAACATTGAAATTAAACAGGTTTTTAACTTAATAAAATAGGATTGGTTGTCAATCAACTCCACTTCATAACTTATCAAACCCGGATCTTCAAACACTTTTTGCCAAAATTAACTTGAACAAAAATATTTGATAACAAACTATATTAATTTTGCATGAAAAATAAACATTAAACTAAAAAAACTGTAAAGTTGAAACACATACTTGCAATTTAATTTAGAAAATACTGTAAATATTCATTTAACCAAAAAAATCTTACAAGCTGGAACAACTTCAAAGAGGGTACAGGCACCCCCTTATATATAAGCCATAAGACTATTCTAGAAGAAAGGATAATAAAAACCCTAATACAAGAAAATTACAAAGCTATCCTTGTGGTCTTGATGATTTTACTGGTCAAAAGCTTGGCATGTGATCACCTTGTTGTTGACAGGCTGTCCATTACATCAGGATCGTTGAAAACTCCTTAGGGACCAAGTACTTCATATGAGACGTAGATGTTGTCTGCTCATTGAAGTTTGTATATAGTGACGGGTCAGGGGAGTGCTTGGGTGAGGACCACAGCCCATGTGGCATATTTCTGGATGTGGGGTTTAGATGTTGGTGAGATGAATTGTGTTTCTTGAAAGTATGGCTCAAAACCCCTTTGATTATCTTAGGGAATGGATTAGTGTCTATGAGTGAGATTAGGGTGTGTTTATGGTGGTGGTGATTAAATAGTAACTGTTTCCCTCCACTGAAATTTATATATAACTCGTTTTAAAAAGATGTTTAATACAGTAATAAATTTGTAAGTAGTGGAGGGTGATGTGGCGGCTGACTAGGCGGGTGGGGATGAGTTGGAAGGCAGTGATTGGTGGTATGTGTTTGAATGTTTGACACAAATGACCCCTAGCTTTCAACAGTTTGTTCATATAATGTTTCACAGCCTTTACTTTAGTTTCCCTTTGTAATAATTTTGGCCATGTTGTCATAAATGGCACAATTGTTTTATAAACTTATAACAAGGACCATATTTGCTCATTTAGCATTCGGATTTTTGTGTACATTCTTGAAACTTTATGGACCAAACTTGTATAAATAAGATTTACAAGGGCCAAAAGTGACAAGTCTTTAAAAGATGAGGGACCAATCTTGCCAAATCTTCAAACTTCAAGGACTTCAATGAAAATTCATGATTCGGGTCCGGCTCTTTGTGCGGCTTTGTTTCCCGTGTTCGTTTTTGCTTCATTCTTGTGATCTTTTGTTGATTTCATGATATCCGTACCTAAAATACACAATGAACAAACACAAGCATATTTTATGGTATTTTTATGATAATTTAAGCGTTTTAAGCCCAATTTGGACGATGAGACTATGTATAATTGTGGTCTCATCACCCCCCATACTAAACCATTGCCGTGCCCTCACGCAATGCTAGAATTAAGTATCGTAGCACTTCCAAAATTCATTTTATGATGACATTTATTGAAGACATAAATTTAAATAAACTACTACACGTGTTTTAGACATAATATATTGTTTTCATCACGATTAAGTGAATTTTAGGATCAAAGAATAAGAACACGTGAATGCTTCATTAGAAATAATTTCGTCGTCCTTGATTTTCATTCAATTCCATGCTAAGCGTGTAACGAGATCATTGTTATTATAAGTTAGCAACACGATCATATCTCATGAGTGTTAATTATATACCTAAACTCCCTTATTCCTACTTGGTATCTCTTATATTTTATTTTGTCTTAATGATCACGAGGATACATGTTTGACTTATTTCGATAGTTTATTAAGGCCGAAAATAAAGTAGCACGATTTAATCGATAGTTAGCCGAAGGACACGATCTTTTAAAACTGCTTCTTGTAATCTCCTTAAGTTCATATCTTGGCATAAAGCGTTTCACGATTTGAGACCTTTCTCGGACCGATATTTGGCATGTACTTCATACTTCAAATCTTGGACGACGTTCTTGAAATAATGGTCTTCATATATGGAATTTCTTCACTTGACGTTTTTGACCACGACTTCATCATTTTTCTTCAATCGTAATTTAGGATTGTGATATACAACGATCCGCCTCCTTTTAGGACTTGGATATATTTATCCTCATACCTTGTTAGGGTCTTTTTGGATAGACTTCTCCACGATCTTTAGGAGTATATTACTTCTCGTTGTGTGTCTCGATCCTTCATATTGATTTTGGAATAATGATACTTCACATCATCTTGGATCTTTAGCAATAAAAGGGAGCTCCTCATGCCTTGTTAGGGCCTTTTTGGAACTTGCCAATCCTCGCATCCCGCTTCAATAAGTTATGCCTTGGCTATGAACTCTATTCAAACACGAGAAACTTTTAAACGATCTTGGGCTAGAAGCTAAGTAACCTTTTAACTCGTACGACCTTACTTATTGCATTTATTTAAACAAAAGCGTGGGGAGAATAAGCTAATAATTACTACACATAAGATCGTGAAAGATTACGAGACTTATAAATAACTATATCATTTCTCGTCCTCATTTAAGAGACTCAGCCTAAAAAGTTAAGGAATCAAAGCTAAGTGCTCAACACGCACGGTCGAGTCAAAAATTACTCTTATTCTCACCATCAGAAAACCTACATTCGTGTCTTAAACACTTATGAAAAATAAGAAAAGTCTTAAAATTTGGCCATTTTTAGCCTTATTTTGCAACAAAACGATAACAAAAGATGAAAATTGGATTGCATGATGACGTAAGCAAGGTGAAGTATCTACTCACCCCCCCATACTACAACTAAACATTATCCTCAATGTTTCGAGTCTAGGGGTGAAACACCCCATACTAGAGACGAAGTCCAATGCTTAATCTCGAGCATGGAAAGGGTAAAACGAATAACCTAAAAGCCGTTTATGAATTGTGCTAATAAGATAAACATTAGAACATAAAAGGATATCATCGGATATCGAAATCTCCAAAGGCAACGATCGAAGCTCGAGTGATCCGTAAAACAAACACGAGAGGCTTCAATGATGATGATGAACCTAATAAATCACAATCACAAACAACCACGGAACAAAGATTGGAAGATCACAAGTCCCCTCGTTACACTATTAGAAAACGATAATATTTACAAGGATAAGCATGAGAATCCCCCGCAAGGCACTTTGTTTTTGATAACCGAGTCAAAAGCTCGACTCGAATCCCCATAAATATGATCATTTAGTGATAATCATGGTTTGGTCATTTTTGGTGGGGCTTACATGATAAACAATGCCCAAAAGTACATAGAGTAGTTTAAAAACCCGATATACGTATACCGGGGTCAAAGATAGCATCTTTGTTTTCGGATGAAAGACGAAACAACGCCACTCCAACTAGAACCCCAATGGGGTAAAAGATACCACAATGAATACTAATCTACAAGAGTCATTAGGTGTTCCATATGTCCCGGAAGATCCATCGGTCTCAATTCAGAAGAAGATTTCTTCAATTTATTTCTTGGACACGGGGCATCCTCATTAGCGGACAATGGCCTAGGAACAACACTTAACAAAAACTAACAATCAATTAAAACCTTATAATTCAATCACAGGACTTAATGACTTCCTCTTATCAATCTCATATTTCGTACGGGTTAAATTTTACTTTATTCAAGTTTCAACCAATTTTATACTCAATTCGATATCCTACCTCATTCTCTAATACTTTCAATCTTTATTCTTCGGCCTTGTAAAGGCAATGAAAGCTCAATATGATCAACACTTAATTTCAAATCCTATAACTCTTATAACAATAATTATCAAATAAGTCACTTGTATGAAATGACTTGGTCATTCTACTAGACTTCTCGGAAAGGTACTAGTGCCATGAGGCTTTTGGGTACTGGTTCCAAATGACAGCCTCAAGTGCAACATTCACCCTTTCGATTCTGATTTAAGAATTGGATGACAACGAATCAGATGACATCTTTCTAGGTGGTAATGTTTTGTCAAACTCCACTCTGTAAGAAAAGATCGTCATGACATCGATATCAGATTTAATCTTGCCAATCCTTTTTCAATATCGCAATTAACTAATATCTACATTTCTACGAATATCAACCATTTGTTGGGATCATAAATATCCACAACCTGGTTTAGATCTAGGATAGCTAGAATTCCTACGAGAATAGCTTCGATTAATTTACTAGGGGATTTAGGGTTTCTTGTGACAATCGACGTCGTATAAATACCTCGTATAAATATCAAAATAATCATCAAACAATCATGTAATAAAATTACATCATATATATATATATATATATATAATCCAAGTTATATATATATTAAAATAACACTTCTCAGTCTGGCCTTGTCGGTAACTCGGGAATTCTTCGGCACCGTTATAGTCAAAAGATTTTTAGACATTTTTAGAAAAATGTTTATAGTTAAAAGATTTTGAAATGTTTTATTCAAAACCTTAGTTTTAAAAATCTTTCGTTCTCTATAACGAGAGCTCTGATACCAAACTGTAACACCCCCAAATTTATATAACTTAGTACAGCGGAAGACTAGTTGGTGTTACGGGATAGCACATTACTCACATCATAGACAACGCATAAAAATTGCGTCGTTTAATAATAAATCATTTCCATTCATAAATATCAAAGTTACATCGGTCCCCAGTCATTACATTTCATACAAAGTTTTATAAAATATTTGAATGGAAAATATTGTTTAAGTGCGGGCCATGAATTCTTGTCGTCTTCCCGAGAATTACCTTCAAGTACCTGAGATAAAACATGTTAAAAGAAAAGGTCAGCGATAACGCCGAGTGAATTCATAGAGTTTAATAAATTCCATCAATATAACTTTGGTATAAAATTAGTACCCAAAAATCAATACGTACAAATCATTGTAATAGGCCGTAAAATAGCCAAAATCATTTTATACAAATCTTTGTAATAGGCCATAAAATAGCCAAAGTCATTTTTATACAAATCCTTATCGAAAATCATAATATAGGCATTTGCCTTAAAAATCATTATACGAGCCAATGTCGTAAAAACATCATACAATACGTTTCGCAACGTTGTATGGATTAAATAAAAACCGTTATAAGATTATGGTTATGAAAACCAAAACACAAACATAATATCAATAGTATGACCCTGTATTGCTAGTCAGGCAATACATCGTAATTCGAAGCGTCTAATAGTATTCGTTAGTTTTTGGATTATTACAAGCCGCATGACATTGTTACCTTACTAAACCAACAACGGGTAGCTAACCCGATACCAATTTTGCCCATCTAAAGTAGCGTGTCGTCACAAAGGTCACGCTATGGAAATCTTCTCATACATAAATTCGCTTACCAATCAATGTGGCACGACGGGGATCAACCGTCAAGGCGCGAACTGGGGTGATCGTCCCCAAATAGTACTATTAAATGCATAAGCGTCTACCAACTCCCGGTAGTTCACAATTCATGCTAATGGGACTTTTAGTGACATAACCTAACTTTAATAATCCATTTAATTTCATCTATCGGGTCCATTAATCATTTATCAGGTCATACAATCGGGTCATTCAATCATTCGGGTCCAAAATCAATAAACAAACAATCGGGACAAATGGTGTCCAAATTTTATAAAAACTAACATGTTATCTCCCTCGCGGGTTTATAAAGCATTTATAAAACATTTAAAAGAGTGCGAGGCTATGAACTCACGCTGATGTGGGAAGGCGGGTTATCGGCAATTCGGACGTACGGTACGTGCTTCAATCACGGAAACCTATATAAATAATAATCGGTCTTAGACGTTTGTCCAATGACTTTATAAAAATATCAATTATGTATACATATGATGATTATATACATATGATGATCAAGTGGGTTTACATATTCTCGTTTACTCATTTTAGTGTTATATGTCGATAACTTTTATACTAGTTTACTAGTTTTACCTATTTTCGTGTTTTAAGTCCAATAATCTTATTATAAGTTCTTTAACTTGTTTTAATCCATGTTATACTTATATTATCAGTATATATATACTTACCATGTTGGGCCCAAATGGGTTAAGCCCAATAATAAGTTTATAAGTGTTTTAGTCCATTTTTGTTGTATTGTTAGTCCAATAACGTTAATTTAGTCCGTTAACGTCCGTATGTCCTATAGTTCGGGTTTTATCGGTTTTTACTTGTTATATATGTTTATATATCAGTATATAAGTTTTATAAATTTTTCATTAGACGGGTCCAACCATCTAAGTTTTATTAAACAAAAACGTTAATTTTACGGCGATAGCCGAAAAAGTCGTAAAAATCAAGTTTATAGTTTTATAACTTATAAGTATTATTTCACTACCATTTATATAAGTTATTCATTCATTTACCCTTTTACATATTTATATAAATAAGTTTTATAAGTTAGTGGGTTTTAATTTATATTTTATACATCGGTCCCCAGTCATTACATTTCATACAAAGTTTTATAAAATATTTGAATGGAAAATATTGTTTAAGTGCGGGCCATGAATTCTTGTCGTCTTCCCGAGAATTACCTTCAAGTACCTGAGATAAAACATGTTAAAAGAAAAGGTCAGCGATAACGCCGAGTGAATTCATAGAGTTTAATAAATTCCATCAATATAACTTTGGTATAAAATTAGTACCCAAAAATCAATACGTACAAATCATTGTAATAGGCCGTAAAATAGCCAAAATCATTTTATACAAATCTTTGTAATAGGCCATAAAATAGCCAAAGTCATTTTTATACAAATCCTTATCGAAAATCATAATATAGGCATTTGCCTTAAAAATCATTATACGAGCCAATGTCGTAAAAACATCATACAATACGTTTCGCAACGTTGTATGGATTAAATAAAAACCGTTATAAGATTATGGTTATGAAAACCAAAACACAAACATAATATCAATAGTATGACCCTGTATTGCTAGTCAGGCAATACATCGTAATTCGAAGCGTCTAATAGTATTCGTTAGTTTTTGGATTATTACAAGCCGCATGACATTGTTACCTTACTAAACCAACAACGGGTAGCTAACCCGATACCAATTTTGCCCATCTAAAGTAGCGTGTCGTCACAAAGGTCACGCTATGGAAATCTTCTCATACATAAATTCGCTTACCAATCAATGTGGCACGACGGGGATCAACCGTCAAGGCGCGAACTGGGGTGATCGTCCCCAAATAGTACTATTAAATGCATAAGCGTCTACCAACTCCCGGTAGTTCACAATTCATGCTAATGGGACTTTTAGTGACATAACCTAACTTTAATAATCCATTTAATTTCATCTATCGGGTCCATTAATCATTTATCAGGTCATACAATCGGGTCATTCAATCATTCGGGTCCAAAATCAATAAACAAACAATCGGGACAAATGGTGTCCAAATTTTATAAAAACTAACATGTTATCTCCCTCGCGGGTTTATAAAGCATTTATAAAACATTTAAAAGAGTGCGAGGCTATGAACTCACGCTGATGTGGGAAGGCGGGTTATCGGCAATTCGGACGTACGGTACGTGCTTCAATCACGGAAACCTATATAAATAATAATCGGTCTTAGACGTTTGTCCAATGACTTTATAAAAATATCAATTATGTATACATATGATGATTATATACATATGATGATCAAGTGGGTTTACATATTCTCGTTTACTCATTTTAGTGTTATATGTCGATAACTTTTATACTAGTTTACTAGTTTTACCTATTTTCGTGTTTTAAGTCCAATAATCTTATTATAAGTTCTTTAACTTGTTTTAATCCATGTTATACTTATATTATCAGTATATATATACTTACCATGTTGGGCCCAAATGGGTTAAGCCCAATAATAAGTTTATAAGTGTTTTAGTCCATTTTTGTTGTATTGTTAGTCCAATAACGTTAATTTAGTCCGTTAACGTCCGTATGTCCTATAGTTCGGGTTTTATCGGTTTTTACTTGTTATATATGTTTATATATCAGTATATAAGTTTTATAAATTTTTCATTAGACGGGTCCAACCATCTAAGTTTTATTAAACAAAAACGTTAATTTTACGGCGATAGCCGAAAAAGTCGTAAAAATCAAGTTTATAGTTTTATAACTTATAAGTATTATTTCACTACCATTTATATAAGTTATTCATTCATTTACCCTTTTACATATTTATATAAATAAGTTTTATAAGTTAGTGGGTTTTAATTTATATTTTATACATCGGTCCCCAGTCATTACATTTCATACAAAGTTTTATAAAATATTTGAATGGAAAATATTGTTTAAGTGCGGGCCATGAATTCTTGTCGTCTTCCCGAGAATTACCTTCAAGTACCTGAGATAAAACATGTTAAAAGAAAAGGTCAGCGATAACGCCGAGTGAATTCATAGAGTTTAATAAATTCCATCAATATAACTTTGGTATAAAATTAGTACCCAAAAATCAATACGTACAAATCATTGTAATAGGCCGTAAAATAGCCAAAATCATTTTATACAAATCTTTGTAATAGGCCATAAAATAGCCAAAGTCATTTTTATACAAATCCTTATCGAAAATCATAATATAGGCATTTGCCTTAAAAATCATTATACGAGCCAATGTCGTAAAAACATCATACAATACGTTTCGCAACGTTGTATGGATTAAATAAAAACCGTTATAAGATTATGGTTATGAAAACCAAAACACAAACATAATATCAATAGTATGACCCTGTATTGCTAGTCAGGCAATACATCGTAATTCGAAGCGTCTAATAGTATTCGTTAGTTTTTGGATTATTACAAGCCGCATGACATTGTTTCCTTACTAAACCAACAACGGGTAGCTAACCCGATACCAATTTTGCCCATCTAAAGTAGCGTGTCGTCACAAAGGTCACGCTATGGAAATCTTCTCATACATAAATTCGCTTACCAATCAATGTGGCACGACGGGGATCAACCGTCAAGGCGCGAACTGGGGTGATCGTCCCCAAATAGTACTATTAAATGCATAAGCGTCTACCAACTCCCGGTAGTTCACAATTCATGCTAATGGGACTTTTAGTGACATAACCTAACTTTAATAATCCATTTAATTTCATCTATCGGGTCCATTAATCATTTATCAGGTCATACAATCGGGTCATTCAATCATTCGGGTCCAAAATCAATAAACAAACAATCGGGACAAATGGTGTCCAAATTTTATAAAAACTAACATGTTATCTCCCTCGCGGGTTTATAAAGCATTTATAAAACATTTAAAAGAGTGCGAGGCTATGAACTCACGCTGATGTGGGAAGGCGGGTTATCGGCAATTCGGACGTACGGTACGTGCTTCAATCACGGAAACCTATATAAATAATAATCGGTCTTAGACGTTTGTCCAATGAATTTATAAAAATATCAATTATGTATACATATGATGATTATATACATATGATGATCAAGTGGGTTTACATATTCTCGTTTACTCATTTTAGTGTTATATGTCGATAACTTTTATACTAGTTTACTAGTTTTACCTATTTTCGTGTTTTAAGTCCAATAATCTTATTATAAGTTCTTTAACTTGTTTTAATCCATGTTATACTTATATTATCAGTATATATATACTTTCCATGTTGGGCCCAAATGGGTTAAGCCCAATAATAAGTTTATAAGTGTTTTAGTCCATTTTTGTTGTATTGTTAGTCCAATAACGTTAATTTAGTCCGTTAACGTCCGTATGTCCTATAGTTCGGGTTTTATCGGTTTTTACTTGTTATATATGTTTATATATCAGTATATAAGTTTTATAAATTTTTCATTAGACGGGTCCAACCATCTAAGTTTTATTAAACAAAAACGTTAATTTTACGGCGATAGCCGAAAAAGTCGTAAAAATCAAGTTTATAGTTTTATAACTTATAAGTATTATTTCACTACCATTTATATAAGTTATTCATTCATTTACCCTTTTACATATTTATATAAATAAGTTTTATAAGTTAGTGGGTTTTAATTTATATTTTATACTATTTAAATTTTGAGTGCTTATATAATAGTATTATTCTTTAATTTCCAAAAATCTGATTTTTATCTTCACTTTCACCAAAACTGCCATATCTTGAGTTCTATATGGAGATAGAAGCTCAAATTTTTATCACATAAATTACATGATATGTGCTACATTTAACTCTTCTATAGCTACTGTTGAATCATCTTTTAAATATTTTCTAAAAATCGTCCAAAACAGTAACCTCAGATTTATACCCTAAACTTGTTTTGATCATATCTCACTCATTACTTTGATTCCATTGCATGGCCAACTCTCACATGTGTAAAAGACCCATAGCTTACTGTAAATCCATTCTACTTCATCATTTTATCAGATTACCATATAGTTCTTTACTGTTTTATACAGTCATCAAATTTAACCAAGATTTTAACCTTGTTTCTTATGGTTTTTCACCTTTTTATCCATGATTATCAACAACAAATCCCCACATAACATTTTTATCATCATATAATCATCATAAATATATACAATAGGAAATAAAATACATGTTTACATAATCAAAATAACAAGAAGTTGAGGAGGACAATCTTTATACCACCATGATGATGTAGGTTGATCAAAACATGGATTTTTGATGGAGAAACTTGTGGATATCCATGACCATCTTCAAGACCACCATGCTCCATGAACTCCTTGTGGAAAATCAGCCCTACTACTTCATGAAAACTCCTCCTTGGATGTTATGAGCACCACCAATCAATAAGGTTTCAAAGTGGCTTCAACATATGTGTAAATAACACATGATTTTGTGGTGGAATCAAGATCAAATTGGATGTTTTTGGGGAGGATGGGACGAACTAGGTGAGAGAGTTGAGAGGATTTTGAGGGTGGTTTGGATGTTGCAAATGGTGAAGTGGTTTGAGGCTAGTTGTTTTGAGTTGTTGTAAGCTTACTTTGTAAGCAAAGTTGACAAGTGTTAGTCTTAGCTAACAAAATGTGGTGTGGTGGTGTTGTGTAGCTTATTTAGGCCGGTTTTGAGTGGGGGTGGGACAAGTGTCCCACTTGTCTCATCCCCATTTATTTACGGGTACTCTTCGATTCTCGTTTCCTCGATTTGCGTGCCCTCGGGTCGTTTTACGAAAAACGTTTTTATAAATTATGAATCACCGTCACAAAACGAATCTAATAAAAATTGTCTCATCAAAAATGGAGTTCGAAAACGTAAATACGTAATCCTAGGGTTTCCGGTTTAGTCGTAAAAGACGTTAAAATAAAATCGTAAGTCCTAATCTCTTCTCGTAAATTTGTGAGTTTATGAACTAACACAAATTTAAAACTCCAAAATAATATTTACGGACAAATTTATTTTCTGAAATGTCGGACTGTCACCAAAGACGGTGTAAGCACGTAACGTTGAATTCTCCGGTTTAAACGTAGTCGATGCTACTTCAAGACGTAAATCCAAATTTCTTCCCAAAAATAAGTGAGTTCATATTGTAACATTAAAATAGTATTTTCAAATAATATTTGAGAATAAAATATCAATCGTAAATTGACGGATTGTCACAGCATTTACCCCTAAACAGGATCTTTGTCCTCAAAGATCATCTTACCTTACTACTCGCTTCTTATAGAGTTAAAGCCATGTAGGTATTTCCTCCACATTCGGTCTTTTCTCACAAGTGCAATCCATTATAATACGCGAGTTTCATCAAACATAACTACGGGAATAAGATCAGGCTTAATGTTGACTTACTTTCTCTATCCATGATGTTCACGGGTTTTTGATGAATGCAACTTTTCGCCGATCTAAGCTCTACTAAGAATAATCAGATTTTAACTTGATAGATATTCCATCAAGTTCGATATACAGAACATAATTCACGCAGTCGTTGAAGTCCTAGGGTAGATCCAGCTTATATGCCTTTCAAACCAATCTTTTTACATCATCTCTATGGTCCCATACAACGGGGACTTATATCCCATGATTTGTCAGATCATGAATTCATTTTTTTCCAAGGTTAAAAATTGTGGCATAACTTCGCTACCCACTTGGCACTTCAAGATCTACATTCCACATTCACTTAACCTCTTGCCCACTACCGACTGTCAATAATCAGATCCTAATTTCAACAATCATTTCAGATCTCGCGGGTCGGGTATTTTGTAAGGTTAGGTTCGCCATCATAGGAAACCTTAAGCCTAAAAGACATGTCCAACTCACAATGGGTGTATGTCGGGTGTCTTCATCTCAACTCCTGCTTACAGATGCTCTAATATTTAGATCCTAACAAGATTCGATCTCGATCCTAATACGATGATTATCAAGGATAATCTCTCTAAAGGAAAACAATTATATGGTTCATTACCAAAGGTCAATCATTTAAACATAAAACAGCGCTTATAGTACTTTGTATCTTTACTTTACCTCGTCCCTTCGATTTGGGGTGGTACATAGTACTCTCATCAAGGTTCGTTCTCAATGATTTCTGAGCAAATCTCTAGAAATTCGATGCGAAGCGAGGATCTTGATATAGATGTTCGATACAGGCACATTATGTTTACATAACTCCTTTAAATACAAAAGAGTCATTTTCTTCATCGAGATTCTATCATTAACAGGAATGATATTAGTAGATTTGGTCAGTCTGTCGACCATGACCCAAATCGAATCAAATTCAGATGATGACCTTTGCAATAGTTATACGTTTACTAATGTATGAGGCGATCTCTGCCTTCATAATTGCCATCAGTACAACCTCTTCAAACAAAGATACTTTTAGTCATAAATGACATAAATAGAATACTTATACTTACAAATTCCAACATAACTATATCTCACAATTTCCATATTTAGACAATCACAAGTGGTCTTTAAAACATTTAACGTTATTGGCTTCTCCATTCTAATGGTTCACATTAGCCGCGAACCTCTTTTTATTATTTATATTATCCTACTTCACAAACATCGTTTATTTTTATATCGTTCGGCAATTTATTTTACACGTTCATTATTAAGGAACATGTCCTAACTGGTTCTTTATCTTTTCTACATAATGCGTCGGTATCTATATTCACTTCTCATGATGATATAATTATTATGTCCACAATTCACTAAGATATTCTTTCTACATTATGCGTCAGTAATTACGTTCACTTTCCTGATGAAATAAATATCACAACCGTATTTATTCAAAAAAATTTCTTCAAATCTTCTATGTTTTAGTTTCGTCTTTACTATCATTTTTATCCGTTTTACTCAATCCGTCGTCTAAAGCGTCGATAATTTATTATATGTAAATTAACAATAATTATTTAATTTTCATGAAATGTAAACGTTAAAAGTTTAAATTTCTTAGTTCGACCAATTATATAAAATGTTCAAAATAAATTTGAATTTAATTAATTAGATTTTTGTTGATTTATCGAAAATAATTAAAATAATTAATAAGATGCGTAAATGTTCGAAAAATCTTTGGTTATACCGTGGTCAAAATTTTCTTAGTTTGAAAAGCAAAATGTGTCGTTTCGAATTTCAAGTCATGATTTAAAAGGTTTCCTCAATTCCTCTTAAGTTATCTTGAGGTATACACAAACATTTACCCCTAAACAGAAGTTTAGTTAAATGGTTTGTGTATAAGGGAATAATCCCTTAAAAATCCTTTGTTAAAACATTTGTCAAAATATATTTGCACTTTCTTTTTAGTATAATTCAAAGTTCTAAATGACTTCTAAATTTTGAAGAGTCATTTTATATTCCATTATCTATTACTCACATGGTCAATTAATATAAAGGATTTAGTCTTTAATCACATGTTAAATAATTAAGATACAGGTTTTTATCGTTCGGCCAATTTAGGGCAATCTATAAATAATTATTAACTCATTTTTTATTCTTATAAACAAACATATAGTCCTTAATGATCACGAGCATGAATTTATCAAATTACAGCCTACACACGTGATTCACCAAATTTATGAATGCTACATGTGTATTAGTCAATCCAAACGTCACCACGTGAAACTCATAATGTTCATTACAAGTACCGGATGTAGTGATTTGAATACAAAATCTTTTTCGCGGACGCGAAGTTGATGATAACCATGCCGTGAATCAAATCTTTAAAACATACGCTAGAACCTTGTAAATGATCGAACAAATCTTCCATTTCGAGTTATGGATATCGTTTTCGATTGTCAATTTACTCAGTTCACAGTAATTTATAAATATAAGGAATGATATCACCATAGCTCTTCATGATGACAGGCTTGGTATAATATAATCTTTCTCCGTCAACTCTCTCAGTTGTACGGTAATTCCTCTAATTCAGATGGTACTGGCGTATAATGCACAAGCCACAGGTGCAGCACCGGGAATATAATCAATACCAATTTCAACTTGCCTTAATGGCGAAAGTCTAGGTAATTTATCAACAAATACTTACTAAAGTTTCAGATAAGATAAACATCTTTTAATACATTCATGTTAGGTTCTTCTAGATTACAATATCTATAACTAGTTCACAACCATTCATGGTATAATTTCAAATCTTAATACAGGATATCGTCATCCATCACGAATTATTTAGATCACTTTTGATAATCAACATCTTATCTTTTAGGGAATTCTACTCGAGTTCCCATCAATTAAGACAATATCGTCATGTCATAATCAATCAATCCATTCTACCGGCATTATCAACTTTTTCAGTTGTATTGCTGTCGATAAGATGTGAACTTCTCAAAAGACTAATAATAACTCATAATTCTTCATAAATCAAGGATATCAGGATACACAATTACTATTAAAAGAGTAAGGTCAACGCATAATCTATGCGAGAGAATTTCAAATCAGATACAGACGAAAACATTTAACGAATATGAATATATTCCATGTTTTCATAATTTGAATACGCATTCGAAAGCTCCTCGGATCGTTACCCAGGTCATTCAAATAAAATCAAATCATAAGAAATGATAAGAATGTCAATACATCCAGTCGAGTATCAATACTCGGTAATCAAATACTTTTCCTAAGAATCTCACCACGGGAGAATTGGATAAGAAAGAATTGTCAATTGTCAAATAAGACAATTTCCACAGATGAATAAATTCGACTCAGAAGAATAGATGCTACAGGCACATATGTAGGTGTCCCTAACACTATGTCCCTATTTTTCACTTCTTGCAGATCTCATAAAATTTAATCTTTCACAATCTTCAAAGAAAATGTAGTGTTTATTCATTAGTTTTATGGTGACTACTAATCAGTCTTGCATGGTCCATTCCAAATTGTATGTAGGCGCGCAACTATATACAATTTCAAGATTAACGATGCAATACTCAGTTCGTCAAAATTTTATCATCATGTTTATAATAAAAACATTTTCATGCTTAATTCTTAAATAAGAATCAAAAATAAATTTACAAAGATTTTCTTGGTCATGAAAACAATTAAGTTTTCCAAAGGGTTTCATAAACAATTTTATTTCGATAACAATCACTTATAAATCTCACTTTGAATAATCCTTATAGTGATGAAAATTAAATTTTCTCAAAGGATACCGTTTTAACTTTATAAAAACAATGCGTGATCTGCAAGAAAGTGATGAAAGGTTGTTCACCAAGAATTAACTACGATATGATAGGAAATGAGCTTAGCCAAATAATCATGAGGTTCATGATCTCGATGGCACTCAAGGAATAATCCACAACGTAACTCAAATCAAGATGAGTACTTGTTCAATGGTTGCATCACTAATGCAAGCATTAGGATATAGCAATAAAAGATAGATAACATCGATACATGTAGAATTTAGCAATCAAAGGTAGTCTTTTCATTAATCACAAACAAGTCAAAATTGTACCGTAACACATTACGTGTCACTATGTCATACAATTCTCAGAACTCATCCTACCAACTGATATCTCAGTTAGGTTAGGGATTATTTTTAAAAGATACCACAATGAATACTAATCTACAAGAGTCATTAGGTGTTCCATATGTCCCGGAAGATCCATCGGTCTCAATTCAGAAGAAGATTTCTTCAATTTATTTCTTGGACACGGGGCATCCTCATTAGCGGACAATGGCCTAGGAACAACACTTAACAAAAACTAACAATCAATTAAAACCTTATAATTCAATCACAGGACTTAATGACTTCCTCTTATCAATCTCATATTTCGTATGGGTTAAATTTTACTTTATTCAAGTTTCAACCAATTTTATACTCAATTCGATATCCTACCTCATTCTCTAATACTTTCAATCTTTATTCTTCGGCCTTGTAAAGGCAATGAAAGCTCAATATGATCAACACTTAATTTCAAATCCTATAACTCTTATAACAATAATTATCAAATAAGTCACTTGTATGAAATGACTTGGTCATTCTACTAGACTTCTCGGAAAGGTACTAGTGCCATGAGGCTTTTGGGTACTGGTTCCAAATGACAGCCTCAAGTGCAACATTCACCCTTTCGATTCTGATTTAAGAATTGGATGACAACGAATCAGATGACATCTTTCTAGGTGGTAATGTTTTGTCAAACTCCACTCTGTAAGAAAAGATCGTCATGACATCGATATCAGATTTAATCTTGCCAATCCTTTTTCAATATCGCAATTAACTAATATCTACATTTCTACGAATATCAACCATTTGTTGGGATCATAAATATCCACAACCTGGTTTAGATCTAGGATAGCTAGAATTCCTACGAGAATAGCTTCGATTAATTTACTAGGGGATTTAGGGTTTCTTGTGACAATCGACGTCGTATAAATACCTCGTATAAATATCAAAATAATCATCAAACAATCATGTAATAAAATTACATCATATATATATATATAATCCAAGTTATATATATATTAAAATAACACTTCTCAGTCTGGCCTTGTCGGTAACTCGGGAATTCTTCGGCACCGTTATAGTCAAAAGATTTTTAGACATTTTTAGAAAAATGTTTATAGTTAAAAGATTTTGAAATGTTTTATTCAAAACCTTAGTTTTAAAAATCTTTCGTTCTCTATAACGAGAGCTCTGATACCAAACTGTAACAACCCCAAATTTATACAACTTAGTACAGCGGAAGACTAGTTGGTGTTACGGGATAGCACATTACTCACATCATAGACAACGCATAAAAATTGCGTCGTTTAATAATAAATCATTTCCATTCATAAATATCAAAGTTACATCGGTCCCTAGTCATTACATTTCATACAAAGTTTTATAAAATATTTGAATGGAAAATATTGTTTAAGTGCGGGCCATGAATTCTTGTCGTCTTCCCGAGAATTACCTTCAAGTACCTGAGATAAAACATGTTAAAAGAAATGGTCAGCGATAACGCCGAGTGAATTCATAGAGTTTAATAAATTCCATCAATATAACTTTGGTATAAAATTAGTACCCAAAAATCAATACGTACAAATCATTGTAATAGGCCGTAAAATAGCCAAAATCATTTTATACAAATCTTTGTAATAGGCCATAAAATAGCCAAAGTCATTTTTATACAAATCCTTATCGAAAATCATAATATAGGCATTTGCCTTAAAAATCATTATACGAGCCAATGTCGTAAAAACATCATACAATACGTTTCGCAACGTTGTATGGATTAAATAAAAACCGTTATAAGATTATGGTTATGAAAACCAAAACACAAACATAATATCAATAGTATGACCCTGTATTGCTAGTCAGGCAATACATCGTAATTCGAAGCGTCTAATAGTATTTCGTTAGTTTTTGGATTATTACAAGCCGCATGACATTGTTACCTTACTAAACCAACAACGGGTAGCTAACCCGATACCAATTTTGCCCATCTAAAGTAGCGTGTCGTCACAAAGGTCACGCTATGGAAATCTTCTCATACATAAATTCGCTTACCAATCAATGTGGCACGACGGGGATCAACCGTAAAGGCGCGAACTGGGGTGATCGTCCCCAAATAGTACTATTAAATGCATAAGCGTCTACCAACTCCCGGTAGTTCACAATTCATGCTAATGGGACTTTTAGTGACATAACCTAACTTTAATAATCCATTTAATTTCATCTATCGGGTCCATTAATCATTTATCGGGTCATACAATCGGGTCATTCAATCATTCGGGTCCAAAATCAATAAACAAACAATCGGGACAAATGGTGTCCAAAATTTTATAAAAACTAACATGTTATCTCCCTCGCGGGTTTATAAAGCATTTATAAAACATTTAAAAGAGTGCGAGGCTATGAACTCACGCTGATGTGGGAAGGCGGGTTATCGGCAATTCGGACGTACGGTACGTGCTTCAATCACGGAAACCTATATAAATAATAATCGGTCTTAGACGTTTGTCCAATGACTTTATAAAAATATCAATTATGTATACATATGATGATTATATACATATGATGATCAAGTGGGTTTACATATTCTCGTTTACTCATTTTAGTGTTATATGTCGATAACTTTTATACTAGTTTACTAGTTTTACCTATTTTCGTGTTTTAAGTCCAATAATCTTATTATAAGTTCTTTAACTTGTTTTAATCCATGTTATACTTATATTATCAGTATATATATACTTTCCATGTTGGGCCCAAATGGGTTAAGCCCAATAATAAGTTTATAAGTGTTTTAGTCCATTTTTGTTGTATTGTTAGTCCAATAACGTTAATTTAGTCCGTTAACGTCCGTATGTCCTATAGTTCGGGTTTTATCGGTTTTTACTTGTTATATATGTTTATATATCAGTATATAAGTTTTATAAATTTTTCATTAGACGGGTCCAACCATCTAAGTTTTATTAAACAAAAACGTTAATTTTACGGCGATAGCCGAAAAAGTCGTAAAAATCAAGTTTATAGTTTTATAACTTATAAGTATTATTTCACTACCATTTATATAAGTTATTCATTCATTTACCCTTTTACATATTTATATAAATAAGTTTTATAAGTTAGTGGGTTTTAATTTATATTTTATACTATTTAAATTTTGAGTGCTTATATAATAGTATTATTCTTTAATTTCCAAAAATCTGATTTTTATCTTCACTTTCACCAAAACTGCCATATCTTGAGTTCTATATAGAGATAGAAGCTCAAATTTTTATCACATGAATTACATGCTATGTGCTACATTTAACGCTTCTATAGCTACTGTTGAATCATCTTCTAAATATTTTCTAAAAATCGTCCAAAACAGTAACCTCAGATTTATACCCTAAACTTGTTTTGATCATATCTCACTCATTACTTTGATTCCATTGCATGGCCAACTCTCACATGTGTACAAGACCCATAGCTTACTGTAAATCCATTCTACTTCATCATTTTATCAGATTACCATATAGTTCTTTACTGTTTTATACAGTCATCAAATTTAACCAAGATTTTAACCTTGTTTCTTATGGTTTTTCACCTTTTTATCCATGATTATCAACAACAAATCCCCACATAACATTTTTATCATCATATAATCATCATAAATATATACAATAGGAAATAAAATACATGTTTACATAATCAAAATAACAAGAAGTTGAGGAGGACAATCTTTATACCACCATGATGATGTAGGTTGATCAAAACATGGATTTTTGATGGAGAAACTTGTGGATATCCATGACCATCTTCAAGACCACCATGCTCCATGAACTCCTTGTGGAAAATCAGCCCTACTACTTCATGAAAACTCCTCCTTGGATGTTATGAGCACCACCAATCAATAAGGTTTCAAAGTGGCTTCAACATATGTGTAAATAACACATGATTTTGTGGTGGAATCAAGATCAAATTGGATGTTTTTGGGGAGGATGGGACGAACTAGGTGAGAGAGTTGAGAGGATTTTGAGGGTGGTTTGCATGTTGCAAATGGTGAAGTGGTTTGAGGCTAGTTTTTTTGAGTTGTTGTAAGCTTACTTTGTAAGCAAAGTTGACAAGTGTTAGTCTTAGCTAACACAATGTGGTGTGGTGGTGTTGTGTGGCTTATTTAGGCCGGTTTTGAGTGGGGGTGGGACAAGTGTCCCACTTGTCTCATCCCCATTTATTTACGGGTACTCTTCGATTCTCGTTTCCTCGATTTGCGTGCCCTCGGGTCGTTTTACGAAAAACGTTTTTATAAATTATGAATCACCGTCACAAAACGAATCTAATAAAAATTGTCTCATCAAAAATGGAGTTCGAAAACGTAAATACGTAATCCTAGGGTTTCCGGTTTAGTCGTAAAAGACGTTAAAATAAAATCGTAAGTCCTAATCTCTTCTCGTAAATTTGTGAGTTTATGAACTAACACAAATTTAAAACTCCAAAATAATATTTACGGACAAATTTATTTTCTGAAATGTCGGACTGTCACCAAAGACGGTGTAAGCACGTAACGTTGAATTCTCCGGTTTAAACGTAGTCGATGCTACTTCAAGACGTAAATCCAAATTTCTTCCCAAAAATAAGTGAGTTCATATTGTAACATTAAAATAGTATTTTCAAATAATATTTGAGAATAAAATATCAATCGTAAATTGACGGATTGTCACAAAAATCATTTAAATCAATTTTAAAATCCTTTCCTTTTTCATATCTTAAATTTATGAAAACCCGATTTGATAATATTGAAATTATTTAGCGTGTCAAATTCAAAATTATTCGCGCTAAAAATCCTCACATTTAAGTCATTGGTAGGAGGGGGTGGTGGATTATATAAGTTCTCAAAACGTCGATCAATAAAGAACACCGCCCCCTCGGGGTCTACATACTCGTCATCCTCATGAACGTCGATCTCTTAGATTTATTCATCAAAGATAGGCTTGTCAAACCAAGGTTTGTCATTACCCTCCTTGAGTATCTTAGAAACTCTCTCGAAAAGATCACGATCAAGCACAAAACCATCATTCATTTGTGGGGATTGTTGATAAGTTAAATCCTGACGAATGTGGTAAACATAATTCTCATTTGAGGAGAGTTGATTTGGTAACTCCTCGAGAATTGGATTTTGGGTCACATGAGTTGGTTCGTCATCGAAAAAAGACGTTCCAACTCATTTAGTTCATCCTCGATTTTGGAAAGATCGACCTCACTTGTAGGTGGAAGTGGAGGCAAAAGAGCTAGCTCTCGTTCAATGATTTCCTCAATCTCAAGATCAAACTCGTAATCATCGTACTTCACACACTTCTTTTTAGGAGAATCAAAAATTGCATGTGGATTTTGAAGTACGTGATCAATCTCGGCAAAATCGCCATCGTCATCATCAAAGAAATAGTCGATGTGAGCACTCACAACCATGGTCTTACAAGTCGAATGACTATGCTTAGGTGACTTTTCTATGACGAGAGGATCGATGTCGATGTAACCTTTAGCCTTAAAGGGTGTTGGGCTAGGAAAAGGAGGCACTTCGATGGAGTTAGAAGTTGAAGCCTCAAAGACGTGGTCCTTCGAAGGTGGTGAAGACGAGTCCATTTTGGTCATTGTCGTGATGGCACTAACGTCGCCCTTCGGAATTGGTCGTTCACTTGTTTCATCGAATACATCCCAAAGTGATTTTTCATCTATAAATTTACGCATACCCTTTTGAATTAGGTACACGTATTCTTTATCGTCAAAATCATCTCTTTAAAACCGTTTTTTCTTAATTCTTTCATAACATGCATTAAGCCCCATAGTTTCCGCTAAAGTAAACATTTTGAAATCATTATAATTTGAAACATTAGGTTTAGAAACCTCGGTTTTTCATTATCATAAGACACTTGGGATTTACTCGTGAAAAAGTCCATTTTATCATCCCCATATCTCTTAGTAAGTCTCCCCTCGTGAACGTCGATTACGGTTCGAGCCGTCGATAAAAATGGTAGGCCTAAAATAATGGGACATTTAGGGTCACACTCGTAATCGGGTATAACAAATTCCGCGGGAAAAACAAACTTTCCAACTCTAACATAGATATCCTCAGTTATTCCAATTGGTATAAGTGGAGTACAATTTGCAAGCTCAATTGTCATGTTCGTTGGGGTAATATTAGGAAATCTCATCAATTTCCATAGAGAATGAGGCATAAGATTGATGCTAGCACCTAAATCGGCAAGGGCTAAACATCCCTTAATCTCGGAAAAATCACAAGGTAATAGAAATTGGCCCGGATCCTCTTCCTTTCTCGGCATATGCCTTTTGGGTTTTTTAAGAAGGATCGATGCACAAGTTTCTTCAAAGGTTACTTTGGTTAGGTCGGTAAAGCTCTCTTTTTGAACCGTGGATGGAATTTGAGGTACACGAGGGTGTGCACTCTTTTCCTTGGTCGTCACGTTTACCCCATCGACTTTAGAACAATAAGACGTCTTAGAAGTCGAGGGTTGAGAAGAAGGAACAACACGAAATCCATCAAGGGTAGGGGAAATCACACGACTTTTTCCACTAGACGAGGCGGCTTTACATTGTTCCTTCGGATTTGCAACAGTGTCACTAGGTAACGAACTCGATGAAGCACTGATGAGATGGCATTTATACATGATCTCATCGTTCTTTTCGGGCTTTAAATGCATAAAATGTCATAAATATACCATATATATGCTTGTATTTGTTTACTTGTGTGTTTTAGGTATGGATATCATGAAAAAAACAAAAGATCACAAGAAACAAGGAAAAACGGACACGAGAAACGAAGCCGTACAATGAACCGGGCCCTAGTTATGGATTTCTCAAAGAAAAACCCTTGAAGACTTGAAGATGTACAATATTGATCATTTATTTATGAAGAAATGACACTTAATACCCTTGTATATTCATAATTAGAAGTTTGGTCCCTTAAGTTTATTAAAATTACAAAAAGGTCCTTCAACTTTGAAGATTTGGCAAGTTTAGTCCCTCAACAATTCTAAATTGTCAATAATGGTCCCTCATGAAGTCAAAGGTACATTGAAGACCTTTGAAGATCAAGAATGTCCAAGATCAGTCCTCAAACTATGCAAAAATGGCAAAAACAACCCTTGAAACCTTTATCACAAAGTTTGGTGGCCAATGTGTGAAGTTTGAAAGTTTAATAACAAAGGAAACCCAAGTTTTGGGCTGAAAAACGTTTAATACACATTTTGCCAAAACACAAGGATTACTAATGTCATTTCCCAAACTTCAAACCCAATAACACGCGCCAAACACAACACACCCCCAAAAATCGGATCAAAATCTTTACTGTTTACCCACATCCCAGAATTACCACCCACTTAACCAAAGGGTTAATTTCAATTACCTTGTCCCACGTATGATTGATAGTTGTAAAATTACCCCTTTAGGAAAAGGAAGGCAAAAGTGGCAAGTATTAAGTGTCGGTTTAGGAAAACCGAGCACTAATGACCAAATAAGTCCAAGTTCGTTCTCGAGGAGGCTAGTGTGTTGTGTAATGAATTGATTTTGATTTGTGATTATATGATTGAATAAAGAAAGAAAAGAGGAATACGAAAGAAATGACGGTTACGAAGACGGATCGAGCTAAGACGAAAAAGCGTTCACGTAAAACCGTAAAAAACTACAAAATTAAAAATTTTAAACCTAAAAAACTAATTAAAAGCTAAAAGTAGTCTAAAATAATATAAATAAGAATAAAAATCCAATAAAAATATTTTAAAACCTTTTATTAATTAAATATTCAATTTTAAATGCTAATTAAAGCCCTAAAATTAAATATAATTAATCAAAATGTCCAAAATATTATTTTATTAAACAAATAACTTACTTATATTATCTAAAGACTAAAAAGTATTTTTCCTAATTTTTAAAAACTATTTTTCTATTTTTAAATCACTAAAAACTATTTTAAAACTAAAATAATTATAAAAAATAGTAAAATAATGCTAAAAATAATTTACCAATTTTAAAAATCCTAATTTACTCTAATGAACAGTAGAAAATTGAAAAAGTTAATATAAAATTTACCACTAAAAGACAAAAACAGTTTAAATTAAAATCCTAATTAACTTAAATTAATTCTAAAAAATAATTAAAAGATGAACAGTGAAAACTTTTTATACCAAAAATCTTAAGATGTTTTTCTAAATCTATGAAAATTATTAAAACTGAAAATGCCAAAAACAGAAATAATAAAAGTGTTAAAAAAAGCTAATTAACCTAAAAATTACTAAATGAACAGTAATAAAAATTTTACCTAAACAGAAAAATCAGAAATTAAATTAGAAAAATATAGAAACAATTTTCAAGTCCTAATTCTAATTTAAGTTCAATAAAGACAAAAATTAAAGATTTCTGATAGTGACATGTGTTTGGTTTTTGTTCTTCTGCTTAGCAGTGCTAACTTGTGAACTACCAGTGGGAAGTTTTGTTCCCACTGCTAGTTATAAATTTTGGTCAGGAGACCAATTGAGCTTAGGAAAGCTTTTGGATAGTTTTTTGTTTGGACAAATGGGCACCCCTATACTCAGTTGAGTATAGGGAGTCAATAGTAACACAAAAACAACCAAGTTACTAACAAAAATCAAGCACAAATGGCACAAAAGTTTCTGATAAAGCCAACAATGTTTTTTATGAACAGTTACAAAAGATTACATGCACAAAATCGAATTTTAATGGCCAAATACTTGCACTCAGTCCAACCAAATGATAAATAAGCACTACACAAACCTAAACAGACCTAATAACTAGCATCTACCAAAGTTTGATGGCAAAATTTTCACAAAAGCATGCACAAAAGGCAGTTACTGAATTTGCTCACTTTTCCAACTTTTATAGCATGAAACTTGTTTTAAAACTCACCCAAAATGAAAACCAGTACTTATGCTACCTAATAACAACCAATAAAGTATGTTGAACAGGTTTTAAACCAAGATTAAAATCATTCAACCTAGTTTAGATCCTAATCCAAACACCCCTTTAAAAAAACTGAAAATCAATATTTCAAACCAAATCTTAACGAATCTCAACCAAATCAAACCTAAACTATCTAAACACACATAAAACTATCCAAGAAGCAAGAACAAGCAGCTTTAACCAACAAACAAGTAGATTTCACAATTTTCATGCAAAATCACAAATAACTGAATATTTGAAAACTGAAATAAGAACAAGGTAACTACCTTGTGGGACCCACATCCAGGCCCCACAATGGCTGCTTTGCCATCTCCATACAGACTCGGGTCTGTGCAGACTTTTCTTTGTTGTTTGAAAGGAAGATGATGATGATAATTGCCCTAGTTTTGAACCTGCCAAAAACAGAAAACTAAGAACAAGGGTGACTGGTACAAGAGCTTAGGCTATAGGATTAACTTATTGACAAGTTAACCTATAGCTTATGGCTTTTAAAAATAAAGCAGAAATATAAAAACTGACTTTTCTTCACAGAAAATTTTTGGAAATTCAGGAAACTAAAAACCTTTTGAAACAAGTAAAACAATAATGACAATCAACAAGACTTCAAACAATATAAGTAAATTGGTTCTTTGCTTCTCATCAACAAACCTTAAACCATTTTTCATTCATTAAAAAACTGGATTTACAAAGTTGTGAAAAAGGAGAAAAAACAGGAACAAGGTGTGCTAACATGCTAGCACCTTTTATATACTAACTGATAGAACTTTCTAGGTTACTAAACCCTAATGAGCTGAAAATCCAGAAATGCCCTTGGTCAAGGGTCTTCAAATTCGTCAACCTTGGATTCTTGTGATAGATGTTGATGGCTAGCTGTTTAAGAGTGATCTTGGTCGTTTGTTTGGACTTGGGGTCCAAGTAGTAAACATCCAACGTTGATTTTGTCTGGTTTGGGGTTTAGTGTGAAAGAGACGGGGCAGGGGAGGGGCCTACCCAACACATGGGTGTATTGGGAGGGAATCTGAGAGTGGGGTTGTGTTGAGGGTGAGGGTAATTAGTGATCTGGAAACAATTAACCAAAACCCCTTTGTTTTAGTCTTTGTTCATCCTGGGGATTAGCTAGGGTTTATGGGTGGATTAAGGTGGGTTTAATCCGAAATGGGGGTTAATGGTATTTAAATAAGTGTTAAGGAGGGAAAGATTAACTAATCAGATTATTTGATTATTTAAGTTGGGTGGAAGTCTGACGTGGGAGGGAGAGTGATGTGGTGGGTGTTGATTGGCTGGTGGTGATGATGTGGCTAGATGATAGGCTGAGGTGAATTGTACTGTCTGGCAGTTTTGACCCCCAAAGTTTCTTCACTCTTTCATTTCCATTTAAACAACCAAAAATCTATTTCCTTTGAAAATAACTTTGTCATCTTGGCATTTTTGGCACAACAAGTTTTTAAACTTGTTTCAAGGACTAAACATGCACATTGATGATATTTGAAGGACTGATTTTGGCATTTTCTTCATTCTTCAAGGTTTGACTTGATTGTTGACTTCTTGGAGGACCAATATTGACAATTTAGTTTTGTTGAGGGACTAAATTTGCTAATTCTTCAAAGTTAAGGGTCCTTTTTGTTATTTTGACAAACTTTAGGGACCAAACTTGTAATTATGAAGATACAAGGGTATAAAATGTCAATTCTTCCATATTGGAGGACCCTTCTTCAAAATTCTTCAAATCTTCAAGGGTTTTCTTTGGAAAATTCTTCATTAGGGCTTGGTTCATCGTGTGGCTTCGTTTCCCGTGTTCGTTTTTGACTGATTCTTGTGATCTTTTGTCATTTTCTCAATATCCGTACCTAAAATACACAAGCAACAAACACAAGCATATATTTGGGTATTTTGATGATATTTATGCATTCTAAGCCCGATTTGGACGATGAGACTATGTATAAAAGCAGTCTCATCACTCCCCTATACTAAACCATTGCCGTGCCCTCACGCAATGCTAGAATAAAGTATCGTAGCACCTCCAAAATTCATTTTTATTGAATGATAAACTAGCTACACTACTACGATTACTACTACTTGTGTTTTAGACATAATGTATTATTTTCATCGCAGAATGGGACGTTTAGGTTCATAGAATAAGAACACGCGAATGCTTCGTTAGAAATAATTTCATCGTCCTTGATTTTCACCTTAATTCCATGCCAAGCGTGCAACGAGATCATTGTCATTATAAGTTAGTAATGCTAACACTACTCATATGCCCTAATCACGTACTTATCCTCCCATTATTCCTAAGTTGTATCTCTTATATTTTATTTTGTCTTGAATGTTTCACGAGGATACATTGTTTGACTTATGCGATAATAGAGATTTAGGTCTAAAAATAGAGTCCTAACGGTGTAACCAAGACCATCAAATCAATAACCACTCCCAATAGACAACGATGTCAAAAAATTAAGTCAACAAGAAGGATCGATAAACACGGTTTTATAATGGTTTTGAACATGAGACTTATTACCAAGACTTTTATACGCCCCCTAACAGAAGGGCCTTATTATCTTTGGTTTACCTCCATCTTTTATTCAACTTCGCCATGAAGCTTTTATTATGACTTCGGTCTTGCCTTGCCTTTTATTATCCGCCTCATCGGTGGTTTTATTAGCCAAAGACGTATATCCTCACGCTAAAGCGAATTTTGGATCTTTAAAGCTTCGAAGATTAAGGCTTGATTCACTTTCAATTTTGCATAGATTTTAGGCCTTGTGGGGCTTCAAATTGTTTGCTTGATTTAGGTGAGCACTTGAAATCTTATTATTGGGTGAAGCTTTCGATTATTCGGGTGCCAATACTTCAAAACTGTGACGCTGGTGATACCTTAATGTCTCCCCAATTTAATTACACGGAAGCTACTAGAAAAGACTAGAAACCCAACAATCATAACTAAACCGCTAAGTCAATATTTATTAAGCAAAAAATATTTACAAGCGAAGGGAGAATAAGCAAACAACGAGAACACATGAGTTTTTGAAAGAATACGAGTACTCTACGTTTAGCATAGTAACTTATAATTAACCCTATCATTTCTCGTCCTCATTTAAGAGACTTAGCCTAATGTGTAGTTAAGGAACCAAAGCTAAGTGCTCAACACGCACGGTCGAGTCAAAAATTACTCTTATTCTCGCCATCGGAAAATCTACATTCGTGTCTTCAAACACTTATAAAACATGAGAAAATTTTTAAAATTTGGCCATTTTTAGCCTTATTTTGCAACAAAACGATAGACAAAAAGATAAACTTTGGAAAGCGTGAAGGTTTGGCAAGGCAAGTATCTATTCACCCCCATACTAAAGTTAAACATTGTCCTCAATGTTTCGACTCTAGGGGTGCAAACACCCCCATACTAGAGACGTAGTCGAATGCCTAATCTAGCATGGAAAGGGTGTAACCAATAAATTAATAGTCGTTTATGAAATGTGCTAAAAACCTAAGGTTAGAACATCAAAAGGATATATCATATGGATATTGAGAAAGTCTTCAAAGCAAACGATCGAGTGCTCCCATAAAACGAACACGAGAGGCTCCAATCGTGAAGATCATGATCATCTAAAGTTCACAATTCACAAACAACACGGAACAAAGGTTGGAAGGGCACAAATCCCCACACGTAAGCTACATTAGAAAGCGATAATATGTACATAGGATAAGCATGGGACTCCCCCACGAGGCACCTCGTTTTTGATTACCGAGTCATGAGCTCGACTCGATCCCCTTAATACTAATTATCATTGGGGAAGGTGATTTGGTCGAGGTAGTTCAAGGATGGAACTTCCCCGCCAAAGTAGTGCTTCAACCTATGTCCATTCACCTTGAAGTTAGGACCATCATCTTGAGCTAGCTCGATGGTCCCATACGGAAACACTTGAGTCACGGTGAATGGACCGGACCAACGGGATTTCAACTTACCGGAAAAGATTTTTAATCTTGAATTAAAAAGCAAAACTTGATCCCCAATGTTAAAAACCCGGTTTTTAATTTTTGAATCATGCAACTTTTTAGTTTTTTCTTTGTAAATCAATGAATTTTCATAAGCAATGTCTCTCAATTCATCTAATTCATTCAATTGCATTTTCCGGTGTTTTCCCGCGGTCTCCATATCATCATTACAATGCTTTAGGGCCCAATAAGCCTTGTGTTCTAATTCGATAGGCAAATGACAACTCTTTCCATACACAAGCTTATAGGGAGTGCACCCAATGGGTGTCTTCTGAGCGGTCCTAAAGGCCCATAAAGCATCGTCCAACTTATCCGACCAAGTTTGTCGGTTTTCCCCAACGGATCTCTCCAAGATCCTCTTCAACACTCGGTTTGAAACCTCGACTTGCCCACTCGTTTGTGGGTGATAAGCCGTAGAAAGCCGATGTGTAACCCCATATTTCCTTAAGACTCTTTCGAATTGGTCGTTACAAAAATGGGTTCCACGATCGCTTATGATCGCACGAGGGGTTCCAAACCGAGAAAACAATTGCTTCAAAAACTTGACTACCACACGAGCATCATTGGTGGGCAAGGCCTTTTCCTCCACCCACTTAGATAGGTAGTCAACCGCAACAAGGATGTACTTATTACCACGAGATGATGGGAACGGCCCCATAAAGTCTATACCCCAAACGTCAAAGATCTCACACACTTGAATGATATTTTGTGGCATTTCATCTTTTTGTGAGGCTTTTCCTTGTCGTTGGCATGCATCACACGACTTCAAAAGATCTTGTGCATCTCGGTAAATAGTAGGCCAAAAGAAGCCGGCATCAAACACCTTTTTAGCCGTGAGATTAGCACCATGGTGACCACCCGTGGGTCCCTCATGACAAGCTCTAAGGATGTTAGAAGCTTCGGTGCCAAATACACAACGTCGGATGATTTGATCCGCATAAGTTCGAAACAAGTAAGGGTCGTTCCAAAAGTAGAACTTGACGTCACGAAAGAATTTTCGTTTTTCTTGAGTCGTCATACCCTTAATGATGAAGTTTCTCGCATGGTAATTTGCAAAGTCCGCAAACCATGTGGTGGAAGAATCAAGCTTAGAATTCACTACACCAAGTGTTTCGAGCGGAAATGTTTCGGTGATTTCCTTAGGCTCGTAAACACTTTGGTGAGGATCTTCCAAACGAGAGAGATGATCGGCCGCTAGATTCTCGGCTCCTTTTTTATCAACGATGGTGTGATCAAATTCTTGAAGGAGGAGAATCCAACGAAGTAATCTAGGCTTAGCATCTTGCTTGGCCATAAGATACTTAATAGCCGAATGGTCGGTATACACTATGCATTTAGCTAAGACGAGATAAGGTCGGAATTTCTCAAATGCATACACTACGGCAAGGAACTCCTTTTCCGTTGTAGTGTATTTAAGTTGAGCCTCGGTCATCGTCTTGCTAGCATAGTGAATAGGCAAGAAGTGCTTATCATGACGTTTCCCCAAAATGGCCCCAATAGCGTAATCACTAGCATCACACATGAGCTCAAAGGGGAGGTTCCAATTAGGAGCAACAAGAATGGGAGCTTCGGTAAGTTTCCTCTTAAGGATCTCAAAGGCTCGTACACAATCTTCGTCAAAGACAAAACGTGCCTCTTTTTCAAGAAGATGTGTAATGGGTCGAGAAATCTTTAAAAAATCCTTGATGAATCGTCGCTAAAAGCCTGCGTGGCCTAGGAAACTCCTAACTCCCTTAACGGTTTTGGGATGAGGTAATTTGGCGATGACGTCTACCTTAGCTTGATCTACCTCAATCCCCGCTTCCGATACCTTGTGCCCTAAGACGATTCCACTCTTAACCATAAAATGACATTTTTCCCAATTGAGCACAAGGTTGGTTTCCTCACAACGTTTTAACATTCTCTCTAGATTCGACAAACACGAAGTGAACGAATTACCAAACACGGAAAAGTCATCCATGAAGACTTCCATCGTCTTCTCGATCATATCATGAAAAATAGCCATCATGCACCGTTGAAAAGTTCCCGATGCATTGCAAAGTCCGAATGGCATTTTACGATAGGCAAACGTTCCATATGGACACGTAAACGTAGTTTTTTCTTGATCACGAGGGTCGATGGGAATTTGGAAGTAACCGGAAAAACCATCTAAAAAGCAATAGAAATCGTTTCCCGCAAGACGCTCCAACATTTGGTCCATGAAGGGCAAGGGAAAATGGTCTTTTCGAGTGGCTTCATTCAACTTTCGATAGTCAATGCACACTCTCCATCTGGTCACGAGTCTAGTGGGAATCAACTCGTTGGCATTTTTTGGCACAACGGTCATTCCTCCCTTTTTAGGGACACAATGAATAGGACTCACCCAAGGGCTATCGGAAATAGGGTAAATCATTCCCGCGTCAAGGAGTTTAAGGACCTCCTTTTTGATGACGTCGTGAATTTTGGGGTTCACCCTCATTTGACTTTGGATTGTGGGCTTGAAATTCTCCTCCATTAAGATTTTGTGGGTACAAAACTTGGGATCGATTCCCTTAATGTCGGATAACTTCCACGCAATTGCCCCTTTGTGGTCCTTTAGAACGTCGACAAGTGCGGTTTTTTCATCATTCGAAAGATCCTTCGCAATAATAACCAGCAACTTGTCGCCCTCCTCCAAATAGACATATTCGAGGTGAGGAGGTAAATCTTTCAACTCGAGGATAGGTGGTTCCTCAATTGAAGATGTGGGCTCGATACTCATAACCTCCTCGGGTGGAGGAAATGGGAAATCGTTGAGAAAATCCTTGATAATCGAGAAGTCCTCATTGTTGTCGAGGTCTTCGTCACAAGTACGTGGAACATTGCATTCTTCCAACGTAAAACCACCACCTTCAAATGGAGTGAAGGTTGGTGTCGAATTATCAAGAATTGGATCTAACATAGTGGGATTGCCACTAGTTTCTTCATCACCAAACCCTAAAACTTCTTGTGAAAATTCCTCGCAAACCACGTCGATCATATCAACGAGGTTTATGGTAGCAACGGAATAAACATGAGAAAGTTGAGAATTTTGAGTTGCGTTTATAACAAGTTCCTCATCGTTGAAACGTAAGGTGATCTTTCTAGCATGCACATCAATTAAAGCCATAGACGTATCTAAAAACGAACGACCTAAAATAAGAGGAACTTGAGGATCCGTGGGGATATCAACGACGATAAAGTCTACGGGATAGTAGAACTTCCCCACTTTCACAAAAACGTCTTCCGCCAAACCACATGCACGAATCGTGGAATGGTCGGCCATCTCGATAGACATTAGTGAAGGAGTAAGATTACGAAGATTGAGCGACTTGAAGATTTCAAGTGGCATCAAATTAATGCTAGCACCAAGATCGGCCAAGGCATAGCATTCTTCCATATCTTGAATTGCACAAGGGATCAAAAATTTACCGGGATCACCGACTTTTTGAGGTATGCGATTAAGATAAACCGACGAACAACTAGACAATTGATGCAATTTCTCCTTGTTGTTCAACATACTCTTAAAGTTAGCGGCAAATCGAGGCATCATGACCAAAGCATCGGCGAAACTCACATTAAGGTGCAACTCACGAAACATTTTCATAAAAAGCTCAAATTGATAATTGTCGCGCTCTTGTCGTTTCTCCTTCCTAAGTCTCGATGGGTAAGGCAAGGGTGGTGTGGGTTGGGGCATAGGCATAGCCTTTGGAATCTCGGGTTCCAATGTTGGTAAAGGGTCGACCGTAGGTGTGGCATGAGCGGTACTTTGTTGGCTTGAGATATGCTCCTTTTCGACCACCACCTCGGGTTCTTCCTCAATTTCCTCCATCGTTAGAGTAATTGGTTGAGGAGTCGGTTCCTTAAGTGCCTTACCACTTCGTGTGGTAATCACTTTCATCTCTCCCTTCGAGTTTGATATGGTATTACTAGGCAAACTTCCCGAAGTAGAGGCTTTGTTCCCCATGACGGCTTCTAAAATGGCATTAAGCTTAGCATCTTGACTATTAAACTTAACATCTTGACTAGCGGCTTTTTGGTCAATTCTTTGTTCAAGCCTAGCATGACTTTGTTCAATCTTATTGTTTTTACCTCTAATTTGATTAGCAAAATCATTTTTCAACTCATTTCTCATGTTAAGATTTTCCTTCACAAAATTAGCTAACTCCTTGGTGTTTTTAGTCGTGTCCCTAGCTTGATTAGCCAATTGCTCTTGAATGTTTTCCAAAATTTTATCATTTGCCGTGGCGTAATTCAAAAGGTCCATTAGAAGTTCTTTAGTGTAAACATTTTGAAGACCTTGACTTGTGTTTTGAAAATTACGGTTTTGGTTTTGATTTTGCAATTGGCTACTACTTCCTTGATGCCCATAGTTGTTATTACCCTTGTAATTGTTCCTTTGATTGTTTTGGTAACCAACTTGATTGTTTCGATAATTGTTAGCATTAGTATTTGGTGGAAAACCCGGTGGAGTCAATTTATTAGTGCGGGGAACTTGACCGCTTTGGTTATAAGTTCCCGCGGCCGCGAAGGCACTCGAAGTGTTACCACCGTTGGTAATGCACTCGGAGTAATCGTGAGCTCCACCACAATACATACAAGAAACCTCAACCGCTTTAGCCGTAGCGGGAGTGGGTTGTTCACCAACTTTAAACTCAATTAACAATCCCTTAAGCTTATCGAAAATCTTGTTCTCCAAATTAGCCTCGATTTGGTAAGCATCAACGGTATGTGACAATGAAGGCGAAGGCGAAGACGAAGTCTTACGAACACTCGACGTGCTACGAGGACTATAGACCTTAGACCTATTCTCAATGATTAACAATGCTTCCTCGACCGTCTTACACAAAAAATTACCACCCGCGGCGGCATTAAGATAATCACGCTCATGATCGTTCAAGCCATTGTAAAACGTGTCAATTTGATTCAAGTCGGAAAAACCATGATGAGGACATTCGTGCAACATTTCCTTAAACCTATTCCAAGCCGTAGAAAAACTCTCATTATACTCTTGTGAAAACTTTGAAATCTCGTTTTTCAGATGCGTAGTCTTAGAGGGCGGAAAAAATTGGTTCACGAATTTTGAAACGAGACCCTTCCACGTCAATATAGAATTGGGTGGCTTTTTCTCTAACCAAATTTTTGCGGGCCCCGCTAAGGAATACGGAAAAATCCTCATCTTAATCAAGTCGTTTGAGACGTCCTTAAACTTGCAAGTGGCGGTAAGACGATTAAATTGGCGAATGTGGTTATGAGGGTTGTCCTTTTCGTCACCTCGAAACTTGTTGTTTTGAATCATGGACAACAAACCCGTCTTAACCTCAAAATTCTCCGCAAGGATAGCGGGAATCACAATCGCTTCTCCATAACCCTCGGTGGGTGCTTGAAGCAACTCCATCATAGTTCGATTAGCCATGGGTGCTTCTTTCACTACAATGGGTTCGTCAATAGGAGACTCCTCACTAGAAGGAGTGGTTGATTTGTTTCTTCGTTTACGAGCACGTACAACGAGAGGGTGAGCAAAGAAGATTCTTTTTGGTGTTTTTACTTTTTCAATTTTTTTGTGGTTTTTGATTGTTTTTACTTTTTTTTGGATTTTTGGAATGTATTAAGTAGACACAAATCTACAAATCTCCTCCTTAATCAAATCTCTCGATTAAAGAAGCCTCAAGGAATGAAAACGATCACGTGAAGTGAACGCCTTCGATGACTTTAGAACGATGGTGGAACACCAAATCGTTCAAGAGGGTTTAATCAATAGAAACCAAGAAAATATATATGATACTTAAGTAATACTTTGGGCGGCAAAACCCTCGATTCACTCTCAAAATCAAATACGCACAAGCAAGCGGAGGAAACGAGGCGGTGCGAAGCACTTAAGATCCTTTTTCCTTTAGGTCGTGAAATACAACCGCCTTATACCCACCTTATAGTTTGTATTTTTCAAAATCGAGCTTCAAGAAAGTATTTATCTATTTTTGCCTTTTTTTCTTTGGTTTGAGATTCGAATACAATGATTGGGTAATGACCTCCCAAGTCAAGGTTGTGATTTCTCACGTATTTGGAGTACTTGTAAATTTATTGTTCTACGTATACAATATAGTAATAGTATTCACAAAAAACGAAAAACCGATAATACGTATTAGTAGAGTGCTACTAATACAAATACTAATTATGGCTATATATAAAAACAACAATGTCCAAATCAAAACACAACACGCCTCCCCGGCAGCGGCGCCAAAAATGATAGTTGTAAAATTACCCCTTTAGGAAAAGGAAGGCAAAAGTGGCAAGTATTAAGTGTCGGTTTAGGAAAACCGAGCACTAATGACCAAATAAGTCCAAGTTCGTTCTCGAGGAGGCTAGTGCGTTGTGTAATGAATTGATTTTGATTTGTGATTATATGATTGAATAAAGAAAGAAAAGAGGAATAAGAAAGAAATGACGGTTACGAAGACGGATCGAGCTAAGACGAAAAAGCGTTCACGTAAAACCGTAAAAAACTACAAAATTAAAAATTTTAAACCTAAAAAATTAATTAAAAGCTAAAAGTAGTCTAAAATAATATAAATAAGAATAAAAATCCAATAAAAATATTTTAAAACCTTTTATTAATTAAATATTCAATTTTAAATGCTAATTAAAGCCCTAAAATTGAATATAATTAATCAAAATGTCCAAAATATTATTTTATTGAACAAATAACTTACTTATATTATCTAAAGACTAAAAAGTATTTTTCCTAATTTTTAAAAACTATTTTTCTATTTTTAAATCACTAAAAACTATTTTAAAACTAAAATAATTATAAAAAATAGTAAAATAATGCTAAAAATAATTTACCAATTTTAAAAATCCTAATTTACTCTAATGAACAGTAGAAAATTGAAAAAGTTGGAAAAATATAAAATTTACCACTAAAAGACAAAAACAGTTTAAATTAAAACCCTAATTAACTTAAATTAATTCTAAAAAATAATTAAAAGATGAACAGTGAAAACTTTTTATACCAAAAATCTTAAGATGTTTTTCTAAATCTATGAAAATTATTAATACTGAAAAATAACAATTTTTGGCACTAAATGCCAAAAACAAAAATAATAAAAGTGTTAAAAAAGCTAATTAACCTAAAAATTACTAAATGAACAGTAATAAAATTTTTACCTAAACAGAAAAATCAGAAATTAAATTAGAAAAATATAGAAACAATTTTCAAGTCCTAATTCTAATTTAAATTCACTAAAGACAAAAATTAAAGATTTCTGATAGTGACATGTGTTTGGTTTTTGTCCTTATGCTTAGCAGTGCTAACTTGTGAACTACCAATGGGAAGTTTTGTTCCCACTGCTAGTTATAAATTTTGGTCAGGAGACCAATTGAGCTTAGGAAAGCTTTTGGATGGTTTTTTGTTTGGACAAATGGGCACCCCTATACTCAGTTGAGTATAGGGAGTCAATAGTAACACAAAAACAACCAAGTTACTAACGAAAATCAAGCACAAATGGCACAAAAGTTTCTGATAAAGCCAACAATGTTTCTGATGAACAGTTACTAAAGATTACATGCACAAAATCGGATTTTAATGGCTAAATACTTGCACTCAGTCCAACCAAATGATAAATAAACACTACACAAACCTAAACAGACCTAATAACTAGCATCTACCAAAGTTTGATGGCAAAATTTTCACAAAAGCATGCACAAAAGGCAGTTACTGAATTTGCTCACTTTTCCAACTTTTATAGCATGAAACTTGTTTTAAAACTCACCCAAAATGAAAACCAGTACTTATGCTACCTAATAACAACCAATAAAGTATGTTGAACAGGTTTTAAACCAAGATTAAAATCATTCAACCTAGTTTAGATCCTAATCCAAACACCCCTTTAAAAAAACTGAAAATCAATATTTCAAACCAAATCTTAACAAATCTCAACCAAATCAAACCTAAACTATCTAAACACACATAAAACTATCCAAGAAGCAAGAACAAGCAGCTTTAACCAACAAACAAGCAGATTTCACAATTTTCATGCAAAATCACAAATAATTGAATATTTGAAAACTGAAACAAGAACAAGGTAACTACCTTGTGGGACCCACATCCAGGCCCCACAATGGCTGCTTTGCCATCTCCATACAGACTCGGGTCTGTGCAGACTTTTCTTTGTTGTTTGAAAGGAAGATGATCATGATAATTGCCCTAGTTTTGAACCTACCAAAAACTGAAAACCAAGAACAAGGGTGACTGGTACAAGAGCTTAGGCTATAGGATTAACTTATTGACAAGTTAACCTATAGCTTATGGCTTTTAAAAATAAAGCAGAAATATAAAAACTGACTTTTCTTCACTGAAAATTTTTGGAAATTCAGGAAACTAAAAACCTTTGAAACAAGTAAAACAATAATGACAATCAACAAGACTTCAAACAATATAAGTAAATTGGTTCTTTGCTTCTCATCAACAAACCTTAAACCATTTTTCATTCATTAAAAAACTGGATTTACAAAGTTGTGAAAAAGGAGAAAAAAGAGGAACAAGGTGTGCTAACATGCTAGCACCCTTTATATACTAACTGATAGAACTTTCTAGGTTACTAAACCCTAATGAGCTGAAAATCCAGAAATGCCCTTGGTCAAGGGTCTTCACATTCGTCAACCTTAGATTCTTGTGATAGATGTTGATGGCCAGCTGTTTAAGAGTGATCTTGGTCGTTTGTTTGGGCTTGGGGTCCAAGTAGTAAACATCCAACGTTGATTTTGTCTGGTTTGGGGTTTAGTGTGAAAGAGACGGGGCAGGGGAGGGGCCTACCCAACACATGGGTGTGTTGGGAGGGAATCTGAGAGTGGGGTTGTGTTGAGGGTGAGGGTAATTAGTGATCTGGAAGCAATTAACCAAAACCCCTTTGTTTTAGTCTTTGTTCATCCTGGGGATTAGCTAGGGTTTATGGGTGGATTAAGGTGGGTTTAATCCGAAATGGGGGTTAATGGTATTTAAATAAGTGTTAAGGAGGGAAAGATTAAATAATCAGATTATTTGATTATTTAAGTTGGGTGGAAGTCTGACGTGGGAGGGAGAGTGATGTGGTGGGTGTTGATTGGCTGGTGGTGATGATGTGGCTAGATGATAGGCTGGGGTGAATTGTACTGTCTGGCAGTTTTGACCCCCAAAGTTTCTTCACTCTTTCATTTCCATTTAAACAGCCAAAAATCTATTTCCTTTGAAAATAACTTTGTCATCTTGGCATTTTTGGCACAACAAGTTTTTAAACTTGTTTCAAGGACTAAACATGCACATTGATGATATTTGAAGGACTGATTTTGGCATTTTCTTCATTCTTCAAGGTTTGACTTGATTGTTGACTTCTTGGAGGACCAATATTGACAATTTAGTTTTGTTGAGGGACTAAATTTGCCAATTCTTCAAAGTTAAGGGTCCTTTTTGTAATTTTGACAAACTTTAGGGATGAAACTTGTAATTATGAAGATACAAGGGTATAAAATGTCAATTCTTCCATATTGGAGGACCCTTCTTCAAAATTCTTCAAATCTTCAAGGGTTTTCTTTGGAAAATTCTTCATTAGGGCTTGGTTCATCGTGCGGCTTCGTTTCCCGTGTTCATTTTTGACTGATTCTTGTGATCTTTTGTCATTTTCTCAATATCCGTACCTAAAATACACAAGCAACAAACACAAGCATATATTTGGGTATTTTGATGATATTGTATGCATTCTAAGCCCGATTTGGACGATGAGACTATGTATAAAAGCAGTCTCATCAATGATTCACACGCCCAGAAACCCATCCCACACACAAACCCCTCAATCCCACTCACCAATGGTCCCCACCATTCAACCTGTTACCCAATCATATCACGTGGCCAAATCAACAGTTAACACTCATTGCTTAGCCCCAAAGCTAAAATGAACGTCGCTCAACAACAAAATGCGTCTAGAATATTTCAAGGGCATCTTAGGGATTTAATAGTCTAGGGTTTTGCTTATTTGTGCCTTGTACTTGTCTATATAAAGACTCCTCAACATGTGAGAGAGCTTTTGTTCCAGATTTTAGCTATCTTCTTTGTAATCCCTTTTTATGAAATAAAATTTGAATTTCTGAAAATCTTTAATTCTCTTGTGTTATTTATAAAAGTTTGGTATCTGAATAGCTAAGATCTGAGTTCCAATTTATCATTTGTTGGTTTTTGAGGAAAGGTTTTATGGGATAAAACTCTTGTTTTCAAAAAATCAGATATCATAGTTATTAGTTCATCCTTGCTGTTTGTTGTTCTTAGCATGTACAAGGAAGCTGGTGCTTGTTTTGCTAGCACCTAAGCTCAAACAATCCAAGGTGTGGATGTACATCTTGGAGGTTTGTATCTCTATTCCTTTTTCATTTTTCTGATTTTTGTATGATTTTTGGTGATATTTGCATATTTGATTGTGGATCTATGTTTTTGTGGTGGATTTGTGTTACTGTGGTGGATTTGTGTTACTAAGGTTGGATTATTGCAGTTAAGGTTGATTAGATCTTGTTTGGAAGGTTAAATCATAACAATCCTTTGGAAAATTGAGAGATCAGATTCCAAAGGGGTGTTTGGGTTAACTGATTCAAAGGGATTTAAGGAAACTAGTGGTGTTGTTTTTGGTTCTATTGGATTGGTATCTGATTATCTAGTGCAAAGGGTTCATTATCAGCAAGTTTTGTGGCTTGAAACAACCAAATCAATCAAAAGGCAATAAAATTTGTTTAACTTGGGTATTTTGGATAAAATTTTGGAGACACCTAGATCTAAGGGTAGACTAGGGTTAACAAGTGCTAAATTTTGGTTAACTTAATCAGGGAAGGAGATTTAAAGGCTTGGAATTGGATTGGTGGTCAAATAGATCAGCAAAAGAATTTTGGATAATCACTTTTGCTAATCAGTAACTTTTGGTGCTTGAATTTGCTTATTTACTTTGATCCATTGCTTGAAACAAGTTTATTTATGCTTATTGTACTTTATTATAGCTTGTGTGTGCATTTGGTTCAATTTGGTTGGCTTATTCATGCTCAATCTGCTTATTTGTTCATAACTGCTTATTTTCAAGGTCTGTGGCATATCCGAGAACTGTTTGCTTATTTTGTGCTTATTGAGTGAACCAAATTATGATTTCTTTGTTGATATAGACTCCTTGTGATCCACTGATTACAAGGGTGCCCTTGTTTCCATTTGAATCCAACTGGATCTCTCTAAAAAAGCAAGTCAAATAGTCAAAGCAGTGGGAACTCCTTTCCCCTGCTGCTAGCCACTGCTAGTGTTATTTCAACTGGTGCTTATCAATAAGCTATTCTAGCTTATTTTAACCTGCAAAAGTTTTGAATTTTTAATAGGTGTCACTTATTTGACCCATTTGTTCATTCTGGAGCATTTGAGGGGTTGACTTTGAGGTTTGACTAGAAAACCAATAACTTTGACTTTTAAATAAGTGCTTATCAGCTAATTGTGCTTATTTGGCTTGGCTTATTGAACTTTTCTTTGTTGATTTGTCTTAATTAAGTCATTTAGAGTGTTTTGCAACTTATTAGAAGGTCTGAGGTGGTCTAGAACTCTAAGTCGACTATTTTGTCTTTTAGTGAATTTTACTTTGCTTATTTCTGGCTTATTGAGTGTGCTTTTTCAAATATTCTTTCCACAGATCTCTTAGGCATCTCAAAAGCAGGTTGTGTGTTCATTTAGAGCTTATGGCATTGGCTTATTGCTTAATGGGCTTATTGGCCCAATAAGAATAAGCTGTTGACCTTTTAAGCTGTGATAAGCTCAAAACCAGCTTTTGGGCCTTCAGACTTTTGTGTTTAGAATTAAATTTTGAGCCGGATAGGGCTTTTTCAGGTCATTTGGGCTTAGATGAAGTTTTTGGGCCAAAAAGCCCATTAGGTTGGACTGTTTTCTATTTTAGCCCATTTGGGGGCCATTAGGGGTATTCTGGTAATGTCACTTTCATTTTCTGATTACTTAGGTTAAAATATACTAGTTTGCAAGTTTTTAGAAGTTTTTATAATTTTTGGATTTTTATATTATTTTAATATTATTTTACTATTAAATTTCAATTTTCACATTTTTGAACTTTTTATATTTTTATTACCTTAAATACATTAAAATAGGATTTTTGCAACTCTTAGATTAATTTTATCATCATTTTCCTAATTTCTAGAATTATTTTAAGTTTTTAATAGTTTTAAATCATTTTAAATAGTTTTAATTAGTTTAAAATTTTATAAAAATAGTTTGTAGTCTTATTTGGTCATTTTAAAGGTTTACAAAGTGAAAAAATATTATTTGGGCTTTTTAATAATTAGTTTGATTTTTAGGGCTTTAATTTGTATTTAAAAATTAATATTTAATTAATTAAAAGGTTTGAAAAAGTTTTGATCTTTTGTAAACTCTTAGTTTATTTAATTTGATTTTTGGTAATTTTTTGGGAATTTTTAGAATTTATTTTTATTTTAGCTCTTTTTACGGTTTTAATTTTAGTTGTCGTAATAATAATTTTCGTCATTCTATTTTCTCATCCCCTTTTTTCAAGTATTAATCTCAAATCAGTTACAAGTTATTCACACAGATATACCTCCTTGGGAAACGAACTTAATTGGATCATTAACACATGATTTTCCTAAGTCATTTGTTTAATACTTTCCGCTTTTACGCCTTTTTCCTAAAAGGTCGTATTTTACTCCAATCATTTTGGCGCCGCTGTCGGGGAGGTGTGTCGTGATTAATTTGTCATTTTGTTTTTAATATTAACCATAAATGGTATTTGTATTAGTAGAACTCTATTAATACGTATTATCGTTTTTTTTTTCGTTTTTCTTGTGAAATTATTATTACTGTATTGTATTAAGTATCACAACAAATTCAAAATATCTCTAAAAGTGTGAAAACACAACCTTAATTGGGATTTGATCTCCTAATTATTGTATTCGAATCTCAAACAAAATGAAAAAGGCAAAAATAGATAAATACTTTCGTGAAGCTCGATTTTGAAAAATACAAACTATAAGGTGGGTATAAGGCGGGTATTATAAAATATACCCTAAGGAAAAAGGCTCTTAAGTGCTTCGCGCCGCCTCGTTTCCGCGCTTGCTTGTGAGTATTTTGAGATTGAAGGCTAATCGAGGGTTTTGCCGCCCAAAGTATTATTACGTATCATATATATTTGCTTGGTTTCTTTGTGATTAAACCCTCTTGAACAATTTGGTGTTCACCAAAGTTCTAAAGTCATTCGAAGGCGTTCACTCCACGTGATCGTTTTCATTCTTTTAAGGCTTCTTTAATCAAGCGTTTGATTCGAGGAGAGATTTGGTATATTATTGTCTACGAGGATACACAAAATCCAAAAAAATTAAAAACAATCAAAAACACAAAAAAAATTGAAAATTCACAAAACACCCAAAAAGAATCTTCTTTGCTCACCTCCCATTCTTCGTCAAGTTTATGCTAACTCGTAATCAAGCAAAACAAGCTCGTAAACGTCGTCAAAGTCAAGGAAATCAAGAGCCTTTGATTGAAGAACAAACTCCAATTGTCGAACCCGTTGTAGAACCAATAGTCGCCATGGCTAATCGTACTATGATGGAGTTGCTTCAAGCACCCACCGAGGGTTTTCGAGAAGCTATTGTGATTCTGTGACAATCTAACATTTTCAGGTAGTGAAATATTTTCTCGTATAATATTTTGAAACTTATTTTTGTGTTGGTTGACGAACTCACAGTTTACGGATTTAAATTTAGGCTTACGTGCATAATTTGGCGTCTTTTACGACTAAACCGGAAACCTTAGGATTACGTATTTACGTTTTTGAACTCCGTTTTTGATGAGACAATTTTTATTGGATTCGTTTTGTGACGGTGATTCATAATTTATAAAAACGTTTTTCGTAAAACGACCCGAGGGCACGCAAATCAAGAAAACTAGAATCGAGAAATACCCGTAAACTAGTGAGATGGGACAAAACACATTGTCCCACCCCACTAGCTTGTATGGGACGGCTAACTTGACACCACAACACAAGGTGGCATCAAGTTTAGCTTACACCTTCCATGTGTAAGCCATGCTTACATTTCAAGCTAACTAAACCACTTAACCTTCCAAAACTAGCTACTTGTTTCATTTCCATCATTTCTTACATGCAATCCACTCCAAAATCCTCTCAAACTCTCCCTCCTTGCCGTCCCAAATAAGCCAACAAACACCCTCTTTGATCTTTTCTAGCCATAAACCACATGTTTACTAGTTCTATTAAGGTGTTCTCTTGAAGCCTTGATCATTTGGTGGCCATATCAACAACTTTGGAGGTGATTTGCTTGTGTTCTAGGGCTAATTTTCCAACCTATGTTCTTGATATTTGATGGTCTTGGAGATACTTGTTGTGTTCATCAAGTTCTTGTCTTCCTAAAACAAGAAATCCACTTGGATTCGTAAAGAAGATCATCCTCTCCATTTTTCTCTTGTTATTTTGTAAAGAACAAATGTATTTTCTTTCATTTTGTATATGTATATGATGTATATATGATGATAAAAATGTTGTGTGGGGATCAAGTGTTGATAAATATGCTTAAAAATGATGATAACCATAAGAAATGAAGCTAAAATCTTGACTATTTAGTTGGTTGTATAAAAACAGTAGATAACTAAAATATGAACTGATAAAATTGCATGGTTTAATCCATTTACAGTAAGTAGATGATTTTATACACATGTGAGAGTTGGTCATGCAATGGAATCAAAATAATGAGTGAGATATGATCAAAACAAGTTAGGTGGTGTAATCTGAATAAGCAGTTTTGTAGGGACTGTTAAGGCAACTTAAACTCAAAATGGGCAGTAGCTATAATTAAGTTATATGTAGCACATATTATGAAGATCATGCCATCCAAAAATGAGCTTCTAATTCATTATAGAACTCTAGATATGTTAAAAATGGTGAACATGAAGTTAAAAATCAGATTTTTGGAAATAATGTTTATTAATATTATATAAGCACTCACATTATAATGTATAAAATGTAAAAATATAAACCCACTAACTTATAAAACTTATTTGTATAAATGTATAAAAGGTTAATTAAATGGGTAAATTATATAAATGGTGTTAAAATAATATTTATAAGTAATAAAAACTATAAACTTGATTTTTACGACTTTTTCGGCTATCGCCGTAAAATTAACGTTTTTCGCCAAATAAAACTTAGACGACCAAACCCGTCTAATGTAAAGTTTATAAAATTTATATACTGATGTATAGGTAACTAACACAAGTAAAAACCGATAAAACCCAAACTATAAGAAATACGGACATTTACGAGCTAACTAACCATATTGGACTAATAATTGGACTTAATAAGATAAAAACTTGTAAAAAGAACTTATTGGGCTTAACCCATTTGGGCCCAACATGAAAAGTATATATACTGGTAATATAGGTATAAAATGGGTAAAAACAAGTTAAAGAAATTATAAAAGACTTAATGGACTTAAAATAGGTAAAATCGGTAAAACTAGTGAACTAGTAAGACGTTACCAAGACGTAAACACTAAAATGAGTAAACAAGGATGTATAAACCCACTTGATCATCATCATATGTACAAAATCATCATATGTATATTGTTATTTTGATAAAAGTCATTGGACCGAGTCTAAGACCGATTATTATTTATATAGGTTTCCGTGACCGAAGCACGCCCGTAGCCGATAATCCGCCTTTCATTAACAACGTGAGTTCATAGCCTCGTACTCTTTTAAATGTTTTATAAAATGATTTGTAAACCCGCGAGGGAGATAACATGCTAGATTTTTATAAAAATAGAACACAAGTAGTCCCGATTGTATGCTTAATGATATGGACCCGAATGATGCTATGACCCTATAAACGAGACTAAAAGGATTATTAGTAGTTAGGTTATGTCACTTAAAGTCCCATTAGCATGAATTGTGAACTACCGGGATTTGGTAGACGCTTATGCATTTGATAGTACTATTTGGGGACGATCACCCCAGTTCGCGCCTTGACGGTTGATCCCCGTCGTACCACATTGATTGGTAAGCGAATTTATGTATGAGAAGATTCCATAGCGTGATTTTTGTGACGACACGCTAACTTAGATGGGCAAATTGTTGTCGGGTTCGCGGCCCGCTGTTTTCATAGTAAGGTAACAATGTCATGCGGCTAATAATAATCCTAATTCAGATACCATGTATCCTATACAATGTATGCTATAAAACATAAATAATAAACGATATGATACGACGCTATTAACGATGAATATATTACCTATCATGGTAATATAGAGACTACGGTCTCATGGACGGTTTAAGATGTATGCTTGATTTATATATTGCCTGACTAGCAATATGAGGACTTACTTCTGATATTATACTTGTGTTCTGATTTTAAATGATTGTAAATGATTGTTTTTTATAACGGTTTTTCATTAAACTCTATGAATTCACTCGGCATTCGCTGATATGATTTTTGCATGTTTTTATCTCAGGTGCTTGAAGGTAATCCGGATGGAGATCGACTCTGATGGCCCACACATAATATTAAAAATGTTCATTCGATCTATTTTTTGTAAACTTAATGACCTGTATAATTTGGGACCTGTTGTACGCTTTTGAAACTTTTTATCAAATGAATGTTTGTTAAACCTTGTACAACCATTTTTATGTGTTGTCTATGATTGGAGTTATTGTGCTATCCCGTAACACTCTGAAAGACCCTTCCGCTGTACCGATACGAAAAATGAGAGTGTTACAGTTTGGTATCAGAGCTCTCGTTGTAGAGAACAAAAGATTTTAAAAACCAAGGTTTTGAACAAAACTTTTCAAAATCTTTTGACGATGAACATTTGAGAAAATATTTGAAAAATCTTTTGACTATAACGGTGCCAGAGATCTCCGACGTTACCAACAAGCCCTATTGAGAAGATATATATATTTTGATATATATAATATAATTTATATATATGTATATATCGTGATTTCATTATGTAATTGTTTAACTAGTATGTTATCCTAATACGAGATATATATATAAATGCAGATTGTCATGGCTGACCCTAATATTCCTGTAGAAACCCATGCTATTCCCGAACCTAATGTAGAAGATGATCCTTATTTAGACTTAGTAGATTATGATATCGATGATGAGGAGGAACCATTTGAGGATCCCGAGCCCGAGTTAGGACTAGGAGATCAGATTGCCCCTCAGGTTGACTTGGTAGAGAATGAGATTGAGAATGTGGATATTGAGAATGTGGAGATTGAGAATGTGGATATTGAGAATGATGATGAGATTGGATTAGATAATTTAGATGACGAGATTGACAACGAGGATGTCGAGGAAGATGTAGGTATAGATGTTGAGGTTGATGACGATGAGGAAGCTGAGCTTATTTATCCGTATGATGTTCCAGAGGGCGAGCCTTTGCCCCCACCAGTTTGTTTGTCTGATTCTGAGGATGAGTTACCTAGGGATGAAATGTCTGAATCGTCTGAATCTGATTCTGAATCAGAGGAGGATGAGGATGACGATGCACCTGACGGTACGGATGGTATTGCTACTCGTAGACGTGAGATAGGAGAGTCGTCTAGTACTCGAGAGGCTACTCATATTGATGGTCTTGCACCATGGGCCTTGAGACGTGATCTAGATGCTTCCCGTGTTAAGAGTTGTGTGACAGAGGTTGGATTAGGTGTTGTTCAGACTCAGGTTGCTTATTTGGAGTCGAAGACTAAGGTTGGCGAGAAAGAGCGAGAATTGCTTAGTTTGGATTTGAGTGATGTAGAACGTGGTTTGAATGAGGCTTTTAGGAGGTTATCGGTGTTGGAAAGTGTTGAGTATGCTGCTATGAAGAGAAACGTGAATACTATGGAGATTCAGTTGAGTGTAGCTCGTGCGATGCGTGAGAAAGCTTAAAAGGAGCTGAATATATCCGTGGGATGGAACAGTAGATTTTATGCTGACATGGTTGAAAGAGGAGTAATCCGTAAGCGCCCAGCTGAAGATGTGTCTAGTGATCGTCCGACGAAGATTCAGAAGACGATGGATGATGGACCATCTGGCGGTTCTCAGTAGACCAGTCTGTATTTAGTAGTGACCTTTATATCTTTTGTGCTTTTGTAGCTTTGACTGAACCGACTTGTTAGTAGTAGACGTGGCACGAATTTTGAGTGTATATAGTGCTAGAACTTGATATGGGATGTAACTAAGACAATACTTTTGTTTCAAATCGAATGAAATATGTATCTTGTCTTGAAATCCATATTGTGCCTTATTTGTATCTTGATTATGAATTCGATCCATATTATATGAATCCTTTGTTGGATGAATGCTTAATACTTTGAAATTGTGGAATTATAGAACTATGCCGCCCAAGAAGGCTGTGACTGAGGATGATGTACGTAGGATTATTACGAAGCAAGTTACCGCATCTATGACTGAATTTATGGCAAATGCTAGAAATGAAGCTGGCGATAGTGGAGCTGGCGGTAGTGGAGCTGGCGGTAGTGGAGCTGGCGGTAGTGGAGTTGGCGGTAGTGGAATTGGCGGTGCTAATGTGAATGTGAATGCTAATAATGTGAATGCTAATGCTGGAGGAAATGTAGGAGGACTTGGAACGAATGCACCTGAAGTTAGTGGTTGTACTTATGTGACGTTCATGAAGTGTGAACCTCTACCTTTTAATGGAACTGAAGGTGCTTTAGGACTAAGCCAGTGGATCGAGAAGATTGAATCGGTGTTTCGGATTAGTATGTGTAAGGAGGAAGATAAGGTGACTTTTGCTATGGCTACTCTTAAAGGTCGTGCGTTGACTTGGTGGAACGGGAGAATTGCTTTCATGGGTCTTGATGCTGTTAATGCTACTCCTTGGGCTGAAATTAAGAAATGGATGACTTTGGAGTTTTGTCCTCGTAGTGTGATCATTAGGTTAGAACAGGAGTTGATTCATCTGAGAATGAAAGGTGTAGACATTGATAGTTACACGAATCGATTCCATGAGTTGGCCTTGATATGTCCTCGATTGGTTGAACCTGAAGAGATCCGAATTGAGAAATATGTGAAAGGGTTGACCAGGAATATCTGGGGGGACGTGACATCATCTAAACCACTGACCATTGATGATGCTATTCGAATGGCTTACCAACTCATTGGACAGATAATTCAGGATAAGGAAGATGAAGCCCGTGTTGGTGAGAAAAGAAAGGGAGACGGTGAGCGTGTAGATAGAGGTGATAATAGGAAGAATTTCAATCGCCGTCAGAATAAGAGAAAGGGGAATGCAAATGCTCTTACCAACAATACACCGCGCAACGATGATAGATGTCCTAAGTGTGGCAACAAGAGGCATGCTAGCGACTGCTGGAAGTGCCGAAATTGCGGAAAGCTTGGACACAAGGTTGAAAGGTGTAAGAAGGGAACCATTTGCTTCAACTGTAACGAAGAAGGTCATAGGAAATCGGAATGCCCCAAGTTGAAAGCGATTGTACCTGGAAGAAACCCCCAGGGTGGTATCTACCAACTTGGAACAATTGAGGTGAAGAAAGAGGATCCGAATGTCGTTACCGGTACGTTTTTACTCAACAATCATTATGCTGTTGCTTTATTCGATTCGGGTGCCGATAGGAGCTTTGTATCCACTAAATTTAGTGCCCTTATTGATATTGAACCTGTTGAGATAAGTACCAGTTACGAGGTGGAATTGGCTGATGGTAAATTAGTGAAAACTAATAAGCTATTAGAAGGATGCTCTCTAAATCTCTTGAACCATTCCTTTCCGATAGATTTGATGTTGATAGAATTAGGTAGTTTTGATATTATTATTGGTATGGATTGGTTGTCGTTGAATAATGCTACTATTTTATGTGGAGAGAAGAAGGTTAAGATTCCTCTTAGGAATAGGACGTTAGTAATTGATGGTAGTCGAGGTGAATCCGTTTGAAGATCGTTTCATGTATTAAAGTCCAAAAGTACATCAGGAACGGTTGTGAGTTATTCTTAGCTCAAGTGACCGGGAATGAGTTTAGGGAGAAACGATTGGAAGATGTACCTATTATTTGTGAATTTCCTGAGGTATTCCCTAAAGATTTACCCGGACTTCCACCGATAAGGCAAGTAGAGTTTCGAATCGATTTAATTCCTGGTGCTGCACCGGTGGCACGTGCGCCTTACCGATTAGCCCCTTCTGAATTAAAGGAGTTATCTGAGCAACTTAAGGAGTTGTCTGATAAAGGTTTTATTCGACCGAGCTCGTCGCCTTAGGGAGCTCTAGTCTTGTTCGTTAAGAAGAAGGATGGATCTTTTCGTATGTGCATTGATTATAGGGAACTGAATAAGTTGACAATTAAAAATCGATATCCTTTACCTAGGATTGATGATTTGTTTGATCAACTGCAAGGATCTAGTGTGTATTCTAAGATAGATTTGCGGTCAGGATATCACCAACTTAGCGTCCGTGAAGAAGATATTCCTATAACTGCATTTAGAACTCGTTATGGACACTATGAATTTCAAGTAATGCCATTTGGGTTAACTAACGCACCTGCGGTTTTCATGGATTTAATGAATCGAGTGTGCAAGCCCTACTTGGATAAATTTGTGATTGTGTTTATTGACGATATTCTAATCTATTCTAAGAATGAAGATGAGCATAGAGAACATTTGAGGATTGTTTTGAATTTGTTGAAGGATGAAAGGTTGTATGCTAAGTTTTCGAAGTGTGATTTCTGGTTAGATTTTGTGCAATTTCTTGGTCATGTGATTAACAGAGATGGAATTCATGTTGATCCTGCAAAGGTTGAAGCTATTAAGAATTGGTCTGCACCGACAACGCCAACGGAAGTGCGACAGTTCTTAGGATTGGCTGGCTATTATAGGCGATTCATTAAAGAATTTTCTTTGATAGCTAAACCCTTGACTAAGCTTACTCAGAAGAATAAACCTTTCGTTTGGGGAAGTGATGAAGATGGAGCATTTCAGACATTGAAGCAAAAATTATGTAGTGCGCCAATCTTATCATTACCCGACGGGAGTGAAGATTTTGTAGTATATTGTGATGCATCTCTTAGAGGTTATGGAGTTGTTTTGATGCAGAGAGAGAAAGTGATAGCTTATGCTTCTAGGAAATTAAGGAAGAATGAGGAGAATTATACTACTCATGATCTTGAGTTAGGAGCTGTAGTCTTTGCTCTTAGGTTGTGGAGACATTATCTGTATGGCACCAAGTGTACGGTATTCACCGATCACAAAAGCCTACAGTATATTCTCGACCAGAAGGAATTGAACATGAGGCAACGAAGATGGATAGAGTTGTTAAGTGACTATGATTGTGATATAAAATATCACCCAGGAAAAGCCAATGTTGTTGCTGATGCGTTGAGTAGGAAAGATAGAGAGCCTATCAGGGTGCGTTCTCTAGTCTTGACCGTGCACAATAATTTGCCTGAGCAAATTAGAAATGCGCAAATAGAAGCTTGTAAGAAGGAGAATTTTGTTAATGAAGGGTTCCGAGGAGAAGGAGATCCTTTAGAGGTTAGAGCTGATGGAGTGAAATGCTTAAGAGGTCGTATGTGGATACCTAAGTTTGGAGGCTTAAGAGATTTGATTATGTTAGAATCCCATAAATCTAAGTATTCCATTCATCCGGGATCTGATAAGATGTACCATGATTTGAAGAAGTTGTACTGGTGGCCGAATATGAAAGCTGACATAGCTACGTATGTTCTTCAATGCTTGACTTGTGCTAGAGTTAAAGCGGAACATCAAAAGCCATCAGGACTACTTCAACAACCAAAGATTCCTGAATGGAAGTGGGAGCGAATTACAATGGACTTTATCACCAAGCTTCCTAGAACATCATCTGGAAACAATTCGATTTGGGTTATTGTCGATAGACTGACCAAATCAGCACACTTCATTCCGGTTAAGGAGCAGTTCTCACTGGAGAAGCTGACTCGAATATACCTTGATAATGTTGTATGCAAGCATGGAGTGCCTGTATCGATCATTTCAGATCGAGATCCTAGATTCGCATCGAATTTTTGGAAATCTCTCCAAAGATCTTTGGGAACGAATCTCGATATGAGCACTGCTTATCACCCCCAGACTGATGGGCAGAGTGAAAGGACGATACAAACACTGGAAGATATGTTGAGAGCTTGTGTGTTAGACTTTGGTAAGAATTGGGATAAACATTTGTCGTTAGCAGAGTTTTCGTATAACAATAGTTACCATTCTAGTATTAAGGCTGCACCGTTTGAAGCTTTGTATGGTAGGAAGTGTAGATCTCCTGTATGTTGGAGTGAAGTTGGGGATACCCAGCTCACGGGACCGGAATTGATCCGGGAGACTACGGAGATGATAGTTCAGATTAAGAAGAGGTTGTTGACTGCCCGAAGTAGACAGAAAAGTTACGCGGATGTGCGGCGGAAGCCAATGGAGTTTGAAGTGGGTGACCGAGTAATGTTGAAGGTATCGCCATGGAAAGGCGTTATAAGATTTGGAAAACGAGGAAAATTGAATCCCCGTTATATTGGACCCTTTAAGATTTTATCTAGAGTAGGTCCGGTGGCTTACAAACTAGAGTTACCCCCAGAACTTCATGGTGTTCACAACACATTCCATGTATCTAATCTGAAGAAATGTCTAGCAGTGAGTGATGAGAAAATTTCGTTAGGTAAGGTTCGAATAGATGGGAAGTTGCATTTTATCGAAGAGCCCGTAGAAGTTATGGACCGTGAGGTAAAGCAACTGAAACAAAGTCGGATACCTATTGTCAAGATCCGATGGAATTCAAAGCATGGACCGGAGTATACTTGGGAACGAGAGGATGAAATATGGAAGAAATATCCGCACCTCTTCGATTTCAATAAGAAACGGACATCCAAATGAAATGGATCACGAGGACGTTGATCCCTTTTAGGAGGAAAAGCTGTGACAATCTAACATTTTCAGGTAGTGAAATATTTTCTCCTATAATATTTTGAAACTTATTTTTGTGTTGGTTGACGAACTCACAATTTACGGATTTAAATTTGGGCTTACGTGCATAATTTGGCGTCTTTTACGACTAAACTGGAAACCTTAGGATTACGTATTTACGTTTTTGAACTCCGTTTTGATGAGACAATTTTTATTTGATTCGTTTTGTGACGGTGATTCATAATTTATAAAATGTTTTTCGTAAAACGACCCGAGGGCACGCAAATCGAGAAAACTAGAATCGAGAAATACCCGTAAACTACTGAGATGGGACAAAACACATTGTCCCACCCCACTAGCTTGTATGGGACGGCTAACTTGACACCACAACACAAGGTGGCATCAAGTTTAGCTTACACCTTCCATGTGTAAGCCATGCTTACATTTCAAGCTAACTAAACCACTTAACCTTCCAAAACTAGCTACTTGTTTCATTTCCATCATTTCTTACATGCAATCCACTCCAAAATCCTCTCAAACTCTCCCTCCTTGCCGTCCCAAATAAGCCAACAAACATCCTCTTTGATCTTTTCTAGCTATAAACCACATGTTTACTAGTTCTATTAAGGTGTTCTCTTGAAGCCTTGATCATTTGGTGGCCATATCAACAACTTTGGAGGTGATTTGCTTGTGTTCTAGGGCTGATTTTCCAACCTATGTTCTTGATATTTGATGGTCTTGGAGATACTTGTTGTGTTCATCAAGTTCTTGTCTTCCTAAAACAAGAAATCTACTTGGATTGGTAAAGAAGATCATCCTCTCCATTTTTCTCTTGTTATTTTGTAAAGAACAAATGTATTTTCTTTCATTTTGTATATGTATATGATGTATATATGATGATAAAAATGTTGTGTGGGGATCAAGTGTTGATAAATATGCTTAAAAATGATGATAACCATAAGAAATGAAGCTAAAATCTTGACTATTTAGTTGGCTGTATAAAAACAGTAGATAACTAAAAGATGAACTGATAAAATTGCATGGTTTAATCCATTTACAGTAAGTAGATGATGTTATACACATGTGAGATTTGGCCATGCAATGGAATCAAAATAATGAGTGAGATATGATCAAAACAAGTTAGGTGGTGTAATCTGAATAAGCAGTTTTGTAGGGACTGTTAAGGCAACTTAAACTCAAAATGGGCAGTAGCTATATCTAAGTTATATGTAGCACATATTATGAAGATCATGCCATCCAAAAATGAGCTTCTAACTCATTATAGAACTCTAGATATGTTAAAAATGGTGAACATGAAGTTAAAAATCAGATTTTTAGAAATAATGTTTATTAATATTATATAAGCACTCACATTATAATGTATAAAATGTAAAAATATAAACCCACTAACTTATAAAACTTATTTGTATAAATGTATAAAAGGTTAATTAAATGGATAAATTATATAAATGGTGGTAAAATAATATTTATAAGTAATAAAAACTATAAACTTGATTTTTACGACTTTTTCGGCTATCGCCGTAAAATTACCGTTTTTCGCCAAATAAAACTTAGACGACCAAACCCGTCTAATGTAAAGTTTATAAAAGTTATATACTGATGTATAGGTAACTAACACAAGTAAAAACCGATAAAACCCAAACTATAAGAAATACGGACATTTACGAGCTAACTAACCATATTGGACTAATAATTGGACTTAATAAGATAAAAACTTGTAAAAAGAACTTATTGGGCTTAACCCATTTGGGCCCAACATGAAAAGTATATATACTGATAATATAGGTATAAAATGGGTAAAAACAAGTTAAATAACTTATAAAAGACTTAATGGACTTAAAATAGGTAAAATCGGTAAAACTAGTGAACTAGTAAGACGTTACCAAGACGTAAACACTAAAATGAGTAAACAAGGATGTATAAACCCACTTGATCATCATCATATGTACAAAATCATCATATGTATATTGTTATTTTGATAAAAGTCATTGGACCGAGTCTAAGACCGATTATTATTTATATAGGTTTCCGTGACCGAAGCACGCCCGTAGCCGATAATCCGCCTTTCATTAACAACGTGAGTTCATAGCCTCGCACTCTTTTAAATGTTTTATAAAATGATTTGTAAACCCGCGAGGGAGATAACATGCTAGATTTTTATAAAAATAGAACACAAGTAGTCCCGATTGTATGCTTAATGATATGGACCCGAATGATGCTATGACCCTATAAACGAGACTAAAAGGATTATTAGTAGTTAGGTTATGTCACTTAAAGTCCCATTAGCATGAATTGTGAACTACCGGGATTTGGTAGACGCTTATGCATTTGATAGTACTATTTGGGGACGATCACCCCAGTTCGCGCCTTGACGGTTGATCCCCGTCGTACCACATTGATTGGTAAGCGAATTTATGTATGAGAAGATTCCATAGCGTGATTTTTGTGACGACACGCTAACTTAGATGGGAAAATTGTTGTCGGGTTCGCGGCCCGCTGTTTTCATAGTAAGGTAACAATGTCATGCGGCTAATAATAATCCTAATTCAGATACCATGTATCCTATACAATGTATGCTATAAAACATAAATAATAAACGATATGATACGACGCTATTAACGATGAATATATTACCTATCATGGTAATATAGAGACTACGATCTCACGGACGGTTTAAGATGTATGCTTGATTTATATATTGCCTGACTAGCAATATGAGGACTTACTTCCGATATTATACTTGTGTTCTGATTTTAAATGATTGTAAATGATTGTTTTATATAACGGTTTTTCATTAAACTCTATGCATTCACTCGGCATTCGCTGATATGATTTTTGCATGTTTTTATCTCAGGTGCTTGAAGGTAATCCGGATGGAGATCGACTCTGATGGCCCACACATAATATTAAAAATGTTCATTCGATCTATGTTTTGTAAACTTAATGACCTGTATAATTTGGGACCTGTTGTACGCTTTTGAAACTTTTTATCGAATGAATGTTTGTTAAACCTTGTACAACCATTTTTATGTGGTGTCTATGATTGGAGTTATTGTGCTATCCCGTAACACTCTGAAAGACCCTTCCGCTGTACCGATACGAAAAATGAGAGTGTTACAGATTCCCGCCATCCTTGCGAAGAATTTCGTTATTAAGACGGGCTTGATGTCGATGTTGCAAGCAAATAAGTTTAGAGGTCATGAAAAAGACAACCCGCATTACCACATAAGGAATTTTAATCGTCTCACCGCAACAAGCAAGTTTAAGGATGTTCCACATGACGCCATTAAGATGATGTTGTTTCCATACTCGTTAGATGGACCCGCTAAAATTTGGCTCGAGAAAGAACCGCCAAATTCGATTTTGACATGGGGTGATCTCGTTTCTAAGTTTGTGAACCAATTTTTTCCACCATCTAAAACAACACATTTGAAAAATGAGATTTCAAGGTTTACACAACGTAATAATGAAAGTTTTTCAATGGCATGGGAACGATTTAAGGAAATGTTACATGAATGTCCACACCATGATTTTTCAGAATTGCATCAAATAGATACTTTTTATAATGGGCTTAATGATCATGAAAGAGATTATTTGAATGTCGCCGCGGGTGGTAATTTTTTGTGCAAAACAGCCGATGAAGCTTTAAAGATTATCGAGAATAGATCTAAGGTTTATAACCCTCGTAACACACCGAGTGTTGCCAATATGGGTTCGTCATCGTCGTCATCGTCTCGTCACATTAATGCCTTACATGATGAAGCTAATGAGGAAAATCGGTTTTTCGATAGGTTTTCGACGCTTATGACACATTGGAAAGCACAAGATGCTTTGAATTCCGCATCGGTTAAAGCGGTTGAAAAGAGTTGTTTATCTTGTGGTGGAGCTCATGATATTTTCGAGTGCATTACCGCCGGTGGTAACACTTCGAGTGCTTACGTAGCAACGAGAACTTACAACCAAAACGGCCAAGGTTCCCGCCTAAATCAAGCTCCACCAAATCAAAATGCTAATAACTATCAAAACAACAATCAAAATGGTGGTTATCAAGGAAATTCACGTAACTACAACAAAGGGAATTATCAAAATGGAAATGGACAAATTGTAAATCAAAACCAAAACCGTGATTTTCAAAACACTACACAAGGTTTTCAAAATGCTCACACTAAAAATCTTAATGGTGAAGTTTTGGATTATGCAAAAGCAAATGATGCTAAGTTTGATAACATGCAACGTGAGACGATTAGCTTAAGATCCGAGTTGAAAAACGAGCTTAAAACGAACTTGCTAATGAAGTTAAGACTCATGCTAATAGAATGGAAGGAAACGTTCAACGTCTTTAACAAAATCAACAAAAGATGGAACAAGGACAACATGAGATTAAGCAAGAATTGTTAAAAACGGATGCTAGGCAATCAAAATTTAAAGACCGAATGGCAAAAATGTTTGAAGCAATCATGTGTAAACCCTCTTCCTCGGGTGGTCTTCCTAGTGATACCATTGCAAACCCGAAGGGTGAAATGAAGGTTATTACTACACGTAGTGGTAAAACTTTCAAGGAACCAATCTCTCGTCCAAGTACTTCTACGGAGAAGGAAATCGAGAAAGAGCCGAGGTGATGGTCGAAAAAGAAGCATATCACAAGCCCACGAAGTACCGCTCATGCCACACCTACGATTGAACCAATACCAATCATGGAATCCGAGATTCCAAGGTCGTTGCCTAATGTCCAACCCACACTAACATTACCTTACCCTTCAAGACGAAACAAAGAGAAATTGCAAGAACGTAACAAACAACAAATCGAGCTTTTTATAAAAATGTTTCAACAAGTTCATTTTGATGTAAGTTTAGCCGACGCGTTGTTATATATGCCTCGTTTCGCTTCCACTTTTAAAAGTATGATGAATGATAAGAAAAAGCTTTCAAAGCTTGCTAATTGTTCTTCGGTTTATCTTAACCGCATACCGAAAAAAGTTGGTGATCCCGAAAAGTTTCTCATTCCTTGTGATATACAAGATATGAAAGAATGCCTCGCCTTGGCCGATCTTGGTGCGACCATTAATTTGATGCCATTTTCCATTTGGAAATCGCTTTCGCTTCTGGATCTTACTCCTTCGAACATGTCTATCGAGATGGCCGATCATTCTACGATTTTAGCATGTGGAGTAGTCGAGGATGTTTTCGTAAAAGTGGGGAAGTTCTACTATCCCATCGATTTTATAGTAGTTGACATCCCCGCGGATCCTCAAGTTCCTCTAACTTTAGGTCGACCATTTTTAGACACCTCGAGATCGCTTATCGACGTTTATGCAAGAGCTATTACTTTGAGATTCAACGAAGAGGAACTTGTTATAAACGCTACTCAAAACTCAAAACCTTCTCATGTTTATGCAATCGCTACCATCAATCACATCGAATTAGTTGATGTGGTTTGTGATGAGTTTTCACAAGAAATGTTAAGTTTTTCCGATAGCTCGTCAAGTGGCAATCCCACTATTTTGGATCTGATTCTTGCTAATTCTACACCAAATCTCACTCCATTCCAAGGAGGCGGTTTTACTTCAAATGAAATCGACAATGAAGATGAGGTGATTATTAGAGATGATACTTCTATTCCACCATTTCTTCCGCCGATGGAAGTTATGAGTGTTGAGCAAGAATCTTCAATCGAGGAATCGCCTGTCCTTGAATTGAAAGATCTTCCATCTCACCTTGAATACGCATTCTTGGAAGGTGATGACAAGTTGCCGGTTATTATTGCAAAAGGTCTTGCTAATAATGAAAAAACCGCGCTCTTGAAAGTTCTTAAAGCTCATAAAGGGGCAATTGCGTGGAAAATTTCCGACATTAAGGATATTGACCCAAAATTTTGTACTCACAAGATTTTAATGGAGGAGGACTACAAACCCGCAATTCAAAGTCAAAGAAGGGTAAACCCAAAAATTTACGATGTCATAAAAAAGGAAGTTTTAAAACTCCTTGACGCGAGAATGATTTATCCTATCTCCGATAGCCCATGGGTGAGCCCAATCCATTGTGTTCCTAAAAAGGGAGGAATGACCGTTGTACCCAATGAAAACAACGAGTTAATTCTCACTCGTTTTGTGACCGGTTGGATGGTGTTTATTGACTACCGAAAGTTAAATGACGCCACTCGTAAAGACCACTTTCTTTTGCCCTTCATGGATCAAATGTTGGAGCGACTCGCGGGAAATGAATTCTATTGCTTTTTAGATGGTTTTTCCGGTTACTTTCAAATCCCTATCGACCCTCGTGATCAAGAGAAGACTACGTTTACGTGTCCTTATGGAACGTTTGCTTATCATAGGATGCCTTTCGGACTTTGCAATGCACCAGGTACGTTTCAACGGTGTATGATGGCTATTTTTCACGATATGATCGAGAAGTCGATGGAAGTGTTTATGAATGACTTTTCAGTGTTTGGCAATTCGTTCACGTCATGTTTATCTAATCTCGAGCAAATGTTAAAACGTTGTGAAGAAACCAATCTTGTGCTTAATTGGGGAAAATGTCATTTTATGTGTAAACAAGTAACCGTCTTAGGACATAAGGTCTCAAAAGCGGGGATTGAGGTCGATAAAGCTAAGGTAGACGTCATCGCCAAGTTACCTCATCCCAAAACCGTTAAGGGGGTTAGGAGTTTCCTAGGCCACGCGGGCTTTTATCGTCGTTTCATCAAAGACTTTTCAAAAATCTCTCGACCTATGACACGCCTTCTCGAGAAGTATGCTCCTTTTAATTTCAATCAGGATTGTGTTAGAGCTTTCGAAACTCTCAAAAGGAAACTTACCAAAGCTCCCATTCTTGTTGCTCCTAATTGGGAATTACCCTTTGAAATCATGTGCGATGCAAGTGATTATGCTATATGTTGGGAATAAATCTATGCTTATTTGTTTCCCCTGCTAGTTGATTACTCATACCCCTGCTAGAGTAAGTTCCCCCTGCTTAATAACAAAGGCAGGGGGATCCATTCCCCTGCTGGAGTCAAAGGCCCTGCCGTCAAGATAAATATGGAATAGATCTTTACGCGTTTCAGTTATTATTTCCTTAATACTTTCCATAGTTTGTTAGTAGTGATCTTGTACGTGGGTCCTTGCATCTATAAAAGGACTCACTAGGTTAGCATGCAAAGTGTGTCTTTCTCATTTCAGTTTTCATTATTATTACTTTAAGGTTTTGTAAACCCTAATACCACTTTGGGTATTCGTATATCTTTGATATATTAAAGTTCAACGTTTGAATCTCATTTGTTCTTGTGCTAAACATTACATTCCGCATCTTGTTTAGTTACTTTGCTTTGCAAAGTTTCTCTAGTGTTAGATTGAATTCTTTCTCTCTATCACAACCCTTAAACAAGCTATTAAGGTTTAAGATCTGACTTTGGGATCAACAAGTGGTATCAGAGCTTGTTGAGAAACTTTGTCTAAATCAAGAACAAAATCCTCATAGCAAACATGTCTTCAGATTCATCCACAAATAGCAACAACCACAATAACCTCAAGTTACCCATGTTGGATCCTGAAAACTTTGAATTATGGGAATTCAGAATCCAACAATACCTGAAAATGGAACACTATGTTCTCTGGGAGATCATAGAGTTTGGTGACCAATTCAACAAAATGGTGGCAGTTGAAGAGGGCAAGGATGAAGGTGAAAGTTCCAAAGGTAAGGACAAGAAGAAATCTGCTGCTCTATGTGATAAGGAAATACTGGCTAGAAGGCATGATGTCAGGGCTCATAGCTCATTGCTGTTGGCCCTACCTGATAGACATCAACTCAGATTCAGGAAATACAAAATAGCTAAGGAGCTATGGGAAGCCATAGGCACAACCTTTGGAGGAAATGAAGCCACAAAGAAGAAAAAGAAGAACCAAATGCTGGATGATTTTGCCTCTTTCAAAGCAAATGGTGATGAATCAATTGGAGCTATTTACAATAGGCTTCAAGACATGGTGGCCCACTTGGAATTCTTTGATATTGAGGTGACAAGAGAGCAGGTGAATACCAGGTTTCTTAACAGCCTCCAGAAAGAATGGTTTGTCTATAAGGCAATCTGGCAGAATAAGGATGACTTGGACAACAAGAATATTGATGATATATACAATAACTTAAAAGTTTTTGAACCTATTGTCAATGAAATGAAGTCAAAAGGGACAATTCCCACCAACTCAAGTGGAATTGCTGATCCCCCTGCTAACATGGCATTCATATCACAAAGCAGTGGAATCAAGAACAGTGGAATAGAAGTAGCCCCTGCTACTTATTCCCCTGCTACCAGGTCTGGACCTTCCTATGATGAAGAAAGACCAGCTACATTCAGCCTTGATACTGCATGTGCCTTCATAGCATCTCAAGGTCCACAAGGATCTACAGTGTTACATGAAGATCTGAATCAAATCAGTAAGCAAGCATTAGAAGAATTGGATATCAAGTGGAATATGGCTTTGCTAAGCATGAGAGCCAACAGGTTCCACAAGAAGTATGGGAAGAAGATCACAATTAATCCATCTGATGTGGCTGGGTTTGATAAAGGAAAAGTTGAATGCTACAATTGTGGCAAGAAGGGTCATTTTGCCAGAGAATGCAGAGGACCTAAGTCTGGAAATAGCCATAGAAAGGATGAGGATTCTGGTGCTAAAGCCATGGTAGCAATGCAGGGGATAGATGGAGCGAATGGATGGGACTGGAGTGCTATGACAGAAAGTGTGGAAAGAAATCAAGCTTTGATGGCTGAGGAAAAGGAAGAAGACTTTGCACTTATGGCCATGTCAAGTTCCAGCTCTGACAATGAGGTATATGATGACTCATACTGTACTAAAGCTTGTAGAAAAAATACTGAATCTTTAAATGATCAAATCAGAAAGGTAAAAGTTGACTATATCAATTGTGATAATGATCTTGATAATTACAAACGTGCTTTAGAACAACTAGAGTCCACCATAAGAGAGTATAGGCAAAGAGAAAGTGATTATAGGGATCACATTGTGATTCTAGAAAGAGATGCCAAGGAGAATAACCAATCTATAAATGTTTTAACTGCTGAACTTGAAACTTTCAAAGCTAACCAAAAGATAGATGAGGAAACTGTTGAAAAATTTGGAAAAGCTTCAAAAGATTTAACCAAGGCATTTGAAATTGGTCAATCTCCTAAGGACAAAACAGGGTTTGGAATTAAGAACATGAATGCTACTATACCTCCTCCCCCTGCTAACATCCATGCTGCCTATCCTAGAAAAGACTTGTCATGGACTGGTCTCCCTTGTTTTGAAAAACAGGATGACATTGAGTTTGACTTAAGTGCTTATATACCTAATAATCTTGATACAGAAGAGTCTCTAGTTAAAACTAGTGTCATTAGGGATGTTAAACAGGAACAGGTTGGCTTAAAGCAAATTGACAACCCTGTTAGATTTTCAAAAGAAGGAAACTCTTCCAAATCTAATGCTAGGCCACAGTCTCCTAAACCTACCATTAAATATGCTGGTATGTACAGGAATGTCAGAGGTAATCAAAGAAATTGGAATGACCAAAAGTCTCATCAATTAGGAAAAGACTTTGTGATCAATACCAAGCCCTGCTTCACATGTGGCAGTTTTGAACACACTTATCAAGAGTGTAAGGCACCAATGGAGATGGTGGCTGAAAATCCCTTAAAGGATATGCAACCTAGAGCCATTCTTCTAAATGCAGGGGCAAAATCCTTTTCCCCTGCCAAGTATGTTGCCCCTGCCTTGAGAAATAGAGTGGCTGAGAAATATGTTGCCCCAGCCCTTAGAAAGGAAAACGATGTTCACCCAAAGCCCAACACTTCTGTGACCATCCCAACACCTTATACTGCATATAGATCTGGCCCAAGACCTCACCAATACATGAATAGAGGCCAAAATAAAAGGTGGGTTCCCTCTGCTAAGCATAAGGATTCCCCTGCTAAAACTAGGGTATCCCCTGCTAGAAAAGTTATGCATCCTAGGAACATGGGAAGATGGGGAAAAGCTGTGAAAGCCTCAGCTCGTTGGGTTTGGGCACCCAAAAGGGGTACTCAATCTAATGGTGTATCTCTAGTTTTTGATAAGCTATCCTATGTTGATACACGAGGTAGATCCAAGTCTGTAATGGCTTGGGTCCCCAAGAAAAACTAATTTGTTTTTCCTTTTGCAGGTAACAAAGAAGACAAGGGATGATAGAGCATATTGGGATAGTGGATGCTCAAGAAGTATGACTGGACACAAAGCTTACTTGTCTAACTTTGTACCCCTGCATGACAATGATGGTGTTTCTTTTGGAGATGGGCATGGAACTATAACAGGAAAAGGAACTATTGTCACAAATGGGATGACTTTTGACAATGTGTACTTGGTGAAGGAACTCAAGTATAATCTCTTCAGTGTGTCACAGATGACTGATAACAAGAATTTTGTCTTGTTTACTGACACTGAATGCTTGGTATTAGGAAAGGAATTTGTCTTACCAAGAGACACTCCAATTGTTCTCAGAACACCAAGACAGAAGAACATGTACACAATTGATCTCAAGGACATCTCTCTCCAAGACAATGAAACATGTTTCATTGCCAAAGCTTTAGCAGATGAATGTAAGAAATGGCATAGAAGACTTGGTCATCTTAATTTCAAGAACATGAACAAACTAGTAAAGCATAATCTGGTTCATGGTCTTCCTTCCAAGTCTTTTGCCACTGAACATACTTGTGCAGCATGTCTGAAAGGGAAGCAACACAGAGCATCTTGCAAGTCAAAAACAAGTATGTCCACCACCAAGCCATTGGAACTATTGCATATGGATCTTTTTGGTCCTACTTCTGTGGCAAGTATAATGAAGAAATGGTACTGCTTAGTGATTACTGATGATTTTTCAAGGTTTACATGGACATTCTTTCTATTTGAAAAGAGTGACACTGCTGATGTACTCATTGGGTTCATCAATCAAATTAAACTGTCAAAAAGCATGAAGGTAGTTACCATAAGATCAGACAATGGTGGTGAGTTCAGAAATCAGAAACTGGATTCTTTCTGCATAAACAAAGGCATCAAGAGGCAATTTAGCATTGCTAGAACACCTCAACAGAATGGAGTAGCAGAAAGAAGGAATAGGACACTCATTGAAGCTGCAAGAACTATGCTGTCTGATTCCAAACTTCCAGTTATCTTTTGGGCTGAAGCTGTATCCACTGCTTGCTATGTGCAAAACAGGGCCTTGGTAGTCAAGGCACACAACAAGACCCCCTATCAGCTGTTTAATGGAAGACCTCCATTAATTGACTTTTTCAGACCTTTTGGGTGTCATGTTATCATCTTGAACACCATTGACAATCTTGGTAAGTTTAGTGAAAAGGGTGATGATGGATACTTTGTGGGTTATTCCTTAAATAGCAAGGGATATAGGGTCTTCAACAAGAAGACAAGCAAAATCACAGAAAATCTTCATGTGAACTTCCTTGAAGACAAACCTGAAGATGTTCAAACAGGTCCTGACTGGTTCTTTGATATAGATGTACTTTCTAAATCCATGAATTATGTACCTGTTGTCTTGCAGAACACTAACATTTCAGGTACTCAAGAAACAATTGATGCTGAGAAGTCACCTCTGAGGTACATGAATGTACCCTCATTGTTTCCTAGTGAAGCTGATACACAAGAAGATAATTCTGCTTCAGGAAAAGAACAACCAATCTCATCCCCTACTATGTCTGAAGGCAGTGGAATGGCTGAAAGCAGTGGAATCCTGGATTCCCCTGCTAGAGGAATTGATTCCTCTCTCACAAAGGATCATGACGCTAATGGGACTACTAATGCAGAAAGAGAATCCCCACTCATCTCATCATCTACACCCATAAATGATGGTCCTATCATATCCAGCAGTGGAAGCAGAATCATCAGGAGTGGAGGTCCTAGTTATTCAGAACTTCATTCTGCTCACAAGCACCCATCTTTAGGTCATGCTGTCTCATTTGGAAGTTCCTTTGAAGACTTCTTTCCTAATCAAAATAGCCCCATCAATTCTGATTTGGAAGAAGATGAAACAGAAGTCATCATGTAGCCTACCTATAGAATCAATAAGGATCATCCTATCTCTCAGATCATTGGTGATCCTGAAGCTCCCAGACATACAAGGTATACAGCAAAGGAGCACAGCTTCATTGCTAACATCACCATGAAATTCAATCATGACAACATGCAATGTTGTCTGTTTACTGCATTTTTGTCACAAGAAGAGCCAAAGAAGATTTTTCAGGCTTTAAATGACCCAAGCTGGGTTGAAGCTATGCAAGAGGAGCTCTTACAATTTGACATACAAGAGGTTTGGATTCTGGTTGATTGTCCCAAATGGGCAAGGCCTATTGGGACCAAGTGGGTGCTCAGGAACAAAAAGGATGAAAGGGGTATAGTTGTCAGGAACAAGGCAAGGTTAGTAGCACAAGGGTATACTCAGGAAGAAGGGATTGATTATGAAGAGGTGTTTGCTCCAGTAGCAAGAATTGAAGCTATTAGATTATTCCTTGCTTATGCCTCATTCATGGACTTCACTGTTTTCCAGATGGATGTGAAAAGTGCCTTCTTATATGGAACCATTGATGAAGAAGTCTATGTCATGCAACCACCAGGGTTTGAAGATCCAGAACATCCTGACAAAGTATACAAAGTGAAAAAGGCCATGTATGGCCTTCACCAAGCTTCCAGAGCCTGGTATGGTACTCTTTCCAAATATCTCCTAGACAATGGATTCAGCAGGGGGAAGATTGATCAGACCCTGTTTACTAAGAAACAAAAGGGTGACCTTCTGCTAGTACAAGTCTATGTGGATGACATCATTTTTGGATCAACTAACTCCATGCTTAGCAAAGAGTTTGCCAAATTGATGCAGGATAAATTTCAAATGAGTGCTATGGGAGAACTAAACTTCTTTTTGGGGTTACAAGTTCAGCAGCGGAAAGATGGGATATTTATCTCACAAGACAAATATGTAGCTGAGATTGTAAAGAAGTTTGGCATGTCTGATGGGAAGAAGGTGTCCACTCCCATGGACAAGGATCATCCATGGGGCAAGGATGGTCCTGGCAAGCCTATTGATGTCAGGAATTACAGGTCTATGATTGGGTCTCTTATGTATCTCACTGCTTCAAGACCTGACATCATGTTTGCAGTCTGCTTATGTGCAAGATACCAGGTGTCACCAACAGAGTGTCACTTATTTGCTGTGAAAAGGATTTTTAGGTATCTAAAATGTCATCCTACCTTAGGACTCTGGTATCCAAAGGAGTCACCATTTGAGCTGATAGCTTATTCAGATAGTGATTATGCTGGTGACAACAATGATAGGAAATCTACAACAGGGGGATGCCAATTTTTGGGGAGCAGGCTTATATCTTGGCAATGTAAGAAGCAGACCATCATGGCAACATCCACAACTGAAGCTGAGTATGTAGCAGCTGCTGCATGCTGTGGTCAAGTTCTTTGGGTGCAAAATCAATTGCTTGATTATGGGTACAACTTTCTTAAAACCAAGATATTCATTGACAACAACAGCACTATTTGCATCATAAAGAACCTTGTTTTTCATAGCAAAACCAAACACATTGAAATTAGACATCACTTTATCAGAGATTGTTTTGAAAAAGGACTGATTGTCCCTGAGAAAATTGATACAGAACTTAATGTTTCTGATCTTTTAACAAAAGCTTTTGAGGTAGGGAGGTTTCAGTATCTGGTTGCAGGTATTGGAATGGTTACTCCTTAAAATCTGATGTCTATTTTTGTCATGTGTAATCAGGGTTACTTCATTGCTGTTGTTGTATAATTGTTAGTCACTTTTACCATTTCTTTCATTCCACTGCTTTTTAACACTGATTCCCCTGCTTGGGGTTCATTCCCCTGCCAAGAGAATTTTTCTCTTAAGCTGGGTGTGTTCTGTTTACAAAAGTGGTTTTATGTGGTTTTAGACTAACAATGCAGAGGTTCATATTGGTGCATACTACTCTCCTTGGTGGATCAGGTATATACTCTATGTGTCAGGGGAGGTTAGGTCAAACCTTTAGGATTCAGGGTATTCTTAGAATGCTCATATATGATCTTAGATCATATCCATTGGTGAGTGGGGGTTCATGGTAATGATGACCTGCTGCACAGCTTGTCTAAACTCTGAAACCTTGAGGCACTGTAGTGTATGTTTGCATTTCTTTATTCAAGCAGCTTGCTGTTCAAAATACAGATGTGTGGCACACATTGCCAAGACTAACTAACCATAGGTATGGGACAAGGTTGGGATGGTGATTGGGGTATGCATGATTTCTTGGGATTACCTGGTGTAGGGGGGCTTATGTATTAACTTTTTATATTGGGACCATTGCTGAATAGAGGACTCTTGAGATTCTATGTATCTATCTTGTGTATACAAGTGTGTGCATTAGAGCAGAGCTAGTTAGCATTAGTCCCTTCATGACTAGTTTAATACCCCTAGGAAAGTTTCCCCTGCTTTTATTTTTTATTCCCCTGCCTTCACAACATTCCCCTGTTTGACCATTGACCGACAATACCGTTACCCTGTTCATAGCCGTTGGGCCTGCTTACTTAAATTTTGGTTAGGGAATTTTTTATTCTTTTTAAAAGATATTTAAGGCGCTTTCTTAGCTGATTGGTAATCTTTTCCTTCTATTTCAAATATATTAATTTTTTATCAAGATTTATCTTTGATATTTTTGCAATTTGAAAATTTTGGTCCAATCACAGCTCTCTAATTCGCCTATATAAACTCAATTCCCTTTACCAGCAGGTCCACAAATCTCTCTCGACCTAATCCCACTTACCTCCCATCTCTATAAACCTCTAAACTATTTTCCAAATTCATCATGACTCTTAAAATCGCTCCTAATCATAACCAAATTGCTTTGCTTCATGATGAACCAGCCGAGTTTGCTGAGGCTGTGGCCTTTCTAAAGTCCTCGTACTTCAAAGTGGCCCTGCTCATCAATCCTTGCATTTATACCTCACACATTCAACAGTTCTGGTCTAAAGCCATGACCAAAACAGTGAATGGAGAGGTCATAATTCAAAGCACAGTTGATGGTCATTCCAAGGTAATCTCTCTTGCCTCCATTAGGGAGAACCTTCTCCTTGATGATGAGGATGGAATAACCAACTTTTCTGAGGCTGAAATTTTTGAAGGTCTTGAAAAATTGGGGTATAAACTTTCTGAAAATCAAAAATTAAAGTTTGCTAAAGGCCAGTTTGCCCCTCATTGGAAACTTTTGATTCATACTATTATGCAATGTTTGTCACCCAAAACCACTGCTTTTAATGAAGTTGGTAGTGAGATAGCTTCTGCCCTGATCTGCTTTGCAACAGGAAGGAAGTATTGTTTTTCTCAAATGATTTTTAAAGGCATGGTTAAAAATGTTTCAAGCACCTCAAAGTTTTGTATGTATCCAAGGTTTATAGAAGTTTTGCTGAATATGAGTGATCATGGTCCCATTACACACAGAAACTATTTTTCAGCAACCAAACACACAACCAAACTTTTCACCACATTACTTGCACCATCACCTTTGTTTTCTGGCAGAAACATTCCATTCACTTCAATCATGCTAGACCAAATCAGACGGGAAGAAGCCAAACATCAAACAGCCATAAATCCACCTGCTGAATCCCCTGCCAAGAACCTACCCCCTGCTGATCCACACCAAGAAAGGCGTTCAAAATCTAGGTTTGCCAGGTCTCCCTTGCCTGGTGAATCTTCACAAGCAGCAGAGAGGAGAGTCTCCAAGAGTTTGGAGCAACCTGGGGGTTTGGCTGCCACTACTGTCTCATCCTCAAGGGGTCAGCAGGATAGTGACACCATCAATAAGTCCTCTCCCCCACTCCATGATATCCAACAAGGGGAGCAATCCCCTTCTAGGATTGAGAGCAGTATGCAACCTTTGACAAATCTGGAATTGACGAAAATGTGCATGAGTCTGAACAGACAGAATGCACAACTAGTACAAGATGTCAAAAATCAAGGTCTGGTTATCTCTCATCTGGAAACCAGACTTGCTACTCTTGAGGGGAGGAGAATGCCCAGACTGATTCTTTCCACAGATGAGGATGCTTCCAAAGGGGAGGAATTTCCAACCAAAGAAGGATCTACTGAGTATTATTCATATCCTGGTAGGGAGCATGGAAAGACAACAAGTGCTAAGGAAGGAATGGAGAAAGAAAGTGCAGATAAAGGAAGTGACAAGGGGAGTGCAACCAAGGATATTGCTCAAACATTGCTCACCATGGGCAATCAAGAAGCCCCTGCTTCAAAGACTTCCCCTGCCATTGCTGATCCCACTGCTGTAAGTTTATCCCCTGCTAAGAACATTACTCAAACATTTGTTAGGAAGAACAGAAAGCAACCAGCTCAGAAGGGGATAACAATCAAAGAACCTGCATCTAAAGCAAAACCAGCACCAGCAGTGGATCCAAAAGACAAAGGAAAAGGAATCATGGTGCAACAGCCCAAGAGAAAATACAAGCATCTGACTCCTGAACAGCAGAAGATCAAAGAAGCTCAGGATGCACAAGTAGCTCTCAGGCTACAACAAGAGGAAATGGATATGCAGGATCAAAGGATGGAGAAGATGAGACCCAAAGATATGCTAAAACAGGTTGAGATTATGCATAGGGAACTAGATGACAGGGTACCTCATGTTGGAGAGTTTCTTGATCAATGGGAGAAGGAGTTGAAAAATGCTCCTTTGGAAGACAGGTATGAGTTGACTTGCCTTGTTTACAAATTTCAAACTGATTATCTGGAAAGAAGGGCAATGCAAATTCAGAGTGAGAAGTATAGAACATCAGAGAAAGGGCAACTTGATCACTACAAAGTTCTGCTTAAAAGGCATAGAAAGTGGAAGGATGGTGACTTCAGAGATATGAGCTTTGAAGCCATAAAGAGAGCAGTCAGACCAGTTCTAAAGTTGTATGATGTGGAGGATTGGATGACTATCAACACTCCTGAGGAAGCTGAGTATCTTAGGAGACAAAGTGAAGTGCTACAGAAAGCTGGAGCAACAAAGAAAAGAAAAGCTGGAGAGACTACACAAGCAGGTGCATCATCCCCAGCAGGGGAATCACACCAAGCAGGTGAAAGTCTTCCAGAAGTACTTGAGAAGTCTGTACTTAATGCACAAAGAGCAGCAAAGAGACTCAAGAGAATGGAGCAAGTGGGCATAATCACTAAAGAGTCTCAAGGGCCATCAAATGATGAAATTGATAAACAGCTGATTTTGCAGGAAAATGATGAAATCTCACCTAGTGAACTTGGAAAGAAGTTTGCTATTATAGAGTATGCTGTTTATGAACACAAGGGGAGAACTTGGTGGAAGCTTACAAGGGCTGACAATACAGCACAGACATTTCTAAGCCTAGATGTCATGTTTCAGATTTTGGATAGTGAAGACTTAGAAGATCTGTGGAAAATATTGAAGAAAACATTTGCTGCAAAACCTCCTACCATGGATGGTGTGGAGAAGGATTGGGTAATCTGGGAGTGCATGCATAGAATGTATGAACATGAATTATTTGATCCTCTATTTGATGCAGTGAATAAAGGAGATTTGGTGTATTGGAAGCTATTTACAAATTCTGGGGTTTATGAGGTAGTAATGGAAGGTGTGAGTGTTTATTTACTCAATCATAGGTATTATCCTTTCTCTCAGGAAACCTTGAAGAAGTTAGCACAGGCTAAGTTAATTGTTGATGCCAAAAAGCCTGTTGCTTATGATCTGGTAAGAATAGTTCATAGTCAGATTTGGCCAGAGAGTTTGTAAGCATCCTCATCAACTAGCATTTATTCAGAAACTTGTCTTTAGGGGAAAGCACAAGTTTAGGGGAGGATTGTTGGGAATAAATCTATGCTTATTTGTTTCCCCTGCTAGTTGATTACTCATACCCCTGCTAGAGTAAGTTCCCCTTGCTTAATAACAAAGGCAGGGGGATCTATTCCCCTGCTGGAGTCAAAGGCCCTGCCGTCAAGATAAATATGGAATAGATCTTTACGCGTTTCAGTTATTATTTCCTTAATACTTTCCATAGTTTGTTAGTAGTGATCTTGTACGTGGGTCCTTGCATCTATAAAAGGACTCACTAGGTTAGCATGCAAAGTGTGTCTTTCTCATTTCAGTTTTCATTATTATTACTTTAAGGTTTTGTAAACCCTAATACCACTTTGGGTATTCGTATATCTTTGATATATTAAAGTTCAACGTTTGAATCTCATTTGTTCTTGTGCTAAACATTACATTCCGCATCTTGTTTAGTTACTTTGCTTTGCAAAGTTTCTCTAGTGTTAGATTGAATTCTTTCTCTCTATCACAACCCTTAAACAAGCTATTAAGGTTTAAGATCTGACTTTGGGATCAACACTATAGGGGCCGTCTTAGGGCAACGTTATGAAAATCATTTCCGTCCTATCCATTATGCTAGTAAGACGATGACCGAGGCTCAATTAAAATACACCACAACGGAAAAGGAATACCTTGCCGTGGTTTATGCTTTTGAGAAATTCTGAGCTTATCTCGTCTTAACTAAAAGCATAGTGTATACCGACCATTAGGCTATCAAGTATCTCTTAGCTAAGCAAGATGCTAAGCCGAGATTGCTTCGTTGGATGCTCCTCCTCCAAGAATTTGATGTCACCGTGCTTGACAAAAAAGGAGCCGAGAATCTAGCGGCCAATCATCTCTCTCGTGTAGAAGATCCTCACAAAGATTTTTTTGAGAACAAGGAAATCACCGAAACATTTCCTCTCGAGACTCTCGGTGTAGTTAATTCTAAAGATGTCACCCCATGGTTTGCCGACATTGCAAATTACCATGCGGGCAATTTCATAATCAAGGGTATGACGACACAACAAAAGCGAAAATTCTTTCCTGACGTCAAGTTCTATTTTTGGGACGACCCTTATCTCTTTCGGGTTTGTGCGGATCAACTCGTCCGACGTTGTGTTTTTGGTGCCGAAGCTTCTAACATCCTTAGAGCTTGTCACGAGGGACCCACGGGTGGTCACCACGGTGCTAATCTCACGGCTAAGAACGTGTTCGATGCTGGCTTCTTTTGGCCTACTATCTATTGTGATGCACACGCACTTGTGAAGTCGTGTGATTCGTGCCAACGTCAAGGAATATCGTCTAAACGTGATGAAATGCCACAAAATATAATTCAAGTGTGTGAGATTTTCGACATTTGGGGCATAGACTTTATGGGGCCGTTCCCATCGTCTCATGGTAACAAGTATATCCTCATTGCCGTCGACTACCTTTCTAAGTGGGTGGAAGCTAAGGCTTTACCTACTAATGATGCTCGTGTGGTAGTGAAGTTTTTGAAGCAACTATTCTCTCGGTTTGGAACCCCTAGTGCTATTATAAGCGATCGTGGAACCCATTTTTGTAATGACCAATTCGAGAAGGTCTTAAAGAAATATGGAGTTACTCATCGTCTTTCTACGGCTTATCACCCGCAAACGAGTGGGCAAGTCGAGGTTTCAAACCGTGCTTTGAAGAGGATTTTAGAGAGATCAATTGGAGAAAACCGTGCTTCATGGTCCGACAAACTCGATGACGCTTTATGGGCCTTTATGACCACTTATAAGACACATATCGGTTGTACTCCTTATAAGTTAGTCTATGGGAAGAAGTGTCATTTGCCCATTGAATTGGAGCATAAGGCATATTGGGCCCTTAAGCATGCTAATTTTGATTTAAAGACCGCGGGGGATCACCGGAAAATACAATTGAATGAATTGGATGAACTAAGAGATAATGCTTATGAAAATTCATTGATTTTCAAAGAAAAGACTAAAAAGTTTCATGATGCAAAGATTAAAAACCGGGTTTTTAACGTTGGTGATCAAGTGTTACTTTTTAACTCTAGATTAAAGATATTTTCCGGGAAATTGAAATCTCGTTGGTCGGGTCCTTTCACCATTACACAAGTGTTTCCTTATAGGACCTTCGAGCTAGCTCAAAATGATGGTCCTAACTTCAAGGTGAATGAACATAGGCTTAAGCACTACTTTGGTGGGGAAGTTCCTTCATTGGATGACCTCGACCAAGTCACATTCCCCAATGATAATTAGCATTGAGGGGATCGAGTCGAGCTCATGACTCGGTAATAAAAAATGAGGTGCCTCGTGGGGGACATCCCATGCTTATCCTTTTTATGCTTTCTAATAAATAATGAGAGGGGATTTGTACCTTTCCAACTCGTTGTCTCGTGATTGTTTGTGATTGTGTTATCTAGATCATCATCATCGCTACGATTGAAGACTCTCATGTTCGTTTACGTGAGCCTCCATCGTTTGCTTGAAGAAGTTTTTCATGAATCCACGACATATCCTTTATTGTTCTAACAATTATCTTTTAGCATAATTTATAAATGGCTTTAGATATATTGTTGATCACCCTTTCCATGCTAGATCCTAAGCATTCGACTCTTCGTCTCTAGTATGGGGGTGCTCCACCTTTAGACTCGATTCATTGAGAACAATGTTTAATTTTAGTATGGGGTGAATAGATACTCGCTTTGCTACGCCCGCACGTGTTCAAACTTTCAACGTTTTGTTTTGTTGCTAATAAGGCTAAAAATGGCCAAATTTTAAAATTTTTCTTAGTTTTAGTAAGTGTTTTAAGACACGAATGTATATTTTCCGATGGGTAGAATAAGAGCTAATTTTTTACTTGATGGGCATTTGGAGCCCTTTACATTCCTTAACCCGCTCAATTCAAGTTTTTCTAGACTTTTATATAGGGAACTTTAAAACGCGAAAGTCTTAGCTCATTCGGGTTAAGAGCAAGAACTTTTCGCAAGTTCCTATAATTGATCCTAGAAAGTCACTTATCAAGGGAACTATAAAATGCATTCTCTAAACTTGAAAAGTCCAAGAAAGTGCAAGATCCTATAGGTGGCTTGAAAACCCAGAACTTCAATTTGATATAGTCTTAATGAAAGCTAATCCAAATTTGGCTTAATTTTGACTTGCATGGCTAAGTTTTCACGAGTCTCTTTAATTAGAGGTATTTAATTAGTGAAGAACGAGAAATGATAGAGTTAGACAAGTGATCATGCTAAACATAGAACATGAAAATGTTCTTTCAAAAACTCATATCTTTTAAATTGTGGCTTTTTCTCCCATAAGATCAATGCATTAGGAATAAAAATAATTGCAATAAGTAAGGTCGTACGATCTGAAAGGTTACTTAGCTTATACCACAAGATCGTTTAAAAGTTGCTCGGGGTTGAATAGAATTCATAGCCAAGGCATAACTTATTGAAGCGGGGCGTGAATATTGGTGAATATCAAAAAAGGCCCTAACAAGGCATGAGGAGCTCTATTTTGCTAAAGATCCAAGATGATGTGAAGTATCATTATTCCAAAGTCAATATGAAGGATCGAGACACACGACGAAAAGCAATTACTCCCCTAAAGATCATGGAGAAAGTCTATCCAAAAAGACCCTAACAAGGTATGAGGATAAATATATCCAAGTCCGAAAAGGAGGCGGATCGTTGTATATCAAAATCCAAAATAAAGGTTGAAGAAAAATGATGAAGTCGTGGTCCAAGTATGAAGAATCTCTCAAAAACGTCAAGTGAAGAAATTCTAAAATATGAAGAGAAGATCATAATTTCAAGAACGTCTTCCAAAGATTTGAAATATGAAGTACATGCCAAATATCGGTCCGAGAAAGGTCTCACTTGTGATCCATGACAAATAGTTAAAAAATTCTAGAAACCCATTTCCTTTCATAATAACTAGGATTGCAGAGAGAAAAAGTATTACACAATTTGGACGTATGAGTAGTGTTAGCATTGTGACTTGTACCAACAATGATCTCGTTTTTGCACTTAGCATGGAATGTATGACAATCAAGGATGACAAAATTTACTCTTTGGGACATTTACTTGTTTCTATTCATTAACCCTAAAAGTCACATTCGTGATGAAAATCATACATTATGTCTTTACACATCTTTGTAGAATTGTTGCAAGTCTTTTAGTTTTCAAATAAGGTTAATAAAATTGAATATTGGTGATGCTTAGATACTTTATTCTAGCAATGCGTGAGGGCACGGCAATGGCTTAGTATAGGGGAGTGATGAGATGGCATTTATACATGATCTCATCGTTCTTTTCGGGCTTTAAATGCATAAAATGTCATAAATATACCATACATATGCTTGTATTTGTTTACTTGTGTGTTTTAGGTATGGATATCGTGAAAAAGACAAAAGATCACAAGAAACAAGGAAAAACGGACACGAGAACGAAGCCGTACAATGAACCGGGCCCTAGTTATGGATTTCTCAAAGAAAAACCCTTGAAGACTTGAAGATGTACAAGATTGATCCCTTATTTATGAATAAATTACACTTAATACCCTTGTATATTCATAATTACAAGTTTGGTCCCTTAAGTTTGTCAAAATTACAAAAAGGTCCTTCAACTTTGAAGATTTGGCAAGTTTAGTCCCTCAACAATTCTAAATTGTCAATAATGGTCCCTCATGAAGTCAAAGATACATTGAAGACCTTTGAAGATCAATAATGTCCAAGATCAGTCCTCAAACTATGCAAAAATGACAAAAACAACCCTTGAAATCCTTATCACAAAGTTTGGTGGCCAATGTGTGAAGTTTGAAAGTTTAATAAC